>OY728136.1:2014030424-2015280424 GCA_963277665.1 Viscum album | reverse complement strand
TAGAAGATATAATTGTAAATATTAGATAGGTGTTTCAATTTTATTATCATTTAATTGGTTTTTTTCATTAAAATATTATATTTGTTACAAAACTAATTTTATAAAATTTAATTTATTTATTTCATTTGTGATTATATAAATTCACGATTTATGTTATTTAACTATTTTTATATATAACTTTAAGTTGTTTAATTTTATTTCATTGAATTTTGTAACTATAAATAGTGTATCTTATAAAAAACGTATCCAACATTTTTTGTTTTTATATTATTTTTTTGATTTAAAATAAGTCATTTATATTTTACATACATATTTAAGAAACTGAATTTTTTATTTTATTTTTTTATAATTGTAATTAATTTATAACATTTCCTTTGTTTTGGTACAATAAAATATGTTTTTATGGACAAAATCACACCTAAATATTAAAATTTCTTAGAATTTTTTATATAACTATAAATGAAATAGATAATGAGGGTGTATATTTCATTAAATAATTTAATATGAATACACCTTATTGTTTGAATACTATAAATTAAAATTCAAATTAAAAGGTATTATAACACTCATCACTTATGATGAGTTATTTTGTAAAAACTTTTATTTGAAACTATCAAGACGTTTTTTAGGAAGAATTGAATATATTTTTGAAAAAGTTTTGGGAACCTCTTATATTCATACAATAAAATGCATTTATCACCTCACACTATTACAAATGATGTCATAAAAATGATATGGAAACTAACCCATTACCTTATATCAAATGAATATATTTTTTGTTTTTTATATTCAAATTACATTTTCAATAATGAGTATGTTTTTAAAAAAAATTATAAAATAATATTTTCATTATTTACCATGTTTAACTTTCGTGTTTTAAAGGAAGATACATAATTATATTTCTTTATTATAGTTTCATATGAATTATTTTATCTATGATAATTTTAACATAATATATATATTTATTTTTTTAATTTTATTTCATTGAAAAGGATTTTAAACCTTGAAATACTTCATATCAAAATATGTTACATGGGATTTTGGAAATATAATATTATTTCCATTCATCATATTTGTAATGATTAATTATAAATAAATTTTTATTTTCAAAAAATATTACTTCCCATATTGGATTCCATTATCATGTCAATTTAGTGAGATTATGAACAATAATTTATTGTCACATATAACTAATATTTTAAATTTTCTCAAAACATTATTCGGTCACATTAACTATAGATTATAATCATGATAAAAGTAAACATTAAAAAATCTATTATTACGGTGTTAAATACATATTCAATATGCATATAAAAATATAATTAATATACCACATATTAAATATTTATAGACATACATAGTAAATATATTTATAATATACACTATTTCATATTCAAAATGGATGTATTACAAGAGATTAAATGAAATTCAGATTAATTTTTTATTATTTATCTAAAATAAGTATTTTTAAATAACAAATAAAAAATTTCATATGGATTGTTGGTTTCCAATTATTCAAATAAGGTAACATCCCGCCACTAAAAAATGGCCTTCATGAGGAATAAACGGAAACATTGAACATTTTTGTCAGTAATGAGAATAATGTTATAAATCAAAACACCAATAAAATATAAAAATTATATAATTCAATTTATTTTAAATAATTTACAGAATAATTAATATTCTAATTTATTTATTTTTTCTATTTGTCAATAATTATCAAGAATATACCCTAAGATGAAACATATAAGCTTAACAAGGTCATCCAACTTCTAGTGTGTTTATATTTTATTGAAAATATAATTGATTTTATTTACTCTATATTTAAATAGCGGGACATGGTACTAATAATCCATAATTTTATTCTCCTATTAATTTTTTTTTGAACAACAATTATATTTTATTAATTGATAAATATGAGACCTAAACCAAGGCATGAATAGACTATATCAAATAGCTGTATGAAACCCCAAAAATAAATGGTTATATGTTATTATTGTTCACATATACACAATAATTTCATACTGGAGATCAATAAAAAGAAATTGATAATTGAATATTTGAATTAGAGGTAACATCTACTCTCCATAAAACAAATAAATGTCCCTACCAACTCTATAATGATACATTATACTCATAAAACTAAAAGTCCAGATTAATTAACCCCATCTTCGAGGTAAAATAAGTACTCATATTCAACTAAATAGATACACCATAATAGTTTTTATTGAAGAGTTATTATATGATGTGGGTGTGAGAAATTAAAAAAAAATATGGGATGATTGAAACACCACCACTAAAAAATAATTGACTCAATTGGAATGGCCTATTAATATTATAGGAACCTCTTAAATTACACCATTGAGATAGATCATATTGTACTCTATTTATAAATTGTTGTTGTTTCTCCTAAATCAATGGATACAAAAATTTAACAACCCTTTTCACAAAATATATTACAAATTCCTTCTATATATAAGGAATAAACTATGAAATTATGTATTTCCATGATTGAATTTGAGAATGGATTTCTATTAATTTTATAAACCATTTTTCATAATTATTGGAAACAATCACCTTCAAGTAATTGAACCACTAACTAATATTAGAATATATTTTATTAATATTAAATTTTTTAAATGATGTATTATCTTCTTGAACCCATGTTATTTATAAATATAGGTTTTAATAAATATGTTACAACATCAAAAATCTAATCTTTGTGAAGTGAGGATAATATATTATCTATGAGTGAATCTTTTGAAATATATTTTTCTGTCCTTGGTAAATTTTTAATTAATAAATTATTAATATCCCCAATGAAATAATGATTTATTATTTACTATCATTTATTATTTGGATTCTATTTATGATCATCATTGGAATTTCGTTGAAATGAATGGAGAGTGGTTAATAACATTATTTTCATTGAATAATTTCTGGTAAATTTACATTGTATAAATAATAATGTGTTAAATTATAATTATTGGCATCTAATTATATCAATATCTTCTAAATAATATATATTTACATTAGATAAAATGTGATTCATCAGAGTTTGATGATGATAAATTTTTATATAATTAAATTAGTTTGAGAGGTATCTTGGATTATTATTAAATGATTATGAATTTTCTATTAGAGATTTGGATTACATTAAAATTTCTCAAATCATTTTTTTGTTTCATTCTGTGGAACCCATGGTTGATGGAACGTGTGGATTTATGTTCCAATATATGAGGATAATCTAGTATTAAATCTTCATTTTTGTTATTTATTCTTCTAAATGGAAAATAATGAATATTTATGTCATTATAAACTGTAATGCAACATTTACATTCAATAATGATGTTTTTTTCTCATTATTGAATGATATTTCCATTTTATATTATCAATGAACTTGTATAAAATGTTATTGTTATCTATTATGTAAATAATCTCACCTTTTGATTTTATAATAATAAATTTCTCTATTTTTAGTTGATCTTTGATGTGTCGTTATTTGGAACACTTATTTGATCGTAAAAATTTTCCTTCTACTCAATTATTTATTTTAAACCTAAATATGTATGAATATATTAAACATGTCAATGTTTTGATCTAAAATATTCCTTCTACCCTGGTATTTTTAACAAAATATTATAGATTTGATCTTATTTTATTACCTAAATGATATTAATCTATAGAAGGGATTTATACACTATACTGAATTTCATTGGGAGAGTTAATAGTTTTATGTGATTTACAAAAATGGATTTTTACATATATGTAATTCATGATAATTATATCAATTCCTAAATCATTTATGCATCCTTTTATTTTTAATGTATGTTTGTAGGTGTTATGTCTTTCCATTATCAATGGAATTATTGGTTTATTTTTTAAAATTAATATTCATACAATTTTATTAAAATATAAGCATAAAATTTATTCCTTGAATGATACTAAATTAATAATTATATCTAAAAATTAAATTTTATATATTTATTGTTGAAATATTATATATAGAATATGAATATTTTCATGTTCCTTAATAAATTTAATAGAGAATTTATTTTTTCTAATTCATAGGAAAACAAATTGGATCAATATAATGATATAGATATTTTTCAAATGTAATAGTTTAAATGAGGGATAAATTTTGTAGCAAGATGAGGTTGTTTAGAATTAATGGATTTATTATTATATCTTTGATTTCAATAATATATAATGATTGAGATAAATTTTTTATGAATAATATAATAGAATATTGATAATGTGTACATTCCTACCCTCTATTTAATTTTTATATTCTTGTATGGTTTTTTTGGAGAAATGTAATTTTTTATATTTTTATATAATATATATATATATTATATTTTAGATATTTTATATCCACTATATCCATAATTACTATAATTAATAATTTACGAGGGTTAATCTTGAAATATATTTATAATCAATAATAATCAATCATTATAATATTATATATATCACAATTAATTACTATATTATATCTCTATAATATTCAACAAGTAATCGTTTTAGCACAAAAAAAATAGGTCATCAGCACTAAGAATGGGGTATGGTGAATTACTGGTTCTATGAGTGTTATAAATTTTTTTTAAATTATACCCATGTTAGTTTTTTATAAGAAAAATGACATAACATGAAATGAAAAATAATGATAGAAAAATATATGAATTAAAGTTCCTGGATGGGATTTAGGATAATAGAAATAAGAGTAAAAATCATAATTTTCACTCAGATCTATTCATTCATTTGAAATGACTATGAAAAATTAGTAATGATAAACATTATCTATTTTAAACATGGTTATACCATTATCTAAATTAAAAAATTGATATGGATCACTAAGAAGAAACGAAATTTCTCTTTTTCTTATTATATATATTTAATTTTATAATTTTCTATTAATTTAGAAGTAAACCCATTAGTTTATGGTAAATTAAAAATATTATGAAAATTAATGATGAAAAAGAGACAAAGAACAATTTTTTGGAGTTTTTATACAGATATTCATGTATTCATATTCAATTGATGTAAATAAAATTCACAAAAAATATTGTATTTGTCAATATATCATGCGAAAATAAATGGTTTCCAAATATTTATCGTTAAATAAAAAATTTAATGGTTTTTTTAAAGAAAATCTATTACAAACAATTTTTTTAACGTCTGGGTCATCATTGTGATTACCTTATTTATGTAAAATTAATTAAATATGATGTGAAAATCATCTAAATAATAATCACATCCTAATCCAAGATATTTTTATATGTTTCTGAAACACTGGTCACAAAATAATTATTATTTCCTAATTCATGCAATATCTAGCATAAAACAATGAATTTGTGACATTTTATTTTTCATGGATTATAGAAACACTAACAAAAAATGGTCCATCATTCTATTTCATGGTTTTCCATTACTATGTATTTTTAAAATACTCTCACTTGTAATACTACCCCATAAATATAATTATCTTTCACCTTAATCAATAACATAAGTAAATATATTTCATAAAATAACAAAACTTCTTTTATTGAATCTTATAGTTAGATATGTAGAATTTTATCTGTCATTTTCATAAGATTGTATAACATATGTGGAAATTTTATAAAACCCACCATAAACATATTTTTATATCTTCCAAAACACATTTCAAAATAATTATATATTATATAACTAATAATTTTTATCAAAGAGTTTCTTATAAAAAACTATCAATGTAATTCAATAAATGATGTGATTTATAATGTTATTAATTAGACCCATATATCTCCATATCTATATCAACATGTTTGATGAGATACATTTATATTCAAATAATAAAATTACACAATACATCAATGAATACATTACATGGAGTTGTCAAAATAGTATAAATTACAAATATTTTTTTATCATTTTATTTTACATTTACCAAATGGGTATACACATCACATGTTAGTCACCAAGATAGATGAGAAAGTCATATACTAAAAATTCAAAAATATAACCACATCATATATAAATTTCCAATGAATTACTACAAACATCATCATCCCATCTCTCTCAAGGGCCTTGATGTCATATTCATCATATCATAGGAAAATTACAACCTTAGCTAAAACAAATGTGAGTTCATGATTAGAAACATACTCAATGATCCCATTGTAATATTTATTTTATGTTAGGATAATGAAGATATCAAAGTAAAAATTTTCATTCGAAAAATATAATATAAACACTAGTTTATGGTGATTCAATATGAATCTTACACCCTTAATATACCAAATTCATGGTTTAGGATACTCTATGTTGTATATATAGTGTGAGATGATCAAGAAAATCAATTTTTATATTTCATGAGAGAATCTAAAAACATTATGATAACTAAAGCACATATCTATAAGACAATATTGTAATTCTTCTCAATAAAATCCTTTAATGAGTTAATATTTATGAAGATTTATATTTTACATAATGTTGTTATGATACAAAATCTTCATTATTAATGTTATAAATACAATATCAATAATCCATTACTATAGTGTATTCTATAGAATAGTTATATTTACATTAGATACCTATAAACTAGTTCTATATTTAACATATTACCCTAGGACAACCTAATGCACAATTTATATGGCTTGGTACATGGCCTAAACCACATACATGATCTCCATGGGCTAATAACCAGTAGTAGGAGATGAATATTGAAACCCTGAAAATAAATTTACCCTTAAAACCCAATAAAACAAGTATAATGTAAAAAAATTAAGATAAATAATTAGAATAAAATTTAGAGATAGGGTACATATCCATGTGACCCCAAAATCCTAGACAATGGATAAAACTAGAAAATAATTAATATCCATTAAAAAACCTAAGTCTCTATGTTAATATCCCCCCACACCATCCTAATACACTATGATGTTAAAATCAACCCACAAAATCATCCTTGCCACATGATTCCCTTACATTTATTTTTACACCAAAAAACCATAACATCAAATAGCTAGTGTAAATATAGTGTTTTGGGAAATAAAAGAAACTATGATACCACTAAATAATCGATACAATGAATTTCAACATAATATAGTTAGTTCATGATTTGTAAAAAAGATATTGTAAATAAATTAATTTGGAAATCATATTTTTTTAAACTAGATTTTTTATTTTATTATTCAAAAAATCCATATCTTGTGTCTTAATAATTTTTAATAAGAAATTTATTATGGAAATTATATATCCAAAAGAAATCAATGAAAATTAAGAAAATTGGGTTATTAATGTACAAAAATCTTCTTAATATCCAATAATAAAAAAATTATTAAAATATAAGGTTTATAATACCAGGAAATCAAATGACTCCCTATCCTACATAGTGAATTTCTATGTCACTAAAACTACACATAATCTATGTAATTCCCTAGGTGGAAATGTTTAACAGCATGAGTATAGGAATACAAGTGAAATATTATAAATTATCTATGTTTTATTTCATAAAGAAAAAATATATCGTAATCCAATTTCTAATGAACACTACAAAATAAAGTTCTCACTTCCACAAAATACCTAGTAAAATGATCAATTTGATTTCTTGATCAATATCAAACAAATAATATTTTCAATAAAACATTATATTACATCAAAAAACTACTAAGATTCCATGAGAAATAATACATTTGATAGAGTCACCTACTTCCCCAATGGAGAAAACCATTATCCTTAAAAATTTGTTATAGAAAATAAATATATCGAAATCTAAAAATCATATATGCCAGATAAAAACCATTAATTCTCCATATCTACAATTTTTTAAGTTATAATAACCCATATCGGATATCATAACATGGAAGTGATGAGAGATCTGAGATAGATTCAAAAAGAGGATAAGACAATTATTGAAAAACACACATATGTCAAGGATATTTATGTGGATTGTTAGAGATTAAATATAATCCTAATAGAATAACCTCATAGAGTTTCAAATAAAGATTGTATTGTTATAATGAGGAATTATATGCTGATTAGAGTTGAAATCATGAATCTTAAACATGATTCATTTCAAATTATATGAAATATTAAGGAGTTTTTCTATAATACCAAACATTTTGAAAAATAATTTTCTAACAACGTGGTAGATACCACCCCGTTGTTAGAAAATTTCATAATTTCCTAGGAATAGTCACATTATTATGAAAACGTTGTGCAAACCTTGCAATAACCTATGAAATTAAAACATCCACCCTTATGGATTTTATGGACACTCATACATTTTAAATCCTCTTAGTAAACCATGAAAATAACCTCATAAATGGATATATCCATCTCGCATGGTTACCCAAAGGTACTAATAACAATAATAGATCCTTCTCCTTACATGTTTTACCAGAATCTATTGATTTATTACCATTGAATAGTGAAGTCCATTAGAACCTCGAAAGGAATAAACTAAGACAATAATTAAAAGTATATTTGATATAAAGGGTGTTGTAATCATCAACACCATGAAACATTATACACTATGAAATTAATCCTTATTATGAAAAAGAAAGGGAAGAATGACACAATTACATCGTCAAATAATATTAATTAGTTATCTCTTGGCTATCTCATCTACATTAGTACACTAAGAAGAATAATTGCATTAACACAATGAATCTTATAATGGTGATCCAAAATACAAACTATCTATTCATTCACTAATGATTTAGAATACCTATTTATTTAATCTATTTTAATCACATTGGTTGGGTGTTCTGAATATCTCCTCAATAGGGAATCCAGAATCACATCATGAATTTAATTTGTGTGAGATATCATTTCTGTCAAATAAGATATATTTCCAAGATGATTGAAGATGAAGAAAGGGATAACGCACCTTAGTGTCAACATACCTAGCTTACCAAAATGAGGATTCCCATCCTAATTGATATATTGATATAGAGATACATTCACCTAACAAAATTCTAATTGATAATAAAGGTATTGTATATAAAATTTTTAGTGTCTAATAAGAATATGATTTTTTGGACATAATGAAATCATTGTTTTCACCACTAGAAAAGACTCACCCCTACTAGAGACCAATCACATACCCATTCAAAACATTAAATGTATCGATAAGGCCACCCAAACATCTATTAAATAACTAGATCCTTATTAATTGATCAGGAATATTCTAAACCCAAAGTCCTTAAAATGAAACACAAACACATGAATAATATATATACTAATTTTTTGATTTGTTTAATCAGAAAATACATAAACCTTGATCCCCATAAACAATTTTGACAATGAATCTATCGCATTTATTATTAAAATTTAATATATTAATGTAATTCATGGTAATAATCAATATATAGTAACTATAGTTACAATAAATATATTTACAACGCATATATTATATATATGGTAAACCTATTCTAACAAAAACACATCCATTATAGGAATGACATAACAAGATTTTATAAATTTTGGGAGTGGATACCGAAAACTATATCTTTTTCTCCACTATGTGTATATTTTTAATGACCCCTTCCCACAAGGTGTACCCCTCCTGGGCCAACAATGTCATAAGGGAGATATTGAACCTCGAATCCCACCTTTAGTAGCCCCTGGGTCAGAGACTATGAATGAGGGTATTGTAAACATTAAAAAATGGGAGGCATTACCATCTAAGATAACTAATTAAAAAGGAAGATATAGGATAGAAAAAACCGACTGCAAAAAAAAATTAAATATAAAATAAATCCCAAGTACACATATTTAATGTCATTCATGTAGTAGTAATACTAAAATGGAAAACCACGAGTACCCAAAGAAAGTAAAAACAGAATTAAAAATGAATCCCGAACATATCATGCAATGAAATGATAGTAGTAACCAGCCTGATCTCCAACCTGCTCCATGTGACCTGAAAAACAGTTTATATATACATAGGGAGAGTATAAAATTATACTCTGTAGGATCCTCCCTAGATCCTCTAGTGAAAATTAAATGATATCATGCTAAAGCACAGTGAGAAACAAGTGAATCTAACTCATCACCTAAACATGTATACTATGTTCACATCCTCACCATGGATACTCTCACCAAGTATCACATAAATGATTATATAATATAATAATGAATATCAAGGGTACCCCACTACTACTTCCCAACAAATTTTCCTCTTTTTCAAATGTTGCACATCCTACGCATCTCTCTCCAAAAAAGAATTACCCAAAAACACCTGGGAGAATCACCCCCCATATGGACCTTCTAAATCAAAACCAACACATATATAAAACCAATGTAACTAGGTAGAACATGGGATCCACCATAGCTCCCATATTGTGTATCACACATCATGAATTATACCTCAAGACATTACAGCCCATCCACCGAGTAAGAATCCTTAAGCCATCACAGCTTATTCATGTTACAACTGTAGTAGTCTATAAGAAACCATATCTAAAATATATGGGTGTGAATAAGAATAATCAATTACAGCCCATTACACAAACACATATGGCGAAAAATAACCATTGTTCCTACCATCACATACAACTATCAAGAGAATAGAAGAGGGACAATGAGGGGAGTCAGCCATCCGCCCACCCACTAGAATGCTGGAGAAAACACCACCACGACTCAGAATCCATAATATGTCAATTTCCCTAACTGAAGGGGAAGAGTATCATTTATAAAAACAAAATAATATAATATAAAATAGCCTATAACCACACTATGGGCCTAACATAATCATAGACTCAACTGCAGCTAAAATTTCTCAAACTCCCAATTGACAACGCATAGACTATATATCCTATAAGAACATAACCATTTAATGATATTTATTACATTAATTCATTACCTTTTTATTAGTTTCACTTTAGGATGATTAGTTCCTTAAATATAAATTTACCATTAACAATTCCGCATTATATTTCATTAGCACCACACCCAATGTCTCATGCCCTCTAGGAAAAACTAAACCGAGTCCACAGTTTCTCAGAAAAAATACTACCCCACTATCGCATCCCAGTAAGCCCAAATCCCATGAATTAACATCATTTTTTCAATAATTTATTAACAAAATTATTAAATTTCCATATTCCCATGCATTCTATAAAAAAAATCTATGTAACTAAACACAAGGGGGATCAACATGGTGGTTAATTGAATAACCCGTCTAGTCTTAACACCCGTATCAAGAGCGTAGAAACATACTACCTCGAGAAGCTAAACACTAAAATCACCTGGAATACCCTACATGTCTTCACCCATTTCTAATGGAGAGTATGCATGATCAGATACCTTAATCAGTGTGGAAGATAATGTTGAAAACCAACAACCATGGTATAGTAAGAAACCAACATTCCCATCCAAACTGTTTCATCATCTCTTGTTTCCTCTCTAACACCCACATGTATAAACTGATGCATCTCACCACTCAAGGAATAATGTATTACCACAACCAATGCACCTACCATCCCCCACATATCAAAATAGATTTCCATGATCACATCACTTCATAGGAATTAGTAAAAATACATCATATCAATCGGGATCTTGTCCCTTAAACAAGGCATGTTTCTTTTACACGCAATGAGCTGTCATATCTCTAAGCCTAGTGCTCTTGGCCTTTACAAACAAGTGGGTAACTCCGAACACTACAAGGATTCTTTAATCCTTAATAATATAACCGGTTCATTAATAGTAGGTTCCAACTATGGATATCGTAAACAGAAATCTATCATAGCGTTATAAAATTTATATATTCCTACTACAAAAATTTGATTAACATAAAATTACCAAAAAAATCAACAATATTCATTTACATGCATATTTATCGTTGATAAATAATTAAAATTAATCCCAAATTATGTTAATTACAATTTTTTTTTAAGAACGGCATTATAAACAAGGTAAACATAGATATCACATTGTCTAACAAAACAAGAGGAAATAACATATGATCGATACAAAATTATTTATCTAGTTCATATATTTATTATGTAAATTATATTGTGGTAAAATGGATAAATCACTTTAGCTAACCAAATTCACATAAAATAAGAAATAATAAATGAATCCCCTACCTCAAAAGGTTTTTGACATTCTTTTCTTGAGAACTGATCAATGTAGTGGATCACTATCATTGTCCCTGAATCAACTGCATCAACCAGAGGATGTCATGGCACAACCACAATGACAGAAACAAAACAAATCTCCCACAAAACCATTGAAATCAAACTCCAAAGAAATCCAAGGAGAAATGGGATAAGACAGATTGATGAAACCCAAATAACATAGGTATATCTTATGTCAGATTGTAGATGGATCGTAGAAAGAATTCGGGGAACCGAACCAGGATGAAGGAATCCCCAAGCATTGATGAGGGAGGCATTCTAATTGTCTGGGGTCGAGAGGGGGTGTGACCAAGATGCAGTGTTTAAAAAACTTGAGATGTTTTTTGTCTCTAAAACACACATTTTAGGGGTAGTACCTGACATGTACTTCCTCATCATTTCATGTACCGCCTCGAGGTGAATTACACCCAAAAATGTATGGACTTCACACTTAGTTTTATTTTTCAAAATCCTGAAGGGTACCCGTTGTGCACCCCTTGGTCACGAGGTGTACCCCTTGGATCTCTACAGGCTTCTCCTTGAATTTTTCATCATAATAAACATTGATATCTCTATAATAAATGATATGAGAGTCACTATGAATATAATGACAGAGTCATGACACATGAAAATCATTGTGTATCCAACTCATCTATGATGTAAGTGCTATAAAATATTCCATGGATCAAACATTATCCAACACCTTGAAAGGCCCAAGAGACTGGGGAGACAACTTACTACCATGACCATATCCTTTACTTCCCACAATGGGGAGTCAATTTCTAATATATGTGATCCCCAGCATAAAACTTTAATGGTCTCCTCCTTGGATCAGCATAAGATTTTTTTATGATTATGTGTTGTCTTCGTCCTCTAACGAATCACCTGAATCATATCTTTAGTATATGAAAAACGTTTTGATATATGAATTATTTACTCTCGGACCCTAGTCCAACATAAAAGTGAACTAAATGGTCGGCTATTCAAGGATTTAAACAGATCCATACAGATGGTGGATTGAAAACTATTTCTGAATGTTAACTCCACCAACAGTAAGTGCCTAATCCAGAAACCTCCAAAATCAAGGACACAAGAGTGAAACACATAATCATAATTATATAGGGTCTATTCTATTTGACTCTCCATCAATCTATAAAAATTTGTGCAAATGAATAGTTGAGAATTAAAAGAATTCTAGAGACCTCTCCACACCATGGAGGTTAAATTAGGATCTCTATCAGAAATGATCGGCCTCGAGACTCTGTGTAGTATCACATTCTCCTCTAAAAACTTCCTCCACAAAACATCCACGGAGTAGGACTCCGTGATCCCGATAAAGTGGGATGATTATTTTAAATCATTCACTACCACCTAAATAGTTTCATGTGATAATTGATCACTAGGTAAACCATTAACAATGGACATTGAGATTTCACTACACTTCTACTGAGCAATATCTAATGGATAGAGAATACCATCAGGGACATGCTGCTCGACCTTCACCTTTTGATAGACCAAATGCCGAGACCCAATCTCCACTACTGCACATTTCTACCCAGGCCCCCAAAATTGACATTTCAATTTTGAGTACATCTTTTTCATGCCAAGATGTACTAATACAGATAAACTATGGTAATCTCTAATAATTTTTCGTGTAACGCCAAAGGAACAAAAATTCATCCCTGATACCACACAAGATGTTGTTCATCCTCAATCTGACCATTAAGGGCCACACCATAATGAACTATGTCTCTTATGACCCCCATATCAGGATCCTCCAACTGGGAATCTTCCA
Source organism: Viscum album (assembly GCA_963277665.1). NCBI lineage: Eukaryota > Viridiplantae > Streptophyta > Magnoliopsida > Santalales > Viscaceae > Viscum > Viscum album. Next base: position 2,015,266,522 of record OY728136.1, on the reverse strand, counting down.
CCTGCTACACCACAGATGATTGCACTATCATTTAAAAAAGACGTCGTCTACCCCCAACATCTTACATTTAAAGATGTAATGTTGAATATTAATTCATCGCATTCAATGAATCACACTATTCAGGCACTAAATCACTATGTGAAATCTTGCTGAGTGAATCCGCCAATAAATTCCCCATTCCAGGTGTATAAAATATTTCATAGTCGTTTTCTTGTAATAACTCCATCCACAGATGTTGACTTATGTTCAAGCCCCACTGGGAGAAAACATACATCAGTCTCATATGATAGGTGGAAAGAAAAATGTTCTCTCCAATGAGGTAATGTATCAACAACATCAGAGAAAGCACCAAAACTACCAACTAAAGATTAGGGGTGAAATATTTAAATTCATGGGGGTGAAACATCCGAGACTGATTATAAACCACTAATATATGATGCATTAGAATACAATCTAACTAAAAATTTGAAACATCACATAAATCACCAAACTAAAATCCATGTCCTGGAATAAAACATTCTGGAGCACTTAACAACTTCTCCTTCTGATACTCAAAATATTCCTAACACTATTCAGTGCACAAAAAATCCTGATAATTCCTAGTCAATGTTGTCATATGAGTTGAAACATGAGAGAAATCATCTATGATCCTTCTGTAGTAGCTTGTGCGACCACATAAACATTTCAGAACTACCTCTGTCTTAGAGACTACCCAAGACACAACTGCTTCTATCATCGATGGATCCACATCTACTCTATGTTGGTACAACACATGCCCCATGAAACAGATTTCTCGTGCCCAAAAATCACACTTTTACAAATTCCCAAATTGCATATGTTGTAGATGAACTCCAAAAAAGGTGTGTAGATGCACTGCATGATCCTCCTTCGACATGGAGCACACAATGATATCGGCACTGAAAACTACAATGATCTTATCCATGAAATCACTTAACAAAAAATTCATTAATCACTTGAACACATATGTAAAATTCATCACACAGAACAACATTTCATTGTACAATTAATGCAGATGTAGACAATGGGAAGCAGTCTATGAGATATCCTCATCCTTCACATGCATATGATGATATCAAGGACACATTTCGATCATTGAGAACCAAAATTCACACTTAATATGACCGAATAGATCATTAATCCTCATAATAGGACCGAGATTCTTCACATTAAATTTTTTTTATGTGATGATAATCAATACAAAATAAAAAAATGCCATCAGACTTCTTCACCAACAAAACTAGTTCACCCCTTGGTGACACCCTCACCTAAACAAAACTGCATTGTAACAGACTATCAAGATATTTATGCATCTCCTGTAACTCATTAAAGGCCATCATATACAGAGATATTGAGATATGAGATGCTTCGGGCATTAGATCTATCCCAAACTCAATCTCTCATCGATGGGGTAATTCAAAAACATCGTCAAGACTGACAACATGGTATTATTCTGTAGCCCTGGGAAACAAAAACTACAGAACCTCTAAAGCACTCAATATCAACTAAACCATCATGAATTAAAATGATCATACATTCCCTTGAACCCTATATGAGGGTCTCTCCCTCCAATTAACACCATTCGATCTCCATCAGCATCGAAAAACACCACCTACATCCTGTATAAATACATGATATCTTTAACCGAATACAAGAAATCCATGATGATGATGGGATTATACGGTTGTATCCCTAAAAATAGGAATTCTTCCCATGAGCGAGGCTACCCATCACCATGCCACAGTCTCTACATACATCATACATGTAATCCCGACCTCCAACTGCCATACTCAATGCCATGGGAACTTGACACCTATCTACTGGATGTCTCACAACATGGAAATGGACAGGTGATATGAAAGAGTGTTTTCCATTGAATCAAACATGACATAAACCCATTTAGAAAACAAAAAAGGGTGCATAAAATGACATTTTTCTCACCTGGTTCTTGCAAAACCAAACCATGAAGCTAACCATGACCTCCTACACTACATCTTTGACCCTGATGATGACCACCACCATGGACTCAATCTTCTATCTAAGGAAAAGATGCATCATGGATATATCCTTTTCCCAACCAATCTTCTCCCTACTGATCTAATGAATTTCAATCCTATTGTTACAACTTTGGTTGGAACTAACTCAACGAAGAAAGTTGGAGAGGAACACCAGGTGCACAATGACTACTCTGAAAGTTTGAGAACTACTGATGGTGATCAACTCATCCTACATAAAAAAACCAAGCAGTTGATACATTATCATAGTCATTAGAGACACTTCCCCAGAGAAATGAGATGTTGAGGGCTAGGAACTACCATCTGCGGAAGGTAAACTCTTCTTCCATGAAAACTAAGAACCAAGGAACACACTTATACTTTGTGAGGAATCATAATGAATCCCCTCCCATGACGATCCAGTTCTGGCCAATTCCCACTGGAAAACATCTTCCCTCACTAACACCTCAATATATGTCATCTACATAAATGGCGTGACCCGGCACATGATCTATGCAGACCATACCTGCTCAAAATGTCTTGTATGGGCCTCCTTATCTAGAAATAGGTATGAAGAATATCGTAAAAGGTTCCTAACATTGATTCCAAATTCTCACACACATGATATCCATGGTTGAATTTGAAGAATCTTTTTGTGCCTCGATACCTTCACAGTGGAAGAACCAAAATCTACTCTGAACATTTCTTGAAACCCCTCCCATGAGATCCATAATTCATCACGATCCCTGATGAACAAGAACCACCATTGCCTCGCTGCTTCATGCAAAATCATCACAACCAAATACTTCTAATTCTCCTTCCAATAATGGATGAAACTAAATGTTATTTCAGCCTCCTCTAACTACTCTTCCATGAATTCATAGAAAATGGATCCCTTGAAAAAATGTATACTCTGGTGCTGAAACTCATGGAGGGTACTCCTCCACATGTCTTTGTCATCAACCTCTATCTTGTGGTGATTTTCTAGAGTATCCTGAAGGAAATTTTCTACATGAACCTGACATAGACGTTGACCTAGAGCCTTACCTGCAAAATAAAAAATAGTTAGATCTCTAAAAACTGGAATAAGGAAGAGGAAACATAACATATTTAATTGGTTTAATTTATACATTTCAAGTTACTATATCCCATGTTCTATCCATTCAAACACATGTAGATAGAAGAATGATGCATGATATTTCCCGTGGTCACTACAATGAAACTAGTATCACCTCATTTAGTAGCCACTGTAAACATAAGGGTTTGTTCATTAGATCACAAGGGGCCCAAAACGCCTATGTCATAGATGGTCTCTAGTGTTTAAATGACTTGTTAAACATATCATACACTATTGTGTTTCCTACCTATGACAAATCACTTGTACCTAACACTATACTCCATCTAATATCTTATTAAGTGTATTGAAAACAAACTATCATGACCCCATCGCCACAAGGTGTACCCCTCCTGGTCCAACATTGTGTTAAAAGAGATAATTTCATCCGAGTCCCTCCTCCTGAAGATCCTGGGTTTGATGTAAGCATTGAGGGTTGAGTAAACACAATAATGGGAGGCATTACTGCCTAGAGAACACATGAAAATGAGTGATACAATATGAAACAAAGCAATTCTAACTCAAAAACCAATATAAATAAAATCCCATGTACACATATGATATGTCATGCAAGAACAAATATTACTAAATGGGAAGCCTACCAGTACAAAAATAAAGTAAAAATATCTGTAACCATGATGCACGAAAAACTCTTATAACACCAAGCCGGTAGTAACCTGCCTGATCTCTTACTAGCTCTAACTGAAGAAAAAAAATAGTGTATATATACTTAGGGTGAGTATAAAAATATACTCTATATGATCCTCCCTAGAGACTCTCATAAAAAAGTAATCAAAGAATGATAAAGGACAATGAAAAACAAGTGAAAATAACTCATCACCTAAATAGGTATACTATGTTCCTAGCGTCAACATGGATACTCTCACCAAGTATCTCATTCAAGAAAACATTATATAATAATTCATATCAAGGGTACCTCAATACTACATTCCCACGAGTTTTTTCCCTTAACATCACACCCCCAATGTTTCTATCTAAAAAAAGGAATTCACAAAAACACATGGGTGAAGCACCACAACATGGACCTCATGCAGCACAACCACCATGTCCTTGAATCCAATGTAAAAGGTAGTTTCTAGGAGCCACCATATCATTCATAACGTGTATCATATGATATCCATTATACCCCAATCCCTTATATCCTATAAACTGTGTATGGATCCTGAAGCCATCATAGCCAATACAAAATACACCATTAGTAGTCCGTTGGAAACTAAATAAAAAATATATGGGTGTGAATTACCAAAAGTTGTTACATCCCTGGAAAAAATATTTGGGGAAAATTAACTGTTGTGCCTACTAGAATAAGTAACTACCATGAAAATAGAGAAAGCCTAAAGGGGGTAGTCAGTCATCCATCCCCAGACTGGAATGTTGGCTAAAACACCCATAGTCCTCAAAATCCCCTTGGTGTTGGTTTCCCAACCTGATGATATGGAGAAGAATATATAAAACCAAAAGTGAAGAATATAAATTATCTCACAACCAATCTATGTACATAACCATGTCTTTGTCTATACTACAACCAACATTTCTCAGAATCTCCACTGCCACTTCAAAGACTATGTATCCTATATACAAACAACCAATTAATGTGATTTATTAAATTACTGTATTCAAATTTTATTAATTTCAATTTACCTTAATTAATTCTTTAAACATAAATTAACCATTATGAATTGAAAATTATATTTCATTAGAAGCACACCTAATGCGTCATTCCCTCTTGGCATAACCAAATCGAGTCTATAGCTTCTATGAAAAAATTATACCACAAAATTTCATCCCAGCTAGCTCTAATCCCATGGGTTAACATCATTTATTAAATAATTTATTAACATAATCATTACTTTCCCATATTCCATGGAATTCATGAATAACATTATATTCTATGAAACACAAGGGGGATATACATGGTTGGTAGTTTTACTACATGTCAAGTCTTTTACACCTATAAAAATAGCATAGACCTATCCACACTCAAGAAGCTAATCACATAATGCATATGGCATACCCCACAAGTTATCTCCCATATAAGATGGAGGGTATGTATCATCAACTTCCTTGATATGTGTGATAAGTAAATCAGATAGAAAACATTTTTTAGAAGGAATCCAACGTTCACATCGAACCCATTTCATCATTTCTGGTGTCCTCCCCAATACTCACAAGAAAAAACTAATGCATCACACGCATATAAGGGTTAACTCCTACAATAAACAATGGGCCTCCCTACCCCAACATATCACAATAGTATTCTAGGATCAAATCACAAAACAACCAATAGAAAACAAACAATATATCAATTGGGCTCTTGGATATTAAACAAGGAATTCTTCCTTCACACACAATGACCTCTAATAGCTCCAGGAATAAGGATATTGTAATTTACAAGTATGCGGGTATCACAGAACCCTATGAGGAATTACCATTTATCAAAAAACATGTTCTTTAATCAATATTTAATTAATCATTTCAATAATAATAGGTTCCTGCGATGGGAAACCAAAATATAAAGTATCATAGCTATCAAAAATTAATAAATTCTTACTACCACAAATTGAATTTTGTAAAATTACAACAACATCAACACGATTCTTTTATGTGACTCTTTATATTTGAAAAATAATTACAATTAATCCCGGTTTACATTTTTTACCAATTTTTATCAAGAATGACATGATAAACAAGGAAAAAATATATATTACACTATCTAGAAAAAACAAAATGCAATAAGATATAATCAATAAGAAATTATTTATCTAAGTGAAATATTTATTTTGTCATTTCTGTTGGGGTATAGTGGATAAATCATGATAACTAAATTAATTCTCATTAAAATGATAAGAAATGAATACCCTACCTAAAAACGCTTTTGACATTCTTCACCCGAGAACACATCAATATAGCATATCATGATCATAGTCCATACGACAACTGCATCCACCTGAGGATGTCGTGGCACATCCTCATCAACAACCAAAACAGGAACTCCCTTAGAACCATGGAGGTCAAACAACATAGAATTCCAAGGATAAATGGGAGTAGTATAATAAAATAAAAAAAATTAACTGAGGTAGATATTACCTAAGATTGAAGATGAGTTGAAGAATGGAAATGGCTAATCGATCCAGGATGAAGGCATCCCCAAACGTTGTAGAGGGAGGTGTCTGGGTCATTTTCATTTGAGAGGGGAGCGCTCAAGCTATAGGGTTTGAAAACCCCAATTGGCCGGGTGTCATTAAAACACCCAGCATTGGGGAATCACATGATGTGTACCTCCTCAACATGTCATTTACCACCTTGAAGCGACATACACAGAAAAACATATTGCCTTAGGGCTATGTTTTATTTTTTTGAAACCCAATGAATAAACATTTTGTACCCCTTGGTCTTGTCATATAGCCCCACTGTTTCATGCTTCTCGTGACTGAACTCTTCCAAACTTCCCTATAGGCTTATTCTAGTACCTCTGTCGTAAAAAATATAGAAAGGGTCAATTCATGCGGATCTAGGAGCTAAAAATATTGTACATTAATTATGAGTTCCTCAGGTCCTATATATATTTTATATAATTTAATGGTTAAGGCCACAAATACTAGAAGGCATGGGGGTTTTGATTTCATAATTTTTTCCACTATGAAGGGAATCATTATATAAGTCCTAATTTCCAGCCACCCATTCATAGTTATTAACATCAAAATAACATATTATGAAACATAAATTTAGTCACATAGTGCACTGAAAAATTCGATCTATAACCATCAATCATCAATCCCTACCGATGATCATCTAGAAAATTCAACATCCTCAACATAAACATGGAAAATCAGAATGATGAAACCAAATAACCATTTTCTCACCACTATAAATGGGTTCATAAATAATTTATCAACTATTATTAATTACTTTATATGGATGAATCTGATCATAATATTATGAACCAATAATCTCCCAAATAGAACATAAATACAAATAGATCATTGATCAAAAGAAAAAAAATAAATTGATTCACTAAGTTTACAATATCATTTAGTTCGTTCATTGAATACATAAGAATCTACCTACATGAAGAATATGAAAAAACACCACATTTTACTAATGTTAAGGGATTATTAAGAGAGAAGGTTGGATGAATAATAACCTATAATTCTATTCATATAATTAAATTAATCAAGATTTAATTCCAATATTTATAAATTGAATATACAATAAAATACTCTCTATGGGGATATTTCCAAAATTATCTGGGATTATATACAACTCCTAATCACTCATGGCCAGAGTTAAAATGAATCCTTCCAGGAAGGCCTAATTAATAAACTTGTTTTGTGATCATCCATATTTTTGACAACAAAAGATATCCCTACATAGTGTATGTGTCGATTTAGTGACATCATAATGAACAAAATAATCTTATAATTAGTCAACAATAGTAATGATGATAATATAACATATAATATTTTAAATAATTCCTAGAATTTAGATGGTAAAAATTTAGGATATGTATATAATAGATTTGAGACATGGGTTTCACCATCATTAACATTCATTCTAAAATGGTCTGACAAAGAGAAAATATATTGACACAATATATCATCAAGATGTTAATTGTTCTTAGATTTTCCATTCGATGTAAACTCTAGAATTTCCATCTATATCATCTGTAAAGTGACATTTTTTCCCAAGTTATATCTATCATTGACGGAAATATATCAATTCTATTAAAAGGATCAATCCACAATAAATATTAAAAATATCACTTAGTAAAACCACCAAAATAGTCACAATGAAGGAACATCTAGATCACCATATCCAACATGACTCTCATTACTAAGAGAATATTCAAATAAAGGCAATCCTCAATAATAAATTACATAGACCTATCCTTGGTTATTGAGAACTATATTCATGGTATGATATTTTTTGGGTTCATCTGATTATAGAAAACTATTTAGAAAAAACATGCATATATCTGATAGATTACTTAGCCCACCAGATCACACCACCAATCCAAGATTCCCATGACCACAACAAAATCGAATATCATGTTTGATACAAAAATCCGAAACAAATCAAATAACTTTTTCCATGATTCATTACTATGAAAAATAGATAATATAGTGGAACGAATTGATGAGGAATGATGAAACTTGTGATATACGCTTCTCTCAATCGAGTAATCCAATGACAGTTACGATGATTAAATTTCATAATTTCTATCTCAAAACCACATCATCATTGATTTTATATAGAAAAATTTTAGACAGATCACATCACAAATAATTAGATGCTATAAAGATATTAATTGTCCCATTGAATACTACAAATCCCCAAATACTATTCCTAACCGACACAAAAAATATATATTCCTTTACCTAAAATAAAATATATTCCTTTACCTAAAATAAAGAAACCTACATAATAAAATATATTTTTTGAAAACCTTATAAACAAAATTTTATATTGACTCTTCCCAACAACAAAATTAATAAGTATATTCCTTTACCTAAAATAAAATAAAACTGAATAATTTCAAAAAATGATGAGACCACCTCCGTTTCATTCTTAAAGAATTATATATGAATAATTTTCATCTTGAATTAAATTATTAATTAATGATGATATAAAAAATAAACCACCATTCATGTTATAAAAAATTAATTTTTTAATGTTTTCACATTTTTTTGATTTATCCCTTATTTTCCAAAACTATTTTCTATTGTATATTACATTTTGAAAACAACCACATATTATTTTACATAAAACCCAAAGAATAATTTTAAAAATTATGGTAATCAAAAACATATTTTGAAAAAAAAATTCTTTATTAATGATATTCAGCAATTGGATAGAGTTGATATTTTTATATAATTACATTTTATTGAAACCAATACATTTTTTTGATGTTTTCATTAATAAAAAACAATTTCCAAATACCATAGCTTGAAAAGTGTCTTCATTTTAAATGAAATTAAAACAGAATCAATTATTCAAATAATTTTTTTGGAATAATTTTTCACACATAAACTGATTATACTAATCATATATATAAACATCAATAGAAACTATTAATAATAATAGTTCATGATATCAATATATCCTAGGAACCACCTTTAATAATTCCCCATTAATAATAGTCGCTAAAGGAATGAATGAATCTTGGATTTTAAATATCAAATGTAATGGGATGTGGAGCAATCCTTAACATTGAAATTTTGTAGGAAGCTACGTTCTGGGGATGTCACAAACACATTAATGTTTCTAATATCATCTTTTTGATTCATTTTTTAATCCATCAAAGATGAAATCATAATATTATTCTTCATTTAGATTATACCATAACTCGAGAATAATGCCCATGTCAATAAACACATTCCAGAGAGGGGTTTAATTCATCATATAAAACCAAAACTCATAAAAATAATAATGTGGAAATTAAATCCAAAATATCCACAGTAACCCTTTTCAAATCACTAAGGGTGATGATGAAGAATCAACTTGTAATGTACTCTTTGAGAACTGAAAATAATTAGATTTAATTTATTTGACCTCGTACCACAACAAGAATGTTCCACATAACATTTTTCTTAATAAGGTAAACGATTCCATATTTTAACATGACAACCATGTTCATCATAAGACGTTACTAGAGCTTGCTCAATATTTATCCAAGATCCATTTACTAATTTTCATGGTCTATAGGCATGCTCTAGTGTATCAACAAAAAACATGGGAATTATTTTATATAGAAAAAAATATAACATATTTCATTTATAATAAAATTATGATAAATAATTAGATTAAAACTCATTATAATTGATGCATAGATATGAGACACACTAAATAAAGACATTGTCCATGTCCTAGAAGGAAATAAAAGTCCAATACCAAAACCATGTTTATATGTGACTATCCACCATCACCATCCTAATTAAATAAGAAGGTGATATTATACAAAATAAGCTTCTGTTCCAAATAATTTCATTCTATATACATTTATATATAAAAAAATTGACTATGAATTCCCATAGGATAATATAGGGTGTAATCACAAAATCTATGTAACATGCATACAATGAATATATATTTTTTCTTCCAATATGAAAACATTAGTTCTAGAGTTAAACCAAAACCATATTTTAAAATTATTACAAATGAAAAACACTATCATATAAAATATCTTAAATTATTGTTTTTAATCAATCTATATCTCATGAATTTAGAACACGAAAGTAATTTGTTTAATTAATTAATAGAAAAAACAAATAAATGATGATCAATTCTCATTAAAACATCTTTAATATTAAAAAACAAGATTCAATTTAATTTTTTCTAACAACGTACCGATGGTCCATAAGACAGGTTTTATGATATAAGTCTATATAAGGTCACCCAAACCAATGTAGTGAATTCGTAACTCCCAACAATAACATGTATCACATGTAGTTTGCCCAGTTTCAAATTTTCCAATTATGAGTAATTAAATTCAATCCCAACATTATAAATTTTCTTTTTAACATATAATTAAACAATTAATATTAAAAAAATACAATTAAAGAAGATTACCATTAAAAAAATTAATATTTTCAATAATGACCATGTAAATAAATTTTTTCAACTTCTCCAATGAATACCAAAAACTAATAATCTGTAACTTAAAAAATCAAATTATTTCACAAAAACAGTCATGTTTTCATGAAAAGTAATAAGTTAATTGGATACACCTACCTCACCATGGGGAAACTATTCCACCTTATAAAATGTTGATTATAATCATAGTGTTCTAGTCCTCATAAGAAAATATCCAATAAAATCATGAAAAACTCTACATATGAATTATATATTGGGTTATAAAACCCCTTATTGGTTAGCAAAACATAGATATGATGATGTATGAGTGGTATATTTATAAATAAGAGATGAATAAAAATATAAATACACACATACATCTGAGATATTCACATATATATATAGTGATTCACCATGGGATCAATGGAAGAAACACCAATATTTTCATAGAGAGGTTGGTTTCAGATATAAGGGAATTCAGAGTGGATTGTTATTTTAATATAGTAAGGGTGTCACATTTATTTGTTTATTTTAAATAAACCCTCATTTGTCACATGGTTAGTCCATATGGTTATAAAATTGGATGTTATCTATGTGGATGAAACAGAACCTTGAAAACTGAATTGCTCTATTAACAAGGAAGATTTATAATATTACATAAAATTTGGATGGAATTTATAATAGATGAATCCTAATATTTGGTTTTAATAGAAAAAAATAGTCAGAACCTCATGAAAATAGCCTTTTTAATTGATAGATCAATTCAACGTGGGTAGCTGATTGTTATTACTAACTATTTGAGGAATGTGGCCCAATGCCAATTTCCCAAAATGTACAATTTTTTACCCCTTTCGTCCAAAATCATTGGGAATCTAAAAATCATTACAATAGGTCCAAAATTAAATTTTTATATGTTATGTAGGGTGTCACACAAAGTTTATGAAAATCATAAATCAATGATTCCCATTGAATATGTTCATTGACATAGTAAGGTAATAAATTTTAAATGAGAATCTATATATTAAAATCATGCAATACAAATATATAATAACCACCAAATTCATATAGTGTAACATTAAATTTGAATTGGATAGGTATAATAATTTAATTTATATATATTAGACTTTTATAAGTCTATGTATTCTCACAAGATCCTTTTATTATAATATATTATATATATAAATATAATACATATTCTTAATTGATTATGTAAATTAAACTTATTATCTTTATAAGATTATATATCAAATAAATATTTCCCACTACAAATAAATTTATATTCTAGTGTTCATAAAAGTAATATAAACAAAAAAAAATTTTATTTAATATATAACATTAAACTATTGGGTTCATATCCCGCTTAATTTTATAAATAACATTCATATTTATTTTATAATATGCAAATTTTTTTTATTCATATCATATTTTTAAAGATATTTTAAAATTTGATAATTAACCATCCATGTTTATTTAAATTGTATCATAATTTAACTATAAAAATTAATTTGTGATAATAAATAACTTATGATAAACATAATTCAAATGAGATATAACACATATCATTTTTATTGATGAGTTGAAATAATCCCTTACACCTATCAATATAATAAAGAAACTCTATTATTACACAATTGGATTGAAATTTAGAGAATCATTAATTAATTGTTCATTTTTTAATAATTATACATATTATCATCAATTTTTAATGTATATTCATTTATCATGTACAATTCTAACTATATGTATAGAATTATAAAATAATAATGTATAATGTGGACTGTACATGTTTTTCATCTCCCCATAAGGTATTTTTGAATAAATTACTTCCTAATATCTAGGAATTCCATAATAAAACTAGATACCTTATTTTAAGAAACCATGTTTTGGTTTCATAAAATCAGGAAAACAATTTTTCCATCTAATATTTTATTTCCAGCATTCATTTATATATTATCTTAAAAATACGAGATCATGAACATCCTTTGTCTTTCACAATAATTCTCAAATAAAAGAGTAGATTTGAAAAATTATTGAAATCATTCAAACTACATGATCCATTATAAAAATTATAATATAATGACATCCCTATAATGATTACTTAATTTAAATAGTTTCCTATATTAGTCATCAATTTAGAATATCATATTATGCATATGATATAAGGAATAAATTCATTCGTCATGATTTAAAACCTTCAAATGAATATTTATTACTTCTTATAAGAACCAATACATTCATGTTTTATATCATTAATAGATGACCACTTAATAAGTATTTTATACACCATAGATGATTTTCATTCTTGTTAAATTATACGTCATAAATTTTTATACTAGTTATGTCAATAATATCTCTCATGAACCCATTGATTCAATAATATATCTTGATGTCATAAAATATGATTATGGAAGAATTATAATATATAATAAAACCCATTAGAAAATGTGAATCATGTTTTAAAAACATTTAATAACAACATTTTTAAATTTTATCCAAATAAAGTGATAACTCCTTATAAATTACATCATATACATTAATGGGACTTATTCATATAACCTCATAAAATATCTGTCTAAAAATATATATTATTCAATATTTTTATATTCTAAACAAACATTTTAATAATAAAAATTATAAATATTTGATAATTTAGTGGATAAAACCCACCCCATGATTTCATTTAGATTTATCTCAACTCTATTTCTATACAAAATAAACTCATTGGTTGTCCCAAATATATATTAAACAATCTCACCCATTGAAAATAAACACAACAATTAAGATTACCTATATCGTAATTTCAATGCATAGAATTTCCAAAGGATGACTATATAAGAATAACAACTCATATTGAAGGAAGATATATTAGAAAATTTATACATTGGATAGAATGTGACATTTTGTATTTTTAAGTTATATTAAATTACAAAATTATTATCTATTGCATTATTTTATGTGAGAATGTGTCCATTTATTGATTTTGACAATAGTATACATTTAACCAAATCAATATCCTAAGACAATGTTAAAATATAACACATTGTATAACCCATGATTTTTTTACTTACATAAAAAAGAATTATTATTCACTAAAATGAACATGTGTTCACTCTATATTGTGTATGAAAAACTTTTATACAATTTTCTGGAATCAACGAAATTTAATTCCCCTTAAGAGTATTTTGGATTAAAAAGAGTTAAACCTAATTCCCTAAATTTAGTTTTATCTGTCATGATAATGGTAAATCAAACAAAAATTCCCACATTCCATTGATCAATTTCTAATGTTATCCGTAATTTCTTTATAATACAAATGATTAATATGTATAAATATTAATGTTTTACTAATGAAAATTTAATTACCAAAAACAATATCATTCACATTTCACTATAATTATATAATTATGTTTTTCTTAGAATATAACACCATATTTACATGGAATGATTATTATAAGAAGAAAATTAACAATTAAAACTAAATCATTAATTTACCTTTATAATGATCAAACTATGTTCATGAATTGGGAAAAAATAAACAAAACTATTGAAAAATAATTAAATATATAAATTTGATCAACATTTATCATCATTTCTTAAAAAATATATGAAAATTTTAAAATCTATCATTCATGATTATAATTGCATATATAAATTATCATGTATATTTAATATTTATTTTAATATAATTTCTCTCATGATATACTATTTTTCTAAGAAGGACTAAATAAAATATTATATATCTGATTTTTATGAAACTATTATTTAATGAAAATGATTTTTAATTTAAAATAATAACTCTATGCAAAATAAATATCAAATGTATTTTAAATAAGGCCTTTTAAAAAGAGTATCTTATATTATATTTTATGAATATATTATAAATTAATTTAATGACTTATTTTTCAATATTTTTTTAAATATTTAACTACATTAAATATTATTCATGTATTTAAAAAAATTTAGAGAATATTTTAAACCCATTAAAACAATTACATTATTTTCTAAATTCCCACAAATGATTCAGCGTAATTTAGTTAAATTTTTTAAAAAACCATGGTGTATTTTTTATTTTAAAATAACACTTTACAATGGTAAAAAGTATCAATTTTTTGTCTAATTTTTACTGAGATCCCTTTAAATTTTTTAGTTTTAGATCCATGATTCATTATTACTCATTAATTTTATGGGATCATAATGGAATTAAAATTTACCAAATTTGAATTTTAAATTTTTGGTGTCATTTGGTTATATATTATTATTTCCTGATTTTTTATTCTTGAGACAATTAATATTCCATTTTTCCATTACCATGACGTTGTTTCAAAAAATTTATAAAACCACACTTTATTATTAATAAAATATATCGTGGTTAAGAATGAACATATCCATAATATTTTTTGAAATTATAGTGCAATTGGAAAATAATTTTTTACCTTAAATTCATCTATCTAAAACATTGATTTAAATGATATAAAAATATTCATGACAATTTTCTATGGGTTTTTATGAAAAAACCATGTCCAAATATAGTACAAATAATTTGAAAACCCTGATATTTTATTACACAATTAAACATAATTTATTACATAAAACTTGATACCACAAAGAAGATCAAGAGGTCTAGTCTCTTTGGGGATTCAGATTATTACATAACTATGTAAAAAATTCAATACAACATCATTATTTAAAACATACTTTACATGACCACTACATTCCATCGTACTTATCATTTCATGGGATAACCTGAGGACATGAATAAGAAAAGGGTGAGCTATAAGGCCTAGTAAGGGAATAATAATTAAATAATATGAGGAATACAATAATTGTTATAAATAGCCATATTAATAGCCCACAATAGAATCATAAACATAAAGTAATTTTAAATCATGATATTCATAACATGGAAACGTTGCAAAAACACTTAACATTGAATTAGCATGTGCCATGGCTCATTGCACATGGGCCATGAGTAAATCCTCCTCGCACATAAAGCATGAATAAAACCTCATTTCACATAAATTAGAGTGTGTATACACCCATTCCCAATGACGTAACATGATACAATACTTTACCCAATGCATTGGAGCACTATAACGGTGCACCCTTCTTAAACATTTCATTTCATGCATAACTATGACACATAGATCATATAACATGGTTTAATAAAATAGACTCATTTATTCCACGATAAAAGAATGTGGAATTAATAAATGAAACATTATAATAAATATGTAAATTTTCATAAATTGTGAATACCCTTGATAGAGAAATGGGAATGGTATTCACTACACAATGACATTGGCATCGAAAATCAGTGTAATTTCGGCAGCGTAACGGTGTGACATAATAATTCATAAAAATGGTTGATGATGTTGAAAGGAGTGTATAATCATATCTTCATTAAATTGAAAGTAAGGTGGTCATATAGATACTTCTACCAACAATTTCAATGGAATTTAGAGTCGTGATACAAAATATTTTCTTGAATGTTAAAGAGGTGAGAGAAATTTCTTTCAGAATTTCGGCACAGTAACATGTGTACGTGGGAAGAATTTAATGAATGAGAAAGGGGTATCCCATAAATCATACATAAAGAGGGATGTTAGTGGGAGGTTCGAAAACATACCCTGACATTTATAATTGAAATTAAAAAGGCATAACAATTTAATGAATATTGGACAAAAATGAGAAAGGAAGAAGAAACCCTTACTTGGAAGTGTGCTTCCAAAGGACTGAGATATGCTTGAGAGAGGTTTATCGGGAGCTTATGCAACCTTGGAATGATTCTAGATAGTGTATGACAGTGGTTGGATGAACTCCAAAGGCTTTTAGAGAGGAGTATGTGGGATCTTGGGCGGGTTTATATAGGAAATGTGAGCGGATTCTTTATTATTTAGGTTTGGGACACCTCATATTAAACCAATCCAAACCACAAACCAGCCCATGGTTATTCCCATATTTTTGGGAAATGGAATTGGAGAAAACTATTTTATAAGGAAAAATTTGGAACTTCTTAAAATAATGGGGTTTCTTATGTGGATGTGAGTCACACTCCCATGGAAAACAATTTAAAAAGACAAGATGTTTAATAAGTCCTGAAGGGTCCATTAATTCTTTGTAAAATAAGTCAAACAAACCAAAAAATCACATTATTTTAAAGGGAAAACATATAATGGGCTAACATAAAGCTTATTGTTTTTTATTACTTTACTATTGTGTCATTATGATGTTATAAACAACATTATATATTTAAACGGTATTTAATTTTCACCCAAAAACTTGATTGTCTAAAAATTATGAAAAATTCACCGTTGGATAATATCAATGTCGTAATTCCAGAAATAAAATTTATTTTTTCTAAATATTTTTCTATATATGTAAATTATCAGCTTTAATATAAAATCCTATATTTATCTAAAATTCACTGGTTTTGAAAAAAATGGATTTCAAACCTTAAAAAAATTACAATTGCATTCATAAAATTATTCCATATTTTATATTTAATATAAATTATTTTAATAACAATATTAATATTTTGTTAAAATATTATTTAATTAAAAAATCCATTAATTCATCAAAATAGATTTCTTATTAGAACTTTAACTAAAAATTCTATTTGAGCATTAAAAAATATTTTCAATGTAACAATAATAAAATGAAAGTATATTCATTATTATAAAAAAAATACTATACATAACCATATTAGTAGGGTCCTGTTACATAACCCCTTATAACACCCGCATTAAACTGAAGAGTAAGGTGTGCGATGGTGACAGACTCTTGGGGTGGCTCTGATAATAGTTCTTGGGTGGTAATCTCTATAAATTTCCACTTCTCTCATAGGCGGTCCCACTCGATCTTAACATATTCAAGATAGGCTATGGGCTGGTCAAGAGTGAATCCCAATGATGCCACCTCCATTTCGAGCTCTAAAAAATGGGCTTCATATGGGGCATGTCTACTGGATGAGGCCATCACATCCTTTTTCTGAGTAAATTAGATTTGTTAAAGACTTATATTTATACTCATCATGTGATAACTGTTCAGGGAAATATTAGCAATGTTCGGTATTCACAATAGTATTTTAAAATCCAAACACATAAAACCAATGAAGATGAAATTTTATATAAACATTTTACATAAAGAGACATTTAATTAGATCAAGAGGGATTTCCATTAATAAATTTTTGGTCATTAAAATCTTCCCCCTTGAGGATTTTTTCCCTCGAAATTTTATTTTCCCCCACTAAAAAAATTTGGATAACTCTGCCTCATCATTTCCTCTGATTCCCACATCACATCTTCAACCTTGTGGTTCCTCCACAACACAATGACATGGGGAATTGAGCTATTTTGTATAACATTTTATCTAACATCTTATATCTTCACAGGTTTCTCCTCATAAGAAAGATCATCCTCTAACTATACCACTTTTGAAGAGAGTACATGTGAAGGGTCCGATATGTACATCCATAAGAGTGATATGTGAAAATCATCATGTAATTTGGCTATGGTAGGTGGAAGTGCTAGTCGATGGGCCATAGCCCCGACATGATCAATAATCTCGAAGTTGACTATCTTACTTGGATTTAAATTCCCTTTATTTCCAAACCCCATATCCTTATTCCGTTGAGATATGCGTAGAAATTCCATGTCTCCAACTTTATACTCTAGTTCTCGTCGACGGATATATACATAACTCTTATGTTGAATCTGGGATGCCTTGATATTCTACTGAATTGTTTCAACCTTCTCCACCATTTCTTCAACAATTTCATATCTCGGAAGCTTATGCTCACTAACATCATTCCAACATGTCGTTGCTCTGCACCTTTTCCTAAATAGGGCTTCATATGTTTCCATTTGGATGCTCGAGTGGAAACTGTTATTATAATGGAACTCAAAGAGAGGAAGATGTTGATCTCATCCTCCCTTAAAGTCCATTGACCATGCTCTCACACATGTCCTCATGAGATTGAATAGTCTGCTCGGATATGCCATCAGTTTGAGGATGATAAGACATTCTATAGTTTATTTCAGTATTCTGATCATGTTGAAGGTTCATCCAAAACATAGTGGTGAATCTTGGATCTCGATCAGACATAATAAATAGTGGTACTCCGTGAATCCATACATCTTCCCTGATATATATTCGTGCTAGTAGATCCAATGAGAAATCCTCCCGAACAGCAATGAAGTGTGTAGCCTTTGTAAGATAATCCAAAACAACGTGGATTGCATTATTGCATTTGGATGTCATCGTGAGTCTGGAGACAATGTCCATGGTGATGTTCTCCTATTTCAATTCTGGTATGGGCAATGGTTGCATGATCTCCTTAGACTTATGCCTATATTCCATCACATTCTAACACACCAGGAACTTTTATGTATATTCAGAGATCTCCTTTTTCATATTATCCCACTAATAATGCTCTCAGATGTCTCTATACATCATTGTGTTTCCTCGGTGAATAGACAAATTTTAACAATGTGCAAAATCCAAAAGTTCCTTCTTCAGCTCCAGACTTGATGAAACAAATAGACTTTTCTGAAATCTAACAATTACTCCTTTATTAACATCAAACTCAAAGGATTTAACTTTTTTGATAGTTTCCTCTGTTTCTTGAATTCCTACATCATCTTTTTAGCATCATTTAACATTTCTGAAAGTGACAGTTCAGAAATCAGTTGTTAAATGATTGATGGTGTTCCTTTATTTATGATTACCATGTCCATCTTCATCAAATATTAGAATATTGGATCATTTTCAATTTTCATCATTGAACGAATCACATAGTCCTTCCTACATAGGGAATCCACCACCTTGTTGGCTTCCCAAGGTGGTAATGGATTGAGAAATCATTGTATTTGATCGTCTGTAACCATCTTCATAGGTGCGTGTTCAAATATTTCTCTTTGAATATATACATGAAGAATTTTTTGTCTGTATATATTTCACACTTCTCCCCAAAGAGATAATGTCGCAAAATTTTCAATGCAACGACCACTGCTGCCAACTTGAGTACATGTGTTGGATAGTTCAGGTCATCAACATTTTATTGCCTTTAAGCATATTCAATTACATTTTCATTTTGCTTCAACACACATCATAGGCCCTTCTTTGAAGAATCACTAAATACCACACAAATTTCTCCACTTGTGGGTAATGTGAGCATGAGTGTAGTGATAAGCATCCTTTTCAACTACTTGAAGATTTATTCGCATTCATCACTCCATGAAAACATTACACCCATTCGACTTAGCTTGGTAAGAGGTTTGGAAAATCCTGAGAAATTTCTCACAAATCGTCAATAATATCAAGCTAACCCCAATAATCTATGGATATCTGTTACCAATGTTGGCCTCGTCCATCCCTCAATTGGATCTATTTTGGAGGGATCTTCAGATATCCCATTGTATGGGAAGGTATGGCCCATGAATGATACTTCTTTCAACCAGAACATACACATGATGTACTTTTCATAGAGCTTATCCTTTATCTAGGTCTCTAGTACCATTCTTAGATGCTCCTCATGATCCTCCCTAGTTTTAAATTATATCAGAATATCATCTATAAAAACTACCAAAAATCTGTCAAGGTAATCTCTAAAGACTCTATTCATCATTTCCATGTATATTTCTACTGAATCAGTGAGTCTGAAAGGAATTAATATAGATTCATAGTGGCAATATATTGCAAAAAAAGTAGTATTGGGGATATCTTCCTTCATCCACCTTACTAGATAATATCCTGACCGCAAATCCACTATAGAGAAGTATAGTGCTCTATACTATTGATTGAGGAAGTCGTCAATTCATGTTATAGGATATTTGTTCTTTATCGTGATTTTTTTAAGATCATGATAATCGATTGTAAGGTGCATTGACCAATCTTTATTCTTGATGAAGTGGACTAGTGCACCCCATGGTGAAGCACTTGGGCGTATAAACCCTTTATCATAATTGTCCTGTAGTTTTTTTCTTCTTCTCAAGCTCCAAAACAACCATTCTATATGGATTCATGCTATTGAAAATGCCCCATGAATATGATCAATTGTGAATTCAACATCTCATCTAGGTGGAAGACCAGTCAATTCCACGGGAAACACTTTAGTGAATTCCATCACAATAGGAAAGTCCTCTAGGATGGTTGCCTCCATATACTCAATAATCTGAGCAAGATATGCATGCTCATTGGTAAATAAATATCCAGGCATTAGATGATGTATCTAATAAAGATTCATCTTCCTCCATTCACTTGTAACAAATCGGGGGGTGGATTCTCCATATGGAGAGTGAATTCCCTCTCATGACAATTTATGTTGTCTCTATATAAGGAAAGTCAATCCCTTCCAAGAATTGCATGAAATTCCACCAGAGGGAGTATGACGAGGTTCAATGGGATGATAAATCCACATATTATGATAAGGGAGGAGTTATATTCATGGGAAGCAATTATTTCTTCATTTTCCATACTCATTATCTTCTTCCCATCCATGATTTGTGGTGGTTCCAGGAATTTTTTACTAGACATTCGAGATATAAAAGAATTTGTAGAAACTGAATCAAAAAGTACATTCACTATTATTGAATGAATAACTAGCATACCTGTCACCAAATCATTTTTGGGGTTCACTTTGGTATTAGTGAGGGAAAAAGATCTCCCTTGCATCCTTGGAGGATGTTGGTTGTCTCCGAAAATCATTGGCATAGGGCAAAAATTTCGATGATGCCCAGGTCCTTTGTAGTTTTTGCAATAAAAAATGTGTTGAGGATCGAACAGAGAATTACTCTCCTCTGTTATAGCAATGGGTTTTTCTCGTTGGCAGTTAACTGCTAGGTGCCCTTCTCATCCAAACCCAGAGCATTTCCTTTTACCCTTCTCAAAAATTGTTAGGTGTCTCTTTCTGCATCATTGGCATGTGGGGTGGTGTATATTATTTTCACCATTGGATTAATCCATCGGTCCACCATCATTGAAGTCCAACTTATGCTTCTTCTCACAAGGGTAACCCTGAGATTCTCTTATATCAATTTCATCCTTGAGGACACATCAGACAATTTCCACATAGCTATTGATGTCATAGTGCGCTAGCGCATTCCGCAGGATAAGTTTTATCCAAACAAATAAGTGGTCAACCATGCCTTTGGGGGTAATGAAAATGTCCGATGTGTATCATGCATGCCTTGTGATGTTTTCCTCTTACCCTCCAACAGATTATTCTTCTTTTTTATTGAGCACAATAAAGTCCCTTCCCATAATAAGACGAATGGTTCACGGAAAATAATTATCAAACAACATCTTCCAGAAATCATTCCATTCCAACGCCTCGATCTCCTTCTCAGACATCAAATTTTTGATTTATTTCCACCCATGATCAACTTCACCCTCCATACGATAAGCAGCCAGGTGAACCTTCTCTTGTTCAGAACATTGAAGGATGGAGAAGATATTTTTAATGTAGTAGATCCATTGTTCAATGATTTAGGGATCAGATGATCCCTTAAAAGCGGGAGGTCATTATCTCATGAATATCTCGATAGTGACTTGTACTTTCTGGGGGGGTTGAATGTTCCTGTTGACCAATGTTTCTATTCAAATCATTACTCATATGAGAGATAAGCGTTACAATGATTGTGATTCCCGCTCCCATTGGATTGGGCATCTCATTAGTACGGTCATCATAGTGATCTTCACATCAGTTTTTAGCCCGAGTCCTCCTATTACTGACCATTGGCTGGAATAAAAGGAAATTTAGGGGTAACACATAAAGGGTAATACAAAGACAAAACTGAGGACATATAAATAAATTTTATTTCCAAATCATATGAATCTATTGGCTTTAGTCTATATTATCCGTGATCTAATATCTAACATATATTATTTGGGAATTTTTTTAGTCCCTTAATAATTTTTCATACTAAGCTTCTGAATTTACAAAAAAATATCTCCCAGTAGTGTCATAACCAAGAGTGCATCAAGGCCTATTTTCATGCCCATGTTCCTGTTCAAGTCTAGCTCAAAGCGGTGTTTCCTGGTTTTACCCCACGGATACATCCATGCCAGATCCGCCTCTACCTGCTCGCATCCAGACAAGGATCTATTTTCATGATAAACCACTTACTCAAAACTCATCAAAACATAGGGATGTTCTTATTATACATATTCATGTCTCTAAGGCTCAAATATGGTTTTATAATCCTAATTCCAAAAATAACTAAACATACCCTCTGAATCCAAAGATGACAACCATGATCTTTTATTATATATTTAAACATAATTTATAACATAAGTGTCACATGATACAACATAGAAGATCGACAGGTCCTCTGTCATTGGGGATTAAGATCACTAGATAATAACATAAACCATGAAATACAACATCTTTATTGAATACATCCTTTACATGACCACTACATTTCCTCATACATAGCATTTCATAGGATAACTTGAGGACATGCAAAAGAAAAGGGTGAGATAAAAGGCCCAATAAGGAAATATTAATGGAATAACACGACGAATAAAATACATGTTAGACAATAGGAATATCAATATATCACAAAAGAATAATAAACAAAAAGACATGATAAAACAAGATAATCATAACATGGACATGTGGCAACAAAACATAACATGGAATTAGCATAAGCCAAGGCCCATTGCACATGGAGAATGAGTAAATCCTCATTGCACATGAAGCATGTGTAAAACCTCAATGAACATGAATTTTTAGGAGTAAACACCCATTGTACATGACATATCATGATACTATACTTTACCCAATGGATTGGAGCGCTATAAGGGGACACCCTTCTCAATCATTTCATTTAATGCATAAGTGTGCCACATGGATCACATAACATGGATTCATAAAACATAATCATTTATTCCATAATAAAATAATGTTGAATTAATGCATGAAACTTTATAATAAATATTTAATTGTTCATAATGGTGAATACCATTGATAGAGAAATGGGCATGGTATTCCCTACAAAATGACAGTGGCTTCGAAAATTGGTGCAATTTCGGCAGCGTAACGACATGACGTAAGAATTCATAAAAATGTTTGATGAGAGGGAAAGGAGTGTATCATAATATGTACATATAATGGACAGTAATGGGGTCATATAGTTACATGTACGAACAATTTTAATAGAATTTAGAGTTAGGAAACAAAATAATTGATTGAATGTAAAAGAGAAGATATAAATTCCTTTCGGAATTTCAGCAATGTAAAAGGTGTACATGGGAGGAATTTAAAGAGGGTGAAAGGGATCTCCCATCATTAAAACATAATGAGTTCTCTATGGGGGTGGTGTGAATCCATACCCCAAAATGTATAATTGAAATTAAAAGAGAATAACTATTTAATTATTATTAGATAAAAGGAGGAATGAAGAAAAAACCCATACTTGGAAGTGTGCTTCCAAAGGCTTGAGAGAGTCTTGAGAGATGATTCATGGGAACTTGGGGCACCTTGGAAGGATTCTAGAGAGACTATGGTAGATTTTGAAATAACTCCAATGTCATTGAGTGAGAAGGAAGTGGGAGCGTTGGTGGGATTATATCGGAAATGTGAGGGAATTGTTTATTGTTTAGGTTTGGGAAACCCCACATTGAACTAATCCAAACCACAAACAAGAATATGGATTTTCCCATGGTTTTTAGAAAAGTGAAGTGGATAAAAATATTTTATAATTCCAAAGTCTGAAATTCTTAAAATAAGGGGGTTTATTATGTGGAGGTGATTCATAGTGACAGGGAAAACAATTAAAAAAGAAGATGTTTAATAAGTCTTGAAGGGTCTATTAATGTCGCGACCCATCCTCGGGCCCCGTGCTGTGACTACCCCAAGCCCACCTTCCATAGGCCACGGGCTGGCGACTAGCACCAAAGGCGTAACTTCCAACATAAAGGGAAGGAATTGCATTTATAAAAGTAAAAAAACTCAACAGAGTACGCAACAAAATTAAGAACTAGGTAATAATTAATACAAAAGTAAGTGTTGAAAGGAAAGGGGAAATAAATACAAGCCCAACAGAAAGTATAGTACAATTGAAAATTCTAGTACAACTATAGTAAAGTAAAACAATAACCACTGAGTTGTCCTCCAGGATTCCCACCTGAAGGGTGGGTATAGATGGCCTTCTCCGCAACTCAGGTCCGTCTTAATGCTCCATGTATATCTCACCAAGTGGTTTATATCCGGGTACCATCCAACTCTACATGTCTCTACATTGATCCGTGTTGTTCGTCATCCACATCCAACATAATGTAGTGTAGGAATAGCCCATGCAGGGGTGAGTATACGATACTTAGTAGGGACCCAAAGACCCCAGAAAGTCTCCCAAAATCCACTAAGGATAAACCATAAATGAATGATACGATCACAAAGTATCATCCAACCCAACATAGGTATATGCCCATACATATACCAAAGTCATCAATCACAGTTCATCTCCAACTCTCGAGCCCAAGCACTACATAGTCCACATAGGAAATAAGTCAATCACATAGATGATAATGATTGAACATAAATACTCATCTCACACATGTATACACAACATAAAGATAGTAATAGATGATTAGTTATAGACATTGAATCATCATTCACCATCGAATGGAATATACTCTTATAAACCTAAAATAAAAGTATTTCGTTGCTATCGAACCCAGATAGGATTCAGCCCAGTCTCGTTGCTGTCGAACCCATAGAAGATTCAGTCCAGTATCATTGCTGTCGAACCCATGGAGGATGCAGTCCAGTATCGTTGCTATCGAACCCATAGATGATTCATCCTGTCTCGTTGCTATCAAACCCAGTGAGGATTCAGTAATGTCACGTTACTATTGAACCCACAAGGGATTCAGTCCAGTCTCATTGCTGACGAAACCACAATATATTTAGTCCAGTCTAGTTGTTGTCCAACCCAAAGAGGTTTCAGTCCAGTATTGTTGTTGTCGCAGCCATCTCTAGGGTTCCCACACATAGCATGCTCGATTCTAGGAGGGTCTGCTTCTCAAGCCAAGGTGTAGATACATCGACTATAACGAAGCCAGAATTGATGTATCCAAAAGTTTCGTCTCGTTAAAAGTAACCCAACACGATAGACGACGTGTCAATCAGATGCCCTGTCTGAGCAACATAAGCATGTTTGTTCAAGGGGCCCGTTTGGAAATACACTCGTTCCAAACCCCTCTATTTTTGAAATTTGTCCAAAACTCACTTCGAGTGTCACAAAAGGACAGTTTCGTCATAAGGGTCCCAGTGCCATAGACGACGCGTCGATCAGATGCACGGTCGTGATGATATTCCTGTTTCAGTGAAATGGGCCCGGCCCGTCAAGTCCAGTGGGCTGGCGGGTCGGCCTGACCCAGGTCGGAGGGTTCCAACCCAAATAAGGGGTCGGACCGACCCGATATTGTGCGGCCCGTCCCAGCTGGGCACGAAACGGCCTGGCGGGGCATGGCCTGGCCACCTGTTGGTCGCGGCTCGGCCAAATAGACAAGAGACGTAGAACGGGAGGTGGGGGGGGGGGGGGGGGTCCCCCCCTCCCGCCATCTCAAACCAGTGATGGAGAGCGGTGACACTCTCCTGCCAGGCTTGCCGAAATCGACCGATCTTCCCGCCCAACACCTGCGGGTGCCATGGCCTCCATCAACCTGGCCGGCAAGTGCCCGGTTGGCTCACCACGGAAGCGGCCCATGGAACACAGGCCGTGGTTCTCCGCAGTGCAGCGCCCCTTGTGGCATCATGGTCTCTTCGGTCTGGCCAGATTTAGTAGTCATGTTCTTCATTGGACGAGCGACATGCTGTTACGGGTCGCTGTCTTTCCCTCTTTGCATGGAAACCAGTGCAGTGGTCCTCTTCGGGCTAGCATGAAGACGTCGTTGCTACCGCCGTCTTCGGTCGTTGTCGTCCCCGATCATCGCCATCTCCAGTCACCTCCACATCTTCCAACATGGTCTCCATTACAATAAAAAAGAAACGACGGAGGGTCATTAGGACGTGTTCGTTCGTCCCGAGCCCTCCTTGTTAGGTGGTATCACTTGGCCAAAGACGATCACTTTCATTCAATGATAACGATGCTATAATTTTTCTAAAATTAAATTATACAAACACACTACCACGAAGTTAAATTCACAAGTCATCGAGCGGTGGAAGACGAGCTCCGCGGTAGTCAGGTGTCACGGAAGAACGATGTCATCCCATAATTTTTGGAGGAAGTGTCATTGTCATAGGCGACGTTTCTCACGAGTGGTATCTTCTCCCTTGATGCAAAAGAAGAATAAGGTAAGAATACTCTTGGAGCGTTCTTCTCTGAGAGAGTATGATGTTCTTTGTGGAAGAATGAATCTATCCTCTAATTCTCCAATGTTTCCAAAACAAAATATTTTCCAAGAAAATATTATATCAGGCCTCTCAGTTTTAATATAATTTCCATGCAATTAAAATTGATTCAAATCAGAGGTGAAAATTAATTAATGAAGTTATTAATTGGATGTGGTGGCCTAATCAATGGGTGGGAGGTGGAGAGGCTCCCCCATAATGAGGGTAGGTGTCAAAAATTAAATGAAGGGGAGTTAATGGGGGTTTAACGAATGTTGAATGGTTAGGGGCTCGTGTTTCCCCACCACACATTATCCTCTCATGGTGGGTTATGTTGTTGTAGGCCCCACATTTAACATCCCCTTGTAGGAAATAACCACCAAAGATAAATAAAATTGTGTACAAAAATTTTATTTAATTTTTTATTATTCCCAAAAAATTAACATCTCATCTTGAGCAAACGCAACCGTTGTAAAAGTCCCTTTAAGCGAATAAAGGTGTTGTGAGTTCACCGGTTCCCTCAGATTTCAATTCTGAGAACCGATTCAAAATATAGAAAACCCGCACATACATTTACTGAACATACCCAAACGAAACAATAGAAATTTATTCCAGGAACATTGGGCCTCCAAATCATGCACCGTTAGAAACCGCAGACTCATAAAATTCAAAAGTATTTATGAAAAAAAATTATCCTTGAAATATCTGGTCCTTTACATATCCCCCACCTTAGGGGTTTACGTCCCCATTGAGAAACAACACACACTATGGAAACAAATGAGGGTACTGAGCACGCATCTGAGCCTCCCGCTCCAATGTGCTCTCCTGGAGGTTCCCGTGCTGCCAGCGAATGCACACCATAGTAATCGACCGTCCATGTAGGACCCAGTATTGTCAATCCTCGATCTCCACCAGGAACTTTGTGAATGTCTCCCTATCATTGATGTACAGCTCCCTATGATAGATATGTGTGGTGGGTCGTGCACGTATCCCCTCAGCTGTGATTCATGGAAGAGGTCGTGCACCCGGTGAAACTGAGGTGGAAGGGCCAGGCGGTATACCATCCCACCTACTCTACTAAGGACCTAAAAAGGCTCAATGAAATGCTGAGATAACTTTACGCCTCAGAATAATCTCCATAGACATCATCAAGGTGATACCCATTGGAAAATTTGGTTTCCATACTCTAACTCCAGTTGTCTAAATCTCTTATTAGCAAAGGACTTTTATCTGTTTTGTTTAGTCTTTATCCGCTCCTGGTTGATCTTCACCTTCTCTGTCATATCCTGAACCGTCACTAGACCTACAAGTGCCGACCCCCCTCGGTTAGTACAGCACAGAGATGATCTGCACGGTTGGTCGTACAATGGCTCGTAAGGTGCCATCCCGATGGTGGAGTGGTAGCTGTCATTCTACGCAAACTCCACCAAGGGTAGATGATCCTCCCAGCTGTGACCAATGTTGAGGACACATGCATGGAGCATTTCCTTGAGTGTCTGAATGGTCTTCTCAATCTGGACATCCGTCTGAGGGTGAAAGGCGATGCTCAAGTGAAGCTGCATCCCAGAATCCTCCTGTTATCCCTTCCATAGCTGGGAAGTAAATCAAGCATCTCCATTGGAAACGATAGACAATGGAACACCATGAAGCCATATGATCAACTTAACATAGAGGCGTCCCATGCTCTCTACTGAGCCTTGTCTCTGATTGGTAGGACGTGGGGCGACTTGGTGAGTCGGTATACGATCACCCAGATAAGGTCGTGTCCTCTGGATTTACGTGGAAGCCCAATCACGAAATCCATATATATCCTATCCCACTTCCACTCTGGTACCTCTAAGTGTTGTACCAAGCCTACTGGTACTTGGTGCTCCGCCTTCACTTGCTAACAAGTGAGGAATCGTGAAATGAAATCTGCTACATCTTTCTTCATATCGGGCCACCAATGTTATCGTCTGAGGTACTGATACATCTTCACCAATCCTATATGTACCATTAGAGGGGAAGTGTGAAACTCCTTCAAGACTACATCCTATAGTGAAACTGGTACCATGGTTCGTCGCCTCAAGAGGATGACGTTCTCCCCTCCTTCATAAAATCCATCAGGTGTCTTCCCTGAGGATATCTGATCACGTCACGTCGCACAGTCAATTTCCTCACTCTGTGCCTCCCTGACTCGCTGAAGAAGTGTAGGAGTGACTTTGAGAGAGTGAAGAAAGGATACTCCATCAATATCCACATTGGATAATAGTAATGCGGCTAGCCGCTTCGTCGCCTCTCCTAGTAGTTGAATGCTCGATCTCCTGCTGAGAGCCTCAGCTACAACATTCCCCTTCCCAATGGTATAGACTATCTCAAAGCCATAGTCCTGGAGAAACTCGAGTCATCGATGATGTATCAGGTTCAGGTCATTCTGCGAGAAGACACTCCTAAGACTATTGAGATTAGAGTAAACTATAAACTGTTTGCTCAATGAAATATGGGTGTGACTATCCATTAAAAATGAAATCGACTACACCCATTTTCGATTACGTCCTATATGAGATGCTAAGATTTCTACTCTACCGAAAAGTGAAATCTGGTCTCATCCCCTAGATGAACCACATTAATTTTCTAATACAGTCAATACGTACATGAAAGTTACATTTTCATGCCATGGATGATGTCGTAAGGCCTCGACGCTACAACCAAGAGATCCAACTGTTAATCTCTCCTCCAAGGGTTGAGTCACACTATCAGTAGCAGTGTGTGGTTAATGGGTATCCTTTAGTATGAATCTCGAATGTGATGGTCAAGTCAACTATTTTAACTGGAACATCATAGTATCAACAAAATAAAATCGATATGTAAGAAAATGTCACAAGGAAAAGTGTCTTTTATTGCAGCAGCTCAAAGTACAAAGACACAAAGCAACCACAAACAATGACATCAAATAAGCTAGAATAATCATGAACAAATGTCTCCATGCATAAGATAGTCCCTCTCCTGTCCACCTTCTCCCGGTATACCACCATGGTAGAACCTATACCTCTAGGAGGGAGGTCCCTCTACTGCCTTCTACTGATCTGCAGGATGGGTCGGGCAGTCTTGAGCCATGTGACACTACCCGACGCATGCATAGCACTGCTTGTTCCACATATGGATGGATCTGTTTCGTGTTCCCCACACAACAGAACCTATATCCTGAGATCACCCACCTGTTGGAATAGCTCGCTTGGACATCAGTGTCATATGTCTACTTCCAGCTACCGAAGACTCTACTACAGTCACAAAGCCCTATGGAAAGAGCAGTCACTCGTTATCCCGCACAAAGTGTAGAGTTGCTGGTACAAACTCTTCCCTGAAAAGGCCTTCGAATACTCCCCACATGAGAGTCACATCATCGTAAAACTAGAGTATAAGGCTCCACCACCTTCAGATGCTCCCTGAGAGAGACTGACATCTAGTTACACCACCAAGTGAGAGGGTGTCCCAACTGTGTGGAAAACTCATGCTACAACCTACAGCAAGCACCCTTCATTCTGAAAATCTGCCTCACGTCAAAACCATAGAGACCTCTGTTGCTAGAACTCTTGAAACACGCTCATAAAGAGTGCACCCTCTACTTCTGGGGCTGGTGGTATCAGTGGCCCAGTGGGTAGTGGTACCGCTGGTGCCTCTGCTATGATGGAGCCCAACATAGAGGCCTTGTCGCTCGGTGGGCTACCATCCCATACGTAACTCAAATCCTTAATTGGCTTCCTTCATGGGGCCATCTTGAAATGAAACCGGTGTGCTGTGGTCAAACAATATACTTGTTTAACTGACACAAAGTAATCATGAAGAAAACATTTCAAAGGAAACACACATGCAATCAGTGTTTTCGTGCACCGAGTCAGAAATCAGAAGTCAGGGTATTGGTGTATGGATACGTCGGTCTCACTGGACCCTCTGGACTGAAAACTACACTCAATATGCATAAAACTATTATATCATAGAAAACAATGACCAGAGTCCTTAATTCTGCGGTAGAACCGGATCCTCTGATACCAATTTATCATGACCCATCCTCGGGGCCCGTGCCATGACTACCCCAAGCCCCCCTTCCATTGGCCAAGGGCTGGTGACTAGCACCAAAAGCATAAACACCGATATAAAGGGAAGGCATTCCCTTTATAAAAGTAAGAAAACACAAAAGGGTTTGCTACATAAGTAAGCACTATGTAAAACTGAATACAAAAGTAAGTGCTGAAAGGAATGAGGCTGGAAATACAAGTCCAAAAGTAAGTACAGTACAACTGAAAAAGCTAGTACAACTGCAGTAAAGTAAAATAGCAACCACTATGTCGTACTCCGTGATTCCCACCTTAAGGGTAGGAACCTATGGCCTCATAATCACCTTGGGTTTGTCTGACTGCTCCGTGTACATCTCACCATGTGGTCCACCTCTGGGTACTGTCTAGCTCTACAAGTCTCTACCTCGATTAGCGTTGTCTTTCGTCTGCATCCAACACAACGTAGTGCAGGAATATCCAATGCATGGGTGAGTATATGATACTCAGTAGGGACTCCAAGTCCCCTGAAGGTCTCCAAAAATCCATGAAGGATAAACCACATAAGAAATATGTGATCACGAATTATCATCCAACTCTACTTATGTATATGCCCATACATAATCCTAAGTCATCAATCACAGTGCGGCTCCAACACTTGAGACCAAGAACTACCCAATCCACACAGGAATGAAGTCAATCACATCGATGATAATGATTGAATGTCATGAAACAACTCACACAAGTATACACAACATAAATATAGTAAGAGATTATTTGTTGTAGCCACTGAATCATCATTCACTGTCAAACGACCTATACCTGTAAAAAACCTAAAATAGCATAATTCCATTTCCATTGAACCCACAAAGGATTTAGTCCAGTCTTGTTGATGTAGAACCCATGGTGAATTCAATCCAGTCTCGTTTTTGTCAAACCCACTAAGGATTCAGTTGAGTCTCATTGCTGTCGAACCCACAGATGATTTAGTCCAGTCTCGTTGTTGTCTAACCCATGGTGGATTCAGTCCACTCTCATTGTATTCAAACCCAATGTGGATTTAGTCTAGTCTCATTGTTGTCGTAGCCAAATCTAGGGTTCACGCACACAGTACGCTCGATTCTGGGAGCGTCCGCTCCTCAATCCAAGGGGTTAATACATCAATTGTCACGAAGCCATATTTTATGAATCCCAAAGTTCCATCTCATGAAAAGGAACCCAACACAAAAAACTGCCTTTCAATTGGATGCCTAGTCTGAGAGATATTAGCATTTTTGTTCTAGGTGACCAGTTGAAAATACGCTCGTTCCAAACCTGACCATTTTTCAATGCTTTCTATAATTCACATGGAGTATCGAAAAAGGAAATTTTCATCGTAAGGGTCCTAAAATCGCAGACGGTGCGTCGATCGGATGCACGGTCATGAAGTTATTCCCGTTTAAGTGAAATGGTCTCGGCCCTTCAAGCCCAGTGGGCTGGCGGATCGGCCCGACCCGACTCGGTGTGTCCAAACCGAATAAGGGGTCCGACCGGCCTGATAATGTGCGGCCCAGCCCAATGGGGCATTGTTCGGCCCGTTGCAGGCAGCCCGTCCCGATGGGGAATGACGTGGTGCGGCCCGACCAGCTGTTGGCGACGGCTCGGTCAACTGGCCGAGCGACGCGGAATGGGGGGCGGGTGGCAAGGGTCCCCAACTTCTCGAACCATCAGTGCCCTCTTTTCCGGTCGGCTAAATCTTGTTGATGTTACCGGCTCAAGGGGCCCACACAGGTGGGTCTCTTTCCTTCCGTGCGGCACATGTGAGTGTCGCGACCTCCATCAACCTGTCCTGCAGGTGGTCGGGTGGTATGCCGCCAAAGACGCCCACATAACGCAGTCCACGCTCCTCCACAGTCTGACACCCACTATGGAGCCATGTCCTCTTCGGTCATTCTGGATTTAGTTGGCTGGTACTTCATCGGCCAAGCTTCATGCGATTGCGGGTCGCAGTCTTTCACTCTCTGCAAGACACCTAGTGTTGTGGTCCTCTTCGACATGGTGCGCCTCCACCGTTGTTGTTTCCACCTTCGGTCGTTGCCATCCCTGATCGTTGCCAACTACTGTCGCTACCACCTCTTCCAACATGATCTCCATCTCAATTAAAAAGAATATATGGAGGGTCATCAGGTCATGTCCGTTTGGCCTGAGCCCTTCAAGTTAGGTGGTATCTATTGGCCATAGATGATCACTTGCATTCAATGAGAATGATGGTATAGTTTACTCAAATTAAATTATACAAACAACCTACATAGAAGTTGATGTTTCACATCGTCGAGACGTGAAAGACAAGGATCTTGTTAGTCAGGCATCGTGGAAGATTGGTGTCATCCCGTCAATGTTTGAGGAAGAGTCATTGTCATAGGCGACGGTTCTCATGAGCGGTGTCTTCCCACTTGATGTGTAAGAAGAAGAATGTAGGAGAAGTCGTGGAGCGTTCATCACCGAGATTGTATGACGTTCTTCATGGAAGAATGAATCTCTCCTCTAATTCTGAAAAGTTTCCCCCTCCCAAATATTTTCCATGAAAATATTATATCAAGAATCTCAATTTTAATAGAATTTCCATGCAATTCAAATAGATTCAAATGTGTGGTGTCAGTTAATTGATGATGTTATTAATTGGATGTGGTTGCATAATCAATTGGTTGGAGGTGGAGGGGCTCTACCATAATGAGGGGAGGTGTCAAAAATTAATTGATGGGGAGTTAATGGGGGTTTAAGGAAAGATGAAAGGCTAGGGGTTTGTGTGGGCCCCACCTCACATTATCCTCTCATGGGAGGTTATGTGGGTGTGGGCCCCACCTATAAATTCCCATTTTAGGAAATAACCAACAAAGATAAATAAAATTCCGTACAATTGTTTTATTTAATTTATTATAAATCCTCAAATATTAACTTCTCCTCCCGAGCAAACGCAACCGCGGTAAAGGTCCCTTTAAGCGAATATCAGTGCTGCGAGTTAATCAGTGCCCTCAAATTTCAATTCCAAGCATGGTACAAAATATATAAAATTAGGCACGTATATTTACTTTAACGTACATGAACAAAACTTCAGAAATTTATTCTGGGCACACAGGGCCTCGGAATCAGGCGCCGTTGAAACCACAGACTCATAAAATTCCAAAGTATTTTAGAAATAAAAGTTCCTTGAAATTTTCAGGTCATTAAACTTAAATCATTTTAAAATAATTCAAAAAAACCAAATATCACATTATTTTTATGGAAAACATATATTTGATAAACATAATGCTTATAGTATTTTATTACATCACTATTTGGTCATTATGATGTCATAAAACACATTATATATTTAAATGGTATTTAATTTTTACCCAAAAATTTTACAGTCTCAGAAAATTGTGAGAAATTCACCATTGGATAATCTCTATTTCATGATTCGAGAAAAAATATTTGTTTTATCTAAATAATTTTCAGGAAATTTTAATTTTTACTTTTAAAATAAAATCTGGCATTTATCGTAAAATCACGGGTTTTTACAAAAATGGATTTCAAACTTTAACAAACATTATAATTGCATTCATAAAATTATATGATCATTTATATTTAATAAAAGATAAATTAATAATACTAATAGTATTTTTTTTAAAATGTTTTAATTCAAAAATCCAATAATTCATCAAAATTGATTTCTTAGTAGAACTTTGACTGAAAATATTATTTGTGCTTTAAAAACTATTTTCATGGGAAAAATTATAAAATGAAAGAATATTCATTATTATAAACAAAAATAATGTTTATAACCATAGTATAAGGGCCTTGTTACACATATCCTTATAAAGCCTGCAGTAGATTGAAAAGTAAGGTGTGCGATGGTGAAAAACTCTTTGGGTGGCTTGGATAACATTTCTCGGGTGGTAATCTTTATCAATTTCCACTTCTCTCGAATATAGTCCCACTCGAGGTTTAGATATTCATGCTCGGTTCGAGAATGGTCAAGAGAAAATCCCAAAGACACCACCTCTTTTATGCGCTCTCACAAATGTGATTCATATGGGGAAACACTACTAGATGAGGCCATCACTTCCATTTTCTAAATAAAATGTATTTGTTAAATCCCTATATTTATACTAATCATGTGATCTCCGTTCAATGGCTATACTACCAACAGTCATAATTCTTAACAGTATTTCAAAATCCAATAACATAAAACAGAATACGTTGGAATTTTATATAAACATTTTCAATAAAGAGACATTTAATTAGATGAAGATGGATTTCCATTAATTATGTTTTGGTCGTTATAAATAATATTACAAAACCTATTTTTTCACATGATCGTATCAAATCATTTTTACAGTATTGGGAAAATTTATATTGAAAACTCTTATATATATTGAATTTGATATATCCATCAAATTACTAATGATATATATAGGGATCACATTGATTTATCAAATGTAATAATTTTATGAATTATATACATGGTCAATTAAAATCTCTAAATATATATAGAAGGCATTCATTCGAACCAATGTCTTCGAGAATCATTTATTAATTTATTTACAAAGCATGAGGTAAAATGATCATTGATTTGTGTAGGTATCAAATCATGATTATCATTTTTTTATTGAATGAAAATATTCATTTTACATACCATGAGACCATTTCTTGGGAATTATAATAAAACACAAATGATTCTAAATATATCTCAAATTTCAACTTTCAATGGAAATGTTTTAAATAATTTTAATATGTCAAAAATCATTGTATATAAAAATGTGTCATCCATTAACAACATTATATTTAATTTTATATCAAAATATATATATAATAATAAATATTATATTAACTAAATTTATAACATATTATAGAGAGTTTAAAAACATTATATTATGCTAAAATAAAAGTTAAAAATATATTATCACAATGATCAATATATTATCCTATATATATTCATACACACATCACTGAATGGAATAAACATCATATATATATTATATAATGATTTATATATGAAATATATTAAGTAATAAATAGAATAATCATGAGTATAATATATGATATGTTATAATAACTTCAACATATGAAAGTAAAAGTGGAAGATCCTAAAACATTACATGGAATAAGAGACATATATCGTAAGAACATGATATTCCTAAGAATCATAAAAATGTGACACAAGAATAAAAAATTTAATAATAACCATAAGATGTGGATAATTATAAAAATATTATATCATAATGTTCTAACCAATCGTTCCATGTACTATATAATATATCTCATGGGAAAAAAGAATAACATAATAGTTAACACCCTGATTTTTCACTAAGGAATGGAATATATAAATCTCTATATGAATATTTTTTTACTCAATTACATGTGGTTATAAATTTAAGGAATGGATTGGAAGTGTCGTTATTTTATTTAGATCTTGTAGATCTTGATTTTCGGAGGAACAAATAGAGGTTCATGGTTGGAAGATCATCTGTAGTAGCCATGGGGATCAACCATGTGGAAATATAAGAGGTGGGTTATGGGTTTTAAACCCAGAAAAGATGGTTTCATGACCATAAGAAGAGATTAAAACTTTTAAAAGAGCTTAGACTCTTCATTAAATGATAGTTTATTTACCTTTGTGACTAACCATGGGAGGTGGTGTTCCTATGGACATTGTTTTCACATAGCTGGTATACGACTTTCCCAACCTTGTGGCCAAACCATGTAACTTTATAAATTTTTTAGAAATTATTTTTTTTACACTATTTTATATTAACTCACACCATAATTCATGTATATTATAATTAAAAACAATACCAAATCCTTTAAGAGCTCTCCCATGGCTCATTCCACTAAATTGTGGTTTCTCCATCATCTGTACTCTGATCGGACCACCATTCATCACATTGTGTTTCTTATAGTATATCGTTAATAAAATTATTATCATTTCTCATTTAAAATTTTAATATTATTTACTAAATATAGGAAATATAATATTACATATTTTAGCGAATTCATCTATTTTTTTAATTTAATTGGTTCTCTATCAAATATGAAGCAAACATTAGATGATGGTTAGTCTAGGACCAAAATTATGTTTGTATAAACCTTTCTCCCTAATGTCATGACATTTAAGAATTATTATCCACTATGTCCAAAATTTTAACTTCTTTATTTTTCACATGAATTGTTTAATTTCATAAATCAATTATTAAAGTTGGATTTGAGGCCCTTGCAGCACATTTCCATGGAAAGAGGTATCAAACCTCAAACTGAAACACATGCACGGTGGGTACATTTATCTAACCCTAAAAAACCACACATTTCGGTGTTTGGGAGATTGTTTCTTAATATTTATCTCATTTTAAAAATAAAATCACATATTGAATGGTGAATAACTCTTTTCAATCATATAAAATGTGGAAAAGTGGTTAGATTAATGGTCTAAATAAGTACATCTGAATGGTACAGAATATATCATGGCTTGTAATCCTTAATATTGATGCTTGGATATTGGAGTTGACACTGGGATTTCATCCTAACCAGTTGCATTACTTATTTATCATTTTACATCATGTTATGGCTTCAATTTTGGTTTTTTAGGTATGGCACTGACTGTATTACCACTATAGTATTATCTTTTATTATCTGCATGCCACAATGAAAGGGGACCAAGCTATGGATCATTCAACACTTTTAAATAGTTATATAATGGTATATTATTTTTCCATGATGATGGTCCATATGTTCCTAAATCATTTAGGTCATTATTATTTTGAGATTACATTTGATGATTTCTATACTCATGGGAAGAACTTCATATCACTTTTACTTGGGTCCTAGATCCTGCAGGTGTGGCACATTATTTTTATTTAACACATGAAAATTATAGTAGTACCATCGTCATTAAACATTTATTTACATAATATCATATTTATTAGCCAATAATTTGGTTCACCTTTTATTATTATAATTTTCCATCCATACATATTATAAAAACACACACTTATAGTTTTTATAGACATATTGGATTTTTTATAGACAACATTGATGGTGGGATACATATTATATCATAAACCATGATTGATCCAACATTCAATATCCAAAATGAATTAAATAAGTCATATATGGATAAGGGAATGTAACTCATCAAGGATGCCTGATTGATTATAGTATGAGAGAATTATTGCACATGATATTTCCTTCTAAAGAGTTTTTATTAGAGAGAACATTTTTTTTCTATTTGTGGTTATTTTGATATACAAATATATATATATATGTATGTCTACTTCCACATATACCTTAATTTTTTTATAACTCCATGACAAAGTCATTGCATTTTATATGCTACTACATTGTCTTCGATGATTGTTACAGTCTAGATAATTTACCATCATACACTGTTTGGAATTATAATGATTATGATATTTAAACATTAATACACCATTATGTTAGTCTGATCACGGTTCCATATTCCCCCCCAACAAACCATCATAGACCCTCATTATTAGTCATTAGACTCTATTTTATGAGGAGGAATTCAGGAGCCAAGGTGGCAAAGTGTGTTTAGTTACTTATGAGTGAACCCAAAATGGTTCATTTGAATTTTCTATTATACTCTACGTATTATTCCCATACTATTTTATATTGGATTATAGGAGGAATAGAAAGCATTGGAATATGGATATGAGTTTGTACCTATGAGTTTTTAACCCATGTATGTGAAAAACCCAAATTTATTTGGATAAGATATGATTTTCTGGTTTATACATATTATATTTTTATTAATTTTAGAATTGGGTGATGCATAAGAAATGTTTCTCATATTATTATTGATTATTTAATCTTTATAAATTGTTGGGTAGGAAAAGGAGGTGGTGTCTTGTTGATCATTATAATCACCGTGGTGTATTAATATTACATACCTATTTCTTTCCATATAGGATTCATTTTTTGACTGTATGAATAATATATTATATTCCATGAGTGATATATTTTGTGATGAAAATATTATTTATGATAGAAAAAAGGGGACTCAATAACTTTTTATTAATGGGTCTTCATTAACCAAAATATTTGTTCCCAATATTTCTTGATGGTGGAATCATGACTAAAAAATTATCATATTTTTAGTTGGTTAACTATGTTTACTTATACTATAATTTGACTATATTTTGAATATGTGAAATAAAATTGAAAATTAAAGAGTGCATGTGACTATATAAATTTGGAATTGTGATTCATCTACTCAAATTTTTTTATGTGACATGATATATTTAGTTGTTTGGTGTAATGTGTTGGAACCAATTACTTGAAAAAAAATATTAATATATAAATCATTCACCCCCAAAAATTACAAATGGTACTACAAATTACATGTATACTATGTAAATTATAAAATTATTACATTTTGATTAAATTATTTTCACTGATAAAATAGTATAAATATAGAAATATAAAGTGTTCTTTCGTATATAAATTTTAATTGAAACTGTGTATACCAGGACTCTAGATAGGAAACTTTTGAATTGAAAAAGGCCCATATTTAGTAGAATATCATATATATTCTCTCTTTTGATTCTTCCTAAACATTATTATTACCCAAAACTAACATTAGAAACCAGAATAGGGTTGTGACTTTGGTTTTGTAAGGAATTTACTTATCCTATTATTTTAATTGAGATAGTTCTTCAATAAAGTTATATTTATGTAGTGAGAATAGAATTGATAGACCACTGAAAGCTTGAAAGTATCAAGTCTTTCACCATGAGTGTGAATTTGACCAGCCATTGGAGGTAGTTGGGCCAATGACGGCAAAGTTACTTCATCTAATGACACATGTGGTACCTCTATAAAATAAATATCTCATTGTTGATTCTATATTTTTATTGGGTTCCATGGAACCAGAACTGTTGATATCGAATGACAAGCGACCTAACCCTTTAATATAAGATTTTACATTGGAGTTTTATCAGAAACAACCTCCTATATTCTCAAGCGAATGTTACCTATCAATGTGAATTATAGATCCTAACCATTTTATCTTCCATTGAGAATTGTTTGATTCCATTATAAAATAAAATGAGGAAAATCAAATAAAAACATTTGGGATTCATCCAAAACTTGTTGGATGTCATTACAAGGAATATTTTAACAGGAAAATGATTTTTAAGTAATTGAAATATAGCTTCCATGACTACTTTTTTTCTTCATATATTGAGTTTTCTTAAATCATCGTAGTTTATTAATCTAGTGTATGGTATTTTTATTGTGATGGACTATTCAGATTGATTCATATAGACTACATGTTTCATGAATATCTATTTCAATGATGAATCATCTACGGTGAGCCTCCTTGAGGATTGAAATGGAAATCATATTTGAAATAATGATAATTTATTTATAATGACTTGTCAAAAGCCATCCCTCAGGGCCCATGCCGTGACGACCCCAAGCATGCATCCAGATGTCCATAGGCTGATGCCTTCCACTGAAGGCATTATCCCACATGTGGGAGGAATTTTGCTGACTCACTAATCACAAACAGAGCCAAATTTCCTAGCCCAAATAACTAAAAATTAAACAAGAATTTAACTAAGATAACCACAAAGAGTAACATTACAAAACTAGATGTAAAGGGGCAATAATACAATCCCATCCAAGAAAAATTCAATCTTATGATTTCATTCTGTGGAAAAGGGTACTTGAAAAGGTAGGTGGAGGGGTCTATTTCCTGAATCCACATATGTACGTATCACCTATCAGATATCCCTTGGAACCACCTAGTCCTAGACCACCAATGTCATTGTTGAATCATTTGTGTTCTGTAGATGACACGATGCCTGCAGGCAGAGCCCGTGTAGGGGTGAGTAACAAAATAAATAGGAAGTACCCCAAAACAAAAGGACAATACCATAATGGAAAGTACACACAAGTATAATCACCTCACATAGGTATAATATAATTAAATTAATGAAAGAATAACACTCATAAAACATAACACCTTTTACCACATAATCATTCATCCCAGATGAGTGCTTAGGTTGGTTGGGTCACCTAGACCCTGTCATCACTAAGGCTAGATGGGTCACCTAGACCTACTCATCTCCTTGGCCAGCTAGGTCTCCTAGACACACTAGTCTAACTAGCCTGTTGGGTAACCTACCTTTACCAGTTGGGTCACCTTGACCTTCTCATCTCCTTGTCTTTTTCGGTCACCTCGGTCCACTCATCTCCTGGAATGCAGGGTCACCTGGATCCGCTCGTCTATGTATTCTTGTCACAACCACCCATAGGATCCCCAGTTTTTGCATGCCTAAATCTGGGAGATTATAATATTCAATCCATCCATAATATATCAACAACCGCGAAATTCCACATAGTTTAAACCAAAAGGACCACATCATCATGAGGGTCCCAAAATCACAAACAGATCGTCAATCGGGCATATTGTTTGAATGTTATAATAATTTTTGTGAAAAGGGGTCGGGTGAGTCCAGGTAATTTTTGATCCAGTAGGACTGACATAAATCAACAGGATCTGATCTGAGTAGGCAGAACCATCACATCCCAGTTTATGGCCTGAACCAACTCACTCAGGTTTAGGCTGACCCGATCTGACATGGCCTAGAGGCCATTCACCTATGGTCTAAGGTTCCTTCCCTCAGGGGCACCTAGTAGCCCAGTCCCCTTCCTTAGGCACAGTTCACACTAAGGATGAGTTTGTATCCATGCGGGCCACCTAGCGGCACGATTATCCCTCCTTCATAGCCCGTACTGGAATGCGGGTTCTGTCCAGTTTAGATGTAGTATGCACCACATCCTCTTTGTGTCCCGTGGCATAGTGATGGTCAGCCACCTCAGTCTTCAGTCTTTTGGCTGGGCATGACACCCCACCAACACCTCTATTTTGAATCTCTATGGAATACCGAGTTGTAGCCTCTGTATCTATGACACACCTATTGAACATGACTAATGTTGGTGCTAGCCCACTGATGGAATATTCCATGGGCCACCAGACACGCTCTATTGATCTATTTTTTGATCTGGATGTGTTGTGATCCTCATGTCACCGCCTCCACTTCCATTTTCTTCAAGCTATATCACAATCAATTTGGGGGTCTGACCACATTAGGAACCACCTAGAAAAAGACCAATGTGTCCACCAGGGTTCGTCAGTGAAGAACACAAGAGGAATATGACATCATAATGAATGCCCAAGTCTATGAACATCAGACATGTTTGTTTGGCCATTTTTTTGTTTTGTTATAATAAAGTGGGGAGATGTTCGAAATATAACTACAATAATAATATCCTTTTAAATCCCCACATTCTGATTCCCATTCCCACATAGTCAACTGATCCATGGGTCAATCACTTAGTCGATTGAACTATGTTCATAGTTTAGAATGAAAAATGGTGAAAGAGAGGAAACACAAAAAAACTCTTTACATGGAAAATAGGTTTATTCTAAAGAAAGAGTTCTTCATCGATGGAGACCCATCAGTGAGCATCCTCAATCCATCGTCATGGCTGAGATCTCTATAAAAGGAAGAGTGTTTCTTGTTGTCTTTGGTGATTCATCATTTACCGTCATTCATCCCACGCCAACCCAAGTCCCCTTGAGGTTCTGATCAAATCCAGAACCATCCAATGATCTTGTATTCTGGTTAAGTTATCAACTGAGGAAA
Source organism: Viscum album (assembly GCA_963277665.1). Classification (NCBI taxonomy): domain Eukaryota; kingdom Viridiplantae; phylum Streptophyta; class Magnoliopsida; order Santalales; family Viscaceae; genus Viscum; species Viscum album. The sequence continues at coordinate 2,015,223,751 of OY728136.1, read as the reverse complement.
TGTGTTCATTGTTTCTGTTACACTGAGTCATCAAATCGTTACAGTATTTAATTTTTGAAATGAAAGGTAATTCTACTATTTTTTAGTTTTAGGGCTATAATGTGGTTTCATTCATTAAAAAATGTTGTCAGGACAATGTTGTGTCACAGTGAAACAACATTGAATCAAATAAACATTATTTATTTTATTTTTTATTCATTCAAAAACTCAATAAAAAACATTTACCCTCAACCTATTTCAGTATAGGTTAGGTCCTTTTATAGGTAATGTAGTTGTTCAAAATGGAACAATTCCCTCATATTTTTAAACTGGTAACCCATTTAGATGCTTCCATAACCACATACGTGAACTATTTTAAATTACATAAAAAGGTTCAAACATTTATTATGGGATCACCGGGCCATTTAATCACTTGCCGATTCAGAGCCCATTCCTAAGAAAATCTCTTATAGGTTTAAAAATAATTTACATGGACTTTTTGGGACATTATAGGACTACCATGTATAAAATAGTAAACTATATGTTTATTATAGTTAGTAATTTGATGAATGAAAGTGTTATGGGATATATTGGACCATCATCTTGAAGTAGTGGTGATGTTTCTAGTGGCATAAAGCATCACTCTGAGACCTTGGGAGGCTATTACCAGTTATATTGCACAAACATGTAGCTATATAGACATTAAATAGTTTTGAATGAAGGGGAACAAGAATCCCTAGTTTTTTTAAGCTAAATTGAGTGTTGATTATATGGTAGAGTGGAACATATACATAGGTTTTAAGGAACCTTAATTTCTATGGGCAGTGAGAGTGGATCTGAACCTGCTCGGGGTTCTGGAGAAAAATCATCAACAATGCATCATTCATGGGATAAACCTCTACCATTCAATAATTCTTAGGGGTTAATCATGATCAAGAGAGCACGAAAATATTTTAATTGTGCAATCATCATGGTCCTTCTCAGGGTTGTGATGTCTTATCCAACGCTTTTGGATCAGACCAAATATATGTATTATAGCCGATATTAGAGTACCATAGTTCAAACCCGATATATAGTTAACAGTATAATTTTAGTTTCATCTACCTTGTAATTTGTTTTATTTGAAATGGGCACATCATACTATATTATATATATGGTAATTATAGGAATTATTTTAATTAGAATTCAGTGTTTATATGGTGTGTTGACAATCAAAACCCTATTTCGAGTTCGATTGATGTGTGTATGTTAGTGAAAAAAATTCCCTATTGATGTAGTCATCTATCATATTTTATGGGATATATTCATCCTTGAGATGAAATTTTTTTATAACAATCATTTAAGGGACTAGTTATTTTTTACCATGACTATGTCCATATTTATAGTCACTGGGAATACATTTTTTAATAATAGTGTGATAGTTATATTGACATGGGTGAAAGGGATGTCCATGAATGTTGAGCTATACTAGAGAATCATGGGATATGGAAATTTATAATAAATATTTCTTGACATTGTAGGGATTATTAGGGAACATGTTTGGGTAGTTTACCTGCTATAATAAATCATTATAGGGTCATCATTCCTAATTATTTTTACAGAATACCTCCTAACATAGATACTGATTTTATGATTGAGCTACATATAGAAGAAAAATCAATATCCATTTCTCCTTCAATGTGAATTTCAATGATTTATATGATCTCAGGAGGTATATATAGGATATGGAAGGTAAGGTTTTTATACATCCCAGTATATCACCTTATAGTCCAATTATCCTTCTCTCTAAAAATGGTTTTTATACCCTCTTGAATTTCAGGGATTACCATCATTTTTAACAACTTACCATTAAGAATTACTATCCAGTCCCATTTATGGATATAATTTCTAAATCAATAAGAGTATTTTTCTTTTCTATATGATATATTTGAGTTTGGGTTATAATAAGCAGCGCATTAGTCCATTAGGTATAATACATACCTAACACTATAAAATTTTATGACTTTTCCATGTATCGTTTCATGTTGTCCATACATACGAATGAACCAATTATATTCATTACTTTTATGAATAAATTTTTACACCCTTATATAGATTAATTTGTTATGGTTTTCATTGATGACATCTTCGTGTTTTCCCATATTAAAAAAAATATTTTAAACATCTAAAAATCAAACTGAATACACTATGGAACAACAATATATTTTCTAATGTCCCCAAATTCACATTTTGAATCGACATGGTTCACATACTTTTTCATATTATCATGGAAATATGAATTTTTATTGGCCATTATAATGAGGTATATGTAGTTACCTCGTATAATAAATATAATATATTTTACATATGATGTCTCTCTGAAATGGAAGGCAACTAAAGATGATTGATTTTGGATTTCCCAATAGTTTCAGCACCACTCACATCTTAAACCATGAATGGTATGTCATTTATGTGACCTGATGAGTGTGATATAGACTTTTCTAATCTAAAAGGTATATTTACATTAGTATAGATCATGACTTATTTAGATACATAAAAAATCAATATAGTATATTTTTATTCAACAAAAAAAATTCATGGAGAGGTTCTCATGTGGGATAAGTGATTCATGATGTACATGACTTCTATGTTGAGGCCATTTGAGAAGAATTTCCCAACACATGATCTTTATCATCTGTCTATTTTTAATGACATACATTGTTTTAGGCACGAATTATTATGAGAGAATTTTTACATGTATTGATAATAAAAAAATACTCAAAATCATCTCTAAAAAGTGGAAAAAATCTATCGTAGGAAAGGATTGTTGAATAAATGAAACCACCTCAATAGATCCAAACTATGTTTTTAGTACGGGAAATTTCGAAGCTCATGATCTGAGCAATGGAATTATACATAAGAATTTTGGGTGGAAAATAGTGAATGAGTGTTGATGGACCTTTTCTAGATGTATATAGAGGTCTAGAAACATCCATGAAATAATATCATTCCATATTTAGTAGTTACATATTTACTAATAGAGAAAGTGTATATAAGATCCATTTTACACCCTGAGAGAATAGTTTTAATGGAGAGTGGTTTAGGTGAAGACCCACCACTATCCTAGATCATTAATAAAAATGAGATATAACAAATTTTTTGATGCATCGTGGTTACTAGATATGAACTGTAGGAATTCATGTTAGAAAAGAATGTTTCTATTTTTGGGGAATACACTAATCATTCAGAGATGTAAAATAAGTTACACCACTAGTATTGGTGGTTGGTAATTAAAATAAAATAATCATAATTTTTAATTTTTAATCCACTAATCTGCTAGTGAAGGAAGAACACTAATAACTATTAGGTGTTTTACATCCATTTCAAATTCTAAAGTGGATATGGGATAACATCACCATGGATTTGGTGACTAGATTATTGAGAAATCCTCATGTCATCAATTTTTTTTTGGGTGATTTCCAATTGGATAACATAGTTCCTCAGTTTATTTGTTAGAAAGATATCATATTTGTGTGTGATCATATTAATATATGTATATATTGGAAATTACAAAACATCACAGGGTTCTGTAACCAATATTATTGGATTGAGATACTCCATTCGTAAATATTTTTTCTAAAGAAAAATACAAGATGTTTGGTACACATGTAATTATGAGTTAAACATACACCCATTAGACTTCTGGGTAGTCCAAGCACACCATATAGAACTTATAAGACATTATAAGTGAATGTGTCATCAATTTTGAATGTTATAGTGATAAATATATATCGATTTTATAATTATTATAATATAAAATCATTATCAAACTATACATATCTCTCAATGTGTGGCCTTATATGGTAGGATATGCTGATCACCTCTATCAATCTAGTGGAATGTGAGAATGTAAAACATGAACCTTTTCACATTATGGGTACTATAGAGGGGGTTCATATAGTTAGGGTGAAATTTGAAATTTCTTATTTTAGACAAAATTTATATGTTTAACATCTCAATATACCTCTGTCTTTTGAGGTATTGGATTGAATATTCATTCTTGATTGAAGTAGACTAGGGTATCATTTATTTATGTCGCAAGGTATGCTATTTACTTGTATTGTAGGATCATTTGAGTCTTTGGAGAGTTTTATATTAGTGGATTATCATATATAACATCCTCGAAGATACAAATCCATTGACTAATTATTTTAACTATCTCATTTACTTTATGATCATTTAGAACCATCTAAATTTATTCAACCAAAAGATTTTTAGTTAGAGGTTAATGAATAATTTGTGATGAATCAGATATGTATATATTATTAGAGCATGAAAGATCTATTTGTATGGGTAGTTAGTTATTTCATTTGTTATTTCAGTGCATTCATGTAGAAAATGGGACCTAAGAGTAAGAGGATTATGTATGGGTCGAGTTCTAGGAATCACATAGACATATAATATAATTTGTTGGAGGATACAAAATCTTGGTTTATCATGATGCTATAGAAACCTTGAATTTTATTGAGAATAATTTTTTTCACATAATGGATGATCATAAAAAATTTAATAACGGTTAAAGAAATTTTTAAGATTTTTTAGTGTAAGGATATATAGTTTATAGAGGTACAAGAAGTGGTGCTCGGTTGGTACATGGTTAGTAGAAACTATTCATCCCAACTGTATGGACAGATAATACATGGAGGATAATACATAATCTGTGAAAAGTATACTTAATTCTCATAAAACAAGGTTAATACCTTTAATATAGATGAAAAAAACATTAAGAACAATGCTTGTCTAACCATTTTTCTAACCATGAGAGGTGGTGTTTACCTTGGATAATGATAGGGAATCATTTGGAAAACCATGAAACTAAAACATACACCCCTATAAGTCGTGGGGATATTAATTCAATCCCTCAAGTATTTTTAATTCTAAATATCCATTTCATTTATTACGACTCTCATCACCACTATCTCAATTGATATCTAACCCATTTATCCTTTATAAGTAATAAGGTTTATCTCCCATCTATAATCTTATTAGAATCATAATTTTCACATTATTAGAATGTTGACATTTCTTAGTTTTATGATATTCTTCTATTATTACGATATTTTTCTATTGTACATCCAAACAGATATCGATAAAGGATGATGGTTCATCTAATACTATAATTAATGTGGTAGGTTCCTTTTCATTAATTAAATTTTTTTTGATAATTATTTTCCTTTATTATGTATTCTAGACCATTAAAATTATTCCCCAAAAGTGATTAATTTTTTGAATTAATTATTGACCTTATGTTTGAGTACCTAGTAGTAGATTTCCTTGGTTTGAGGTTGTTAACATCAAACCAAAAAACATATGCGGTGGGTTTATTTTTGAACCCCTTAAAAAACCATTACCATTAATATGTGACAGTTTTACTATTATTTTAAGCAATTTTTGAATTTAATAAGATAGAGACGTGTTGAATAGATCGTGATGGTAGAATAAAAATTGAAAAAATTTGTCATATGAACGATTTAAAAAAGTGCATCGTAATTAGTTAGATGATCTATACTCCTATATCTTTTAATACGGATTGATGGACTTGGTAATGGACACTAATGTTTCCTCATAATAGTTAACATTACATTGTTTTCATTGGAAATTATTATAGGAAAATGATTATTTGAAATTCATTGTGGCACTAACATGATTATTGGTTTGACACAAAATTGGATTGTCAGTATGGATATTTGATAGGGGATCGTGTTATAGAACCTATGACCTTTTTATGTGTTTATATCAAATGATATTATGAAACCTCTCTATGGGCCCTAGTTTTCGGCCCCATGTATGTCCTCATTATTTGGAACTCACCAAGGAAATGATTATTGGTATTGAGAAGTAATCCTTAGTAATTATCTTTGGTTTCGAGCCTATATTGGACGTACACATTATATATATTTGGAAAATGATTAATCAAGTAGTTATATACTCATTTCACCTTTATAAAATAATTATAATCAAAATTATCTTCACTCATATTTCTTCTTGTATTATCAAACATGTCCATATCTAAAAAATATTTCACATCCATACATGTTATACCATTGAATAGTTCTCATCTTTATATTCTGGTTGTAATTTTTTATATACTTCATTTGTGAGAGACTCGATTGTATATCTCACTTATTATTAGGTCCATTGTTGGGTACCCAGAAAGGAATTAGTGATTTAGTAGGTATCAACGAATATGCGAGATCATGAATGATTTATTGATTGTATCATGGTAGCAAGTTCTCATAGGCCCGATCCTTTTCTCCCAATGTTATTAGAAATATCCTTCTTGGTCAATTTTTCTTTTAATATAAATGTATCTGTTAATGAATGCATCTTTTTCTTCCTTCCGTATTTTATAACTCTATAAAAAAGTAATCAATATTTATATTGTTCCTCCATGGGAAGGATAATTTTTGATGCCTAGATCATTTACCTTCATTAATCTATTACTCATTATTATGATTTCATTATTAACACATTTATTAAACTGATGTGTTTCTCTTGTTATGATTGTATAATCTTCTCATCATATTAGCATAGAACATCATTGCTACATGGAGAACAATGTAAAATAAAAATGCATGCTTATGGTCATATGTCTAATCGTTTTCGGTAAATTATAATTGAACCATGTCAACTATATTTCACAATAAGTTAATGGATATTTATAATTTTGTAATAACATTTTTTTCATAATATTATTGGAATTTATATGGAACATATATAAACAATCATATATCAAGAATTAATATTAATAAGCACTTTATAATTAAATATTTTAAATAATAATGACATAATGAAAAATAAAATATTTAAAATTTTGATATCAAATATATAAATAAACTATATCATATTAGTTATTAATAATATATAATTATAATTGAATTGGAGATTTTGTGTCTTCATAATTAATATGGATGAATGGTGTAATATAATAGAATATTGGAAAATGTTTTTGAATTATGAATTCATCAAAATTTTCGAAAGAGTATAAGGGTTAACATAATAAAATAACATTCATATAAATACGTCAACAAATATAATTTAATTAAATAATTTTATGTTATGTTAATGTGGTATAAAATGGAAATTAAAAATTTGTATATAGTGAAGGGATATATGAAAAAAGTTATTTGAAAATGTTTTACTTAGATGTTATATTTGTATTGAAAGACACATATATCATTATTATTGTTGAAAAAATGTTGTAATAACAATGATGTAGTTTAGAATATGGTATTAGGGATAGAAATATAAAAATAATGGGATGAGAGATTTCTATTCCCCTTATCCTGACTCATGATTCACACTGATCCATCCTCTAATAATTAGGAACAATTATAAGGATTAAAAAATAGTCAACAGGGGGTGAATGAGACTTTTATGATTAGATTATGATTTTATATCAATGTTTAATATTAATACATCTAGAACAATATTAATATGAAAAATGATACTATTAAAGTATTTTAGATAAAACTATTCATCGGTCTAATCTTCAATCCACTAAATAATATAGAGAAATGAAACCCACTATAAGGGAATATGTAACATTTTATGGGGATTCATATCCCTTTAATGTTAGTTGTGATACCATGGTGGTAGAATCTCTATATAATATTTTCTCACATGGAGTCAAAAATAGGTTTGTTTCCTTTTATGGTGTTGTAAAAAATGGTACCTAAAATTGTATGATCTAAGGAACAACCAAACACACTATATTTTATTTACTATGAATAAAAACATGTTTATTTTTTCTTATATAACATTATTATACTTTCATTGGAGTGTAGTTTAACCATATAAAATTATTCCCACAAATGATATTAGAATGAGTTAATAACTATAGAGACAATATGAATAATTGACACTATTTGTGTTGAGATATCTATGTTACTTCTCAAAAAAGAGTATCAAATAGATATTGTTTTGGTGAGATATGTTAATTTATAATCAAAGAGGTTTATCAAATAGTAAAACATGAATGGGTCATCATCCTTATTATAGAACTAGCTCGTTGAAACACTATATATAGATTTCTATCAAGTATAGTATATTCATTATATAAAACCAAATTTTTTTAGCATTCACAAACCATTATAAACATTTATCATTTTTAAATTCTTTAAATATTCTCACTGTTAATTTCAAAAAAAATCGCCACACGATTTCTTTATCTAATTAAAAAAAAAAATTAGATGTGTAATGTATAAAATATATTCTTAATATAAAGAAAATTTAAAACTATTAATTCTACACTAAATTTATATAATTAATTACATTATAATTCTTTTCAATACTTATATACATTATATGAGGCCATATTTTAATATTCATTAAATTTGAAATTTGATAATTATAATTTTCTCAGGAAAATATCAGGAGTATTCATCCAACATTATGTTTATTTAAATATTTTTGAATAACAAGGAAACTAATTAATTTATAATACAAATAATTTATTATTAATTATGAAAATAAATTAATGATAATCATAATAATAACCTAGTAGTATGTTAAAATTATAAATAGTATAAAAAATCATGAAACACTAAGGAGATATATTTAATATTTTTTATTGATTTATGGTATGTCTCATCTAAAAGTAGGTCAAACATTATGGTAGGTAATTTATTATGGTTAATCATTAATTATGATAGCTCAAATCATATTTTATTTAATTATTTTCTATGTGTTTCATCCATACATATATATTTTTATTTAAAATTTGTGAAATATATGTCTGTTGGAAATAACCACATTTAATAAATAATTTTTTTTGAAAAATAATTATAATGACTTATATATATATATTTTTACTAATATAAATTTTAATAACAAATATATTTAACACATAAACATACACAAGTTAGAATGAATAAATATATCCTTTTGAATTTATAGAAACTGAATTATTTTTTTTCAAGAAACCACACCAACATTCTCCCACATTTGATAGTTATGAAACAAATTAAAATTACAATATTTTTCCCTCATTGTGAAAATGCTAATAAATATTTATTTATTAAATATTTCCATTAAGTGATATATGTTTATATAAAATAATATTCCCAACATATTCCTAGTAATTTCCTTGATGTAAACTAACACTTGTAATGTTAGAATTGAATTTATATTCAAGAATACAATAAGGATGATTATAGAAGATACTAATTATTGTTAATGTTAAATAGGAAAATTTTTTCATCCAATAAAATTAATATATTTTAATACAAAAATATATTGATTTTGTTATAAATGAATTAAATTGAATCAAATGAATAGAGAGACGATTATAAATGATTTTTAAATATTTTCTAGACAAGTAATTTTAAAAAAAAATTCAAGGACCAGTACATTGAAATACTTAATGTAAATAGTGAGAAAAAACAATATTTTCAATAGAATTATATTATTATAGATTCATGATTTCCAATTATAAAACTCCCCTTAAACAAATAAAAAATATAAAAATTTAAGATATCATTATTTCGATTCTAAAAATATAATGCTTGCAAATTAATATAATTTTAATAGATAAATACCTATTTCATCAAGCTTATTTAAATAAAAACAAATTCAGAAATTATATTCAAATTCATATATTATGAAGTGGAATTTTATGTATATTTTTCATATCTAAAAATATCGTATGTTATATTTTTAAATAAAAAAGAAATATATATTATTCTATTAAATTAAGAATTTTGAAAAATTAAAAAAAAGCTAAAAATTTAGTCCTCAATGACTTTTGGGAACTAGATGTTGTAAGAACATAATAAAATTATTGACATAATAATTCCACTGAATTTTATTTTTTAAAAATCCATGATATTAACAAGTTTTCTAGAAAATTATACATATCTATATTGATATTTAAAATATTTTTTTGATAAAAAAATGAGAGTATGAAATATCAGTTAGATCAGTTGATGTATGTGAAACATAAAAGAATACAACATTCAATTAACCTTTAGAGTTCTCAATAATCATTTAAAAATTTATATAAAATTTCTTAGGATTAAATTTAAATCCATCGACCATGAAAACACTAAACATTAAATCATATCATGATGCAATCTGATATAGAAAAATATTAATGCATCCTCTTAAAAATTTAAAAAATCAATATATTTTCTATATATATCCTTATAAAATGTACATAATTTACACATTGAACAATTATTACATTAGAATGAATCAATGAATTCTTAGGACAAAGTATTTAGATTTCATAGTTTTGTAATGAAAATTAGCATCTGTTCCTTACCAAATTTGATAAAAATGATGGAAGATAAAATATCCCATTAAACCGATATAAAATTCACTAGTCATAAAAACATAAAATTCATTACATATTTTTTCTATAGAAATCAATACATAATTTCATCAACATATAATTGAATAATTAATATATATTTGAAATTTCAGTTAGTAAATAAATTTTGATGAGGATTACCATTTCAAATATATTATTTAAAATAAATATTGAAAACATATTATATTATAAACTATTGCATTTTTTAATCCATAAATTGTTCTTAAATGTTTTCAAATAGGATTACTCCAACATTCATTCTAAAAAAATTGGTTGTTTTATTAAAAACATTTACAAATATATCATTTTATAAATTATCTTTTAAATCAAATTTAGAAAATTATTCATTATAAAACTAGAATAATATGAAAAAAAATAATTAATATTTATATTTTACAATTGTAAATATTTATCCATCAAAAATAAATCCAACTTATTGATTTTTACAATGATCCAACAATCTATGTTTATTTCTAATTATTTGACTATATTCATGTAACACATTTATTAATACAAATTTTTTTGAAATAACATTTTGTTCCAATTATAGTATAACCATGCCAAATCATTATTTATATCGAATTAATTTTAATTCATTATTTTTTTCTTTATGCAGTTTTATTAAAAAAATATTTATCTATATTGTTTAGGTAAAAATTTAATATAAAATCTTTATAAACAACATTTCTTATTTTATATCTTGTTTTAAAAATATTAGTAATATCAATAATATATTATTAAATTGGAAATTATTTTTATAATTTTATTCATTAGAATTACTAAAGACATTAACATTCACATTATTCATCCAAATTTAAATTTTATGGTTATTCAATGTTATAATATACAAACTCATCCAATAATTGTTTTAAATTTGATTTCCTAGTAAATTGATATCTATCTAATATTACATAGATAGATTCCAAAATAAATAATGTTTTTATAGATATATCTATATTAAATATATGAATATGAATATCATTGAACAATTCAATAAGGATATTTGGAATCAAATTTATATAAAAATTAATTGGTTAGAAGTAAATCAATTAAACCAAATACAGTAATATATGAATTTCTATGACTCCATCCCATTTGGGATTAACATATTGTTATTTTAAAAAAATTTCAAATAATAATCTTAATGGAATCATGAATATAAGTACTAACAGCTTTTGGCTAGAATTATTTCAGATAATTATTGTTATTTTATGATTTTCTATAAATTTATTATACGTTATTAATTCTTATCACCGTTAAACCATTTATTATGGTTTCATAGGGTCCTAAAAATTATAATTATATCCATTATATTCACAAAATTTGTCAAATTATACATATTTAAATCTCACCACCTCTATAAAAAATAATTGATAACATTTTATGAGCATTTTCATTTTTTATTATTTAGTATATATCATAAATGTTTATAATCAATCACATTTTTTATATGAAAAAATATCATGTGAAACTATTATAGTGATAAAAAAATAAAAATATTACTTCATCCATCTAGACATGAATTTTACAGGAGGTTGAATAAATTAAAATGTATATTTTAAATACTCTATGTAGTTATTACTTCAGGTCATTATTTAAAATACTTTTATGTTTCTATCTTTTTTAGAGTGAAGCACTTATATAAGTATTGTCGATATTTAACGCAATAAAATTTAGACAACATTATATTTTTTAACAGACTAAAATATTAATTACCCAACATTAAATTCTATAAAAAATTTCTTAGATGGTATAAAATTTACACAATTATCATTTTCCTCATTTAAGAGAACTAATTCGATTAAATAAATGTTTTCAATAACATTTGTATAAAATAAGAAGGGATCGTCATTAAAAACAAAACACTTATTATTTTATAATTTCATATTCAAATTATCATTATATGTAATATATATTAATTTAATTATGTTATCAGCCATTAATTGTTAAATTTTTTTTGGAAAATAAAGAAATTATAGATTTTAACATCTCTAAAAAAATATATTTTTCCCATTGAATTATCACATAATGTTACAGTACCACCTCTACAGATATTAATATGTTTATATTTATAGATATCACGAGTTATATTTATTGAACATAAACATTCCTTGTACCATTTCCTTATTTCGAAACGTCCATTAAATAGTTCATTTAATGATAGATGAATATAATTTTGATACCAAAGAAAATTTTAGTTCAATTAGGTTCTTAGAATAATTATAAATAAAACTCACTAATTTGGATAATTTTTATAATTATGTGAAATGATTATGATATATATATATAAAAGCCTTGGTGGGGCCCTAGAATTTGGGAAATAATAAGTAATAATAATAGTATTAATAAACTTTCATTTAAAATATAAAACTTGGACACTTATAATTCTTTAACATAAACCATTAATAATTAAAGTCTTATAGACTTGGTTTAAAAGGACAATGACTGAAAATAAAAATTTTTATTATTCAAACAGTTTTGAGGAAAATGTGAGAAACCAAACAAGATATCACGACGTAAACAACATATCACCGTGGAACCAAAGGATGTCAGAACCAAGGACTGTTTTATTTTCATTATTTTAATCAAAAAACCATTCATGAATAATTTTAGATTTATATTCATACAATTTTTTAATATAGCATCTAAATGTATCATAATATGCTGTTAAAATCAATCTTAATACATTGATCATCATGATATTTAAACTAAAAACCCTAAATATTATAAAAATCATGTTTCATACTTTTCAAATAAATAAATAATTCATAATTTAACCATGATGATGTGTTTCTTAAATTTTTTCATTTCATTCTTCATGTTTTTTAACTTGATTATATATATATATATATTATTTCACTTCGATCATAATTTACTTCCAGATGAGAAGATTCCTTGGATTTTCAAAATACGTGTATTTTTATTATATATTTATAAATAAAATTTTAATATTTGTAATCATTTCATTGAGTCACGTAACCACATCAAAAAACACATTTTAATTTGGATTATAATTAGATTTATAATTATAACAATATTATTATAACCTTACATATTTTAAAAATTCAATTAACCATATTTTAATTATTTTTAAAGTAAGATTAATCCCAAGAATATGATTCCAAATTGAAATTCCACAACAATTAAATTTTATTATATTCTATTTATACTATTTTCTTATATTAATTTTATTCTTTATTGTCAATTAATTATATATGATGTGGCCAATTTATTTCCACACCTAAAAAATAATTTCAAAATCATCATTAGAAATATAATTATATTTTCTATTATACTTATTATCTTATTTTAGATTTAAAACAAAACACTTCGAGAGACCCCTTCCATTTGTATATATCATCCCATTTTAATTTGTGAGTTAATAAATCTTTCAATAGTTTTTTTCATAGTTAAATGACATTCTACAAAATTTATTATTAAATGAAATCCCATTCTATTTTATAATATTCACTTGAAATTGTTTTACTCTCTAAATCTAAATTTAATAAAGATACAATAATATCCACAAAATTAAATTCATTTCAATTCGTATTTTCATTGAATTATATTTACTTCTGATGCAATTTTTTGCATGTATATCTTATAAAACCTTCAACCAAAAACTAATTATCACAAGTTTCTCCATAAAACACTCAAGATATTCTCTATAAACGTAAAACAATGAAAAAATATAACTCCAATTTATTTTCCACAATTTTATATTATTCATATTTTTATCTTAACTTATTTATCATAGTTATTATAAAATAATTAAAACTATGATTAATAATTAGTATGACATTATTATGTTTTTATGACGGGTTTCTTTTTGATATATAACTATAAACAGGTTACTATTTTCACAATATTGAATATTCGTCACCAATTAATTTAACACATACATTACCATATTATTAACATGTAATGATTTAGAATCATATTTAATAAAATTTAAATGGAATTTACTTAATAAATTAAATACCAACGAATAATATTTTCTGAAAATATTCTATAAAGGTCATACAATATACTTTTTCAACTCCATCAATTTGTGGAAGTAGTTATGGTGACCTACAATCATTTTTACTTGTTACACCCGTATTAAACACAAAAAAATTCTCATTGATGATTAATATATTAAATGATTGCCCATATATATATAACAAGATATTTTTGAAACACTGATGTAAAATATTATCTCCTAGTACGAGGTTGATTTAATGGTAAAGAGGTGGTGAATTTAATTTGTAAAATTATTTTCCCAAATTTTATCTATGTTAAATATATGTACACTAGAAATAAAAATAATATTAACAAAAAAATTATAATAGTTAGATAAAATTGATCATATATATATTATCTAATCCTCTCTAACATATATTAAAATCACCCTTAATATAATTGAATCACTCATTTTTTATATGGACTCAAAACACATAACAATGACTTTTTAGAACCTAGAGGCGTAAAAAATGACTGAAATATGATTACCACGACTCATAACCAAAGTAGATTATTTTCAAGGTGTTAAAATAAACTAAGAATTTATTTTTCATTACAACGAAACAATCAACCCCACTTCCTTTACAATTTATCCACAATCCACCCTTACTATTTTTTGGAGGAGGTATGACAGAATAGTACAACATTTTTGGGTAATTATTACCGAATAAAATTACCCACAAAAAAGATAATAGAGATATATAAGAAACACAGAATCATGATAAATATGTGAATATCAGAATATCAAAGATTCGGTGTTTTTTTAGAATCAATAGATCCACAATATGTAATCTTAATAATATATTTTTTAATCTTATCCTGATAGTTTTTTACATTTCACCTATTTATTGTACCCTCTACCTCTTTATGAAGATGATACTATAACACTAAATATATAGTTTTCCATCACATATAGTATATTAAAAATATAAATCCAATTTCATTTCATCATTCCCAAATAATTTTGTTTTTTTTTACTTCAACTAACATCATCCTATTTTTTAGTATTTTATTACAAGAAATTATGTATGTAGTTCCTTATTTTCTCATGATTAAGAAATATATTTACATTCATAAAATGAAAACATAATATTTATCGAAAAAATTATAGGAAATATAATAAAAAAAGGTATATCAATTATAAATAAAATTAAAATTCCCTTTCATGCACCCATAGTGTTTGGGAGGAAATCTTCACACACTCTAAGAATTTCATTTTTGAAACTCATATCTTTTCCAAAAAAAACTATGTGTGTATTCATCGTATATGATTATTTTTAATATATTCATAAAAAACTCATAATAAATCTTTATCATCTAATTAATTATTTTGTTGTTATGATATTATTAAATTTATGAAAATATTATTCAAAAAAAATTTATAAATTGAAATAATATATAATATATAGATTATGTCATGAAAATTTTTAAAGATGATTTTAATATGGTTTTTCCTTATTGTAGTTCATGTATAATGGTAAGTAAGCCCGTATTATAAAATAAATTCTCATGAAATTCATTTTCTTATAGTATTTAATTTCTTTCAATAAATAAAATATAATGTGTTGACAATCCCAAAGGTTAAAATTTTTTAATATTAATTGATGAAGTTGAATGATCAGTTGAATCTCAACATGTCATTCATTCAATATGTATAAATATTTTTATTCCATATTAGATAGGATTAAATTAGATCTATTCTATTTTTTGTTATATTAATGAACTCAGAAAATATGATCTATGCTCAATCCATAATTGATGATTATTGTCTTTATATGTGTGCTCAAGACTCACAATTGTTACTTCTAGTTGATGCATTTTTATTCATCATTATCAATATATTAATTATCTCAGAAAATGATTCATTAATATATGTATTTCATTAACATAATAAATTTCAAAAATATTTTGTTTTATGTAATATTTTTTTAAAATTTAATTACTTTCAGTAATCATTATCAAAATTTTAGTCCATTTACTATGATTTTTTTAACGTTAATATGTATTTCGCATGATTTTGTTATGTAAATTTATTTTATGGAAAATATATTAAAATGGGGGTATCTTAGAAAAATACAAATTTAATAAGAATATTAATTTAAAAAGTTCATTTATCACATCTAAATTTTATAGATATTAATTTAGCACACAATTAATTGAAAAAATCCATTAACATAAAATAATAATAATAAAAAGGAGAAAATAAATAAATATTGTTTATCAGAACATATTAAAGTATGTTCATTGGAGAACCTCTTATACCATAACCTCATTAATGATTAAATTTATTTTTTTAATTTGAAATTAAAAATTCATATCAATTTCTATTAAATTTTGTATAATATATTTATTATAAAATATTCTTTATTTATTAGATTAATAATCTTGTAATCGACCTTGAGATTTTGTTTATTCTATTGTACCAAATGTGAAATACTGTAATAGTAGTGGTTATATTTATCATATAAATGGATTACAATGATAATTATGTATCTATATTTTATATATATTCCATTAAATAAATTTAATAGAAGAATATTTTGATTGATAAATTACATTTAACTATGAAATTATTTTGAATTTATTTTCCTTAATAAATATATACTATAGGATTTTCTAGATTCTACACTAAGTATATACAAAAAAAGCTATAATATAGAAAAATTATTTTTCAAAATATTACCAATATGACCAATTGTTTGGAATGGATGTTCTAAATTGAAATAATAACAATATGAAATATATAATGAAATATTTTTAATAATAAAATAAATAGTTAATCATGAATTGAATATTAATTGGTAGTAAATGTAAAAAAATATGTTTGAACTTAAATGAGAATTTTTTAAAACCATTTTAATGTGCGTAATGTATTTTTCTAGATTTCCTTTAAAAATATATAAAAATTAATACAATTTAATATAAGGATTATATATCCAGTTGAATTAATAATTACTCATTTTATTTTTTTGTGATGGAATGAGAATAAAATCATTATGTGCTTCAATAAAACATTTTCCTTTAATCTATTTTATTACATTTAATTAAAATATATTGTAATTAGTTTTGTTCAAATCTTAAAAAATTTATTTTAACAAATGTATTTCATTCATAAAAATTATAAATTCATATTTTTATTATATTGTGTTCTATTATTTCTTTATAAAGGGTGGCTTTTTAATAAATAGGAAAAATTGTCAATTTTTTTTTCAAATTATCATTTCTTTTCATTAAATTACATAATTTAGAGTCCTCGTTATATTTTTTATTTGGTTTTAATATAACATAATATAAATTTTATTAATCATAATATTATTATTTTCATAGGATTCAATGGTATATTTTATTT
Source organism: Viscum album (assembly GCA_963277665.1). NCBI lineage: Eukaryota > Viridiplantae > Streptophyta > Magnoliopsida > Santalales > Viscaceae > Viscum > Viscum album. The sequence continues at coordinate 2,015,206,070 of OY728136.1, read as the reverse complement.
TTCAAAACATTAATTTTATAGAAAAATTGACATTTTTTTAAAAAATGGCGTCTTAGTGTTTTTAAACATATATTAATATTGATTTTTATACTAATATAAATCGAATCATTTAAAAAAATAAAAATATGTTACTTATTATTTACATGTTTTCAATAAAAAATGATTTATTCTTTTCATGAAAAGTGTTGTTGAGTAACATAATTAGTTAACATACTAAGGTTAAATTAATGTAAAATTTCATATTAATTAAAAATGGAAAAAAATTTATTAAATCACAAACTATATTTTTTTAATTATAATTGGATTGACATATCATAATTATTTTTTTATTTATCTGGGATTCATTTGAAATCATGGTTGGTTTCCATGAGAATGATGTTTTATATTTAATAAAATTTCATTTTCTCATATTTATAGGTTAAAAATCATTTCATAATCAGGTCTATACCAAATATATATTATTAATCAATAATGGATATAGTATTGATTCATAAAAATTTAATTTAATTTTAAAAAATATTTTTTTAATTTTAAAAAATATTATTATTTTATAACAAACATATGTATTCTCGATACAATGGTTGTGAAGGAACATAATATAATCAATTAACTAGTTTTAAAAATATTAAAACATATGATATTTAGATGAAAAATTGAAATAATTTAATTTAATATATTCCTAGAAATGATAATTGACTATATAAGATATTTAATAATAATTACATTTTTACCTTGATTCCATTGAAATCGATGTTTTTTAATAGTTTATAAAATTACAATAAATGGTGTATAATTTATAGAGAAAATTAAGGTATAAATTATTAAAAATCATATCGTTAGGTAATATCATGGGAAATGGTTTATAGTATCATTAATAGAACACCCATTTCCCTCTGTGTATTTTATAATAACCTTCAAGACATTTAATGAATGAAAAATTTGTTACAATAATGAGGTTTAAATAAATTTAACAAAAAATTTATATCAACATATAATGATTAAAATGATACCTAGACTTGTCATTTTTTATTTACATATTTATATATGTATGTTTTCTTTTATTCGTTTAACAAAATTATTGTTTAAATGCTTATACAGAAATATTCTTCAATATCTATTTTATTTGAATGTTAGTAAATTGGTTGGGGATTTACTTTAAAAAATTGTTTTATATTTCTCTTAACAATACCATTATATTAGATTACCATCTTCTTAAAAATGTTTCAAGAATGGTTAAAACTTATTTTGAATTTTAATTATTATTTATCGATGAAACAATTTAATGTATTTAAAAAATAATCATTTATACATTTTCCATAAACAACACTTTCATTCTATTTAGTTAATGTGAATAAGATTTTATTTAATTTATATGTCATGAATGTATTTTCTAACAGATATAACTATTTTTTACTATCAAGTATATTATAATGTTTCCATGTTTTTTCGAATAAAATTAATTTCCCATTTTTCTATTTTTTTTTCAAACTATTTCCAAAATAAAATGACATTATTATAACATTATTTAATTTGGTTTTACTTATTTATTTGAATAAAAATTATATGTTTCCTATGATAAATAGTTAATTTAATAAACAAATTAATTTTAAAACATGAAACACAAACATTATTAATGAATATAGTAGAAGTGGTTGATCCCAACCCCTTAAAGAAATTTGTTTATTATGTGAAATTAATTAGACAAGGAGAAGGAGTTTTTTGATGTCAATTAATAATAATAAATCCGGGATTGTTATAATAATTTTAATTATGTAATTATGATAAATGATATATGATACTCCTATGATAATTTTAGAATTATCTTCTCATTTGACTCAAAAATGAAAGTATAATGCTTCCAGTTTTTTATATTTGTTCTCTATCCATGAAAATGATTTTCATGGGAAATTTTAATTTTAAGTTGTGAAAAAGGAATTTATGATTATGAAGATGATTTATGATCTTATAAGTGTAAATTATTTTCTTTCATTATATAAAATTCATTATTTTCGATTTCCCTGATATAGATGATTATAATCTGTTTGATCAAAACATTTATGTTTATTTCCGGGGAAGGTAAATAATTATTTTAAGATCAAAAATTAATTATGTAGAATGAATAAATAGATTATTGGTTTTTATGAATTTTAAATGGATCAGTAGGTTTATTTTTAATATCATTACCCCAATAAAATTATTTTACTCATCCCACATTTTGAAATATTTCTTATTGTGCACAGGGTTGGATAATAACTATTATTATATCTATATATGAATAATGTATATTGGACTAGAATGAAACAAGTACGTCAGGAATCTAAAATTAAAGTGATATTAAGAATCATGTTCTTGAAAAATGTACATTGACTATATATGTTTACATTATTATATAATTAATTTTTTTTATAATTATCAAATACTCAAAGAAATATTTTATAAATGTAATAATGTTATTCTAATATTATAAATCATTAAATTATGGGATTATTAAGTTAAATGACATTATAGTAGGTATAAGATGAATGTTTTAGATATATTTTAATGTTAGGAAAATTAAAATAAGTATATTTTAACTGTTTGATATACGATAATGATATTAATAAAATATGGTTAATAAAATATTTTAAATAATATATACCAATTTTTGTGATTAATGTGATGCATTGTCACGACCCGTCCTCGGGGCCCGTGCCGTGACTACCCCAAGCCCGCCTTCCATAGGCCAGGGGCTGGCGACTAGCACCAAAGGCGTAAAATCCCGATAACTGGGAAGGAATTGCCTTTATAAAGAAAACAAGCACCACAGAGTACAAGAGGAAGTAAAACACTAAGTACAAAAAGAAGAGCTGAAAGTAAAAAGGGGCCGGAAATACAAGCCCAACTGTAAAGTACAACTCGAAAGGGAAAACAGTGACTGAAAAGTAAAGCTGCTACGCTGAGATGTCCACTGGAAATCCCACCTAAAGGGTGGGTACAGATAGCTCCTCTGCTCCTCGGGTCCCGCCATCCGCTCCGAGTATGTCCCGCCCAGTGTCCACCTCCAGGTACCGCCTCGTCGTATAGTCCACCTCCAGGTACCGTCCAGTCCTTGAACCTTCGGCTTCTGTCAGCACTGTCCGTCGTCTGCAACCAACACAACGAGGTGCGGGCATAGCCCGTGCAGGGGTGAGTATAACGATACTCAGTAGGGACCCCGAGACCCTCAAGGTCTCACTAAAACCAACAAGGATAAACACAAGAAGATCTCAACAGATAAACCCTACTTAGGTATATGCCCATACATATACCTAAGTTATCAAGTAACCCATCTCAATCATGAGGAAACACAAGGATTGTGAAAACGACGGATAACCACTACCCGGGTATATGCCCATACATATACCAAAGTTAGCAAGTGACCCATCTCAATCATGAAGTAAACACAAGGTCAAAAGTCTCAGCTCAAACCAGGATTTTCATTATCGAAACCGTAACTGCTGAAGAGCTCCGTCTCTGGAGTGTGCAGTGGTCCTGTCACGACTCCGAGGTACTGCTCACTAACCTAAGACTGCTGAAGTACTCCTCCTGTCGAGTACTGCGGGCCAGCCACCCAAACACAGTAGTGCTTCCCGCCGAGGTATGTCACCCAAACTCCGTAGTGCACACCCCCTAGTAGCCTGCTGAGGTACTCTCCGGACGAGCACCGCGGGTCTGCACTGTCACACAGGTAGTGCTCCGTCCGCCATGGGTCTGCACCTCAGAAAGTAGTGCTCCGTCCACTGGGCTAGTCGACTCACTCCAAGTCGAGTCGGTCAAGCAGTCGTCAGGTCTCAGCCAGCTACACGGTCTCCGTACATCGCATGCTCGTCACTGGGAGGGTCCGCTCCACGAGCTACAGGTCGATACTCCAAGTATCTCAAAGTCCCACGAAGAAGTGTCTCAAAATTCCGTCTCGTCACAGGGGTCTCAACGCAACAGACGGCGCGTCGATCGGACGCCCGGTCTGTGAGTTATTAGCCTTTTCGTCCCAGGGGCCCGGTTGGTTTCGAGTGCGAACCAATCCCAGCCGTATCTCAACTGTACCCCGAACTCCCATAGGGTAAACTCAAAGGGACCGTTACTCAACGTAACCACCAACGCCGCTGACGGCTCGTCAAGCGGTCGTCCTGTCTGTAAGATATCAGTTTTTCCGTTCCAGGGGCCCGGTTGGATTTCGGGTACAATCCAACCCGGCCATACTCCGACTGTATCCAAAACTCGGGCGGAGTATGTCAAAAGTTCCGTCTCATCAAGAGGAAGTCAACGAAACAGACGGCGTGTCAATCGGACGCCCGGTCTGTGAGTTATTGGCTTTTTCGTCTCCGGGGCCCGGTTGGTTTTTAAGGCAAAACCAACCCGACCGTACTCCACCTGCGTCCAAACCTCGGGCAGAGTATGCCGAAAGATCCGTCTCATTAAGAGGAACGCAACGCGACTGACGGCGCGTCAATCGGACGTTCGTGGCTCAAGATATGAGCGTTTCCGCTCCGAAGGCCCGGTTGGTTCCGTGAACGAACCAACCCGGCCGAACTCAAAGTAATCCGGAACCTTGAGTGCGATATACCGAAACGACCGTCTCGATCCAAGGATCGCGTTGCCGCAGACGGTTCGTCATTCGGAGGTCCGAGGCTCAAGTTATGAGCCAAAAACTAAATCTGGTTCGAAACGGGGGGGTCCGGGTCCGGGCCGACCCGGCCCGACCCCCCCCCCCCTGGGCGGCGGCGGCGACCGGCAGCGGCGGCCGGCGGCGGCGGTCGGCGGCGGCGGGCGGCGGCGGCGGGCGGCGCGGCGGCGCCGCGGTGGCGGCGGCGGGCCGCGGTGGCGGCGGCGGCGGGCCGCGGCGGCTCGGGGTGCCGCGAGGGGCCGCTGGCGGCTGTCGCCAGCGGGGAGGCCGCACGCACGCGGGGCTAAGCCCCGCGTTTCTTCTGGCGGCGCGGCTTAGCCGCGCCGTTTTTTTTTGTAAACCCCCCCCTCACATGAGGGGGGCTGCTTGAGCGGATCCGAGGGGGCCGGTTGCCCCCTCCTTCAAAGAACCCCCCCCTCTCTTAAAGAGGGGGTTTTATTAATACGGCCGGGGAATTTATTTCCCCGGTTTTAATGACTTCCGGCCGGCCAGCTGGCCGGCCGGTTTTCTCCAACGGGACCGGAAATTTTTGGTCCCCTCTTCGGCTTCTGACGCCGGCGGCCCGGCCGCCGGTTTTCCCTTCCGCCGCGGCCCGGAACCGGCCGCGGCGTTCGTCATCCGGCGCGGTGCGTCGGCACCGCGCCCCTTCGCCGTACTTTGATTCTTTTCAACGCGGCGCGGCGGCGTCGCGTTCTTGAAGATTTTTCCTCGGCGTGGCGTGACGGCGTTGCGTAAATTATAAGCACGATCATCCGCGTGGTGCGACGGCACCACGCCACTAGCTTCCACCGCAAGAATTAAACAACAACAATGGAGGGGGGTTCGGCCGTGTTCGTGCGGTCCGGCCCCCCTCACGTTAAAATAATAACGCAACTCAAAATAAAATCAAGTCACACGATAGTCTTGATAAAATCACGATCAAGAATAAAATAAGGAAACCAAAAGAAATCGACAACCCCTACCTCGGGTATAAAATCGAAGATCGCTCTACGTTCCGCGGAAGACGACGTCGCGGAGGTCGGGCGACGCGGTCGTCGTTCGTCAAATTCAACGACGAAGAGGCGCGTCCGAAGAGGCACGTCGTTGGCGAATCCTTGTACGCCGACGAAGGTTGTCCGAAGAAGAGGTGGCGTCCCCTTCATTGTCACGGTGAACGAAGAAAGGAGGTGCGGCGTTCTTCGTCGGAAAAAGAGCGTTCCTCGTCAAGTCTTGAGGAAAGTCAAATAATAATGAGAACAACGAACTCAAGAACCTCTACCTCGATAGTCGCACGTTGACGTAGTCGTGGAATATCGGTGTCGATTCCTTTGACGTCGGAGGAAGAGTCGTTATCGAAGGCGTTCGTCGCGGAAAACCGTCGCGGAAGAGATGATGCGGAAGAAGTACGTCACGTCGCGGATACGGCGTCGCGGATGGATCGTGTTCTTCGGCGGAGAAGTTCTTCGTTGAAGAACGACGTTCTTCGCGTTCTTCGTTGAGTTTGAAGAAGTAGAAGAGGAGCTCTCCACCTCTCAAGAAGACAAACGATCAACCCAAAATAAAATAAGACAACTTCTTATTTTATTATCACATAACACATTAGAATTTCAAAGGTTTGAAATTCAAAATGGATAACTCCAAAATTAACTCACTTATTTAATATACATGAATTGTATAATTAAATAGAAGTTAACTTGTCAAGCCATTAAAAGGGAGAGAGGGGAGTTTAGAGGGGTTAGGGAAATTTGAAAAGTCTAGGGGTTCGTGTGGGCCCCACCACACTTAATCCTCCCAAGGGAGGTTAAGTGGGTGTGGGTCCCACTTCCAACCACCTTTGGTAGGTTTTTAAAAAGTTAAAATAAAATTTGTCTTACACAAATTTTATTTAACTCAACTGAAAACCCCCAAAGCTAACTTTCAACTCGCAACAAACGCAACTCCCGAAAAGGTCTCTTTAAGCGAATATCGGCGCTGCGAGTTCATCGGTGCCCTCGGATTTCAATTCCGAGCAGCGGATCAAAAGTTAGGAATTCCCGCTCGTTCGTTCACTGAACGTACCCGAGCCAAACTTCAGAAATTAATTCCGGGAACTCCGGGCCTCGGAATCAGGTGCCGTCTGAAACCGCGCTCTTGTAAAATTCTAAAGAAAATTAAGAAAAAATTTCCCTTGAATTTTACGGGTCTTTACATTACTCCCACCTCAGGGCTTTACGTCCCCGTAAAGCTACATCAAAAACTAGAGAAACAAAAGAGGTTACTGAGCACGCATCTGAGCCTCCCGCTCCCATGTGCTCTCCTGGAGATTCTCGTGCCGCCATCTGTTGCGCACAAGAGGAATCGATCGCCCATGTAGGACCCTCTCCTGTCGATCCTCTATCTCCACCGGGACCTCCGCCTCCTGTCAGCATATGACTTCTGCCGGCTCTGTGTTGTCCTCATCCGTTCCTGGATGACATGGACCTCTTCTGACGTGGCCCGGACCATCTCTGGTCCCATAAGAGCTGCGAGATTTCTTCTTTGCCGATAAGAGAAACCTGGTCTCATCCCCTGGATGAACCACATTCTTTGCCTAAAACAGTCAATCCTAACATGGATGATACTAATCCATACCAAGGATGACGTCGTAAGGCCTCGACGCTACTACTAAGAGATCCAACCGTTACTCTCGCCTCCAAGGGTTGAGTCACACTGTCGGCATCAGTGTGTGGTAACTGGTCTCCTCCAGTAGATGTCTCACAAGTGAGGGTCAAGTCAACAGTCAACTGGAACCTCTTAGTAACATCACAAAAGAGGACAGGAAAGAAAACATCACAAAGGTATGCGTCTTTTATTATTGCAGCTCATATTACAAGACGCTACACAAAAGCAACATCAACATGGAACTAGAAGTACAAGGGACGTATCCACTAGTTCCTCCCCTGTCCACCTGCTCCCAGAGCTCCAGCATTTGTCGCTGCCTCAACCTCGGTGGCTCCCTCCAAGCCTGCGGATCGAGGAGTCGGACAGTCACGTGCCAGGTGACCCTTTCCGCCACAGGAGTAACATTGTCCGTTTCTGGCACGCCTGGCTCAGACCCCACCTCGGGTGCCCCGCACCACCGGTCCTAAAACTCGAGATCGCCCAACTACTGGTCTGGTCCTCCTGGACCTCTGCTTCATCTGTCTACTGCCCACAGATGACTCGTCTTCTGATCGAAAAACACGCGGCAAAGGCAGAATCTCTTGTACACGCTCGGGGTGTAGAGATACTGGAACAAACTCCACCCTGAAGAAGGTCTCGAAGTCTTCCCATGCGAAGTTCATCTCATCGCAAAACTGAAACAAGTGGCTCCACCACCTACCTGCTGCTGCATGAAGGAGGCTGGTAGCAAAGATCACCATGAAGTCTGCCGGCGTCCCCACTAGCCTGAAGACTCTCACCACAGCCTCCAGCCAAACCTCAGCCGCCTGTGGGTCCGTCTCTCCCCGGAACCTAGGTGGCCTCTGGCGCTGGAACTCGTGCAGCGCGCTCAAGCGTCGTGCATCACCTACTGCTGGGGCTGGTGGCATCGGTGGCCCAACGTATGGTAGTACCGCTGGTGCCTCCGCTGGTGCCTCAACTGCAAGAGGGCCATGTACCGAAGCCTCGCCGCTCGACAGACTGTCAGCACGCTCATCCCTCCGGGCTCTAGCTGGTTGTCTGAGAAAAGACATCCTGAAAGAAACAACGTAACACGATCAAACGATTATTCCTGGTGAGCTGACCTGGTTTGAGCTGTTTTAAGGGGAAAAACCTTTGAAAACACACACGCAATCAGTGTTTTCGTGCACAAAGTCGGAAATCAGTTGTCAGGGTCCTGGTGTATGGATACGTCGGCCGCCCGCACCAACACTGGACTCCCTGAACTGAAAACCACACTCGGTACTCTCAACACTATTGCTTCACAGAAAGAAACATCAGAGTTATAAGTTCTGCGGTAGAACCGAACTCCTCTGATACCAATTTGTCACGACCCGTCCTCGGGGCCCATGCCGTGACTACCCCAAGCCCGCCTTCCATAGGCCAGGGGCTGGCGACTAGCACCAAAGGCGTAAAATCCTGATAACTGGGAAGGCATTGCCTTTATAAAGAAAACAAGCACCACAGAGTACAAGCGGAAGTAAAACACTAAGTACAAAAAGAAGAGCTGAAAGTAAAAAGGGGCCGGAAATACAAGCCCAACTGTAAAGTACAACTCGAAAGGGAAAACAGCGACTGAAAAGTAAAGCTGCTACGCTGAGATGTCCACTGGAAATCCCAACTGAAGGGTGGGTACAGATAGCTCCTCTGCTCCTCGGGTCCCGCCATCCGCTCCGAGTATGTCCCGCCCAGTGTCCACCTCCGGGTACCGCCTCGTCGTATAGTCCACCTCCAGGTACCGTCCAGTCCTTGAACCTTCGGCTTCTGTCAGCACTGTCCGTCGTCTGCAACCAACACAACGAGGTGCGGGCATAGCCCGTGCAGGGGTGAGTATAACGATACTCAGTAGGGACCCCGAGACCCTCAAGGTCTCACTAAAACCAACAAGGATAAACACAAGAAGATCTCAACAGATAAACCCTACTTAGGTATATGCCCATACATATACCTAAGTTATCAAGTAACCCATCTCAATCATGAGGAAACACAAGGATTGTGAAAACGACGGATAACCACTACCCGGGTATATGCCCATACATATACCAAAGTTAGCAAGTGACCCATCTCAATCATGAAGTAAACACAAGGTCAAAAGTCTCAGCTCAAACCAGGATTTTCATTATCGAAACCGTAACTGCTGAAGAGCTCCGTCTCTGGAGTGTGCAGTGGTCCTGTCACGACTCCGAGGTACTGCTCACTAACCTAAGACTGCTGAAGTACTCCTCCTATCGAGTACTGCGGGCCAGCCACCCAAACACAGTAGTGCTTCCCGCCGAGGTATGTCACCCAAACTCCGTAGTGCACACCCCCTAGTAGCCTGCTGAGGTACTCTCCGGACGAGCACCGCGGGTCTGCACTGTCACACAGGTAGTGCTCCGTCCGCCATGGGTCTGCACCTCAGAAAGTAGTGCTCCGTCCACTGGGCTAGTCGACTCACTCCAAGTCGAGTCGGTCAAGCAGTCGTCAGGTCTCAGCCAGCTACACGGTCTCCGTACATCGCATGCTCGTCACTGGGAGGGTCTGCTCCACGAGCTACAGGTCGATACTCCAAGTATCTCAAAGTCCCACGAAGAAGTGTCTCAAAAGTCCGTCTCGTCACAGGGGTCTCAACGCAACAGACGGCGCGTCGATCGGACGCCCGGTCTGTGAGTTATTAGCCTTTTCGTCCCAGGGGCCCGGTTGGTTTCGAGTGCGAACCAATCCCGGCCGCATCTCAACTGTACCCCGAACTCCCATAGGGTAAACTCAAAGGGACCGTTACTCAACGTAACCACCAACGCCGCTGACGGCTCGTCAAGCGGTCGTCCTGTCTGTAAGATATCAGCTTTTCCGTTCCAGGGGCCCGGTTGGATTTCGGGTACAATCCAACCCGGCCGTACTCCGACTGTATCCAAAACTCGGGCGGAGTATGTCAAAAGTTCCGTCTCATCAAGAGGAAGTCAACGAAACAGACGGCGCGTCAATCGGACGCCCGGTCTGTGAGTTATTGGCTTTTTCGTCTCCGGGGCCCGGTTGGTTTTTAAGGCAAAACCAACCCGACCGTACTCCACCTGCGTCCAAACCTCGGGCGGAGTATGCCGAAAGATCCGTCTCATTAAGAGGAACGCAACGCGACTGACGGCGCGTCAATCGGACGTTCGTGGCTCAAGATATGAGCGTTTCCGCTCCGAAGGCCCGGTTGGTTCCGTGAACGAACCAACCCGGCCGAACTCAAAGTAATCCGAAACCTTGAGTGCGATATACCGAAACGACCGTCTCGATCCAAGGATCGTGTTGCCGTAGACGGTTCGTCATTCGGAAGTCCGAGGATCATGTTATGAGCCAAAAACTAAATCTGGTTCGAAACGGGGGGGTCCGGGTCCGGGCCGACCCGGCCCGACCCCCCCCCCCCCCCCCCCCCCCAGGGCGGCGGCGGCGACCGGCAGCGGCGGCCGGCGGCGGCGGACGGCGGCCGCGGACGGCGGCGGCGGGCGGCGGCGGCGGGCCGCGGTGGCGGCGGCGGGCCGCGGTGGCGGCGGCGGGCCGCGGTGGCGGCGGCGGGCCGCGGCGGCTCGGGGTGCCGCGAGGGGCCGCTGGCGGCTGTCGCCAGCGGGGAGGCCGCACGCACGCGGGGCTAAGCCCCGCGTTTCTTCTGGCGGCGCGGCTTAGCCGCACCGTTTTTTTTGTAAACCGCCCCCTCACATGAGGGGGCCTGCTTGAGCGGATCCGAGGGGGCCGGTTGCCCCCTCCTTCAAAGAACCCCCCCCCTCTCTTAAAGAGGGGGTTTTATTAATACGGCCGGGGAATTTATTTCCCCGGTTTTAATGACTTCCGGCCGGCCAGCTGGCCGGCCGGTTTTCTCCAACGGGACCGGAAATTTCCGGTCCCCTCTTCGGCTTCCGACGCCGGCGGCCCGAACGCCGGTTTTCCCTTCCGCCGCGGCCCGGAACCGGCCGCGGTCTCCTCGTCCCGCCGCGGCCCGGAACCGGCCGCGGTCTTCTCGTCCCGCCGCGGCCCGGAACCGGCCGCGTCGTTCGTCATCCGGCGCGGTGCGTCGGCACCGCGCCCCTTCGCCGTACTTTGATTCTTTTCAACGCGGCGCGGCGGCGTCGCGTTCTTGACGATTTTTCCTCGGCGTGGCGTGACGGCGTTGCGTAAATTATAAGCACGATCATCCGCGTGGTGCGACGGCACCACGCCACTTGCTTCCACCGCAAGAATTAAACAACAACAATGGAGGGGGGTTCGGCCGTGTTCGTGCGGTCCGGCCCCCCTCACGTTAAAATAATAACGCAACTCAAAATAAAATCAAGTCACACAATAGTCTTGATAAAATCACGATCAAGAATAAAATAAGGAAACCAAAAGAAATCGACAACCCCTACCTCGGGTATAAAATCGAAGATCGCTCTACGTTCTGCGGAAGACGACGTCGTGGAGGTCGGGCGACGCGGTCGTCGTTCGTCAAATTCAACGACGAAGAGGCGCGTCCGAAGAGGCACGTCGTTGGCGAATCCTTGTACGCCGACGAAGGTTGTCCGAAGAAGAGGTGGCGTCCCCTTCGTTGTCACGGTGAACGAAGAAAGGAGGTGCGGCGTTCTTCGTCGGAAAAAGAGCGTTCCTCGTCAAGTCTTGAGGAAAGTCAAATAATAAAGAGAACAACGAACTCAAGAACCTCTACCTCGATAGTCGCACGTTGACGTAGTCGTGGAATATCAGTGTCGATTCCTTTGACGTCGGAGGAAGAGTCGTTATCGAAGGCGTTCGTCGCGGAAAACCGTCGTGGAAGAGATGATGCGGAAGAAGTACGTCACGTCGCGGATACGGCGTCGCAGATGGATCGTGTTCTTCGGCGGAGAAGTTCTTCATTGAAGAACGACGTTCTTCGCGTTCTTCGTTGAGTTTGAAGAAGTAGAAAAGGAGCTCTCCACCTCTCAAGAAGACAAACGATCAACCCAAAATAAAATAAGACAACTTCTTATTTTATTATCACATAACACATTAGAATTTCAAAGGTTTGAAATTCAAAATGGATAACTCCAAAATTAACTCACTTATTTAATATACATGAATTGTATAATTAAATAGAAGTTAACTTGTCAAGCCATTAAAAGGGAGAGAGGGGAGTTTAGAGGGGTTAGGGAAATTTGAAAAGTCTAGGGGTTCGTGTGGGCCCCACCACACTTAATCCTCCCAAGGGAGGTTAAGTGGGTGTGGGTCCCACTTCCAACCACCTTTGGTAGGTTTTTAAAAAGTTAAAATAAAATTTTTCTTACACAAATTTTATTTAACTCAACTCAAAACCCCCAAAGCTAACTTTCAACTCGCAACAAACGCAACTCCCGAAAAGGTCTCTTTAAGCGAATATCGGCGCTGCGAGTTCATCGGTGCCCTCGGATTTCAATTCCGAGCAGCGGATCAAATGTTAGGAATTCCCGCTCGTTCGTTCACTGAACGTACCCGAGCCAAACTTCGGAAATTAATTCCGGGCACTCCGGGCCTCGGAATCAGGTGCCGTCTGAAACCGCGCTCTTGTAAAATTCTAAAGAAAATTAAGAAAAAATTTCCCTTGAATTTTACGGGTCTTTACATGCATGACCTAAAAAAAACATTTATAAATGTTCTATGTATAATTTACCACAAAAATTAACTTTTGATATACTGAAAAGTTTATATAATGATCAATGATTATATACTTTGTGGATATAAGTTCAAATATATTGATAAATTTTTTTGTAAATAGGATCTAAAATATTCATGTAATTATGGATACTTGCGATGGATGGTTATTATAAATTAGGAAAATATTAATTAACATAATGATAACTATAAGATTAAACATTTATTCGGTGATTAAGTGATTAAAATGATTTCATAATAAGATTACAATAATTAAAATAAATAATTAAGGTAATGATAATTTTATAATTGAATGATGAGATAACTATTTCAATCATAGGGTACATTGTGGGGATTTATGGTTTTTTTGTAAGTGACTTTCAAATTTTAAAGATTACATAATTTGGGCATATAAAAATGTGGATATTGATATTCTGGTATTATTATAAAGGTAATGGAGATTAATGTTTTATTTAATCATATTGGAAGATATAAAAAATTATTCAAATTATTTATTATATTAGATAATAGATAAAAATTGGATTAATAACGTTTCAAACTTTTATATATTTTTTGACATGTTGAATTTCTATTTTAGTGATTATCACATGAAAAATTCATCTGAAATATTATACCTTTGGAATATGTTATTAGAAAATGTTTGAAATTAATTTAATTATACAAGAATGAAGAAATTTAATTAATGAATTTTAAAATAAGTACATATATGTTCTTAAATCACATAGTTGAGGGTAAAATATGTTATCAAATATATGATGTATTATATGGAAATTAACAAAAAAATATTAATATACACTTTTAGAATCTCATCTACATGTATGAGACCTAAGTAGGCACTTATAAATTTGATGTAATATATTTCTTAATATGTACTTAAAAAATAATGATTATTGTATCTCATATATAATATAATGTTACCAAGTTGTGATAAATTATTTTTGAGCAGATCCAATTAAAATTAGGAGGATTTAACTTATTTAAGGTGTTAGAATTTAACAACCCATGATTTTATAATTTATTTTCATTACATAATAAATTAAATACTCTTTGGTATATTAAGAACATAGATTAAATAATTCAGTATAGACAATATTATTATTATAGCCTAGTAATTAGTTTGCATTGTTTGAATATAAATATATATACTATGAGATATTAAAAATTTTTATTCATTACAAAAATTAATAATCATTAAGGAATTGAATATTAATTTTTCGAAAATGAAGAAAATATATTTTGAACATATATAAGATATTTTAAATAAAACAATTTGTATAAAACAAATGTATTTTTATTTTTTAAATTTTTATATATATTTAAATAAATGTAATTAAATAAATTTATAACATCTTTAAACTAATGAATTGAAATTAATTTAATTATTTATATTAGCAAAATAATTAGAATAATATAATTTTGTACTTCAAAAATATATTTTTTTCAAAATTAATTTTATCACATTTTCATTCTTGGATATTATAATTATGTTTTTTCTACTTATTGGGGTTTTATTAGAAAAAATATCATATATATTTAAATACTAATTTCATAATAGGATTATGATTATTTTTTGAATATTTACAAAAATTGATTTTTTAGATAAATATTTAAAATGATGATGTATACAATGTATGCATTTATTAATAATAAATTGGTTTATTTAAAATTCTAATTATATTTTTTGTTTGGTTTTTATTTATAAAATATCAATTTTAATAAATAAAATAAAATTAATTCTATTGTAGTCAATAATATTTGATATTGTATATGTTCATTTAATAAAAAAATATTAAGTTTCTACAAATCGGTTTTTATTGTGTTTTCACACCTATAATGAAACTGATTTCATCCAATTGCTGAAATATAATCTTATAAAATTAATTTTTAATCTAGAAAATATAATTTAAAAATATTTGTATAATGTAATTTTTTTTATAAAAATACTTTTGTGTGTAAAAAAATCGAATTTTCTTTGTAATTTTAAAATTTGGTAAAATTTTAAATATGTAGAAGAAAAAATAAATCCTCATATATTATCACTTCCTTTTTTTTTGTATGATTGGTTGATCGACCTATTCTAATTCATTTACTTTTTTTGGTGATTTCCTTTGATATCAACGTAGTTTTCTAGGAGAATGATTTGTAATATTTCATAGAATGTCATTTTAATTCATTTTATATATTAATTATGTTTTCAAGATTACCAAAATAGTAAATATAAATTATTGATGAATAAATATTACCATAATCAAGGATAATTTTTTATTTTAATGTAAAAAATATATTTTTACATTTTTTAAATATAAAATTAATTAAAACCCAAATAGCGTGTCGATACAACACTTGCGCAAGCATAGGGAAATTAAGTTATATGGTTTTAATTTATATATGTAATTATAAACGATAATTTATAATGAAAGAGTATAAATTAAAATTAATTTTTAATCATAATTCCTTTAATGTAAAATATTATGAATACTCACAAAATTACATTAATTTATATTTAATGTGTAATTTTTTTCAAACATTATAACGAAATAAATTTATAACTCAATTTGATAGAAAATTTATGAGGATATCTGGAATCGTAACATTATTTTCATTATAGAATTTTTTAAATTACATTGAAAACCAATATTGATTGAAATTTTCTAAACAACAGTTTTGGTTAAGATGGTTTATTGAGGGTTTTAAAAAATGGTAAACTAAAAAATGGAACCAAATACATTATAAACATGATTCATTTATTATATATTAACATTATCATTATTATTATGAAATATATAGAAATATGGAACCATTTTACATGATTTATACAAATACTACATATTATTATTTTATTTGTTTTCCAATTTTCAACAAAACTTCTTATACAAGGGAATCACCTTTAATAACATCCTCAAACATGTGGAACAATGTAAATAAAAAAATCCAACCAGAATTCCTTTTTAATAACCCTTACCATTTTATAGATGTTTTGGCCTCATGAATGTATCTCCTGAAAGTCTTAAGGTGTAATCCCAATGAGTTTTCTCAATGAACCGGTATAACACTTGACTGATTGATTTCATGTTTATGTATTAATCTACCACATCAAAAAATAGATTAAAATTTATAAAATATTAACATAATTATATTACATATTCTGAAATTTTATTATTATTAAAGTGAAACCATTTTTCTTCACCTTTTCTATCTTATATTAAATTAAAAATATATATCTTAAGTATATGGGTATACTACAACTACTATAAACCTATGTTTTTTTCTACAAAAACTCACATGGATAGTTATTGTGATGGATTTGATTTGTAAGTAATATATTAAATATTTAATTATTATTTTATAATTATAATACATTACTTACCATTTTATAATTCCATAAATTGGATAATGATAACATCATTAGATCATACTGGTGGACCATATATCCCATTAAACGATGTAATTTTGTTTTAAGGACCTCTATATAAAGAATATCCTAAAAATGTGCCTAAAATATAAATATTATAATTATATCATGATTTATATATTTAGATGATGGAATGAAGAAACCTATGACCTTAGTCAACCTACCAAATTAGTTTAGGGATTATGATCCTAACATCCTCAAAACATCAAAGGAGAAAATAATTAAATTATTATCAATATAATACATTGTAATGTATGAAATAAAAGGTATTTTTAGAAGGGAATAAACCTTAAAAAATTTTATATTACCATAAAAAATGAAAAAATACTTATTATACACGATTTATAGAATTTTCATAGAGATTTGGACTTTAGGAAAGAGGATTTCACATTTTAATTTTATTTTATTAAGATCCATGTCATGTTCGTAACAAATTGTCATTTGTGTGGTGTATACAATTCCATATATATGTACCTTAACATTTTTATACTAAAATTAAATTTTTTACAAATACTTTTATAGTTCAAATCCTATTTATAATTTTGATTGTAATGTTACCATTGTGTTATTGAATTTTATTTAATATATTGGTTTAATTTTTCTTTTCAAAGTCTGCCTCTTCTACATCAGTGATATTTACATATTTCAAAGAATATTATTAATTATATTAAAATGTATTTCTTATATATTAATTATTAATTACAAAAGATATAAAAAACTAATCATTTTTCTCATTTTGACTCATTTTAACAATGTGGAAAAAAATGTTTATTATCATATACCACATAAACAGATATTATTAATATCATTTCCATTATTCATTATAATGATTAATCATTAGTATTCCATGGTTTTTCCATAAAAAAAATTTTCAATTCATTGATGGACTTTTTAGTTTTTTATTTCCATTAAAAAAATACATAATTTTTATAATTTATTTTAATAACATAATGTGGATTTGTTTATGTGAATAAATTCAAATTTTAAAGGTTTTATGATTGTATCTAATTTTATAGTGTGTTTTTATTTTGAAACATGAAACATCATCATTATTTTTGATAATTAGAATATCGAGTGATGTGAATACCTTATAGGACATTGTGAATTAGGTGATGGGTATGTCTATCAAATCCAATCCATTTAATTAGGTAATGTTTTGGTTTTGACAATTGTAAGTTAATCCAAAAAAATTTAGATGACATTAATTACTGTTATTAAGTGATAATATTAACTAATACATGTTATTACTAAAAAAATTTTATATTATCCCATGATGAATGTAATGTGCCAATGTTTCGTATAGGTTTTCCTTATTAATAAAAAACACTTGTCATTGAGATATTTCTATTTCAAAATGTAAATAATAAATTTAGGATTTAATGGAATTTTTTATTTATATATAGGTGAAATGATTGTTTTCAAGGAAACACTTCATGTATTATTAATTTGGGAGAGGGGTGTTTTTGAAGAAAATATTGAATAAATAATTTTTATTTTCAAAATTGTGATTATTTTTATTATTTTCACCAGTAGTAATATTTTATCAAAACCGTATATATACATATAATATATCAATTTAAATAAATTAATATAAAATGGTATTCTTTGAATATTTTATTTAATTTACATAATAATTTATTTATATGAATATAATATGATTAAAATAAAATATAATTCATGGTTTGAAAAATTATTTACACACTTTAGTGTTGAGTGTTTTATATTATAAAAATTATTTTAAAATTTAAATATATTTTAATTCAAGATATATATATTATGAATTATTAAATAATTTATATTTCATTTCTCTTTCAATATAAATAGTAAATATTACGAAATGTATGATTATCAATCATGTAAGATTTCACTATTTTTGAAAAAATTGACAAAATTCATAAATATAAAATTTCAATTTAGAGATTCAAACTATTTAATATATTTTATCTATGGAAATTTATATATTTAATATTTATAATATTAATTTTTAAATTTAAATTTTTTTTACTAAGTAATATACAATACCCCTTACTAATGTATACATGTGTACATTCGTTATGTTACTTTATTTTGGTCATTTATTTTATTATATTAAAATATTTATATTTCCTTATTTTATTCATGGTAATAATCACTTATATGTATACATTATTTTTTACTCAATTTTTTTTTTATTTCTTATAATTTATTAATTATTCTAACTATAACATTAATATTTTTTATTTCGTATTTCCAATAACTACTTTACAACATTAAACTGGTTATATTTTATTTATAACTCTTATATATTTATATAACATATCATCATTCATTCTTTATTCTATTAGTCTCATTTATTGTTCATATAATACTAATCATTTCTATAATGGTTTATTTTTATTCCATAATTTTTTATTTTTTTCTTGTTTCTTGAAGATGATGAAGCATTGATTTTAGATATTTTAGTTGCGATGTTTTCATGTATCAATTATATCATTATAATTATAATGAATATATATAATGAATTATTCCTTCATTTCTAATATTATTATATGAAAAATAATAAATTTTTAAAATAAGGTAAGAGACAATATATAGTGGTATTTAATGAAACATATTGATGGTAATTGATACTAGTTTTAATGATGTAATTTTCATAATAACAAGGGATGTAACATTCAAACCCATTGAATAATTTAATCATTAAAATTTTAATTGAACTATTAAGATTTAAATAGATTTTTGTAATTTTTTTAAATTACTTCCTTCAGTTTTGTGTTCTCAAATGTATAATAATGTTTTCTATATAGAACATGTTCATGATTACTTATCCTCCTTGATAGAACCATATCTATGTGAGGAATGATCCTTTTTCATTTCCCAAAAAAACTTGTTATCTTCCAACTATTCTAACTCTGGATTCATCACATGATTTGGATTTGGCATGTATATCCTTGAGATAGATATATTGAATAAATTAGTTATATAATATATTTTTTATGTATGTTCTAGTAAATGGGTCATAGTTCCACCTAAATCAATAATCTCTAATGGTAATGTATACCTTGTTCTTAATAGTTCATTTTCAAAACCTCTCCACTATCATATATATAAATTTTTATTTTAATTCATTTTCATGAACCCCAAATTCATTATCTTGTCAATGATTTGTAATATATATATTCAATTTACATTTTTTTTGTTTGATGTGTTCCTAAAAGTATCATACCCTTTAGTTATTTCCTTCACATGTTCCAGTCTAAAGAGATATCATTATTTAGCTACATCTCCTAGAGATAATGCTGTATATTTTTTACATAATATAATTCTTATCAACCCATCTAAATTCATAAGTAAAATATAATATTTTATGGGATCCCTATTTAATGAATATATTGTCCCAAAACTCTACTACTGTCCACAATGTAGTGTAAAAACTTGTCTCCTTGAGCGTTAATTTTTATTATTGACTTATCATATATTGATGGGAGATATTTCATAGTGAACATTAGTTCTGTGTCAAATCACATTTAAATAATCCTCTATAACATTTTTTTGAACCTAAATCTTTGGTCACATACAATCAATAGTGTTTATCCATGTTGGCTCTAATCATCTCTTATAAATTTCCAAAAAATAATTGATCATGAGAAAATTCAATCCAAAATGGAATTAAATTATCTATCTCTAAAAGAAAATATATAAATTCAATTACTGTATCATATACATTTTATTTTTAACGTTCAATGATAAGTAATTCAGAACATATTTTCTCCCATTTTTATGTTAGAACATGTAATAATTCAATAATCGCATTGAATATTATTTTTTATGACATAAAACCATTTCAATGATAAAAATTGTAACGGTTCTATCTTCTCAAGGACCCTTTCATATTATAGGATAAACTAATTGTTGAATTTTATCCTTTAAAATTTCCTTTAACAGTGTGTTACACTACTTTGTTCATTTTGGTTGGATGGTGAAATATGTGTAATGTTCATCATGACATAAAACATTCATTATTTTCTACACTATGTTATACATAATAATATTGAAAATCAAAAAACCCATATTTATAAATTTTGAAATATGTTATTCTCCCATTCCTTATTAATTATACAATATTTGTTTCTTTGCATAACTGATTTATAACTCATTTATTATATTCAAAATCAACAGATGAGAAAAAATTTGAGAGTGGTAAAATTCCATAACATCCATTTGTTATTTTAGAATATTTTATATATATCATAGTATATTTCATGATTTTAAATCCATAATGTTGATAAGGATGGTTTTCCATTTATTTATCGATAATATAACACGTTCATCACTTTTCAATTATGCTAATTGATAGACCATTTATAAACATTATTATCTCGAACCACCTTCATTATTGCATTTTACGATCGAATAGTTTTAATACATTCAAAAATATTTTATGATCTGTAAATATATTATAAATATCCTCATAGAGACACCTTTAATAAATAATCAAGTAAAATTATATCATTCCAAATTTTAGATTTTTTTTCATATAATATTTCGCATCTTTCTTTATGTATTTTGGAATAGGAAAATACATTATCTTTTACCATAATGGCACAACCAAATCAATTGGTTGAAGAATTATTAAAAAATAAAAAATTCTTTCAAATATGAGGGTTGGAAGAGTGATATTCTAATTTTTAGTACCATTATCTACTTCTTAATTCTCTCTTGTCATTTTTTATTCCATGAAATTATTAATAACAGTTAAATTAACATGGTTATTGGATTTTAAAATCATGAATATTTTCTCAATTTACATTAATAATAATAGAAATTTTATTGGAAAGTGATGATCTATATTGTACATATTAGTTTTGGTTACACCCCAATAACATTTATATTTGATGTATTTAGAGATATTCTATTTTAATTTCAAGAATATTTTTTGTAACATTATCTATACCAGAGATAATTTTTTTTATATTTCATGAAATACACCATTATGAAAATTCGGTAATGAAAAAATCAAATTCTATTCTTTTGATTCTTTTATTTTTTTTAAAAAAAAATATTATATAAATATCACAATTTTAGTGGTAATCATAGAATTTTATATTCACCAATATCATAATTATGGATTGAACATGTTTTATACTAAATGGATTAAATTTGAACACATTGTTTCAATATATTGATTTAAAGCTATTATTATACATATACATTATTTTATCCTCCTATTAATTATAAATTTGTAGATGATTCACATTTGAGAAGTATTGAACCAAATGAGGTTGATTCAATATTCCACAAATATATATTACTAGATTGAGGGGTTTTATTGTAATCATGATATACTCACCAAAATAAAATAAAATAACCATTAGCATATAAATATTACAAGTATCTAAGAAGGTGGTACCCAAGGGTGAAGTATGAAAAAATATAAATCCCTATCTGAATTATCATCATGTTATATTTAAAATTATTTTAGAAAATTTTTCACCTTGGGCCACTTGTTTCAGCTTGGTATCTTTAAGGACTTCATTCAACTAAGGCATATGGGCCACATGATCAGTATAGTTGTCCCAGATAGACTCTAATCCTATGGGCCTTGTAATGGTTCCCCGTCAAACCATTAATGGGGGTTATTAAAATTCAATAAAAATTAAGGCCTTTGAGCCATTCTGGTTAGTATGTTTTTTATATTGAATTATATTTTCATCTCATGGATGTTTATATTGGCTCCAAATCATGACAAATATTCCACACTCTGAATAATATTGAATTATATTAATGGTATAATGAAAATATTTACTAGGATATTATTCCTAAAATAATTAATATGAAATATATATATACTTTAGAAGTAATAACATCACTATGTGGTTTTTTCCTAGGAAACAAACATTTATGTTTTCATGGGGTGTTTATAAAATTATAAAGAAGTGATATGATATTAGTGTATATAAATTTAATAAAATTGGAATTACAATAATATTGAATAAATATAAAATATATAATTCACCATAGTTATTTCATGATCCACTTCTATCGTAGATAAATACATATATATTCTCTCCCCCTTGGATTTAGAGGTTCATGATATTGGATATCATCAATAACCCTTGACATAGTACATTGAATTTTTAGTCATTGTGTTCTTAGTGGTTGAGACACAAGACTGTAATTGGAATATTTTGTGGAACAATCCATTAAACCATTAAATTAGTATATTATTTTTCACACATTAAAAATATTTACTCCCCCTCCTCTATATTTACACATAAAACATTTCCCCTCTCTGTTAAGATACTTCACAAGGTGTTTCATCCCATAATTTTTACATATAGGAAGTTGAATCATTTTTCTCTTATAACCCATTTTATATAAATATTTTGAATTAACCAATTTAATTATATAATTTATAACAATATTACGAGACAACAATGAATCACCAATATCCATACCAACCCAAAATACCCATAAATATATTTTATCATTGAAATTAAATTACTAAACTATTAGAAATTATAATAGGCATGGTTTTAAAACACTAATAATGTATAAAAAATTGAATTAATTTTTGATAAAAATACATGAGGTGTGTTTCCGAAATCATATGATGTTTTATATATAATAATAATTCTATTCTCCCAAATCCCGCTTCAGTATGTTGAATTCGTACTATTATTTAATAATAAGGGTATGAGGAATGTTTATATTAAAATATATTTTCTTGAATTTATTCCATTCAATTGTGTTAGAGTCATCCATGTGATCAAAATTCATGATTCATGTTCACCAATATATGGTTTTTTCTATTTAAGATGTAAAAAAATGATAATTTTCACTTTCATATATATTTGGTGAATTTTTTTAAATATATTTTATCCATTTATGTGTGATTAGCAGGTTAAATGATCCTTCCAAATATGATAGTATTCTTCACATAAATGTCTCAAATAATAATTATCTCTTTCTAGACATTTTTTGTTCTAAAAATTGTATTGGTTAATTTTCATTAGTCGAATTTATTATTCTTGAATTTCAATGGGTATTTTGACTACACATCCAGTCATATTTGGGTTATTTAACTAAATTAATTACATTACACACCACATCATATTTTGACATGATACATTTTTATATGTAAATATTTATTTTACATAAACATTGTCAACTCATTTCACAGAAACAAATTCTTAAAAAAATTTGAAATAAATACCATATAATAAAAATATGTCAAATCGTAAAAGTATAATGACTTTTGGATATTATAAATAGAGTGGAACATGTAAAAAATAAAACAAGATAATCATTTATCTCAATAAGGGATTATAATATAGTCAAAATATTTCTACAAGAAAATATATTCATTTAAATAAGTACTCTCAGATCTCATCATACTCTTAACTATAAGGAATGAATGTAATTAAAGATTCATCATTTACAATGGTTCTGTAAACTAACCATAGTGAAAATAGTGTTTCAGAAAATCATAATAAATTAAAACATAATCAATATTAGGTTTTAATTTTTATATGGGTGTAAAATAATAATACCTTTATAGTTTTATTTTTATTATATCAGTGAAATATATGGAGTAAGGGAAGGATGAAAGTTAAATTGTTAGAACCCAGTTTTTATTAATTGTACAAAACCTTTTTTGTTTATTTTTTGATTGTTTTTTGACCTAATATGAATGACGTATAATTTTGTGGGAAAAATATGTTGTATAAGTCTTGTTTGGATCATGGATCCTTGTATTTTGAAAGAAAACAAATAGGTTTCTTGTTTTTTCTATGCCTTGTATCATAGTCTCCACTGTTAGTGAACACGGTGTTCATTTTTTTAGTTCAAAAAATAAGGCTCCATGGATTTCCATAATCACAAGAAACCTTCCACAAGAATGTGAATTTTCAATCATACATGTGAAACATCTGTTTTCCATGGGCTGCACATCGTTAATCTACCCATGTGGAAAACTATTTTGAGGCATTTCTTGGGATAGAACATGACACGCATTTAGCACACAATTTCTCCAACCATGCTTTGAAACCCTGAGAACCAAATTTAAAGGGTGAAATTTATATTTTCCCTTCATTATATAAAAATTTGAAACCAGTTTTCCATTAATTTTTTCTATATTGTATGAACTCTTATCCTCTTATTTGATCTTTCATTCAAAGGCAGCCACATATTTTCTTTGGTTTGACCTCCATCCAGTCCCCAATCAAGCCATAATTTATCATGTTGGAACCATCATTGTAATATATATAGTCCACTTACTTCTATAATTTGTTTTTCTCACAATACATGGTCAAACCCTCGGTTATCACCTATGACCAACTTTCAGGGTCTTTATCTATAATTCCATTTTATTACCATCCAGCATAAATGAAGGGAATATACTAGAAGCGACATCTACTACAAGAATAATTTTCGTGGTCTATGACTTTTCCCATAATGTCACACAATTTATATGTTTTTCCCACTCTGTGCTCCGAATTTTCATTGTTAATTTCTCTTTAATTTCATCTATCATAAATTTAGGGAACTAAATTCTATTCTAATTCCCTATTTAAACATTATGTAAAAATTTGAGGTTCTCACATAAATATTTACCACCCTTTCTAGGGTGAATTAATTTCTATCCCATTAATGAATTATTGATATTGTTCGGGATAACTATTTTTTGTTTCCTTCTTATTCTTTGTTATAGGCATTTTTTTATTATAATAAATTAATAATTAATGAATAAAATAAATGTATTTATGTTGATATCATATATACTAGATAAATTATTGTTGAATTATAAATTGGTTCAATGTCCATAATTTACCTTAAAACATATTTTAATGGTATTCGAATGAAAATAATGATTTATAATTACAATTTTTAGTAAATGGTCCATGATAAATTATTTATATAAGTGAAATTATTATAAGAGTTTTTTTTCATGTTGTCCTTTTTAAAATCTATAGGAATGGAAATATTTCAGCTTCCCTGGGATTCCCGAGGGAATTCCATGTGCACTCATATGATGGAATTCTGATTCATTGCAACAATTTATATGGGGGAAAACCACTAATTAATTTTATCATCTTCTCATTATTTAAATGGCTCATAATTATACTGATGATTCATTTGAACATTTTCTAAATGTAATAATTCCTCAGATACCATCCTTGGATTCCCCTTTACTTCATTGGACATGAAGCACCATTGATTCAATGCATTGGTCCCATTAATGTTTAGACAAGTATTTCTACAGATGTGATCTATGAACTCAATTGGACTCTTTAAAAGCTTAGTTACTTTTTCGTAACCATTTTATGACACTATGAACCATATTTACAAACTACATGATTTACTACTAAGTGTCTTCCTTAACCATGTGTTTAATGATTTTTTTAACCATGGATACTCCATTTTTAGTATTACCTATTACAACAAAACCAAAAAAATTTAATATGATATATTTATAATAAACTATCCTTTAATTAAATAATGTTAAATTAATTAATTCTTAGACACAATATGATCCTGACATAGGTATGAATATTTGTTGTTGATCTTCGTTAATTTTTTATACCTACACACTATTTCAATTTATATTCAATGGTTTGATATTTATAGAACCCATTTTTTCTAGCGTACTGATATTTACCTCGAACCCAATCTGGGATATCATTTGTACTTTGGAGGATGATATGATCATATGTGTTGAAAAAATTATGTTTGCATCTTTAGACACCTAGTCTTTGGCATTAGGATGGTTACATTGTTGTAGATATTCAAGCCCATAATTGACATTCACGGATAATATTTTTCATTTCACTTATTTTTAATTTCTTGTATTATAAAATCAACCTACTATTGTGGATATCTGTTATTCATTTTTAGATACATATCATCATATTTTATATATGATTTATTTTATAGCTTCGGGAGAATACTTATTGATTTGATTCTTTTATTTATTTCTGCAATATTATTAAATGTTATTATGCTTCTACAGTTATTCATGTATTATATATGTTATGATCCACTCGTTCATAAGGGATTATTATCTCCTTCGACAAAACATTGGTCTTTACAGATAGTCTGCAACTTCTATTATATGGGATTACATGCTTGATGCCATACAACCTACGAGGTTTTGTTACTCTAGAGCGACATGGGCCTGAGACATCTCAAAGTTATATTGGATTTTTTATCATATTTTTTATAAATGTAGATAAGAGATTAAGAAAATGTGGTAAATTTTCCATTAGTTATTTATGAGAGTGGTTAAACCATGTTCAAGGTAAACACCATAATTCATGGGATTGGGAAAATGTTGATAACTATTTTTCATATTAGAATTGATATAATTTTTCCATTGGATAATTACCATGAATTTTGGTATTGATTTAATTTCTGGACATTCTACCATGGTTATTATGAAAATGACCATTTTTTACTTTAATTATTATAGTCACGTAGAATTAAAAATCCTTGCATATTCAATTCCTTATAATTGATTTTTTTTAATGAATTTCCTATGATTGATAATATTATGGAGTGACCCTTGGTTTTGATATATGAAAATTAGAATAAAATCTTTTATGTTGATGAATAATAGGTTTTTTAAATATTTAATATTAATATAAATTTTATTTTTTATATATAATGATTTTGTCATTATAAAAAAATTTAATTTCATGGAAGATGTGTGTCCCTATTTACATGTGCTAGAAATTATATGTGATTACCTGACTACCAATTTAAATTTATAATTTATATGGGCCTCTATTAATTGGAAGTTGTAATTCATTAGATTATGAAAAAATATTTTACCCGTTATATTCTGGAAATGGATATAGGTGTGATGGTATTAATTAAATGGTATCATATTTAGATTTTTAAATAGTGTGAGGATTAAAAAATTAAGGATGAATATCCATTTAATTAATCATTATATTATTAATATAAGTACATATGACCATAATATATAATATTTTATTTATAAACGAAAAATATTAACCAATATAGAGAGGCCATGATCATGTTTAATTGTATTTCCACTATATATTGAAATTGAACCACACTACACTAGAACCCTTGTAAATAAAATCATCATCACTGAACAATACCCTGAAATTTTGGTTGGGATGTTGGGTTAATTTGATGGGTATTGAGTCTATTCCTTTATTCTAATTCCATTGGACATATTATCTAATTCGGTATCTTATTATAAGAAATGTTCTAGAAATTTTTAGATCTATGAAAATATGATATGCACATTTTTTGTGAAAAGAAGTAGTTTATGTTTCTGATGAGGATTTTGTGTGACCCGAGACACTAGTGTAGCCTCTAATAGTTACATATATGGAACCACCTTATATTCTAGAATTGGGATGTAACACCCTATGCTGAGAGGGTTTCCTACACTTGTTGTTGTATTTATAGTGATATATACATCCTAAACCTATGATTCAATATCATAATCATGTTTTTCAGTAGCAGTAACATACCATAGTCTTAGGGGATTGTGTTCATCAGGCTGATCAGTCATTTCTTGAAGCTACTATTTCTATCTTCAAGAATATATAGTTTCCTCTATTGGGTTGTGACAATATTTCAACCAAAAAACTATTTTATTCTTCCATGATCTAGTTGTGTGTGATAACTCAGGCTGGTAATCATCAATCCATGTTCTGGGTGGACTTTAATTCAAACATCTACAGTTATTTTTTCCCTTAGAGATAGAGGTATGACTAATATAGGGTGTTCTTTCACTAATAGCATGGTGTTTTTTCTGGCATGGATACTTTCACCTATTTTTTCTAGATTAAATGATTTTCACTAATTCTATTCGATGATGATTTATTTAAATATTTATGATTTTAAGATGGTATTATGTTTTCCATATTCCCATAATTGAATATCGTTATTTATCTACCTATTCTTGGATAATTAACCGAGCTCTTGTCATCAATCACAAAAATGAGGGATGCTTGTAGTAGAACCCAAAATGGTTTAGTTCCGACATAGTGTATTCATTAATCAATTATTTATAAGTGTATTTTATGTTTCTATTCAAAATAATATATTATTTATTATCCACAATAGTATATTTATTGGGTAAGGAGTTTCTACAGTGTGATAGTGACCCGCTGGAGTGTCATTTTTTTGACTAAATGAATCATCATCTGGGGTTCAACCTAACCATTACTAATATTTATAGTGGAAGATAAACTATTTCATCTCTATAATTATAATTATGATTAGTGTATAAAAATTTTTATGGAATAGGGAGTAAAATAGACTAACTATGTCAAGGATGATGTAGCGGATGAGGAAGCCAAGCTTTATATTTTCAATGCCTGTAGAGTTTTCCTTATCATGGTATGTTATAATTAACTAAATAATATGGATAAATATAGATTCCTATATTTCTGTAGATTTCAATGGATCATGGTTGTAAACCATAAACATTACAATTTAATCATTAAGTAGCCTCTAATGTGGCATATGATTCTTTTGATATATCTGATGTGTATACCTTTACCTTTGTATCGATTATGGAATGTCTTTGGCTTGAATGTTAGAAATTTTGTACGGTAAGGGCCCTAGAAACAATGATGTTTGTGTGGTGATATGGTATATTACATTGTAAGGATTTACCATTGAGGTGGGATGTTATCATTTCATAGGGGACCTTTGTGTCCTTGATATGGTACAATTCATTTTCATTCTCACCAATGAATGGTTGGTCACATATAAATCCTATTTCGACCTCTATCACTATAGGGTATAATTTTCATCATGATAGGAATATTTTTCTCTTAAAAATGGTTTTTGGGAAGTCTGTGAATGAAATTTGGACTATGGAAAAGTGGAATTTGTGGGGTTGACAACCCTAACATCTATACATTACATGGATGATCGACATGTGCTTTAGACAAATTTTATTTCAATGGTGGAAAATGTAAGAGTTGTTTTTCCATAAAAATTCCCAAGAATACCTCCAAATATAATGGTTCAGTTTTCAATTGGTCTCATTACATGAGCAGGTCCAGTGATTATTCATGTATATAACAAGAATACTTCTAAGCTCCATGTTCTTAAGAGAGAGTTAGAGGATTTAAAATCCAAGGGTTTTATCTGACCCTATAATTCACCTCGAGGTTTACCTATTGTATTTAATGTGAGTGTAGGTGTACCCATAATGATTTTTAGGGATCAATGATAGTTGAACTATATTATAGTGAAGAATTTGTATAAATTTCAAAAAATAGATAATCTCTTCAACCAATATTGAGGTGTTGGGATGTTCTCATTGATTAACCTGTGAACTGGCTATTATTATGTTAAAATAACGACATCAGAAATACCATGTAAAAATTTCAAAATAAGGTATCTTTTATATTATTAATAGGTTCTGTTGTCTGGTATTATGAATGTGACCATTGTTTCTAAGGTATTTATGAATAGGGTCTCTAACCTAAACAAGATTACTTTATTGTAGTTTTTTTGGATGACATGTTTTGGTATTCTCTATATTGAAGAAACAATTTACCAAAATATGATATTTTATTAAGTAATGAAATATATTATCATTTTAATGTTTTGAAAATAAAATAAAACTGTTGGATCAACATGTTTCACTTCTTATGTTATATTATCTCGTAATTATGAGTATATGTTAACTCAGAGATGGGGAGTGTTATTTTTTCAAGGGATCATCTAATGATTTTTTTTGATATATGGAGCATCTCGTGGTAGTCTAGATATTATCAACATTTCATAGAGGACTTCACATTCCTTAAATTACCTTATCTAGCATGACTATGAATTCTGCGAAGTTATCGCGGTCTCATTCATGTGTTTTGTCCATTTGGGAGATAAAATGTATGCTTAAATAATCCTCAATCAAGATTCATACAGTGACTAGCATAGTCTATATAGTTTCCTGTGATTCATTAGTAATTGGTCTTGGTGAAAACTGTTTATGGTGAATTGATTCCATCTATACAGGTCTTAGAAGTTGAGACCTAATGAACATAATAACATGACACATGACCAGGATCTTTCAAAATTCATTAATTCCTGGTGTTGATGGATGAATTATCAAATTGGAGAGTGGATCATGTTGTTTTCAAATAATAAGAGACTAAAATTTTCCTTTATCAATTATGACCTGACTCATAGACAACGTATATGGGTCACATTCATTTATTCATTCTGCATTGATCATACCTATATGCCTAGAATGGTTAATTCAGTATTTAATACAATATACCTGAAGATTCAAGCACAATCCATTTTAGAATCCTCTTATGAATGGAACTTATTGCCCTGTTTTTTGAAATTAATCTATACATTCATGAAAACCGTGAGTGATATTTTCTAGTCGCCATAATGTTGACCTATTCATTTTTTGATAGTTTATGAGATTGAATTTTTCATATCATGATGGTTATGTTGGAAGCACTTTGTGTATAAGGTTGTATCTGTTGTCAAAAGTTGTCAATGAAGATCAAAATGAAAAAGATTAAGAAGTATTCCAATGAAATATAGGAATGGATGATCAAAATGAAAGAGATCATGAAGTACTCCGATGAGGTGGAGATATGGTAATTCAGACGATTGTTGTACTAATAATAAGTTCAAAGAACATGTGTCAAAGGTGATACATTGTTTACAAAAATGAAAAATGTGAGGTTTAATCCATCTGAGGATGATTAATAAAGAGTAAAAGGAGATACATTGTTCACAACAATGAAGAATTTGAGGTGTAATCCATCGGAGGATGATTAATGAAGAATGGGGTTTTTGGATGAAGACCATGCAATTCCTCTTTATTGCATGAGAACCATGGGTTTTGATGAAGACCTTACAATTCCTCATTATTCCATGAGAACCATGGGTTTTTGATGAAGGCCATGCAAATACTCATGATTTCATCAGAACCATTCAAGAGACATCTCAACGAATTTAATAATATGGTTTGCATGACGTAGATCATGACGGTTGATGAAGACGACAACGTTACAATGATTGGAATTATAAGATGGTCGTGAGGGGATTGGCATTCTGAGATAGCTATGAAAATCCCATTGTCCTTGAAGATGATGATGCTAAATCTATTCCTTCAAAGAATACATATCAAAATTTTAGATTTTTTGATAAAAGTATAAGAGTTGCTGAAGGATACAAATCACCAAGAAGAAGTAATTTTGAGGTGCTCATTCTTGTTGACAAAGCAAACAAACGACATACAAATTTATTGAAAAAGCAGATTCCATGGTGGCATTTCGAGTTCAAGGACTATGGATAATGATCTATGTTTTATTCAAGAAACATAGACAAAGGAATGGATGATCTGGAGGTGGACAAAAAAAGCAGATATAAGATGGCGGTGTTTCCTAGTGTTTGCCAAATTTTTGGGCCTGAAAATCAACAAATGAAGAAAATTGGTTTTGGTGAAGAGACATGCGCGCCATGTACTTTAAGATAAGTGAACTTGGGTGCCTAGTGTTTTTCAAGATCAGAACATGGAAAAATAGAAAAGGAAAGAGGTTCGTGCAAGTATTGGGTTGGTCGCGCAAGTGACTTGCGCACCGTGAAGAGACTTGCGCACCGGTGCCTAGAAGGAATGGAAACTTTTGTGCCTATTGTTTTTCAAGAATAGAACATCAAAATATGAAAAATTCAAGAGCGTTGTGCAAGTGTTGGTCTGGTCGCATAGGTCTGTAGCGTGGCAGAGATAAGTGTGGTAGAGATAATGGTGGCAGAGACTTGCATGCCGCGTGGAGACTTGCGCACCACCGCGTAGGTGGTCCAGTTGGCCTATAAATAGAGGACCACCCCCACCCTCATTTTCAATGGAGCTCAACCCTTAAAGAAAATCTGAGCTCTCATCGCATAGGAGTTGGGGTCTCGCAAGTGGTGAGTGGTCACACAAGTGGTTTGGAAAGACTTGCGCGCCATCTCTCAGAAGTTGCACGCCGATTGATGTTTGCACACCCAAGGTTATTTGGGCGAGAAAGGAAGTGAGTTGCGCAGGTTTGAAGTTCAAGAAGGTAGAGTTGCACATGTGCTTTAGTGACACTTGCATGCCAGTTTAGACTTGCACGCCAAAGACTTGTGCGCCGTATTGAGACTTGCACGCCGGTCTTGAAAAGGAGCATCAGATATTGTTGAAGCATGCCAGTCTTTTGGGAGCTGCACACGAGGTGAATGATTGCTCGATACTTCCGATGAATAGTAATATTAAAGAAAAATCTAAATGATAAATGCATGATCTCATGCATGCATGGAGAACTGATTCTGATAACCCCGAGTAAGTGAAGCTTCATTTATTAAGCAATTACATTAGTGGTTGTGATTCAAGAAAATGACGACAATAGGATTTAGTGCAAGCAGTTATTGCAATAAAGTAAAAGGTTAAATACAAAAGAGCATCAACTCATGACTCTGATGCAAGCAAGGTCTCATGCTAAACAGGAGACATATACTTGAATACAAATCTATTGAAGATACTTTCACCTCTTTAAACTATGTGGGACTTCACCAACTGTAGTGAGCCCGAGTGAGTCAACTGGAGTGACCCGAGGGACGCAATGAGCTACCCCTGAACCAAGTAAAGGCAGTGAGCCTGGGGCAGAGTGACTGTAATCGAACCATTGTAATCCACAAATAGTGAAGATTTGTGGAATTTGGTACGACCGACATCTTGTCGGCATATGGTCCTTGGATGTATCCCTTAGTGGTGAACCAAGAAAAATTGTTGTGTTTTCTCTTTGCATGTGAATGTTTAATTGCTGATAATATCCATCATACAGGTTTAAGTTTTTCCTACCAAAGTGGGAACAAGATCCACAACTTTAAGAAGAAAAATTTGAAACCCTAATTCACCCCTCCCCTCTCAGGGTGTCCCGTGGTCCTAAAAGTGGTATCCGAGGAAGGTTGACGTATGTTGGATACTATACAGTAATGATATTCAGATGTGGATTTGAATTTCTTTCCTAAAGTCAACAATGAAGACCAATATTGATAATGACTCAGTCATTTCTGAGCAGAATCCTACATCTAGGACGACCATGACAAATAGAAAAAAGAAAAAAAAGAAGCAGTGGAAGAAGTACCTCATTTTCAATGAAGATGTAATGTCTTCTTCTCCATGCCATTCCAATAATGAAGAAATATCAGGCTTGGAAAGTATCGAGAAGGAGGATCAGAATTCTTCCAGAGGAAAGGATGACATCCCTAATTCAAGATTTCAGGAATAACTCAAAACATGTCTACATGATATTCATGAGGATAGGGATTCTATTATTTGTATCATATTTCAATTTATGTAGGTTAAGATCACTATATTAGAAAGGGAAGGTGACAATATGGAAAAGTGGTTGTAGAGAAATGTTCTGGAATGTATGAAGCTCACCAAATATGTTAAAGTCTTTGAAGAAAAAAAGAAGTCAATAAGACTCTAAACGAAAATATCCATGGGCTTGAAGCTGAGCTGAAGAAGAGCAATGAAGTACAATGTTTTTATTTGGATGAAACGTCCATGAAATTTAGGTAACTTGTCTCTTAATTACAAAACAAAGTTAAGATGCATGAAGTTGAGGTTAAAAAATTGAAGAAGACTTGTGAAGAGAAGATGATCATGATTTAAGATCAGAAGATCATCCTCAATATTGAGGGTCAAAAATTGGAAGCCCAGTTGTCCAAGATTGAGAATACAGATATTGAGACTTCAAAAATCAATGAAATGACTGATACTTGTACTGAATGTTCGTTAGAGGAATCTAAAGCTGAAATACCTCCAACATGTGACAAGAAGATTATGATAAATCTTGATTATCTACATCAATAATCAGTTGCTGCTGTTACTCAATTATCACTAGAGGATTCTATTGTCGAAATACCTCCAACATGTGATAAGAAGATCATGACTTCACTCATTGATCTATCACAACCAACTGAGAAAGTGAAGTTACCTTCCAAACCATCTTGTACTCATGTTTCTAAATACATTTCTACAATCAGTACAGGTTGGAAGAAAAGTTCTAAACATGTATGGATGGGGAAAGGTTAGAATAATAAACCGTCCACCAAGGCTCAGGAGGATGATAAGAAAAAGTAGAAAGTTGGTTCCTCAAATAGAGCACAAAAGATTAAAAAGAAGGCACAACAACCTCATACAGAAGATACAAAGAATAAAATATTTGTGGGTCAATGTTGGTGGTGCAACAGATTTGCGGATTGTGCACTGGATTTTTGGTACAATCCCTTTAATGGAAAAGCACAAAGAAAGCCTATGTCAATACGAATAAATCTGGAGAAGAAGAAGCAACATCTGCAGATATCCAGAGCTGATAAAAAAAAGTCCACAGAAGCCAGCTAAGAAGGAAGAATATTCCTTGGGACGAAATCAGAAGAATAGTGTGAACACACATTTCCCCAACAAGATCTCATGTAGGGAAGATGAGAAGACCCAGGAGTTTAGACCCATGAAATTGAAGGGTCATTCATCCAAAAGAAACACTATGTGGGGTGAAACAAAGATGAACCAACGTGGAAGACCCAAACCAACTGCAATAGTTCCAAATGATATATTTTTCATCTCGCCCGATGATTTGAAAAGAATGATGAAACATGAAGATGAAAAGGCCATGGCTGGTGATAAAGGAAAAGGAAAACTTTCACATGATGAAGACACAGTGCATGAGAGATTGCAAACCATGAGAAAAACAGGTGTCAAAGAATTTCTGTGTGAGAGATGCAAGAAATCTGGGCACATTGGAAAAGGTTGCCTAACCTTAATACCAGATCAAGAAAAAGTCATTATGAGATGTAAGAATGTATCACTCAGGATGGATGTTAAGTAGAACAATTTTTCACAAAAAGTAGAAGAGAATGTAATGAAATCCACACCACATTAACAGATGTCAGAACATCTGTTCAAATGTGCAGGCATGAAGACTGGAGTGAATAGAGGAATTAGGTTGATAAAAGAACCTCAACCATACAGATCATGTTGATGAAGCAAAGAAGAACCACCTTATTCACTTATTCAGTTTTGTATTTTATTTGTGCTAATAATTCAGGGAATTGAAGGTGATTCATGCTCTCAGGGGGAGAACCCAAGAATCGGTGAATGCTGTTAACTATTCATAGCCAAGATTAGTAAGTTTCCATACATTTTAGATTATTAAATTGATATTAAAATATTATGATGATGAGGAGGGTTTCCCGTGAGGGGAAGAAAAATGAAGAAGCTTCCAAAATCACAGTTTTAATAAATATCAACCCCAGCTAGAAAAAAATGTAGTTACTCTATGAATTTCTTTAAGAACATGTCAATGGAAAAGGTATTCAATTTCTCAATCTCTATCCCTTGGTTACTCAGATCAATGATCATTCTACAAATGGGAGTAACTAAATTGATCAGTGATATAAGAAGAATTGATGTTCCCCAATTTCACTTATTCTACCGATTTCAATTGAATGTTTTTGATATGTTTTCTTATGTTAGTGTAAGAGTTTTAGGTTGATTATTCCCTATCACATTTTATTTTCTTCTACCAGAAATAAAAGTGGTAAAACCTTGAAGACAAAATACATGGGTTCTTATCTCATGTTTGTATAATGATCTGTGAATAATGGAAAACCTTGTTGACTTAATCAATTTATAATTTTTCTACATCGAGCATTTCTCAAGTAGACATTGAGTGACATGATTAATGATACATTACTTATGTATGGATTGATACCCTCCTTACCATGCACTTTGAATTTCTTGTCAATAAGGGGGAGAGAAAGTGAAATGAATGTTTGAAAAGAAAAGTTGATTGAAGAGAAGATTCTCATTTTGACATTGAAAAATTCATTTTAGAAGATATATAAGGTATTGACAACAAAATACAAAGGGGAGATTGTTTGAACAAATTTGTGTATAAGGTTGTATTTGTTGTCAACATTTGTCAATGAAGGTCAAAATGATGGAGATCAATAATTAGTCCATTGAAATAGAGGAATGGATGACCAAAATGTAGGAGATCATGAAGTACTCCGATGAAGTTGAGGAATGGTAATTCAGACGATTTTTATACTGATCATAAGTTCAAAGAACATGTGTCAAAGGTGATATATTTTTTACAACAATGAAGAATGTGAGGTGTAATCCAACTGAGGATGATTAATGAAGAGTCAAAGGTGATACATTGTTTACAAAAATGAAGAATGGGAGGTGTAATCTATCTAAGGATGATTAAAGAAGAATGGAGTTTTTGGATGAAGACCATGCAATTCCTCCTTATTTCATTAGAACCATGGGTTTTGATGAGGACCATGCAATTCCTCATTATTCCACGAGAACCATGGGTTTTTGATTAAGACCATGCAACTACTCATTATTTCATGAGAACCATTCAAGAGACTTCTTGATTAATTGAATCATATGGTTTTCATGAAGTATATCATGATGGTTGATGAAGATAACAATGCGAAATTGATTGGAATTAGAAGATGGCCATGTGGGGATTGGAATTTTGAGATAGCCATGAACATAACATTTTCATAGAAGATGATGATGCTAAAGCAATGCCTTCAATGAATATATATTACAATAGTGTAGTTTGTGATAAAATTAGAAGAGTTGCTGAAGGATACAGATCACCAAGAAGAATTATTTTTGAGGTGATCGTGCTTGTTGACAAAGCAAACAGACAATATAAAAATTTGTTGACAAAAAATATTCCATGGTGGCATGTTCAGTTCATGGACTGTGGATAATAATACATGTTTGATTCAAGAAACATCGACAAAAGAATGGATGATCTGGAGGAGGACAAAAAGAACAGATACAAGGTGGTTTGGTCACACAGGGAACTTGCACACCTAGTGTTTTTCAAGATAAGAACATGGAAAAATAACAAAGGAAAGAGGGTCATGCAGGTATTGGGTTGGTAACGCAAGTGACTTGTGCGCCGTGAAGAGACTTGCGCGCTGGTTCTTAGAAGGATGGGAAACTTGCGCCCCTATTATTTTTCAAGAACATAACATCAAAATATGGAAATGGAAAGAGCATCGCACATGTGTTGGTTTGGTCACTCAGGTGAGTAGCGCGGCAGAGATAAGCGCGACAGAGTTAAAGGTGGTGTAGACTTGCGCACCGCATGGAGACCTGCGCACCACCGCGCAGGTGGTCCAGTTTTCCTGTAAAGAGAGGACCACCCCCCCTCATTTTCAATGGAGATCAACCCTTAGTAAAAATACGAGTCTCATCACGCAGGTGTAGGAGCCGCGCAAGTGGTGAGTGGTCGCGCAAGTGGTTTGGAAAGACACGTGTGCCATCTCTCAGAAGTTGTGCGCCGATTGATGGTTGCACACCCAAGGATATTTGGGCAGGAAAGGAAGTGATTCGCGCAGGTTTGATGTTCACGAAGGCCGAGTCGCACAGGTGCTTTGGTGACACATGAATGCTAGTTTAGACTTGTGTGCCGCAGACTTGTGCGCCGTATTGAGACTTGCGCGCAAGTCTTGAAAAGGAGCGTCAGATATTGTTGATGCATGCCCGTCTTTCTGGAGCTCCATGAGAGCTGAATGAATGCTTGATATATCTGAATCAATGTGAGATTAAAGTGGAAATCTAAATGATAAATGCATGACCTCATGCATACATGGAGAACTGATTCTGACAACCCCGAGTATGCGGAGCTTTATTTATTAAGCAATTACATCAGTGGTTTTGATTCAAGAAAATGACGACAAGAGAATTTAGTGCAGTCATTTATTTCACTAAAGTAGAAGGTTGAATACAAAATAGCATCAACTCAGTAATCTAATGCAAGCAAGGTCTCACGATGAACAGGAGACAAATACTTCAATAC
Organism: Viscum album; assembly: GCA_963277665.1. Lineage (NCBI taxonomy): Eukaryota > Viridiplantae > Streptophyta > Magnoliopsida > Santalales > Viscaceae > Viscum > Viscum album. Next base: position 2,015,167,900 of record OY728136.1, on the reverse strand, counting down.
AAATCTATTGAATAGACCTTCGCATCTATAAACTGAGAAGGATTTCACCAACAACATTGTGCCCGGGGGAATCAACTAGAGTGACCTGAGGGATGCAGTGAGCTATCCAATAACCTTATAAAGGTAGTGATCCTGATATCGAGTGATTGTTCTCGAACCATTGTAATCCACAACTTGTGAAGATTAGTGGAATTTGGTATGACCAGCAACTTGTCGGTGTATGCTCCTTGGACGTAGCCCTTAGTGGTGAACGAAGTAAAATTGTTGTGTTTTCTCCTTGCATGTGAATGTTTGATTTCTGATCATATCCATCTTACTGGTTTAAGTTGTCCCTACCAATGTCGGAACAAGATCCACAACTATAATAAGAAAAATTTTACACCCTGATCCACCCCTCCCCACTAAGGGTGTCCTGGGGTCCTACGGGTTTGGTACAATAGGTAAGAGTTTATGGTGTAGACCCACCACTATTATGGCATCATAATACAGATGATATTTTTTATAGATGGATGTGTGTGGTTAGTTATATATATGTGGGATAAGATTATCTAAGGATCTCATGATTCTTACTAGGTAGAGAAACCGGAATTTCGATGATGTATCATGACATGTGCTAATAGTGTTGGTGGCCTAGGATTAAGAATTATATTATCAGTTTGATCACTAGGTGTTCCACATTTCAAAGGTGAAAGGAAAAAATAGTGTAAAAGATTTTTTTTACAGTCATTTGTGATCCTGGATTGGAAATGGGATGACATTATGATGTATTTTTTGACTGGTTTTACTAAGGTTAGAAAGATGTATTGGTGTAGTTTTTCTAGTTATTAATTTATAGATTAGCACAAGCCACTTCCATCCAATCCATGAGACGTTTTTAGTTGATTATTTGGGATGATTGTATTTATGTGATACTATATTCCAAAACAAATAAAATTGTACTATCATTTCAGATAAGTACACTTAGATTACATCATGTTTTTTGAAGGGGTTACATAAATATTTCCAAATACAATTGATTATAAACATACCTTTCACCCTCAGACTGATGGCCTATCATAATTGAATTTAATGGTGTCAAATGAAGTTTCACTACCCTTGGAATGAAAGATACTGAATGAGATCCCTTAATGAGTAGAAAATATAAAAAATGGGTTTTCTATAAGGAAAAGACCCTTTTAAATTCAATTTAATTCCATGGTTTTGACCTTATATGAATTAATCATAATGATATAGAGAAAGTTAGTGGGTGGGGGCCTATTTAGAGTATGATGCCCCATATTTTTGTCAATTGAAAGGTCACCCAGTTAGTCATATCCATAAATCCTTATCTGCATAGTATTAGTGAACTGTGCATTAAGTATTTGTTCATAGTAGAGGGCAATATAATATTCCCTAATCGTGTGACTCGGGCAGCAAGGCCATTTTTTTGTCACAAATATGTGATTATGGTGTTTTAAATGGATTGCACATAGTTATACAACCCATGAACTAGTCCTTTTTGAGAGTTTTCTTGGGATAAATCAAGGCGCAAAGTTGATTCATGGTTTTAGAAACCACGCAACAAGATAGGGAGTCCTTTTATAAATGGGGTTCATTTCAATTTTTTGACACGTCAATATTTTCAAAACCCAATCTCTTCTATCATTTAATAATGTTTTAGAAACAATAACATCATGTTAAAGCCATCCTTCCATGGAATCCACCTAGGTTCTTTGATATGTCGTCTATATGGACCTCAATCTTGCCACCATCTGATATATTGGATCCCTCTTAGTAAGTGTTATAGTGTTATTACACCTCTTCATAGTTTTTCCTTCCATTTCTGGTTTGCCCAAATATATTTTTTTATTCCATATTTCTTGGGTTTTAATATTAAAATCTATTTTTTTCTGATTGAGGATGAACATTTGACAATTCTAGATGAGGCATATACTATAGTTATAAGTATTTTATTTATAACATGTCCATGAGAGTCTCACAATTTATAATTTTATATACATTAGTGCATGATTGTTTCCTCATGAATTGAACATTAAATTCATATTCAATGAATCCCTAAGAATAAATTTTATACTAAATCACATGGACACATAATATCATCATTTGAATTTGTGACCTCAATATTACCCCCCAAGTGGGGTGATTTATTTTTTATTCCTCTGGTGACATGTCTGAGATTGTTTGTGATAATTTAAAGGTGTTCTCTACTTGACCATAGATAATGAAACTGTTTTACAATAATAATTTAATGATAAATGAATAAAAAGGAAATCATGTATATAGATAACAGTTGTCTTTACTAAATTAATAATGAATTAGAAATACTTTACATTTCCTTAATTCTCATATTCAATTATGATTAAAGGTAATGGAATGAATCTATTGAATTTTAATTTAAATGAGTATTTAATATTATATAATGAAATATTTTTATAAATGAATGATTTTTTTGTTCCACGGTTATATGGAACCATTTCCCCATTATAATAATACTCTAAATAAATCCCATTTTGGATTCTTGAGTGAATTCCTTGAGCTCCCAGATGATGTCATTATTATTCAATGAGCTGATTTCCTTAACAGATACCCACCAGGGAATATGGTCCTTGACTCATTATGTGAATTACTAGAAATTATAACAACGATTAATATGAATATTTTATGGGTATTATACTTTATTTTATACAATACTTAGATTCATACAGATGCCTTCAAACACACGATTCCAGGGATTCACCCCACTTGGCACTATCCTATTTTTATGAACATTACCATTGATGAGAGAAATACATTCATTTTAACTGCTTTATGGTGGAATTAATATGATTTACTACTTCGATTACACAAATACCCTTATATAAATACTGTACTAATTACTGTAATGTGTCATTTGAAATCCAAAAGTAATAGATGGATTGGTTTCACCATGGATCTTCATTTACTCTCACTTTCTGTTACAGTACTTATGAATCCTTCACATTTTTCTTTATATTATTGACTAATCCACAAGCAACTAATATTAAATAAATAAATATTCAAACACTATATGAGGTTGAATTAGATATGGTATATTTATAGTACTCCTCATTACAGTTTGTATACCTTTACATTGTTACAATTTTTATTAACATGACAGATTTTTATAGACATCGTCAATGGAGTCCTACTGATATATATCTAATAAACTATCTGGGTAATTTTTTGTACGTGAAATGATTATGTGTTTTCATGTGTGAACTGAGGGATGGATCCCTATTTGGTCCCATGAATTATTGTTTTTTTTATGGGATATTGGTAATAGATTATCCTTCTTGAACACATGATTCTTGGATTGATTTTTCCATTTTGTTTCTTTCATATTCCATGTAATGTGGTATTTGTCACTACCCTGGATTATTGTTATTAAATTTTGTAGAGATATTCCATATCATTTGGTTTTTGTTAAAATTTGTTGAATTTGATAATAATTTATCTATTTCATTGATATTCTTGTTTCTTTTATCATACCCATTGCAATTATTATTCTACATTAATTGAAATATTATCTATACCATGGTCCACAATGACATGAGGGCATTGTATACTCACATAAAATTACTTGGTACTTGCAGATAAACTAAAAACTCTAGCATATATGGGGCTATGGTTGGGGTCATGTGGCTAATTGGCCTTGGTTACTGATGATTGATCCATGTGTGAGACATCAGAGAAATCATCATAACATTACCCTATAACTATCTCTTTGAGATGCCTACTTTAGAAATATATATTTAGGATATAAAGGATGGTCTTTCAACTATGAAATAGAATTTTAAAATTTGATAAGAGGATTTTTGGATATAATTGTTATTTATTTTTAAATAGAAGATATTATAGATGTGAGGCCAAATTGGTATCTGATGGGGGTATATAATGGATAATAATATGGGTGTTCTAGACATAAAAATTAAATTAATTGTATATTTTTTCAAAAATTTGAATAGTTTTAATACATGATAATTATAATATGATTATATTTGAAATGATAAAATTAATTATAATTTAATAATTATAAAAACTTATATATATAATATTTATAATCTTTGTATGTAAAAAACAAAAAATAAAATTCTTTTTTTGTAAAATATATTTGAAATTTCAAAAAAAAAATATAGGCTAGGGAATTAAATTTACATTTTAATGTATAGTATTTTTATTTGTACAGAAATTATTACCAATTAATGTTTTTTACATATTAATAATAATAATCTTTTCCATAACAACGTTGATGATGAAACTCTACAATCAAAAATTTATTTTTAAAATTAACAAAAAATTTATTTTTTTCTTTAATATACAAAATTTCATCCGTATTTACATTATAAATTATTATTAAAAATGTTATATAATTTTAACCATAATATATATTTAAAATACATTGTAAAAAATTTATATCCTGATAAAAAAATTAATTTTTACAAAATAATATATTAAATGAATTACTAAAATGAAAACTTGTTGTTTATTTTAATTTAATAATTAGAATAATCATTTTATGGAATTTGTTTTATTTATAATTATTATTACTATATATATTTGAAATTACTTATATGGATTCATTATTAACTACCCTATCAATTTGTTATACTACTCCAATAGATATCCTTTTATTCTGTTAATTAGATTACATGTCTAAAAGTAATTTTTCAATTGAGTATTTTACCATTGTATAATTGTCACAATTTAATTACTACTAATATATATATATATAATACATAAATTCGATTATTCATCATTAAAATTTTTTTATCTAAATGATATCAAATTTACCCTATTATATCAATTATTCAGATAATTATGATTGTAGTTGTGGTATTTCATTGTGATAATCATCAATTGGGTTCAATATTATTTATAATATTTTTGATAATATTTTATTAATAAATAACACTTTGATGGGTATTATAGAATATATTCCGTTAATTTATAATTTTAGGATATGTAATAAACTAATTATACATAAATTATATATATGATATGGGAATATTCTATGTAATTTCAAAAAACTATTTATTTATGAAACATATGAGGTTTACGAAATGAATTTTCACAAAAAAAAATAGGTTATTTTATTATACATCATTACAAACAAATTGGGGTCTACTTTTGGTTTTTAAAAAAATTTATATATATATATATATATATTCAAACATCTAAAATCCAAAATAAGTAATTATTTAATATAAATGTTATATTAAATTGTGTAATGATCAATAAATTTATATTATCCCATAATGCTTGGACATTTATATGAAACTTCAAGGAATAATGAAATTCACTACATCATGGATTAGTTGAACAAACAAAATCCTGATTAATCAAATGAATCCAGTATTTAAATTTAGTTTATATATGTTATATTAACTGTAATAACACCTAAAGAAAAGATATTTTTAAAATGTTAACCGACACTTTTTATCACGTGACTACATCCTTGTTATTTAGTGGTCATGATTCGAGTTCACATGTGATTTTATTAATTGAAAATCAATGAGATGGAGGAGGATGGTGGTTTGATTCAGCAAGAATTACACAATGAGAAAAAAGAGTGTTTTTTTTAATAATGGGTTCTAATGACTAGAATTTATCTTCAAAAATCATTATATAGTGATACTAATTAATGGATATACTATCTAAAATTTCAATTTCGATAATTCATAACCCTATATATCTATAATTATCATAGGTATATATATAACCCCACATGAAATAATTTTATATCAAACCAATAAACACTCAAATATTTAATATAAATTTCCAAACCAAAGAAAGGTATAACTAACCATGATTTTTTTAATTCAATGATAGATCATTAAACAATAATGAGTATCCAAAAATATTATTTAACATAGATTTCAGTTAAATATTTATTTTTATGTCAATAAATAATATATGGAATTGTTTTGTCTCATAATTATATTTTTGTTTCCAATAATTAATCCACATTCCATATCTTAGCCCTAATTTTTTTTAATTGATTATCATTACATTTAAATTAATCCATGGTGGTGTTTCACTGATAACACTGAATAGTCATTCATGTAATTCAACCAAAAATCCAATTTACGTACTTATAATAAGATAATTTATTTTTTCAAAAAACTATTATTTAGACAAAAATCATTAAATTTTTTCTCTACCTAAGATTATCATTATACAACATCCATTATTTCATGAAATAATGAAATGATATATAATTTCTCTTCTTAACAGATCATGTCATAATGGATTCAAACTTTTCATGTTTTTATTTCCTATTGAATTGTGAAATTATATATTCTTTTTTTGAAAATTCCACAGAAAATATTTTAGTCATATTCTTTAAATCATTTAAATATCCATTTTTTTAGAAATCATGTCGTACACACTTATATTTTGATGTATTTTTTGAAGATATTATCAATTATTTCAATTTTATTATGGGAAAAACTTTTATGGTGGCTCATTATCTCAATTAGGATGATGAGTAAGATGTTTTAGATTATAAGAAATAGGTTCAATATATGAACAAGATTATATTAATGGAATACATCATGGATCATATTGTTTGATGAACCCCTATTGACTATAACAAAAGTAGGATTTTGAATAAAATAAAATATAAAAGTTGTATACTCTTACTATTAATATGATAAATGTATATCTTCCATGGGATTATTATGTGTGTGTAACATAGTAAATAATAATGTTAACGGTCGGGAAATTTTTATTTTTATGAAAATATATTTTAGTAGATAAAATTAATTTGGTAACGTGACATTATATGATATTTTATAATGGAAAATAAGTGAGTTATTTTCATCCATTTGATTAATATGTGTTATAATAGATTAGTTAAAATATTGATAATTATTTTACAGACTATTTTGGTCAGAAAATATAATCCATATAGTATAAATATATAAGGTATACTTATAATCATGATTTATTATGGTGAATTCGTTAATCAAATGTGTTTTAAGTGTTGTTATATGATAATAAGTCTTCGATATAGTGTTAATATAAATATAATATATCTATATAAATATTGTTGGAAATCTATTTACAATGTTAATCCTAGTGAATGACATTAATAATTGTTGTATTTTAGATATTTTATAAATGATTATGTTTTAATGAAGGATTAATGTTTTAGGGTATATAAAATACCACAAAAATACTCTTAAGAGTATTTAAATTATTTATAAAAAATGTAAATTATTTTAGAGAATATGTAATATGATGTTATGATAATATAATTCATTTGGATTAGTTTTACTTGTATTGAGATATGTTTAAATTATAATTAAAATTAAATGTAATTGGATTATTTCAAAATATATATGTACATGATATATAATATATTTCATTTAATACGACCTTTTGAAATTAAATTTTGAGATAATGTGTTTTTTTACATTCCATGAAACATGGAAAAAGAAAAAACTACATTGAGATACATAAAATATTATTAAGAAATTTTATATTGTAACATTTATAGTGTCTTCTATGATGTTTGATATATTTATTATTTCATATATGTTTTTCTATTCTAATAATCATATACAGAGGAAAATTAATGTGATGCATATGATTATTCTAATAAATTTATACTAAAAATTTACTGATGCACAGAGTGAAACATATGTTTTTTGTGATTTTATAATATTTTGAAGGATTATTGAGTAGAAATATGAAATGAGAATGAACATTGAACTATATATAATAATAGTAACATTTTATAAAACATCCATCAAATAGGGGAAACATATGAATGTGAATTAATACATTGTAATATATATGAAATCATATTTTATATATATGATATAATAATTTGATAAAATATATATATAATATGTTCTCAATGTTAAATTAATAAATTAATCTTTGGGATTTTATATATCCCAAGATATGATAAATTTCATGATTCATTTTTAATTAATCCATGATTCCTGATATGATTCCTCGAAAATTAATGGTGAATTCTTCCATATATTAATGAAGAAAATTAAATAACATGTTTTTTAGTGATGATTGTATCACATGAGAACATCATGTTATGATGTTAATCAATTGAGGTTAGATTTATGAATTTTATGGGATTAATTACAATTAAATTTTGAGAATAATAATATCACCATGGATGGGTTTTTTATTATTGTAAGACATTGATAAGGAAGATGTAATTATAAATGAGAGAAAATTCCATGATTATTTAGTTTATCACATTGTGAATAGTGTTAAGTATTATGGAGGTTGATGTATGATATTTTTTAAGATAAATTTTAAAATAATTTTGATAATCCAAAATTATGGATTATTAAAATCTGAAAATTACATGGATAATATACATATACTTTATTAAATATATAGTATCAAAAAAAGGATATGAAAGAGTAGTGAGTTAAAATTTTATAATTTTCATTATTCAATGTTTTGAATTTAAATAAGAAAAACTTATCATTAAATCATATTGAGGGATTCTTTTAATCAAAAGGGAGTGATATAAAATATATTTTACAAGAATATAAACTATTTCTATTGAATAATAAAATGATGAAAAATAGACGAGCGTTTTTTGTAATTATTACAATTTGGGAGGAAGTTTAAGGTAAAGAGAACAGTTTTTTATTTTTATATATTTTAAATGATGATACCCATGATATTTCAGATTACAAGGATGGAGACAATCTTTTTTTTGTGACATGTAATTAATGATTGATGTAACTTTTGGAAGGAGATCAAATGCATACATTACCAATGTTACATAAGTATTTAATACTAATATACATAAAAAAGAAACCATTTCAAAAAATATATTTTTTATATTGAAATGATCAATTAGTTTTACAATACAGTAACACAAATTCAGTACCTAGATTTTAACTATTTGGTTCCAATAATAAGCTTCTATGAGTAAAAAATTGTTTAACATCTATCATGATAAAATAACATAAGAGTGTGTGTAAGATAAATAAATAATTCCAAACTCAGGTAATTGTTATTCCCCGTATAGGTGAACCTTTTTAACAATTCACATTATATTTTTCTGCAATCCTATCATATTTACATGACATGTCTAAAATCAAATGGTGTAAAAATTGAGAGAGTTATATTCACTGAATAATTGCATAGGTAACATAAGGTAAATGGCATAATTTATATAAATTATTCATTATTTAATAACAAACAACATTTAAGATTTTGATATACCCTATGTGCTCTTTATAATTGGTATAAGGTCATTGATTCCACCACAAATTATATTCTCAAATATCTCAATGTTTAAGGAGATTATTTATTTGATTTTTATTTTATAGAAAAAATAATTAAATACACACACAGATAATATTTTAATACTAATAGAATTTATGTTATCTCAAAAATTTCTATAAATAATATAATAAAGAAGGAGATTAAAATTAGTAATAAGACAATCATATAATGAAAGGAGAAATATTTTTCATTTTTCAATGATATAATCTTTATAATTATAGTATGAGCATATATAATGTATATTTTGGGATTATATCTAATATTACGGAGATGAAAATAAATCATCATATGATAGATTATATTCTCTATATGTATAATATTTCATTGATATAAAATTAAAAATCTATCTAAAAATATATTGGAAAATTTGATTATTATTATCTCTTAAAATGATTAAATGATAATGAATATCTTGTTTTCAGGAAATCCATATATAATGTTCATGAAGAAAATTCAATTTCTGTATATGGATTATTAAAATAATTATACAATATTTTCAGCCATCATCAAGATTAACTTTATAAGAGTTTGAATGCAATGAAATAATTGTTATCAATGATCATATATCTTATAAAAATTGACATTATATGAGTTTAATAGTTATATATATTTCATAAATCTAATATAATGTTTGTATATGTTTTTACTTTGAAATCTTGATAAATGCTTACATAAATAAACGTGAAGATATTTTCCATGTGTTATAGGAAATGAAAAGGATTTCATTGGTATAGAAAACGATCAAATTAAAATAATAGTTATAAAGATAAAATATCTTTATGATCTATTCATCAAGAATAAAATGATTCAGGAAGAAAATTTATAAAATTTAGAATAATGTCTTCTTTAAATGGTGAAATTCACTAATTATAGGGAAAATATCATCAATATAACATGTCAGGGGTCGGAGGAAAAATGAAACTTCGGGAAGGGATATACCCTGAGTTCTCATAATTAGATATGAAAAAATGCTACCACACACACTTCCAAGTATGTTATTTCAACAAAAAGAACATTTCAATGTAAAAAATATCATTTGATAATCTACTAATAAGGCTCTGTATTGATCAAAACAAAATGTACTACATGTCCTTGATTATTATGATATTAATAATTCATGTATCTTGTATAGTGAATGTTATTAAAAAAATATTTTGTAATATAATTTAATAAATGTGATATGGAACCCATTATTATATCAATGGGGGATATGAGAATTTTGAGATGTATTTTTCCGAAAACAGCTCCTAATCATGGGGATAAAATACAAGACACATATCATTGAATGAACTATTGTCAAAATATATTTTAAAATAGAAGGAAACATTTTTTATAATACAATTATTGTTGTCAATGGTTCTGTTACTAAGAATTGTTTTTTATAAATATGCATAAAATCATGAAGGAAATTAAATCCATTGTAAATTTGGATAGAAGATAATTTTTTACAAAGCACGCAATATAATTTGGATCGTTTTTTTATTTTTATTAATTTGGAATGCTTGGAGATAATTTTTTAATGATATAATAATGTTTTTGAATATTCATTCCCCAATCAACGATATGTGTTTATAAAATATTAAATTTATGAATGAAAATATTTAAAATATTTAGTGAATTTTAGGTGTTGTTGAGTTTCCATATATATATAAAAAATTCCCAAAATGTATCACTAATATGTCTATAAATAATTTAATACCTAAATAAAAATTCTACTTCTACTATGAATGCAGAGGATAATGTATGTATGTATACAAAGAAATCCAAAAGTTTTGTTGTTGACAGAAAAATGATAATGAAAAATAATGATCTAATCTAAGAAAGAAAACATTTTTTTCTTTCATTGATGAAATTCAAAAGTGAAATTGTGTAAATCCCTAGAAATCGTTATGTTTCCCTAAAGACATCATGACTATATATCTAGATCAATTGAAAATATCATGAAATATGGGGATATAATAGGATAATGTAAATTTTCAGAGGGAACATTATCTTCCACATAATGAAGAAATTGAAAGTCATGATATTTTTTCTAATGATTTTAACAGAAGAGATCATAAAGAGTTTGAGGGGATTAATTATCTAGAATCATATCAATGATGTTTTTATTATGGTTCCATCCTATGTGGATATACTAAGGAATATAAAATATGAACCTAATGATGAATTTGTTCAATTATATGACATAAATATGAGTTACCCCCATAATTAATACAATTTATGAGTCATGTAAACCATTATTTTTATAAATAATACTACAATGAAATCTTTAATAGCTAGACTTAATAGGTTTCCTAAATAATGTAATGAAATAAAGAGCTATCTGGGATTACTAGAAACTATGTCATATTTATCTATTTAATTGGAAATTGAAATCCATATTATTCAAATATATTTTCATATTGTTATTTTTTAAATGGAATTTATGGTGATTTATATTAATTAGGTGAGATCTTAAGAAATGAGTATAGTTTCAAGTCTAGATGGACTGTCAGAGTCGTAATATTGGTTTGATCGCAAAATTTGGTATATTTAAGAAGCTTTTGTTAAGAAAACAACCCTGAATATGTTAATATAGTGTGTATCCAGGAGCGGTAGGATCATTTATTATATTTTAGAAACCTTAAGAATATATAATTTTTTGAAAATTTTGAATTTCTAGAGTGATATCGTAAAATATTTCAAATGAAAAATATCTGTAAGCATTTTCTCTCATCCTAGTTTTTTAATAATATGTTTAAATGTTAATATTGATAAATAAACTTAATATAAGACAAAACACATTATGAAAATATGAGAAGTTGATCTAAAAATTAAATATGAACATTCTAGATGAATTTTAATGTTTTAGTGTCTCTAATAACATGTGTATGTGAATTTATGTTTAAAACAGTCATCAATATATTCAATAAATTTAACATATTACAATTGTATATGAATATTCACTTTTTAATTAATTTTATGTTTCTACCATATTCTATTTTGTTCTAAGGATATAATTTTGGTCATTATTAAGCACTCTTCTTTTCTATAACGGTAATGGAACATCTGTACATCGATTGTAATAATTTATGGATCATTTATTTATTTATTTTTGTAAAGAACACTAATAATATTTTCTGTAATTTTAAACAATAGGGGGTGTGAGATTAGAGCCTGAAAAATTATTGAAATGTATTTTCTATATTGTTATTCATAAAAAATGAAGGGGAAATTATTGAACACACACTATGTTTTTTTGAATTATAATAAAGATAAAATTCTTTATGTCAATATTTATTAATAATATCATCTTATAATGAGATTTAAAATATAAAGCACAGTTTTGTGATTGGGGATGGTATTCCTATGTAATTGTTTCATTATTTGATGATGATTAGAATAATTTTAAACGCATTAATGTATTATGTTTAATGATCCTCCGTCATGGACTAAACCCAATGAATTTACCAATAATAAAAGAATATAATAGTATTCTTGGGTCATTATTCACATTCTAAATGAATATATTATAGAGGATTATGGGAGATTCATTCAATTGGGAAATAATCTAGTTAATGGTTTGTGGAATTATGTTTAGTATAGAGAATCAATTTACGTAGACTATACGAATACAAGGATGTGAGTTACAGACAATATTTATTATGGAAACGAAGTCATTCAGCTATATATATTGTATTAATGTGGGATAATAAAGTTTTATTAATTGATGGTAATGTAATTGATTAGTTTCTATGGTGGTAAATTCATGATTACAAAGTGGTGTGGAAGAAACTCTACAAATTATGATGATATTATGAATTATTATAGTGTTGAATTAACATAGAAGATTTTTTGTATTCAAGAGTTTTCAGGGATAATTATAAGATAATAATAGTTATAATGAGAGTAATGATATCAAAATATTAAATACTAAGAGAAATATTAGTAAAACTAACAATCATTTTCTATACCAAGGAAATTCAGAAATAATGAAAGTATTCAATCTAAATTATAATTGGATATGGTTTTAAAGAAAAAATATAGTTTTATAAGTACTAAAATTCAATTTATATTATATAATGAGTATTCACATAACACGTAAATTATTTATAATTGTTCAAGTAATGAATGTAGGTGTTTTTTCATTAATTCAAATGTAGATTTATGTGTTTTAGTAGAGTTGAGAAATATGGAAAAGAATTTAAAATTTATGAGTGGAATGTAATTTAAAATAAATCTATGTACACGATATATAATTAATAAATCAGAATAAAATTTTTTAAAACTGATTTGTAGGATTATAACTACACATATATTTTTGGAGTCATGGAAAATTGGTGGAGGAAAAAACCAACCAGATATTTGTTAATATTATTAGAATGATAAATATTAAAAATATGTTATAGTACACTCTAAATCATGTTATATTCAATATGTTACATTTTTTTACACTCATATAGAAGTATATAATCTAAATATAGGGGGATGTATATTATTTTACAAATTAAGTGACTTTTTTAAAAGGGTCTATGCATCGAGAGATGCATATCATTTTTTTATATGTATTTTTTATTTGAAGATTATGTGGATGTATTGAACAAAATTTTATGAAATTAATAATAATAAAAATCACATATAATAGAAATCAAAATGATGATATGAAATAGAGATATGTATCATTCAATGAACAATAAGAATTTATAATTCATACATATGTTTATCCCTAAGAAATGTTTTTACAGGAGAAGATGTTCTTAAAGAGATATCTAGAAATTAAAATAATTGATTACGTAATATTACAAATTATATAAATATAAAAATTATTTTATTAATAAAATGTGACTCATTCTATGAATTATATGGTATTAATATTTATATTCTCCATTCCATGATGAATATAATGTCATATTTTGTTGTGTAAAGAAGATAATATCACATTATAGGTGAGGATGATGTCATGAAATTCCTTCCTAAAATTGTAGATAAGAGGGATAATGATATGTGATAGAATCTTCATAAAATGGAAGATATACATGTGGAAATATTTTGTGTGAATCTGGATAGTGCACCCATATTGGAAGGGTTTATAGGATCAATCTTCATAGAAACCTAATAAATTATCAAGAAACACATTAAAGGAATCATTTGTGTGATTTTTTTAAAGTGGGGGGTTTACTGAAATCATTTTGTGCAGCCGGATTGGTGTTGATTCCCAAGGAGAATCAGCTTAATTCAATCACCCAATAACATATGATATTCTTGTGTAATGTCATATACATAATCGTGGAATGTCTTTTAAATAAAATATTAGGGTATGTTGTGTCAATAATTGGTTCAGATGAGAAACATGTTTTTATATGGGTAAGAATCATATAAGGTGTTGTGGGAATCAAATAGGATATGATTGTGGGAAAGAATTACATGGAATTCGGTCATAACATTTTTGTCAAAATCAATATGTATATTGAGTATGAAAAACATTAGTGACAATAGTTATTAATATCAGGAGGGTAAATTGGTTTAAATAATTGGATTATTAACTTCTTTTTTTTCTAATCCAAAAAATATATGTCTATTTAATTCTTCATAAAGGGAGTTGGTTTTTCATGGGTTTTATTAGTAATTGGGAAGAATATTAACTTTCATCTAGTTTATTTTATATTGGTTAGGGGTGCTTTCTAGGAATATTAATTTATTTATGTCAGAGGGATACATCATGTCTTATCAAAATAGAATAATGGAAAATGGAATATCCCATATAATGTTAATTGATGATATTTTTTTATTAATTTACTGCAATGATCAATATTTATTCTTAATAAAATTATATCGATTTACAATTGTCTCGTTGGGAAATGTATTATTATTTAAAATATTAGTTTTACATTTCCTAAGGAAACATATTCTTCTGTAGTAGAATTATGCAAATTATATTTTGAAAAAAAGTGATAAACTATTGATTCTATACATTGGAGTTCCCATGTACCACGAAATAATTGAAATGTATGTTTTTATGACATTAATAGTAGAATCACAATTCAAAATTTCAATTTTGAAAAAAAATTATTATCATGGTGGGAGAATCAAATTTTTCAATATTGTATGGTAATATATTATTATTCATGGTATTCTTGTTATTAAGAAACCATCATAGACAATAAATGTTTTGGATAACATAATTAAATGATAAATTTGGGATTTAAGTCGTTCCGGTCAATGTCACAATGATTCTAGAAAGATAATTTCATGACTCATTGATGAAATGAGAGATATTCACTTTGATGATCCTCAAGCCATGTACATCAGGAAATATATAATAGTGTGGCAGATCATTTATGTGAAATCAAATTGTGGGAGAAATATAAAAAACTATTATGGTGAGGAATTGAAAAAATTGAACACTAAATCTAGGAAAATGTCCTACCCTTAAAAGTTGTTGATTCATTATATAGAATATATAGGGAATAAAATATTGTGGGTGGTGGGTCCATGTAATATTAGTTATAGGAGGGATAAATAGGTTTTCAATCCACTATTTTCATTTGTATTTTGCACATTGATTTTTACATTCAGAGAATAATCAATGTACAATTGACTTATTAATAAAACACTAAACTATCAACAATGAATATTTTTTAAAAACATATTCTTGATGGGGGGTCCTAACAGGTGCATATTTTTTTGTTTGACTGCTTGGAAATTAAATGGCATGAATTACCTTGAAATGACTAATATCAGTTAGTGGGAATGATCTTCGGGTGTAAAAGATGTGGTGTAAAGTGATCTATAAGGAAATAATTTTATTATTTTTTAGACTCAAGAACCAAGACATTCTTATTGATGATTAATTTTATAATATGTGAATACACGAGTTATCTTGTTTTATATGATGACATAGTGCATGAAGAGAAACAATATGGAATATTGTATAATTATAGGTAGTTTGGATCTTATCATGGGAATTTTGGTGTGTGGGTATATAATGTTAGAGATAATCGATAGATAGTTCCTTCATTTGTGACAAATTGATATAGAGGTGGCAACAATAGTACCCGTTTTCAGTTCTAATTACAATTTTATATGGGATTATAGAAATAATGTTCAAGAAGTAAAATAGTAATTATTGTTTTGGAAGAAAGATCATATGAAATAAGTTTTTTCTGAGATTTTAGGTGTCTTTTTTATGGAGGAAGTGAGGACATAGTTTGAAATAATATTAAAAGAGTATCCATTTCTTCGAGGTATTTATCAAGGAGTAGAAAGAGGAGGTGGGTTTCTTAGAGACCACTAGTGAATTGGATAATTCTAAAAGTGGAAACCTATTTCCTACATCGAGATATGATGTATAGTGGGATGGTGCATGATTATTGAAACACTAGGATATTTGGATTCAGTAGCTGCTATAGTCATGGTAACATCATTAGAGAAGATGCAATGGTTATGGATAGTAGACTCTTTTTGTGAAAACACTATAATATCAATATTATGGAGGTGTAATAAGACTCCAGAATTCATTTCCAGTTAATTCGTGGAAATGAAAGAAACCAATTGTAGATTTCTTATTCCATTAGGAGGTACACAATTTCTACCTAAAGAAATTTAGAGATCAAACACAAATGGAGGGATGATATATATGATGCAGATGATTTGGAGACAAATGGGTACCCTATTGATACTATTATGTTATTCCTCGATATATGATCATGGTGAAATTATTGTCGACATATCGATATGGGGGAATACCTATGAATCCATACATTCATCTCCCCTATGTTGTTGTTAGATGTTTTATTTTGATAAAAATATATTATCATTTACGATTTCTAAATAGATTTCATTTATTTTATATTGAATATTTTTTGTGTTGATGAAATAGTTTGATAATTAACCTAGATATATTATTTAGAAAAATATATTTTATATAGAGAATGAAATAATACACTACATATTTAAATATATTTATTTTTCATTGGAGACATTGATGTAGAGGAAGTGACTAAACATTTCTCTATTTTTAATAGTTTAGATAGAAGAATAACATTGAAAAATAAATATATATAAAAACGATATATTAAAAATATTCAAACAACTGATATCTCTCTATCATACGGTTTAGATCCTCAATGTTAGTTAGGTACAAGGAACACATTGATGTCAATAATCATTAAATAAGGATGTTAATTATTTTTGACCAAGAGAGACCCAAGTCATCACTGATCAGGTACTAGAAAAATAATCAACCCATTTTCTTTATAATTTTAAGGATAAACCAATTCGATTATAGAACATAATAATAACATGATAGGGAATCATTTTACATGTTTAGTTCTAGGAATATATGTATATTCATATAATATTTCATAATCATCATCATGATAATAAAAAACATTTTTTATTCTCATGGGATATAATCAACTATATACTATAGACAATATAACTGATGTTGTAAGATAATATCATTAAAAAATAAAAATATTCCATATTATGTTTCTTTTTATTTATATTTCCTAAATATAATCCAATGGTGAAGAAATTTATATGGATATATTTTTAAAATAGGTGATGAGGTATGAAAAGTGAAAGGATTTGTATTAATAGAGAGTTTTCAAAAAGGATTACCCAACACCTCTAAATGATGGAAATTCCCAATTAGATTCTTATATGTTGTTTAAAAAGTGTTTTTTAATACCATAAACTGGATTCTATATTGTTTTATCCATTATAACAATTTATATCAACAGAAAATCTCTAATAATTCCAGGGCAATCTTGACTATAATTTAAACATGGAAAAAATAAAGGGTTATAAATTATAATCTCAATAATTTATTCATGGAAACTTATAATTTTTAGTTTTAAATTGACACCACATTAATTAATAAGATAAATTTTATATTGTTATATATCCCCAATTGTAATGAGAGTTACTACTTTGATAGTTTCATTATTGAAGGCTTCTCTAAACACAATTATTGTCCTCGCATTTGGTGAGTGATCGTCAATTGTTCTTATGTATAATAAATCTAACATCTAAATTTAAGGGAAAAATTAATTCACCATATAAAATAAAATTGAAATAAAAAATAATTATTAATTGATAGAACACATACTATTTCCATCTACTATGTTGTGAGTTTTTGGTGGTGGAATATAATGGCTCTGTTTGAGGAAGGATGAGGATATAGAGATTAATATGAAATTGTAGGTGGTGATTCACAAGAGGAATAACTTTTTAATATTGTGAATGTTGTCTGGAAGGGTGGATTTCTGACTTTGGAGACCCTCTTTAATGAAATTCTAGTTTTATGTAGTTAATAGAATGAATTTTTGTTAAATGTGGGAAATTTTTTGGTGCTGGTTTTAGTGGATATGTCATTGAAGGTTTCACAACATGAAATAATCTAATTATGATGGTAAATCTCTTTTTGTTTACCTCGATTAATCTCCTCTTTTTTTAGATTTCATTAATATATGGTTTGTGGATCAAACCATCTATTCATGTTGTAAATATGGGTATTTCATGGATGTTTATGAAAACCATCTTCTCTCAAATCACCCCCACCCCCTTTCATTAACCATTAAAATATGGTGATTCCTATTGAATTATTTTAATATTAATATCCATCAATAATTTTCAATCCCCAATGTCTTATAGAAATTTTATACAAGTATTTTCTTGTGATTTTATATTCTATTTATCTCCATGTTCATCATTATTGATTTTAATATTTATTAGAGACTATGTTTTTGGGATTTGGGGCAATATTGGGAAGTTATTTTGATGAGATATCACAATACTTTAGTTTTATTTATGGATCCTAGGAATAGTTATGGATCATTGATTCATCATCTATGGTTTCTGTTTTATGATGTGTTTTTTAAATATTCTCTTTATGTTGAGGTATCACGTTATATCATATATATTTTTATGATTTTATGATATTAACCATTTTTTGGGTTGAGTGAATGATATTAATTTTCATAATGAATATAATAAATGAATCAAATGAAATTATAAATAAAAGATTGGTGTGAATTTGGTTAATGGTTTTACATTATATCATATGTTGTTATTTCGTTCTATATTCTAGTTATTCATGTATAACATATATTATTATATTTGTTTGAAAATACTATTTATATTGTTAAATACATAATGATGTAAAACTTCAATGATATATTTAATTTGTATTTTATGATTGAATTAAAGTGTTTGGATTGGCGGCCTTAGTTCATTTTGACTTGGTGGCATTGATTTTACATGACATGGTGCCCTTTGTTGTGGTGAAGAGAATTACTGTGCAAATTTCATGAGATTAGTTATATAAAAATGGAATAATATTATAATATATTAATTTAGTTCTGGCTAAATAATTAATGGTCGTGATTATTAACAAATACATATATTAATCAAGCAATGTGACTGGTTATTTATTTATTAATTGAAAATTGAAAATGGGTTGTTGTCCCTATGTGACACTATTGGGATGGAAATTTTCGAATAGAATAATTTCTTGGTTTAATGATAACATTATTATAACAATTTTTGTTATCAATGTTTTCCATCATTGAACCCATCTATCTGAGTTTATGTGAGGAAAAAATATAAATGAGCCAATTTTTTAATATTTTATAGACCTTACCTGATTATGATAAACCATCCAACACATAGGAAACCGTGGGGGATTTTTATACATCATCCTGGTTTGGGAAGATGTGGATGGATAACTCCCCTCACTCTCCCACATATAAAATCCACTGGTGATAACAGTGGTGGATGATGAGATATGAGTTGGGGGCCATGCCTCATGCGGAATGTAATGATATTATGTGAAACATTTTTTATCTAAGGAATTTAATCTTTATGATATTTCTTGCATCAATCAATATATATTTTATCTTTTGTCAAAGAAAAAATTATTTTATCTTTAGTAACATTCAACAATTGTTGTATCATGCATTAAATGATTCACTAATTTTATATTGTGTCAAACTAACCACAATATTTAAAAGAAACATGTAATAATAACAAAATAGTGTTATTTAATATGTTATTTATCACCTATCAAGTTGAATATTTGATATAAATAGGAAAAATTAAATTATGAAAAAAAATTAACAAGTTTAAATTAAAATAATTATTTTTTGAAAAATCAATTAAAAAATTTAAATAAAAACAATTTGAATATAAAGGAAATTTTTTCCATAAAAACCAGTTTTGTTAAATGAAATAAATTATAACTTAATTAATTAAACAATACACCTTTTGAATATCATTTAAATGAATTGTTTATTGTATATATTCAATCAACTTATTAGTATCAATCATTTTGGTTTTCTAGGCAATAGATAAGAATAAATACAATTTCAGGTTTAATACAATATTTTTCTAAAAAGAGTTTTTTATGTGTTATTGTACTAATTTTAAAATTTATTTTTAAAAATCATTGAAAATTGATATGATAAATTATAATTTATATATTAAAAAATCATAAATTTTTTTACTTTGGTTGAATTTTGGGATTTTTATTATATGTATTGTTATTTGATGAATAGTGAAATGTACTAAATTGTAATATAAAATTACCTTTTCATTTAAAATTTTTAAAATAGTAAATATTAATTTGAATTGGTTTTAAAGTAAAATTAGTTGAATAGTATTTCAATTAATCCAATTTATGTCAATTTAGTTTCATTCCAATATAATATTCATATAAAAAGCATTGTATACATTAGAACTTTTTCTCATTAAGAGAACGTTTTCTCATCACATCTATAATATTTATATTTAATTAAAATTTTCCACTTTTATGAAATTTTTTTTCAAAATTGATTCAATATTTTTACTCAAAATAATTTTTAATTTCATATAATTGAATAATATTTCATTATAATGTCCACGAAATCCCATAGATTTTTTTTATATTCATCGGAATTTTATGAGTTAGCTATTTCTTGATGGCGCTTGATTCCTATGCCCGATGTGCCAGGAATCAATATATGAAGTTTTTTTGGTAGGTTCATTAAACATAAGAGCGGGATTTTATATCTTTTGAACCAATACTCAGAAATAAAATCTGAGGACACCATTGAACTCACAGCGCTGATATTCACTTAAGGAGACCTTTACCACAGTTGCGTTTTATCGAGAGCGGAAGTTAATTTTCGAGGTTTACAAAATAAATTAAATAAAATTATGTGCCACATATTTTTATTTGGTGGCGGTTAAATACTCCAAGGGAAGGATGGATGTGGGGCCCATCCACGCATAACTTCCCTTGGTAGGATATTAATTAGTCGGGGCCAAACGAGATCAAACCCCCCTTAATCCCCCTTCAACCCTTGGAACTTCCAATTTATTGTTGATCCTCTCCACCCTCCCTCATAATGGTTCCAACACAACTAAGAATTAATTAATTCTAATTATTTAATTTGAAGTGATTTGAATTATTCTGAATTCATTTCGATTGCATGTAAATATTTAAATAGTAGTGGACCAATTACTTTATTTTGGCATTAGTGATTCTTTATGGGAGAGCTTTGGGATAATTATTGGAGAGAGCATTCTTCCCTTGAAAAACACGAAAACCGTCTCTTCAACCATCGAAGCATGACGACGTCATCTTCTTCATTATTCATCGTTCTTCAACTGAAACAAGGAAAGGGATGTGACAACCACAACATCTCCAACGAACTTCATCTGCATCAAAGGAGAAGACGTCACCCGTGAGGAAAGTCGCCAATGACGAGTACACTTCTTCCTTTAAGATGCATGAGATGGATAATTGGGAGTGTGTGACGAACATGTTAATCAACGAATCGAAATACGCCCTTTTTTCCAAGATCATCAACGAACAAAAAATACGAGGTAGTGGTCTGAGTTGGATTCATTTATTGTTCTTCTTCTTTAAAACATAGTTTATTTGTTGGCCAATAGTTATCACTTAATGCAGTGGGTGAGGGATGAACAAACATGTCCTGACATCCCTCTATTGGTTCTTGATTGGATAATGATGGCGGTGGCGCAACAGCGCCACTGAAAAAGAGAACCACGATGGAGCATCTGCAGCCGTTGACAGGTCGACCGATTGACGCATCGTCTGTCACATTAGGTTCCTTATGATGAGACAGAACTATGAGATACATCATCTCAGGACTTCGAGATAGTTTATGTATCTACACTTTTCTCATGTAATGTACCATCACGGAATCGAGCATGCTGTGTTTAGGAACCCTAGGGATGACTGCGATGATACTTTACTAGAATCCTCATTGGGTTCGAAAGTTATTACTGCCATACCGAGATCCTCTGTGGGACTGACAGATCAGAATTCTATTCTGGAATCTTGTGTGGGGCTGACATAATAGCTGGTCCTGTATCCTGTGTGGGTCTGACAGCTTTTTTGGTCCTATATCCTGTGTGGGTCCGACAACATAGATGAATGAATTCTATTCCTATATCTTATGTGGGTCCGATATAATAGCAGGTCTTGTATCATGTGTGGGTCTGACAGATTAGCGAGTCTGGTATCTAGTTTGGGTCCGACAACATAGATGAATAATTGACTACATGTAATCATCTCAATCACTCATAAAAATATGTATTCTTGTGTGAGCTGAGTCATGTCTTTCAAACATTATCATATTGGTGATTGATTTTACTTCCTTTGTGGAATGGTTTGTGTTTGGGGTTGATAGTTGGAGGCGTTATGTGATTGATAACTAAGGAATATTTATGGACATATACCAATGTAGGGTTGGTTGATACTTTGTAATCGTATCATTATATTGTGTTTTATCCTTTGTAGATTTTGGGAGACCATCGGGGGTCTTGGGGTACCCTAATGAGTATTGTTATACTGAACCATGCATGGGCTTCGCCCACACCTTGTTGTGTTCTAGGCCGATGACGGACAGTAGTGATCCAGTTTGAGGGTGTCAGATGTGAGGCTTTTCGGATACGGACTAAACGGGGCGTACCTCAAGGACGAGTGTTCGAGTTCTATATATACCCTTCAGGTCGAATTCCCCAGTGGTCGATCCAGGATCTGTTTTCCATTTTTATTATACTTGTACATGTTTTTTAGTTGGGTTTGTATTCTGGCCCACTTACTTTCAAAACACTTTTCTTTTCTATTTTTGTATTTTATGCTTCTATTGCTTGTGTTCAAACTGTGTGAGATATTGGATAAATGGAAATGCCTTCCCATTTTATAAGGATTCGCCTTTGGTGCTAGTTGCTAGCCCCTGGCCTATAGAAGGCGGGCTTGGGGTAGTCATAACAAGGGCCTTGAGGAAGGGTCGTGTAAAATTGGTATCATAGGAGTCGGTCCTACTGCATAACATAGGACTCTGATTTGTCATACTGTGAAGCAATAGTGTTAAGAGTATTGAGTGTAGTTTTCATTCTAGGAAGTCAAGTGTTTTATGCGACAGCCAACATATCCTTACACCCAGACCTTGACCTATGATTTTTGACTCAATGCACGAAAACACCAATTGCGTGTGGGTTTCAAGAATTTCTTTACCGGTCTCTTTGTGTAAGCTCACTAGGTATAACATATTGACTGTGGAACACCAGTTTTTTAGCAGGATGCCGCTACAAAGACATCCATCTAGGGTTCCTAAGAAAGTACATGATGACGGCCCACCGAGCGATGAGGCTCCGGTGCAGGTCCATTTTTGTATGTTGGCACCTTCAGGTGGTGTACCATCTAAACCACGACATGTTGGGTAGCAGATGCCACTAGCCACATCGGAGTATGGTGCACGTCGATTGAGAACATTTCACGAGTTCCAGCGGTAGTGGCCATTGATTTTTTAGGCGAGACTGATTCTCAGGTAGTAGAGGATTGGATGGAGGCTATTACTAGAGTTATCCTCCTAGTTGGGACACTAGTAGAGTAGATTTTGATCTTAGCTACTAATATTTTTCAGTGAGTGACCATGAGTATGGTCCGCATAGTGATGAGGTTTTGGTACATGGACGGTTTTCTGAGATGGTACCTTCGGGCAGTGTGCCAACTATATCACAGCTTGTTGGTCAGTAGACACTATCGGCAGTATCGGTAGAGGAAACCCTCTAGGAGAAGTGCCTTACATGTGTTTCAATACCAGATATATCTCATGTTCCGAGGTGATCCTGACCCACAGGAGGCTGAGGACTGGCTTGAGGAGGTGGCTGAGAGTTTTCTAGAACATATACTGCTTCTCCAGGATGATGTGTCGGTAGTTGAGTATTCATCGAGGCATACAGATCATTCCTGGTACTTGATGAATATGATATGATCAGTTCTTTAGAAGTCAAACCTCTAAAGTACATGTGTATTAGGATATTCGATCCATCACTTTTCCCTTTATTCATTCCTACTTATGTGAGGGTACTTGAGAGAACCTTTTTGGTTGAATGTTCATTGGATGAACAGATACATCCATTGAATGTTAGCAGTTGGAAATAATGAAACTGTCACCGGTCTTAGAGACTTGAGTGTGTAAAATATTTCTGTAAGAGGACGTGTTAAGGACATGTGAATCTGCTAGGTAGTAGACATGGAATCAGAGCTAGGAGATCAGCATGAGGTGGTGAACATTTTGACATGTTGCAACCACCCACCTTTTTAGTCCCCACTAGTCTCAGGGAGATGGAGGGATGGGGAAAAGAGTTGTGGCATGAGGTCTTAGAGTGTGACCAAAAGTCTCTATGAATTATTTTAGGTATGATATGTGTCAACTACTTGATGTTCTATCAATAGACATACATACATATCAGAACTTCCTTCCACGAATCTTTTCATAGATCTATAGTTTCTGTTAAAACCGTTGACTTGACCCTCACATATGGAGATACCATTAAGAGGAGACTCGATAATCACACATACGCCGACAATGTGATCTGACCATTGAGGCGAGAGTTTTGGTTGGAACCTCATGGTGGTCGTGTCGAGGCCTTACATAGTTAGTTTGGGAATGGACTGGGCAACCACAGTTCATACACAGATTGAAAGTATTAGGAAAAAAGGTTTTGGTTTATCTACAATGTTGGGATGGGGTTTTCCATTGTAGGAGAAAAAGAAAAACCCCAACATCATAGGACGAAATCAAACATAAGAGGGTGCATTCGATCACTCATGATTCATCCATTCTTTCTTTTGTGCCAAACGTCTCCAGAGTTGCAGCACCGCATTGAGCATTAAAGAACAAGGGGAAACCCTTCATATGGTCAGATAGATGGCAGTAGAGCTTTCAAGAGCTAAGGTAGAGGTTTACAAGTGTTCCAATCGTGAGGCTATCAGAGGAGGGCGTTGGGTACGTAGTTTACTATAACGCATCAGGGACAGGGCTCGGGTGTGTCCTGATTCAGGAGAAAGTA
The DNA here is from genome assembly GCA_963277665.1 of Viscum album. NCBI lineage: Eukaryota > Viridiplantae > Streptophyta > Magnoliopsida > Santalales > Viscaceae > Viscum > Viscum album. The sequence continues at coordinate 2,015,142,256 of OY728136.1, read as the reverse complement.
GAGATTTTGTATGGTTCTCAGTAGTTGATACAACACGAGCAGAATTATGCTACCCATGATCTAGAGTCAGTAGTAGTGGTCTTCACCTTGATGATATAGTGGCACTTTCTTATGGTAGAATAGTTTACAGTCTACTCTATCCACTAGTGTCTCAGGTATATCGTCCCATAGCAGAAACTGATCCTAAGACAACGACGATGGCTCATGTTCCTCCCGGACTATGACTTTGAGATAGTATATACTCCTAGGAAGGGGAACATTGTAGAAGATGCTCTTAGTATGAGATCAGGCATTAAAATCCATGGAGAGGTGATAGAGCAGCTGGTCGTGTTGAATAAATCCTTTAGGGATAAAGAAGGAGAAGACGTTCTACAGTCTCTCACGATCACTTCTCCACATCTTCAGCAAGTCAGAGAGGCACAACGAGGGGACGTTGACAGTGAGACATGAGATGCTCAGATATCCAAAGGGAAGGCACCTGATGGATTTTCATAAGGTGGGGAGCATGTCATTATCATCATAGGATGTACCATAGTACCAGTTCCACTTCATGAAGAGTGTTGATGGAGTTCCACATATCTCCTTTAGTGGTACATCGTTGAGTGGAGAAGATGTATCAATACCTCTGACGATAGCACTGGTGTCCAGGTATGAAGAAATCAGTAGAAGATTTTGTCTCATGATGACTCACTTGTGAGAAAGTGATGGCGGAGCACTAGGTTCCATAATTCTTGTTTTAGCCCATCGAGCACCTAGAGTGGAATTGGGACATGATATCCATGGATTTCGTGATAGGAATTCCACGTATATCCAGAGAACATGACTCTATCAGGATGATTGTTGACCGACTCACCATGTCACCCCACATCCTACTTATCAGAGAGTAGGGCTCAATAGAGAGATTTGGAGGCCTCTATGTGAAAGAGAACATACAACTTCATGGTGTTCCATCGACCATCATTTTCGATCGAGATATACATTTCACTTCCCATATATGGAAGGGGTTGCAGGAGGCATTCGGGACGCAGCTTCTCTTGAGCACTTCCTTCCAACCTCAGACAGATGTTCAGACTGAGAAGACCATTCTGACTCTCGAGGACATTCTCTGTTCATTCATCCTCGACTTCAGTCAAAGTTGGGAGGATCACTTACCCTTGGTGGAGTTTTTGTATAACTGTAGCTACCACTCCACCATCGAGATGACATCTTTTGAGGCACTTTATGGCATACCATGCAGATCGACTCTGTGCTAGACTGGCCCAAGGAAGTCATCACATATTGGACCGGAGATGATGCACTCTACGATGGAGAAGTTGCAGATCATCCATGAGCTAATGAAGGCAGCCAAGAGGAGGCAAAATTCATATACAGATAGGAGACGGTGACCATTGGAGTTCAAGGATGGTGACCACGTCTTTCTACAGGTATCACCTCGACGATGTATATGTAGATTTGGTCGAGGTGGCAAATTATCTCCATGATTCATCGGACCTTTCTAGGTCATCGGTAGGGTTTGTGAGGTGGCATACCGCTTGGCCCTTCCACCTCAGTTGCACCGGGTGCACTAGTCTTCTAGGTATCTCAACTGAGGAGATACATGCACAACTTGTCCCACCTCATTGATCACAGGGAGCTTGATTTGGATGATGGGGCGACATTCATGGAGGTTCCATTAACGATTGAGGATCAACAGGAGTGGGTCCTATATTGAAGGTTGATTCCAATGATGTGTGTGCACTAACAGCATGGGAACCTCCATGAAAGCACATGACAGCGGGAGGCTCAGATGCATGCTCAATTCCCCAATTTATTTCCCTAGTGTGTGTTGTAGTTTATTGCAATGTAAATCCATGAGGTGGGGATAATGAAAAGACCCATAAATCCTGTTGAGTTTTTTGAAATACATGGGAATTTTACAAGTCTGATGTTTGTCATAGCGCTCGATTCAGAGGCCCGGTGTTCCCAGAATAGATTTCTGATGTTTAGTCTCGGTAGGTTTAGTAAACATACGAGCGGGATTTTATATCTTTTGAACCGGTTCTTGGAATTGAAATATGAGGACACTGTTGAACTCACAGCACCGGTATTCACTAAAAGAGACCTTTACCGCAGTTGTGTTTTATCGAGAGTGGAAGTTAATTTTGGTGGTTTTCTAAATAAATTAAATAAAATTATGTGCAACATATTTTTATTTGGTGGCAGTTAAATCATCCAAGGGAAGGATGTAGGTGGGTCCCACCCACATATAACCTCCCTTGGGAGGATATTATGTTGTGCGGCCCACACGAGCTCAATACCCCATAACCCCCCTTAACCTTTGGAACTCACAATTTATCATGGATCCTTTCCACCTTCCCTCATAATGGTGATAAGACGCCTAAGAATTAATTAATACCAAATAATTAATTTTACGTGATTTGAATTCTATTGAATTATTTCTGATTTCATGGCAATAATAAAATAATTGTAGATTAATCTTTTTATTTTTGCGTTGGTGATTCTCTTTGGGAGAGCTTTGGGAGAAATCTTGGAGAGGGAATTCTTCCCACAAAGAACACGAAGAATGTCTCTTCCACCACTAAAGCACGACGACGCCATATTCATTCATCTTCATCGTTCTTAAACCAAATCAATGAAAGTGAAGTGGCGCCCATGAAATCTCCAACGCCCTTCATCCGATTCAAAATAGAAGATGTCGCATGCAAAGAATGTCTCCAACGACGAGTACCATCTTCCTTTATGATGCATGAGCGTGAGAATTTGGGGTGCCTAACGAACGCGGAAATCGACCAATCGACATTCGCCTTTTTTCCGAGATCATCAACGAATGAAAAATACAAGGTAGGGGTTTGAGTTGAATTCTTTTCTTGTTATTCGTCATTCATCCTCGGTTTATTGGATGGTGAATTGTTATTACTAAACGCGGTGGGTGTGGGCTGAATAAACACGACCTGATGTCCCAATATTGGTTCTTGATTGGATGACGATGGCGGTGGTGCAACGACGCCACCAGAAGAGAGAACCACAGTGGAGCATCGACAGTCGGTGATAGGCCGGCCACGAAGAAACCAACAGCGCAAGGCCTCTATAAAATGGTCTGCCACCATCGTTCCATGCAGAGGAGCCACGAGCGATGGCCAATCCTGGTTGTGGTAGAGGAGGCGGGGTGCCATCACGCCGAGCAATGGAGACGAAGGCTGCGTCCAGGTCAGGCAACGACAGTGGAGGCGCGACGCCATTGCAACAGACATAGAGCAAGAGAACCATGGCGTCATCACACTGCGGTTGAGGAGCGGTGCCGGCTGGCTAGGCTGGCCCCCAAGGAGCCTGACGAGCGGGACAAACCAGGTCATGTGCCCCCTGAACCGGCTCATTGCGACGATTCTGTTCGACATAGCGAGGAGGGATGCGTCACCCCCCTCCCTCGAATGGTCGGCTAGGCTGCCATGGTCCGGGCCACCACGGGCCGGGCTGCCACGGGCCGGGCAGCCATGGGCCTGGCCTCTGTAATTGGGCCTCCCTCGTACGGGCCGCCCTAGTACCTGCATCCCCTTGGCCGGGCAACCCTCATCTAGGCCACTCACGGCTGGGCTGCTGTCGGTCGAGCCCCCCTCGGGCCGGGCCTCCCTCGGTCGAGGCCACCCAAGGGCCGGGCCACCCGTCGGGTAGGGACGTCACTTCGTGTCGGGTTGTCCCCTCAGCTCGGGTCATTTCATTAGACTGTGATGGACCCACGGACCGGGTCAGACCCTAGTTTAGACTGCGTTGGACCGGGAAAGTCCGACTGGGTCAGACCGGACCCGGACCTATTATGGCGGTTTACACCTTTTATCCTGCATCTAGGGCTACGAGTGACTGATTCAGATATAGCATGTGGTGATGGAATTCATGGAAGGAGGCGATTCTTTTGTCATACTCCACTTGAGGGTTTTTACGTAGTTGGGGTATGACCAGGTTGGTTTGATCCTAAAAACCAATCAGGCCCCTGGAATGGAAATGCCAATAACTCTCTGACTGGGCATACGATTGACGTGTCGTCTAACGCATTGGATTCCTAATGATGATATGGAACTACAGGATACATCATATCAGGACATCATGATAGATTATGTATCAACACATGGATCGTGGAGAGGACCCACCTGTAATCGAGCGTGTTGTGTGCAAAAACCCTAGGGATGACTGCGACTATACTATACTGGAATCCTTCGTGGACTGAACAGTGAAAAAAAATATACCAGGATCCTCCAAGGGTCCAACAGATCTGACTTCTGTTCCTGTATCCTGTGTGGTTCCCACAGAATAGCTGGTCATTTATCCTGTGTGGGTCTGATAACTTATCTGGTCTTTTATCGTGTGTGGGTCCGAAAACATAGATGAATGCCTTGTGTTCATGTATCCTATGTGGGTCCGACATAATAGATGGTGTTATATCTTGTGTGGATCTGAGTGCTTAGCTGGTCATGTATTCTCTATGGGTTTTATAGCTTAGATGAATATGTGACTACATCTGATCATCTCTATCACTCTACAAAAATGTATACCTGTGTGAGATAAGTCATGTCTTTTAACCATTATGATCATGGTGACTGATTTTACTTCCTTTGTGGAATGGTTTGTTCTTGGGCTTGAGAGTTTGAGTCGGACTGTGATTGATAACTTAGGTATATGTATGTGCATATACCTAGGTAGGGTTGGTCGATACTTCATGATTGTACCTTTCTACTGTGGATTATACTTTGTAGATTCTGGGAGACCTTCGGGGGTCTCGGGGTCCCCTACTGGGTATTGTTATACTCACCCCTGCAAGGTCTTTGCCCACAACATGTTTTGTTCTGCGTAGACGACAGACAGTAGTGATCGAGGCAGTGGGTGGCGGACAGGAGGCTACTCATAGCAGGACTAGACTGGACGTACCTTAGGGACGAGTGTTAGAGTTCTATAACTACCCTTCAGATAGGATTCCTGGGCTGAGGATCTAGTATTTTTTTCCTTTTTTACTTGTACTTGTACTTTTTGTTCAGTTGGGTTTGTATTCTGGCCCACATACTTTCAGTATAATTTTATTTTCTATTTTTGTACTTGTTGCTTCTATTGTTTGTGTTCAGACTACGTTAATTGCAGGTTAAAAGGAAATACCTTCCATTTTTTACCAGGGATTCGCCTTTGGTGCTAGTCTCTAGCCCCTGGCCTGTGGAAGGCAGGCTTAGGGTAGTCATGGAACGAGCCCTGAGGACGGGACGTGACATTCATGACCAAAATGAATGTTGAATTAAGTAAAAATTAATATATTGGTAAAGGTAAATGGGTTAACCATGGGTTAAACTAAAAATATAATGTAAAAAATGAAGAATAATCTTGGATAATATTAAATTTATTAAAATATATTGACCATTAATTTTATAATTTACAATATTGAATCATTTTTTACCATTATGACATATGTAAAATGTTTTAACACTGAATTTATTTCCTAAATACCAAGTGTGTCATCCCCCCATCTTGTAAAAGGCCACCCCATATCCTATATTATTCACTCCATAAAAACCTTTTTTATCAACCATGAACCACCCAAATAACTTCCCAAATTTTATAATATTATCTTTGAATCCTTATTTTTGAATAAAACCTAACCTATAATGTTTTTTAATGCACACCTAAAGAGGATTCTAGGAGAAGATGTGAAAAACATTCAATTGTGTTTTTGTTTTATTTCTTAGTCCAACTCCATCATTTATTATAATGAAATTTTGATGTATTAAATTTAGTATCTAAAATATAATAATAATTTTGTTATGGTATGGGAGTTACCTAGAACTATAACCACTTCCATCATATGGTTTGTAAAATCAATGTTCATGTGTACGGCGAACTACCAACTAGAGAACTGATGTCATTCATTTTCCAATTACCACCTATTATGATAGTACATAATAAAGATTTTATTATTTATATATATTATTTATGATATTATTATGATTCTATAAATAATATATCAGAGATATCATAATAATTTACATTTTTTGGAATACAATTACATCTCTCAGGTGTATGGGGGACTACTGCATCATAATGTGATATAAGACATTAACACTTTACATGGAAGTTATAATGGATGGTATTAACCAAAATATGAGATATATTTCACATAAAAATATTTATTTAATTTATAATATATACAATTCATTTTTTTTATTCAATATGACATGAAAATGGAAACAACGGTCACGTGTATGTACGTCCTACCATCTTAGTAAGCATTGTATTTCATTTCCTTTCACTAAATTTTATGGATTAATGTAAAAATATATATAATTAATATATATTATGTTAATATAATTTTTTTTATAATAAATATTATAAATTTATTTTATTTGGAATAGGGAATAAAATAATATGTCAAAACAAAAATGAAAAAAATTATGTTATTCCTCGAAATGAGACTTTAAAAATGAATTGTTAATGAAAATGTTATAATATTTCACAAATTAAATCATATATGGAATGATATATATTTATAAGCTGTTTTTTTATATATTTTTAATAAAATTATATTTATGAAACATGAATATAGGATGATTATGAAAGTCTCCATGACTTATGTAATGATATTTCTATCCACTCTTATATTCTTTACAGGACATATGAAAATTCAACACTCATTTCATATGTGTAGTGTCCATACTATAGTGTTTATATGTTTTATCATGAATCTCATTATTTTCATAATACATATAGTTTTAATAGATGTTATCAATTGTTTTGGAATAAAATTCAATATATTACTTAATTGATGATGGATTTTTTTTCAATTATTCGTCTTTAATATGTATGTTATGTTATGATGATATATTCATTCACACGGTGTATATACACCCCCTTAGACATATAATATCCTGAATTTATTTATCTCCACGTTATTTGTTTTTTCTATTTTCTGTTATTCCTTAATGACTATTTTGGATCAAATTTACTAAAGTAGATATGTTTTTTCTACAATCTCTTCGTTTATCAGCAATCTTTTTTATTATGATATTGATAATAATATATAATCATAAATATCTCAAGAAAATAAAGTTTTTTATAATTATATGTTAATTAATGATATCATAAAATAGTAGTTCTATTTATAGAATATTTTTTTATCTAATATAATTGTGCAATATTTTTTTTGTAAAATCAGAAATTATTTCACTTTGGTAGAATCTCCATTATCTTCGAAAACTACATATTCTTTAAATTTTTTCAAAAAGGGTAATTTATCCTATGACTATTAATGAAAGATTTTTTACGAAATATTAAAATGAATAATTTTTTTATATGTATGACATTAATGAAACTTCTCATCTATTTGAAAATTATTTACACTTAAGATTAATTTATAAATATTCATGATGATTTTGAAATAAATGTATTTTGATAAATTTTTTTAAAAAAATTTCAAAAAAAGGAAAATTATTTTACTTAATAAATGTTTTGAATTGGTTCAATCATCCATATATAAAATATCATTTTTATTTTTAATTAAATGGAATTCATAAAAAATATTGTGTTTTTAAAAATATTTTCAACGAAATTTTATTTTATTCAAAAAAATATTAATGGATTTTTTGAAAGTCCATTACATGTTTTAAATGTTTTTTTTAAATGAATGTGATTTTGAAAATGTTTTATGTTTTAAAATTATATTATGAATGAAATGTTATTTTCCTAATGAAATGGTTGATATGATCATTCAAAATAGATATAAAACTATTATGATATATTTTGATAATTTTTTTGACATTTTTTAATATGAAAAAAGATTGAATTATTATTTTTTAAATGAATGGTTTTTTATTATGGGGAAAATATATTTACGTAACATGTTTCTCTATCAAGGTTTATACGGTAATATAATTTTTAAGATACCCATATCATTGAATAAGTTATTCTATGTTTAAATTATAAATTTATTATGAAACCAACCACTTTCCAAAAGTTATGATATAATGAATGATTATGAAATACTTTTCATACAATGGGTTAGGATATGATGAATGTTTTATGATATTATGGAAAATATATGTGTTATTTTCATTATTTCATTATAGTTACATTTTAAGAAAGGACGTAGGTTGTGTTATATCCAATGAAGGATGTTATTTTTTATCCAACGACATGTGGGACCTATACCTCGCATCAATTCATTGTGTAATGATTTTTATATCATGATTTGAATAAGACTCGAATATAAAGTGAACTAGGTTATATAAGGTACTTTTTCAACTATGATGCTCTTCGGAGTACACCTTGACTATTATTATTAATTGAGGAGTGAACTATTTTAACTATGGGGAAAGGGATTCCACTGGGGATGGTGGTCTGTCCTACCATGTATAATTAGCTTCCTTTAGGGTTCCCTTGATGGATTCTGAAATTAGTATTGACTATTAAATAAATTTATTTATATACTTCTGTGTATTCACAATTCAATGTCTTCTTCCAATATTATTCTCTAATGGATCATGTTGTTATATTATCATATGATTGAGTTATTATAAATACAAATCCTTATTCCACGACTAATTATTTTTATATTTCTTAAGTGTGATATGGTTTTTAATTGGAATGATCATGTTCGCATTCCCATATATTTATTTTATACTTATGTATATCATTATTTATACATATTGAGTATCTCAGCTCAGCCATTATTGAGTTTAATTTCCCATGTTTATGAAGAATGGTTTTATATAGGATTAATAAAGGGGAATTTCATTATGGGATGAATTTACGATCTTTTATTAATTAAAAAGATTGTGTTCCATGTTTCTTAGGTAAATAAAATGTTATTTTCCTATATTGAGTGTTTTAATAATATAAAAAATAATCATTTAAAAATATTTAATATCCATGTATGCTTTTTCATGGTCATTATATTTGGTATCATTAGAATGGTTCATTTGATGATTAGAAACTAGGATGATAAAAATTTAGTGATACCCAGAAGAATATTTATAAGGATATTTCTAGTAACATCTCTAAGGATAAGTATAAGTATGAGTCTGTGTATCATAAAATTTATTATAAATTTTGTTTAGGATAGAGAAATTAGTTTCCATGATTATTCAACACTGGTTATATACAACATGTGGATTTTTCTCTATAAAACAGTTACATAAGGGTTGTGACTTTATAAAGGTAACATTAAAATAGACTCAATCAATACTTGGGGAATTATAATGGGACTCAGTTCCCACATACATTGACCCTCTTAGAGGTTGTTCCATGAGAATACAACGAATATTTAAGAACCATTAAGAATCATTTAAAAAGATGTAGATTGTTAATGAAATTGGATAAACCTATGAATTTATTTGATTAAAATGAATTATTCATGATTTAAACATCCTATTAGTGATTTTATTCATGAATATATTTCTTTCCACTATGATTGGAGTTTACCAAACTCTGCTTTTTTGGTTATAGTATATTTGGTGATAAATAATTAAATAGATTAATATTGAATCTCATGGAATAAATTTTAATTCTTTGACTAATGTGGTGATGATTAGATTGAATCACATTGTGATTATACATAATATATTTTTGTGGAACATGATTAAAAATGATATCCTTAGGAAACACATAGACTCACCAAAGAAGAAAAGTAATGATTTCACCAAGAGTTCTGGTTGTGACAACCATGGTGGAATGAATATATAATATTATATGTGTTGAGATTGTGTTAAGAAACACCCATGTGGATGTCATATATGAAAGGGAAGATGTTTTGAATATAGAAAATAGGGTAAAAATATTGTGACTACATATGGAAAATGAATGAATCTCTTAACACTATCTATGAGAATAAAGGTATCCCAAAGATATAATCAACTGTTCAATATAATAAATGTTGAGAATATGGGAATTATATAAATTCATGTCTCAATGGAAATTCTTTTGATGAAAATAAATACGTTGGTATGAGTAATGGTTATATTTATTTTGATGAAGACAGTAGAATTTATATACGAAAGGAATGAGAGATTTCAGAAAATGATGGTGAAGTATAGTTCATGGATTTATTGGGAAGTGGTTTGAATGAAGTATTTATGTATGGAAATTAAAATATTATGTTATATAAGAGATGAAAAATATGGGTAATGATAAGTACAAGTTTTTAGTAAGGATTTTAAAGTATATTTTGATTGATATCAATGTACTGGAATAGTTATTTAATGTCAAGGTTATATTTTTTATGATAGCCCTTAAAAAGTTCAAAATATTGATATAATTATTTCCATTTATAGAGATATATGATTTGGAAGAAAAATTATATAATACATTATTCAATAGGACAAATTTTTTTTTTACAAAGTCGATTGTGTTATCATTTTTTGAGGTTACATCATTTTTATGTCTAAGGAATATATACCAATATTTTATTTTATAAAATCATTAACAAATATTTTATGTTTTCCATAGTGATTTATGGTAATTTTGGTTTCAATATAATACATGATTAATGTATTACCATTTTTTATATCTGATAATTAAAAAATATTCGAGAAATTTTTTTTACTAATGATATGTTAATTTTTAAAATTTAGTGAACATGTGTTTAATATTTTATTTTTTAATATTTTAGATGGTTCATAAGGTTAATAAATTATTAATGGTTTATGTTATGATGGTAATGAGTTTTTGGAGTTTAATTTATTATTTCACCATATGAATATTTATGCATATTGTATAACCTATGATATACATTTTTTATTGTGATGTTAACTAAATATCGAGGGAAAGAATTATCATTCAATAGATGGATTTTATAAATTTCTAGATCTTCATTGATTACGAATTCACCAACACTTCATGGAGTATGAGATAATGTGTAAATTTATCAAGGTGTTTATGAAATAGAGATATCCCCATCATCGATGATATCACTTTCCTTTTTCAACTCACATTGGACAATTATTTTGTGGTCTGTAACATTCTATGGATCAACCACTTTCTTATGATTACTAATTTTTATCACTCCCTATAATTATTTATTCTAATATGGTATTTCCAAATCCTCACATCCCACATATGTTCTTCGATGTGTAAACCTAATTATGAGTTAATTTAGGTAACATATACGGTTCAATCATTCAATTATTAATTGAATTTTTATTATAAAATTGACTGATGTGGGTTTATAGGAAATAAATTGTCTAATGTTAAACTTGTTATTATTTAATTGAATTTAATGGTAAAATTTCATTTAATGAGGGGGTAACATATGACAACCCTATATATTATGAAGTGTTTTTCTAAATAAATTTAATCATTTTAATATAATGTGTTACAAAAAATATCTATTTTAGTTTTTTTAAATGATAAATTATGTTTATATTTTCTTATACAAAACAGTAAGAATATTTTTCAAGACACACAACACTATGATAATCATTTTTTAAACACATCCCTAATTTTAAATGAAACTTTTCTAATTATTAAATCATTTTTTATTATATTTATCTCCAATCCATTGATATGATGGTAATGAATTGTATTATTTAATATAAAATAAATTATTGTTTAAACATGTCAATAAATTTTATTACATTATGACTAATTAATTAATGAAAATTAAATAAAAACTACATGAAAATAAAAAAAAACATTTTGTAAAATCCCAATTTTATTCAAATAAACACATTTTAAATAAAAAAATAAAAAAATAGCATTTGTTAAATTATTTTAATTAAATTAATATAGTATAAATTCAATAAATTTATTAACATTCATCATATTTGTTTTCAATAAAATACATAAGATCAAATAAAATTTTATTCTTGAAAATCTATTTTTATATTAAATGAATTTTATAACCTTCCGAAAAATTATTTTTAAATTAAATTTTCCCAATTTATGAAAAATATTTTTTATAAAATAATAGTAATTTATTAATTTTATTATAAAAACTATCATAAGGAGACTTCTGGTTTTTTATTTGAAATGATTTATTTTTTAAAAGTGAAAATGAATGATTTTAAAAAGAGAACTACATTTTTGTTAACATTATTTAAAATGTTATGTAATATTTTTAATTGGTTTAAAAAATAAATTATTTAAATTATATATCAATTAACTAAATTTATTCATCTTAGTCACTTTCATCTAAAAATAAATTATAAAAACAATTTAGACATTTTAAAACTTTTTATTTGAAACCCATCTTTCTCATCACATTTGTGGGATAAATTTTAAATTTAAATTTTACACTTATGTTAATTGGATTTAAAGAAATGGATTCAATATATGTATTATGATTAATTTATAACTACTAAATAGGATAACAAAATTTTTTAACAAAATTATTCGTGGGTGGTGTAAAAAATAATTACTATTGTTACGTTAAAATCAGGTTTACTTTTGGTTAAGATAAAATGATGTTGAAACAAATGATAAGTACACTTAAATAAATAATATATTTTGGAACAATTTATACCATTAAACATAGGGTTTAATATTGTATTATTATTTTACCCATTTTATATTTTAAAAACATTTGAGATCTCAATTATTTTTAAAAATACCATTTTATCCCCTCCCCAAACAATAAATGGCCACACTCTCCACTCTTATTCACACAATCCACCCCATATGGTTTTGAAACATCCATAAAAAATAAAATCCCAAATTCCCTCTAATCATCCAATATGCATTCATGTGGACAGAAATCCTTCCATGAAAGTATTTTAATGAAAGCCTAGGGATGATACCCTATGAGAAGGTAATATTTGACAATGAGTGTTTTTATTTTATTTCATCCACCTCATCCATTAATGTTCATTATAAGATGCTGATATATTCACCTAAATATTTTCAATATATTGATTTTTTATATGAAAATCACCTACAATTATATCTACATCTATCAAAAGGGTAACAGAATCATCATTTTTATGTATAGAAAACTACCCCTTGCAAATCTATGCCACCTTTTACTATTACTTCAATCATAGTTAGATATATTAATGGTTTTTATAATTATATATATTATTATTATAATATTATAATTATTCTAGAATTATTATATCACATATAACTTCATCCTTTACATTTTTTGTAATATGATAACGTCTCCCATGTACATAGTCTACTACAGCCTCGCCAAGTTATGTGATTCATTCCCAGTGACATGGATGGTATTATGGATGGATTTAAAGAAAATATTAGTTATATTGGACATAAAAATAGTATTTAATAATTTTTTATGCCATTAAATTTTATTCTTTCAAACAGAGAAGAATATGTAAATTGAGATCTTGCATACAAATGTATTACCATCTCCACGAACTATGTATTTCATTTCAAATTAGAAATTTTTTTGTATACATATAAATACAAATATAATAAGAAAAATGATATATATATATATATATATTTCATTATATATATTATAAAAAAATGATCTATGTAATAATAACAGAAATAAAAAGATAAACTATACACCAAAAAACAAACCAGCTATTGCTGGAAATATGAATTTAACATGGAATTGTAAATGATCTGTTAATAAAATGGAATAATAAATTCATGTGTTATAAGGTATATATAAATATGTTTGTTTAATTAATTTTTAATAAAATTATACTTTTTACATATTATTTTTAAATGAGTATGATGAAATTAAATACTTAAGGTAAGTGATTTCTAGTATATCTTTTATTTTTGGTGACATATGATAATTCCATAGTATTTTAATTTTTTGTATATATTTACCCAAATACATGTTATATCATGAATATAGTTATTTTAATTATTTTAAAATTTTCATTTTATGTTATCATTTATTGGATATTTTTATTTAAATTATTAAATAGGTGATGAAAAATAGTTTGCTAATTTTTTTATTTGAGATATAATTTATGCTATAAACCAATATTCTATCATTAGGTTTATATAAAACATATTTGAAATATAAAATCATGAATTTATTTATCTGTCTAATATTTTTTCTTCCATTTTTTATTCATTTCGGGGTCTTCTAATTCAATTTTATCATAGTTTTATAGATTTTATTTTTTTATCTCATCATTTTTCAGGATAGTTGGAGATTATGTTTCCAATGAAAATATCTATTGATCAGACTCTCATGAAACACATTATGTTTTTTATCTTAGTGATATACATTATATACTCAAGTCATTGTAAAATTGTCAATTAATTGGTAAATAATGTTATTGTATAAATATTATTATGTAAATTCAACATTATTTTGGTCTTTAGTCAGAAACCTATTATCATGAAAAAACGTTTTCTAAAAATTATATCAAAATTGTATTATTATTATAAAATAGAGTTTAAATACATTTTCCACATGATTCACTTTTAAATAAATTTAAAGAAATATTCATTTCATTTTTCAAATAATACTCTTTTGTAATATAACAAAAAGGTGAAATTGATATATATATTTATATATATGGAATGAATAAAACATATCTTAATCAAGTCCAATGTCTTCATAGAAGAATCCATTATAAGATACAACTGTTATTTTCAAAAAGATGGGTTTCCATGATGATTAATTTTCTATAATTTTCTATTCCAATGTGGTAAAATATTTTCTTCAACAAATGTTTTCAATGATTTTTAAAAATTCATTTATAATCATTGAGAGTTATTTTCAAATAAATTGATTATAAAAATCATTTCATGTATTAATAAATAATTTATAATGAATAATTTTCTTGAAAAATTGTTTTAAATTATTATTTTTATATAATAATGTGTATGATTTAAACTCTATTTTCAAATAAATAGATTGGAAAAATATTTACTTTTAAATATAGTAATTTTTAAAGTATTTTTATTTTCCATTGTAAATTTTTCATGTGATCTTTCAAAATAAATCTCCATAAATGATTACATACTTTGATATAATTTACACTCTTCTAGGTATATAAAGGTGGCATAAAATTATTATACATTATATGAATGGTTTATATTTATGATGATAAGATATTTCTCAAACCCTTTTTCATCAATGGGTTAGAGCATGATGGAACTCATATGATACTTTCTTCTTTTCACGGGTTATTGGATAATGACATGATTAAATTATTATAAAACATGCATCCTTAAATAGGTTATTATTTGATGAAATGATTATGAATCCATTTTAATTTAATGGATTATTATATGGTGATTATTTAATGATCTTGAGGACCACATAGGTATGAAATTCATTTTGTGAAATTGATTACATTTTTACCAAGTATGGTGGATATGTTACAATAAATAATGGTTCTTACATTATATATAAAGATGGGTGGGTCCTATGACACCCTCAATTGAATTGGGTGAATAATAGTATCTCAAGAGATAGATAGGATGAGAATTAAGAGTTTACTAATTTTATTAAGGGACATTGTCCACTGTGATGGTATATGTAGTGAACCATGACTACAATGACATTTTGGGTAGTGATCACATTACAATATAAGGAATGGGATGCCACTGGGGATGGTGGTGTTCATCATCCATGCGGTGTATCTACCCATATAATATCATTATAACTTCTTGAAAGTAGTCATTAATAATATGGAAATGATTTTATATTCTTATGTTTATTTCACAATTTTATGCCTTATATCAATGTTATGATCTCATGGATCATATTCTTTGATTAATCTATAATCTAGGTCTTATGAATTTCTAATCCTTATACATTGAATTGGGATTTTGATATTTGACATATATGGTATGGTTTTGAAATTTTATCCCCATGTTATCATGCCCACATGTTCATGTTATGCATATGTATCTTCTTTATCAACATCTTAATGCATCCAAAATCATTATTTCGTATGTTTTCGTTCCCTGGGTTAAAAATACTGTTTTTTATAGGATTAATAAATAGGAATATTTTTATAGAATAAATTTCATATCAATTCAAGAATTTTGAATATTATGTTCCATGATACCAAATGTACTAAAAAAATATGGTCAAATTTTTTAACACCATGAAATTATAATGTAAGAACATTTTATTCGATAGAATGTGTGGAAGAAGATACCAAGTATAAAAGGGATAATAATAATCTAATTTTTTTAATATAATTACTATATTAAATATATATAATATATTATATATCTTGGAATGAATGCATGATTATCCTTCCTCACATCTTATTTCATACAGTAGAGAGACCTTCCAGGATGCCTTATGTTACACACAAGACTGAGTTTCAAAAAATAAAAACGAATTATTAAAATATTAATATATAACATAAGAAGATATAACGTGGAAATTATGTTATAATTTATGAATTGTGATAACAAGATTACGCAAATATATGGTTCATAAAAAATAAAGGGAATTAATTGATCATCAGTTAATGAGAAATCAAAATAAGAACCAACTGTGTTTAAAATAACAATTATTAATTTTATTCATAGAAATGTGTTTTGTACTAATAAACAAAATTATATTTAATATTTAATTTTATTAGTGAAATATAAATTTTATATATTCAATAATATATTTTTTATATTCTTCCATTAGGTTTAATATTAATATATATGAACAATCCCAATATCACACATACATGCCTGTATTTTCTATGATGGCTATTTTAACGTCTTTTGATGGTCAGCCAATCTTAAAGATAATAATTTACCATTTAATTGATTTAATATTTGAAAACAAAATTAATATATTAAATATAAGAATAGTTATTATGTCAGAGTGAGTTTTTTTTATTTTTAGAAGAAAATGTCATATTATTTTAAATACTTTAATATTCAGAATTTATGTACACGACATATTTTTCATCTATTTTATTTATAAGCATAAAAAATAATTTAATTTTCTTTTAAAGGTTTTTTATATCATATTATTACACTTTAATCCATTTTAGAAAATATTAATCAATTTCACATCGAAATTAACTATAGAAACATAGAAATCTTTAAGACATTTTATCATTAGAAACTTGCATTGTCACATTGCCTATAGGATTAAATTTTAATATTCTTATTCCACTTCTATGATTGGAAATTGGAAAAATGGATTCATTTGTTTGGAATTAGAAAAATTTATAATTTATAATCACAGAATGATTATTTTGGACCCTAAATAGTAGTGAATATGATTAAAATTAATTATAATGATTAGGGATAAATTAAGATTAATAAGGGAATAAACATTATCCTTATGGTCCAAAATGACCTATACATTTGTCCAAGAGATATTTTATTGCCATATTTATACCTCAAGATATCAATCTTATAATTTACACCATTATTGGTTTCACATTCAACATGATAAATGGGGAAATAATTCCTTTTAAAATATTATATAATAGAATCACTCCCCCTCTACTTTATATGGTCACCACTTATCCCAATTACTCACAACTCTCAAAAGAATTAGGCCTGGCCAAGATATAACCAATTGGATTCCCGAAATCATACAATAGACTTTAAATAATCCCATGAGATACCTTAATAATAAAATAAAAGAAGTTACATGATTTTTAAAGTAACACATTCAAATGATATAATTTCATTAATTTCCTCTATCAATTAAATTATTTTTAAATAATAATATTATAATTAAATTACTAGGATAAATGTAATTTAAATTTTATTTATTATGGATTCTATCTACATATACACACATGTCCATCTAATGGGTGATGAACATGTTGTCTACATGAACATGAACTATCACCTCATGAAATGATGATTGTTCATTCTACGTTTACCACTTCTCATGGTGGTCAGTATGATGAAAAATATGATTATATATATCATTTATGATATATAATATTTCATTAATGTTAAATATGTATTTTATTAAACCTATATATATACATCCATTTTCCATAAAAATTAGAACATCATTTATGGATGAGTGGACAACCATCCCAACATGAGGTGTGATACTTTCACACGATACGTATAATGTATACTGCATGGTTTTAATTAAAAATATTTGACAATTTTTTTTATAAGATATTATTTAAATAATTAAAATTTTTTGGTTATATAATATATATCATTTTCTTTTTCAACATTTCTCACACTTAAAAAGTTATAACGTCTTTCATGGATGTGTGGACTACCACCTCCTCAACACATTTTCTTTCTTTTTTGCAAAACAAGAATTTTATAAATATGTTTATATGATTATATAAAATGTTATATATGATATAAATATTATTCTGGAAATATGTAGTTTTACATAGAATCTTTTCGTAATAAAAATTTAAATGTGAGAACGTTACTCAAGCAAACGTATGACATACCATCTTCATGATTGTAATGTTGATTCATTTTTCGTAACCTTATTTTTTATTGTATTTAAAAGTTTACTTTGATAATAAATATGATAATTGTGTCCTGATTTTTATTCTTGAGATGTTATATATTGACCCTTTTGAATATATTTGACCTACAAATTTTTTTAACACATTAATCATATTTTTTTGAAAAAAACCGACATAAACCAAATTGATTAAGTAGTTTTTAAAAACAAGGTATTAATTGAAATAAAATTAATGATTAATATGAAAATGGTTCAGAAAAACGTATTAAATTATCATAATCTTATTTACATGATATTATAGTTTGTATACACAAAATTAATGAAAATTTAATATAATCTCATATCACCTTTTTTACATATGTGAGATAAATGTCATGCTCAACACTTACATATTTGGTGTGGTGTATATACTTCCCAATTTTTATATTATATCATTAATCATTTTATAATCATGGTTTTAAATCTTTTATTTAATTTTAATCCTCAATGATGATTAGGATTTAAAATGATTCAAATTGTTATTGGATATATTAGAATGTTTAAGGAGTTCGTCCCCCAATAGTGACATTAAGGATCTTTCTATGGTATCTTCATTCAAGGAAAGTATATGAACATTGTATAATAAATTATTTTATTTTTCACTCCTCTAGTTATTAATGATAATTTTCATGTATTAGTAAAAATTTTCTACATTGCGGTACTATTTTTTAAAAATTTGTTTTATGAAAAAACACCATTATTTCTTAATTTAGTTGGAGGAAAATTTTTCTTCTAAAAAAATGATTTAATAAATATTATAAAATTTATTTTAAATTTATTTGTTAAAGAAATTTTTACAGGGTTTTTGCTGTAACATTTTTTAGTGATGCTTCATTTAATTTTCCAAACAAGGGATTTTTGTAAACATTTTACAATAAAAATTAATGTTCTTTAACATCTTATGAAAAGTACATATTTACTATCCATCATTTCATTGATGCATCCTGTCTATGTAATAAATATTACATTTCAATTATAATCATTTCAAAAGAAATTTTTAATGAAAATTTCTTTTAATGGTTTTTTTAAAAAAAGTATTTTTTCCTCAGAATTGATTGAAAAATATATTTCATTACTATCTCATTCAACAAAAACATCAACCCATTATTTTTACTCTATTTGGGATTTGATGTATTGATACCATCCTGAATAATCCATTAGATGTTTTATTACTAATTTGGGAAAGGGTATTATTCACAAACACTTCCTTGAATCATCTGTTATATTCCTTGAAATATTCAATATTTTATTATCAAGGAACATTGGATTTATCATGGATATTCATATTTCTTATATCATATAATATTATTCATATGGTGAATAAATTTTATTTGATTTTAATAATTGGTGAAATATTAGTTATTATGAATTATTTATTCTATATAGATATATGACCAGGAATATTATTTATTTTTATTATAAAATACGAGGAATTATTTCAATCTGTAATGACTGGTGGAGACAAATAATTATATTTCTATAATAAAAATCAATAATATCCTTTGATAAATATATGTTTTGAAAATTAAATGGTCTTATATATTATGTTTTAAATAATCCTTTGAAATTTCATAATGTTATAGGTTTTCGTGTTCCTGAGATGTGACATCCATTAATAATGAATTTCCTTCAAATTTGTTTTACTTATTAATCACCCTGATATTCTGTGTTGAAAAATATACGGATACATATCATTTTCCGATCATTGATTAAATGGAATGTGTTTTAGTTTCTTACCTTTACATATATATTTTTCCTAATCTAGTTATTTTAAATGATTATGTTCCCAGTTAATACCTGTACATATTTTTTATACACTTTTTTCATAGTTAATGGAATATATGTAATGGGAGTTTCGTTATATACCATTTCATAATTATTATTCTCATTAATTCATTATTTCATATGCTATATTATCTCTTAAGGGGAATTTGAGCTCTACCTTATTCTGTTTCATTAACTATTAATCCAAGAATAGTACTATGAAAGACATGAATGGATTTACTTGATGTATTAATGTTATCCTCGATGTTCAATATTTATAGATAAAAAAATTATATTTTAAATAGTCTATTATTTTTAAATAAAAAATACATGTGTGAATTGGGATTACTAATACTACTAAATTTTTGATCATTTGGGATTTGATTCCTAGTAATATTGCTAATATAATTTGATGAAAACATCAACTCTAAGCGACGTGGGGAACGCGAACTACAATTTCAATAATAGGATGTTTAGTATCAACTATAGAAACAATATTTATGGAAACATAGATTATATATCATATCAATAACATAGTATTTGGGGATTATTATAAAATAAAATCAATAAATTTTGGTAAGGTATATCTTATACTGGTCTTCCTAGATATAAATCCATGTATGAATACATAATGTGGATGTCATTATAACATAGATGTACCTATGAGTAATAACTACAAAATGTGTTCCGAGCCTAACTTAGGGTATCTGAGTATTCAACAATGGACATTATCTTACAGATAGTTTGACACTCTGATCGTATAACCATTAGAAATTTTACATTTTCATTACAAACCATTATGAGTGATTTTTAAAATTAGTATCCTTTGTTAGACCTATGTGTTTTAGATTTACGATATGTTGTCATGCATTAGAAATCTTATAAATGATATTATAGATAATCCCTAAACCAATAAAGGTCATATTAGGAAATAAATCAATAATATATTAAAATATCATGTTTTTATTGAGTAATTAACTCAAAATTATATTTAGTGATTAATTTCATTTCAAGGATGTCCATCATATTTATTTTGGAAATTATATTATTTTAGATTTAGAAATAGAAAACCTATTTGATGGGTGATATCCAATGAAATCTTGTATGGCTAGGTGACCTAAACTCATATCTGATGGATGACATGGGTTTGATGCCAATAACTAATATAAAAAATTGGTTTGTTAATATGTAAATTTTCTAGTTAATCAAATTGTTGAATACATCGTAATGAAGAACAAGTAATATACTTTATTAGGATTGAGATTAATGTATTAACCATATCATCCTTATAAATTATCTAGAGGTTAATAGTTATACTTTTCACAAATTTATGGGGATTAATATATTTTAAAAATGTATTTTAAAACATCAGGAATCAAAATTATTTTTTGAATGAATTGGAAAATATATCAAATAACAACAAAATTTGGAATTTTTTTACATAATTATACAATGTATGTTCACGTAGGTTATAAAAGAAATATACCACGTTATGAAAAGTATCTTAATTTTTCTCTTTGTTTCATTTATTTGTATAAACTGATTTCCTTTTAAATCATCATAGATTTACTGATTTCTGGCCCTGAACATTATATGAATTGTTCAATTATTTTATAATTTATGAACTCAACCACTCCCTGTAAATATTTACTCTATTCATAAAAGTAATTATCTATAATTTCTTATATTTTACTCTTAATTAGATAACGATTAATATATTAGTCAATATGAACGTTTCACTCCCCATTCTCGCTTTCATATATTATGTTTTACTTTCACACAATGTTTTTCATGTATGGATTTTGACCATGTTCATCGAGGATTACGATATTTTTATTTGGTTTTAGTTGTGACAGGTTATGTTTATTGAATTTCCTTCTTTGTATAATGTTTCCCTCTTGGTTTTAAATTGTATCTTTATAGAGTTAAGAGATATATATTGATGTTTTGTCTTAAAATAGGCATGTGCACGGTTGGTTCATGGTTTGATAAACTATATATCTGAACCCAGGATATTGTGCGGTAGGTATAAAAACTTTTGAATAGTTGGTGCATGGTTGCTGGGCCTCTTAAGAGTGACCATGTGGTCTATCTTTTGTCTACAAAAAATTTTGGCACATAGTTTAAAAAACTATGTTGTCTAATCGTGCAAGTCATCCAATAAAATAAAATTTTATTTTTCCAACATTGCCCCTTTTGATTTTCAGACCAAAATGTGGAATATTCTTATTCACATGGTTCTTCCATTCCTAGGAATCTTATAACTTATTTCTCAATTTATCCCCCCAACCATGTTGTACATATAAGAGATGTATAAGGGTTTTCTAGATTCAATGGTATTTGTCCTTCTCTTCACACAACCCTCTGCCTCATTCTCCCATTCTTTCATGGTTATCTTTTCTTCCATAATCCAGATTCGCTTAGGGTTTTGTTTTCTAACTGTTTTTTGTTTTTATTTTTTTCTATTATATATGGTATTAATAGATTTAAGGTTTTCTAAATCGCATCGGGTGTTTTCAGGTGTTTGTTTCCATTCCGCAATGGATTTGATGTTGGTATCCCAATCTTCTACACTTATTATTTCAGAATTGTTGATTTCATGGTTCTCAAATCATTTATATATTCTGAATATTTATATATTATCCTTTGATTAGTTTATTGGTGATAAAAGTAGAAGTTTATTTCTTGTTTGTGAAAATTTGTATTGTTTTGGTTAAAATTTTCAAACCAAGTATTTAATGAAATGTATTTTTAGATTTTTCATGTCATTGGGATATATAAAAAAAATTTATAATTTGAAATAAGTTTATGGCATAAAATTTTATGTTTTTGACTTCATTTAGAGTTAAATAGAAATTTTTTTGTTGGATATTTATTTTCTTGTGTTTGATAAATTTCCCAATGTGTTTTATGGTATAAACGGGGATATGAAATGTATGTGTTGTATTTTTTTTATTATAATGGAATCATAATAAATGTTATTTTGGGAGTATTTTTGGTTTTGAGAATTTGTTTTGATATTATTAACAAATTGTTATAGGTTTATAAGGAGTTTGTTCAGGGGTTTCCAATGGAAGAATAATGTTGTATTTCTATAAATATGGTTGTATTTTGAATGTGTAAACTAATTGTTTTAAGGGAATAATTTAAATATTTAAATACAAAATGTGGTGTGTTAATAGAACATTGTGAAAAGTGAAATTTTTACCATCGATACATATTGGTTTTCTGAAATCCATATATTATCATTTGGGAACATTGTGAAAATGGTGAAATTTATTATTATTTAAAACCTCCTTTATGTGTTATCATGAACAGTATTTGTATATAATGGATTGGATTTAAATTCTGTGTAATTATTCTGATAAATTATTCAAGTTCTTTAGGTTGGACACTTTGTGTTCCATTGTTATGTGGCATGAGATCTGTCCTTGGAGTGGCCCTAGGTGATGGATGTTTTGAATTATTAGTACTATATACAGGTAGTGATTGAATGCTCAGTTGGAATTAGATGTACCCCCCAATAAATACATGATACATGGGATCCAACAATATAGGGAGAAATTTCTAAGAATGATTGAGGAAATGGAATGTCATGATACTGACTACTGGCCAATAGTATGTGGATATATTCGGTTTATTACTATGGGAATTTCCCTCGACCTTCCCTAAAAAAGGATGACTGAGCGTATTGAGATTTTTGATTTCAGCATGTTTTGAATGCTATCATAGATTAGGTCTTAAATATTGTTGTCCTTTAGATTATACATGATCACTTGTGATAAATTGTGTTTATTAACTCTTGGTTTCTTGTAGTAATGAATGTGGTAAATGTATCTATATTTACATTTTCTTTATAATGTGATTGCTATAATTCATTCTTGTGTATTTTTGGATTGAATGTTATATATTGATTTTAATAAGGATTATAAAATTTATTATCAAGTAATGTGTTTTACACTATTTGTTAATGATGAAAAACATAGACATAACATTCCCTTGAATGTTTTAATGGAAAACTAATGAAATGTGTTGACCTCACCTATTTTGATAATTCCAATCATGCTTTCACGAACATTGATAATCCCAAATAATGTTTATCTATATATTAATTATTTCAATATATGAAATTCGATTATCAAACAGATAATAATATAAAAATAATCATTGAAATATGATAATCAATATTTATCTACGTTTATATGAATTTTGAAATAATTCTATCTCAATCGGATAAGTTTTGCATAAATCAGATAAGTGTTAAGTCACTTATATGATTATAGCTACTGATATAGATCTACTGGTACATTGTATACCGACAGACATAGTAACTGATTAGAAAAGGTAACCGATATGCATAGCTACCGGTATATATAAGTCCACTGGTAATCACAAGTCTACCGATTTAACAAGCCTACCGATAGAACAAGTCCTCCGATAAAACTATTCTACTGATAGAACAAGTATACCGATAGAACAAGGCTAGTAATACAAATTCTTACGATAAGTGTAGTTACAGATACAGACCATCACTGAGACAAGCATGCTATTGATAGACATGTGAGCTACTGATACACCAAAGCTACTAATACAGGAGTCACTGGTACATAGAACTGATACACTGAGTAACAGATATTGATACAAGGAGCTACCGGTACAAGAACAATGAGTTACCGATAGGAGCTCACTACTATACAAAGTCCACTGTTACATACCTACCGACAGAAGGCTACTGATCAAAGATTTCAGTCATTGTTTCCTAAACTCTACTTTTTTCAATATTATTTATTTATTAATCAATGGTCATATTTGATGATTTTAATGCAATCAATGTTATATAATGATCGTTTTTGGAATCTCAAGGAATCTTACCTCGTACCTGTAAAAAGAGAATCATTCCCATTGCCCAAGATGAAAGCTATATAAGGAAGGAAAAAGGCCGGATATAATACACAAGGATGTATGTGCAAATAAAGGGAAAAAGAGTGCTGAAAAGTGGTGCATTCACACACACACAAAAATAATTCATCTATACTGGAAGAACACTGGACAGA
This sequence comes from Viscum album, assembly GCA_963277665.1. Taxonomy (NCBI): domain Eukaryota; kingdom Viridiplantae; phylum Streptophyta; class Magnoliopsida; order Santalales; family Viscaceae; genus Viscum; species Viscum album. Next base: position 2,015,117,083 of record OY728136.1, on the reverse strand, counting down.
CACGAAGCCATTCATTAAAGGAGAGAACACAAGATGAACGTCAGTCAATGAGTGAAGAACTAAAATATTCTCTTCATTAACTATATCTGATCAAGCTAAACCTAAAAACCAAGGAATGAAATGACACTCTTTTGTTTAGACAAAAAACCAGAGAAGGAATCATAAGAATTTCTGACAAAACAAATGGAATCCAGAGTTTCACTTCAAATCACGAGAGAAATCTAAACTCTTATATATTCTCTTAGTGATTATTTTATTTAAATTTCAAGCTGTGTGTGTAATTTGTATATTTTATACACACATTGTCTCTTGTGAAAAACTATAGGAACATTAAATCCTCACAAAAACCTTCCATAACTCTTTAATTTCCCATTGTGGATAGTGGTATAAGTCAAGTATTACATAGATAGCTTGTGTTCTATTGTTCTTATTCCAACGTAAAACTGTGGTAGTGGTCTTAGTACCTGTCCAGTATTTTTCACTGTTGTTTACCATGATCCAGGGTGTGGATCAAATTTATATATGTTCTTTGAGAGGACTATGTCTTGGCTTGAGACTGATCCTCTTGTTTAAACCTGTATTTCTTACTTATTTTAATTTTAACTTTTATTGAATATTCCTCTTCTAATTAATTTCAAATATAATTTTTTTTAATGTTACATTGATAGATAATCTAGAAAGTTTTTGTATGTACTATAATGAATTTTTTTATCTTATAAAGTTAATTAATATTTAGATTTGATTAACTGAGAACTAATCAATTTTTTAAGAATATTATTGACCCATTATAGTTTTACAAAGTCACTACAGAATATCCTGTTTTTCAATTTGGGGGATTTTAAGAGAAATATTTTAACAGAAATTTTTAATTGGAACTCAATTCACCCCCCTCTTGGGTATCCACTCTAACTAACATTTGGTATCAGAGGACTATTTTGTTTATCATGGATTTCAAAATACTATGTTTATCAAATGTGATTTTAGTTGTATCTTAACGTTCATAAATTTCTATTATTTCTCAATTTTATCTTGTTAAATATATTTTCTATAATATAAAAATGGATAATAGACTTGAGGATGCTGCTAACAACAGGCCACCTTTATTTAATGGTACAAATTAAACTCAGTGGAATCTTAAAATGAAAATTCATTTGGAGAGTAATGGATTTGATATCTCGACTACTATAGAATCTCAATATAAGATTCGATAAAATGATATAAATACTTGGGATGAAGCTATTAAGACTTCCAATAATTATAATTGTAATGAAATGAATGCCTTGTACTATGCTTTAGGTGATGAATAATTTAACAGAAAATCTTCTTGTAAAAACACTTATGAAATCTGGGACACCTTGGATATTTCCCATGAGGGAACAACAAATGATAAATAAATGAGGATGAATACCTATACTATTAAATATGATAATTTTAAACTGATGTCTGATGAACCTATTTCTGACATGTATCTCAGATTCAATGAGATTGTCAACACTACGATATCTCGTGGTAAAGTTGTTCCAGAAAAGGAACAAATCATCAGGATATTAAATGTCTTCTAGAAAGATGGAGAGGCACATCTGTTTTGATTATAGAATCTTGCAACATCAGCAAACTGCATGTTAAAGAATTTATTGGTATGGTATTGATGTATTAGGAAAAGATGATGGTAAAAAAGAAGAAGAATATGATGACCCAAATAGATAGTCAGTGGCTTTTAATTCTACTGCCTTGAGGGGAAAGGGCAAAGAGAAAGTACACATACAAACTGAAATATCATCAAGGGAAATTTCATATTCCGACAGTGATGCATAGATGGCTCAAATAGGCAGATGATTTTAGAAGTTCTACAGGAAGAATATATTCTTCATAAGATAAAATTACAATGGAAAATATGACAAGAAAGATCATTTGAATAAGGTCTAGAAGAAGTCTGATAAAAGTGATGAGATAATCCACTCTGAATGAAAAAGTAACAGACATGTAAAAGCAGACTGTCCAAAATTGAAGTTCAAAAGGAAAAATTACAAAAAAGACAGAAATTATAAGAAAGATATGAATGCTACTTGGAGTTCTTCAAAGGACAGTTCAACTTATTCTGATTCTACTCAGGATGAAAAATATCGAAAAGCTATCATGTGTTTTATGACAAACACATCTGCTGTAACATTGGATACTCCTTCTTTAAATTCATATTATTCCGGATATGATTCTAATTCTGAATCAAAAAATATGTCTACTGAATAGTTATTTGAATATTGTAATATGATAGAAGAAACATTTAATGAATTGAAGGAAAAGTATAATGCTTTAATGAAACAGAATGCTCTAACAAGTTCTGTATAATTTTAACTTGATTTAGAAAAAGAAATGAATGCTCAATTACTGATGTAAAATAATAAAATGAAGTTGTCTAATGTGAAATTAAGGAATTAATTTGACAAATTCACTAATGGAAAAGATTCAATTACTCATATTCTGGGAAAAAAAGTGGCACCAAAATATACCACTGCAATTGGCTAACATCCTGGATAGAGACAGTTTACTAAAACTAGATTTATTCCTAAATCTAGACAGAATACTGCAACTTACAATTCTGGAAATTCATATTCTTAATCTAGTTATTAAATTGGTTATAGATCAAAAATGGTTTATCATTCAAAATCTATTGATAATGTAAATTATTTGAGACCCATAAGACAAATATGGGTACCTAAACCTTTGATTGCTAACCTGTTTGGACCCATGAAAATCTGGATACCAAAATCATTCTATGTTTAAACCTCTTTTGTAGGAAACCTGGTTGAAGAGTTCTCATAATAAGGTATGGTACTTGGACAGTGGATGTTCAGGGAATATGACTAATGATTACTCATTATTCATGAGTTTAATCAATGTTGATAGAGTCCATGTCCGATTTGGTGATAATTCTGAAGGAAAAATCATCATCCTAGCCCAGATTGGTAACACTAATTCAGTTTTAATTTCTAATGTTTTATTTGTTGATGGACATAAATGTAATCTGTTAAGTATTTCTCAGTTATGTTATGATGGTTTCAATGTTAAATTTGAAAATCATTCTTGTAATGTTTTTAACTCTAAAAATGTTTTAGTATTATCTGCTTTATGAAATGAAAATGTATATGTAGTTCATTTGAATTCATTATCTAAACAAAACATTACCTATTTAAATGCTTTTCAAAAGGAATATTGGCATTGGAACAGAAGATTAGGACACTTTAACATTATTTAACTTAGAAAACTGACTACGATGAACTTAGTTAGAGACCTATGCAAACATTAATTCCCATCATACAGAGTTTGTAATCCCTGTCAAAAGGGAAAGAAACATAAAATTTCTATTAAATCAATGAAATATGTTTCAACTTTTCATCCTCTTGAGTTGGTTCACCTGGATTTATTTAGACCTTCTAGAGTTTTCAGTTTAAATGGTATGTATTATGTCTATGAATTAGTAGATTATTATTCTAGATATACTGGGGTATAGTTTATAGCTCACAAAAGTGAAGCTTGTTCTTACTTTATTAGAAACTCCAAGTCTGTAGAAAACCTTAGTGGACATAGGATTAAGACCTTGAGAAGTTACCATGGTCGTGGGTTTGAAAATCAGGAGTTTGAATCTTAATTCTCGCACAATGGCTATAGTCACAACTTTTCTACCCTTTGAAAACATCGGTAGAATGGTGTAGTAGAAAGGAGGAATATAACCCTTCAGCAAATTGAATGAACAATGCTTAATGAATATGAACTACCTATTTATTATTGGGCTGAAGCTGTTAAATCAGCTTGTTATATTTGGAATAGAGTCTTGATTAGACCTGTTCTTAAGAAGAACACTTATGAGTTGTGGAATAATAGTAAACCTAAGGTTAGTTACTTTATAGTTTTTGGTTGGAATGTTTTTATTCTCAATATAAAGGATAATATTGACATGTTATCTTCTAAAAGTGGTGAAGGAATTTGTCTTGGTTATTCTTTAACTATAAAATCCTATAGAATAATTAATAAATGAACCAAATGTGTGGAATAATCTATTTATATAATGTTTTATGAAAGTGATCCACAGGAACCTAAGTACTCTCTTGAAAATATTGAGGAAGATTTTTCTATTCTGGACCATAATGATAAAATCAAAGAACCTGCAGTAAATACATCCTGTTCTAGGAATATTACAGAATCTACTTCTGTAGAACCCAAACCTAGAGAGGAGCCTGAAATTTCTAGTCCTACCTTTACTAGATCATCTAGGATTCTAAAGAATCAACCCTTAGATGATGTTATTGGTAATCGTGATTGAGGGACACAGAATAGAGCTTCTCTATGAAATCAGGTTGAACATCAATACATTATTTCACAGCTAGAACCTAAAAATGTCAATGATGCAATCAATGGTGAATTATGGGTAAAGGATATAGAAGAATAATTAAATCAATTTGAATGAAACAATGTCTGGGAATTAATTGAGAGACCTAAAGACACATTGACCATAGGCACTAAAAGGGTTTTTAGAAATAAAGTTGATGAGTCAAGAAAAATAGTAACAAAGAAAACTAGATTAGTTGCAAAAGGTAATAGTCAAAAAGAATTTATACACTATGAGGAAAGTTTTGACCTTATAGTTATATTAGATGCTATTAGGATTCTACTTTCCTATGATGCTCATCTGACATACAAATTATCAAATGGATGTTAAAATTGATTTTCTAAATGGTTTTAAAATTGAAGATGTTTTTTGAACAACCACCAGTATATACTAATCCCCATTTCCAGAATCATGTTTTTAATCTTTATATAGCATTATATGCTTTAAAACATGATCCAAGATCTTGGTATGATAGAATTAGTAATTTTATGATCTGAAAATGTTTTACTAAATGGATTGATGACCCTACTCGTTTTATTGAAATAATTTCTTAAGATGTTTTGATAGTAAAAATCTATATAAATGATATTATTTTTGGATCTTCTAAACCTTCATTCTGTACTGATTTTTCAAAAAGTATGAAAAATTAATTTGAAATGAGTTTAATGGGGGAACTCAAATATTTTCTGGGATTTCAAGTTTTTTAAAATGAAAATGGTATGATTTTGAATCAATGTAAATATAAAAAGGATATTTTAAAACATTTTGGTTTAGATTGTATTAAAGAATTTGATACTCTTATGAGTACTATTCGTAAATTGGATGCAGCTGAAACTGGGAAACCAGTGGATCAAAAAAATTACAGAGGTATGATTGAAAGTTTAATTTACCTTATTGCTAGTCGACCAGATATTATGGTTAGTGTGTTCATGTGTTCAAGATTTCAAGCTAATCCTAAAGAATCACATTTACTTGGTGTTAATAGAGTTTTCAAATATCTTAAACATACTGCAAATTTAAGTTTGTTTTATCCAAAAGAAAAATCTTTTGAATTAATGAGTTATTCAGATGATGAATTTTCTCGTTGCATGTTGGATAGAAAATGCACATATGGAACATGTCATTTATTTGGAAAATCCATAGTATCTTGGTATTGTATGAAACAGAATTCAGTTGCTTTGTCCACTGCTGAAGCAGCGTATATAGATACTGGTAGTTGATGTGCACAAATTATTTGGATGAAACACACTCTTTTGGATTATGGATATGATTTTAGACATGTATCTATTAACTGTTATAACACCAGTGAAAGTAACATTTCAAAGAACCATTTGTCTCAATCTAGGACCAAACACTTTGATGTAAGGAACAATTTTTTGAGAGATCATACCAAAAAGGTTATATTACTCTTGAATTTATAGGTATTGAACATTAATTAGATGACATTTTAACCAAACGTTTATGTTCGGATAGGTTAAGTTACATTAGACATGAGTTAAAAACAATAAACCTCACTGATATGAAACCACACCAATAAACCTCACCGATATGAAACCTCACCGATAAACCTCACCGTTATGAAACCTCACCGATAAACATCACCGCTATGAAACCCCACCGATAAATATCACTGATATGAAACCTCACCGATATGAAACCTCCCAAATAAACCTCACTGATATGAAACCTCACTGATAGGAATTCTCACGGGTATACCCTACAGTTGAGTATGCACTGTATTAGACTACTGTCTGCCACCAGAAACTGTATCATTTATACATTACTTATTATATATTAATTAATTATTGTATGATTCCTAAATGACAAAACTAAGTCCTAATCACATCTCGGTCCACCCCAATCCCTTTGCCATCAAGCCTTAGCTACCGAATCTCTTAGAAAACCCATGTTCTTCAAACCAAAGTTGGAAAAAACCAAACTCCCTTCTATCAAAGATGACATTGATTATCCAAATGTGAAGAAGCATAAGACATACCAAGGAAGAATTAGCAGTGTTGTTAGAATAAGGTCAGGGAAGTGACTAGTGAACCCGCACTTACAAAATAGAGTTATTGTGATAAAAAAATAGCTATGTGTGGAATGGTTGTTGTCTATTAGATCGTTAGTTCTAGAGGTGTTGGAAAATCATAAGTGGGTAGAATAATTTTCGAACAAATATTCCCTCTACTATCTGAAGCTGGTGAATCAGTTATACGAGTTTGTGATTTTTCATAAATCAAATCATGAGAACCGACTGATTTCATTTATGATTGTAAATGAGATATATTTTTCTTTTATTGAGTGGGATGAATTTCTGAAGGTTCCATATGATGGTTATTTTGGATAATCATCGAAATCAGTACCACCTACAAGAGACATATTTGATTATGAGATTTCCATAGAGGATCTCACCGGTAGTGGAAAGAAAAGATATGTGGTGGTTGGAGAAATGGATATTGTGAACAGATTGTTGTTTAAGTTTTTTCAGCATGTTTTAATTCCAAGGAGGGGGGACTTTGCGAATTTAAGATATCAAGATATGTTTCTTCTACATATTTTGATACATAGTGTGAAAGTAAATATATGAAGGCTGGTAATGATTTAAATGGAGGATATTATTAAGACCAAATCAAAGACCAATGACTTATTCTTTTATATGTTGATCTTAGTAATGAGTAAGGTAAAAGCAGTATCAGAGTCTTAGAATGAGGCAGTAGTGGTAAGAAACAACCTCTGTATCACAAGCACTATATGAAAATACATGAAGATAAACTAGAACCCAAGGAGGGGAGAGTGGGTTAGTGATGATAAAAAGTTATATGTTATGTTCAATCATGTAGATCATCCTTCAATACCTAAGGATGTGCGGGATCCAGGTCTGAGACCTCATGAAGAAGAGACACATTATAGAGATGATTCACAAGAGGAAGATTCCTCTACAACAGATGGAAGAGATCTTGACTTGCGTCCTTGTCCAACTCCTGAAGTAGTGTCACAAGAAAAGGAGAGTGGTTCTTTAAACTCACCTAGTACAGAAACTACTTTGGATATAAGAAATAAAGAGGCACATGTTGATGAGGAAGACCAACAGAAATCATATCAGGAAAAGGTTGCTCCAGAAAATGAAGAAGAAATTCATGCAAGTGAAGCATCTGTTTCTGTTAGTTTGAGCCTTATTCCACTGGTTGGACATTCCATAATGCCGGTTGAGGAATTTGATGATGTTGATATACATTTAACTATTCATGAGGAACCTCCTGTTGTCATAGAAATAGAGATGGTTGTGAAAGATTCAAATGAGGAAGACAATATTGACGAGGTTACTGCTGCCATACAATAAAATGCACCAGTTGAGGGGGAGCATCCAACCAGGTTTGGCCATGTTTCAGTGCCTGTTGAGTTTGAAGACTGGGCAGAGGTCCCATGGTATTTGTTTGTGGATTACATTACCCAAAATCTTACAATGAGACATCCCTTTGGAGACCAAAAATCAATTATGATATTCAGTCTGAGATATTACCTTAAGATGTGGTAAGAAAACGTGATATGTATAAAATAAAATATGATCTCAAAATCAGATTTGTTGAATAAATAAGGAAAATGGAATATTCACTGGTGTCATCCATTAAATTGATTATGAATGACTTTGTATCCAATATAGTATCTGAAAGAGCACCTTTTTTGGTTGCACCTGCTGATATGATCACTAGGTATGACATAACATCCAAAAAGGTTGAGATGAAAGAGTCTTTGAGTGCTCTTCTTCCAAAGTTAAAGAATAACATTGTGGATGAAATGAAAAATTTGGAAAAGTCCTTCAAACCCTCTATTGGTTGTAATGTGTCAACCTTTGTGGAAAAGTTATTAGATGAAGTCACAACTTTCCAGAACCAAGTATCTAAACTGGAAAAGTTTATTGAAGTTCTAAAGAAATCAGTTGTCACTCTGGAATCCTATATGAGTTCAAAACCTCAATCAGACAGGAATTTGTCTTTTGTGAAGAGTGTAGTGAGCCAGATGGTTTCAGTTTTTGAAGGTATTAAAAAGTCTGTGGGGAATCATATTGGTGCGCAAAATTCTGCAGGGAATAATCTTATTAGTGGGAAACAAAGAGTGTCATGGAAACTGTAACCGTCTCTATTGGTTGTCTAGCTTCCAAACCTTCAATGGATTTGGATCAGATTAGAGAATTGATGAAGGAGGAGCATAGTTCAGCATCATCCAGTGGATCTGTGGACACATCATATTTGACCAATGTAGTGACTTCAACTCGAGATACAACTAGAGATATTATGAAGATTGTTTATGACTATATGAGAGAGTCTTCTAGATCTCAGAAATAACTGAAAGATAGGGTATATTACTATTTCCAAAGGGTTTACACCACAAATCAACTCAATAATCATTTCAAGCATATGTTAGAAAACATGAAGATACCGCCAATCAATCAAGCCTTCAGAGAACATGTCATCAAGATTAGGGAGTTGACTACTGCAATGGAAAAATTCATGGACAACATGGATGATTTCATTTCATCCATGGAAAAAGGAGGAAAAATCATTATGGATTTCAGAAATCTATTGTTGCCTTTCTTGAATGTGGATTCTTGACCAGTGATTGTACCTCCATCTTTACATGCATCTTCCACTACTAATTCTCATGTTTCGATGACTCTAAACCAAGCTATCCAAAGATTTACTACTATGATCACTTAGAGAGCTACACAGTACAAGCCAGAAATAGTTTCAGTTGCTCGGCCACCTCTGGCCATCTCTGGTTTTCCTAAGCCTTCACCTATATCCACATAACTGGAACATTGTTCTGATCCCAAGGGGAAATCTCATGCTGAGGATGTGGATTTATCAATGGATAAATTTTTTTATAGGAATCACCTGTAATTTATTTTTCATTTGAGTATTTGTTTGTAAGTGTTTTTTCCATGGAATACATATGATCTTACCTTCTTTTCTCATATTTTTCCTTTTTGTACCACATTTTGATTATCACAAAGGGGGAGAAATACTATCTAAGGGAAGATTATCTGAGGGAGAAAAAATATATTTTATGCCAAATGGGGATAAATACTATATTTTATGAGCATAATTCATTTTCCTATGATCGATTTGTTTTATTTTTTATCTTTGATATATATGTTTTATAATACATTGTTCTCTCTGATACAATTTGAACTAATTCCCTATCCTCTGATACATTACTAATTATATTATGATTATAATATCCGAAGTTGTGATTATCAAAAGGGGATATTGTTAACCTCACATGTTTTGATAATCCCAATCATTATTTCACATACTTTGATAATCCCAACTAATGTTTATCTATATATTAATTATTTCAATAAATGAAATTCTATTATCATGTTGATAATAATATTAATATAATATTTGAAATATGTTAATCAATGTATATCTATGTTTATATAAATTTTGAAATAATTTGAACTCAATTGGATATGTTTTGCATAAATCAGATAATTGTTAATTCACTGATATGCTTATAACTACTGATACAGATCTACCGGTATATAGTCTACCGATAGACATAGTAACCGATAAGAAAAGGTCACCGATACGCAGAGCTACTGGTATGTATAAGTCCACCGGTAAGCACATGTCCCTGATAGAACATGTCTACCAATAGAACAAGTCTACCGATAGAACATGTCTACCGCTAGAACAAGTTTACCAATAGAACAAGTCTACCATCAGAACAAGGCTACCAATACAAAGTCTACCGAGAAGTGTAGTTACCAATACAGACAGTCACCAAGACAAGCAATCTACTGATAGACAAGAAAGCTATTTATAGACCAAATCTACCAATACTGTTTTTACTTGTACATATAACTGATACAAAGAGTAAGAGCTACCGATACAAGGAGATACTGGTACAAGGACAACGAGCTACCGATAGGAGCTCAATACTATACAGAGTCCACCACTACATACCTACCGACAGAAGGCTACTGATAAAAGACTTTCAATCACTGTTTCCTAAACACAACATTTGTCAATATTATTTATTTATTAAGAAACAGTCATATATAATGATTTTAATGCAATCAATGTTTTTTAATGATAGTTTTTGGCATGTCAAGGAATCGTATCTCGTACCTGTAAAAAGGTAATCATTCCCATTTCTCATGCTGAATGCTATATAAGGATGGACAAAGTACGGACATAATACACATGGATTTAATGTGAACAAAATAGGAAAAAGAGTGCTGAAAATTGGTGAATTAACACACAAAAAAGAATGACTTCATCTATACTAGAAGAACAGTAGACATACATGAAGCCATTCATTCAAGAAGAGAAAAAAATATGAATGTCAGTCAAGGAGTGAAGAACTACAAATGGCTCATCATGCACTCAAGCTGATCAAGCTGAACCTGAAAACCAAGGAATCAAAGACACTATGTTTTTTAGAGAAAAACCAGAGAAGGACTCAGATGCATTTCTGATAAATAAAAAGGAGTCTATAGCTTCACTTCAAATCACTACAGAACTCTAAAATCATGTATATTCTCTTGGTGATTCTTCTATTTTTATTTCGAGCAGTGTTTATACTCTGAATATTTTATACACACACTCTCTCCTGTGTCAAACTGGAGGATCTTTAAATCCTAACTCAAACATTCCATAACAGTTTTATTTGACAATGTGAGTAGTTGTAGAGGTCATGTAGGACCTGGATAGCCTATTTGTTATTGTTCATATTCCCATGTAGAACTGTGGTAGAGGTATTTGTACCTGGACAGTCTTTGCACTGTTGTTTACCCCAACCTAGGTTGTGGATCAAATTTATATAAACTGTTTTAGAGGACTAATTCTCATCATGAGACTGAAACACTTGTTTAAAACTGATGTGCTTACTTATTTTGGTTTTATGTTTTATTGAACATTCCACTGGTAATTATTTGAAATATAAATTTTTTTTAATTTTAATTTGATAGTTAAACTAGAATGTGTTTGTATGTACATTAATGTATTAGGTTAGCTTTATATGTTAATTAATCTTCAGATTAGATTAACTGAGAACTATTCAATCATTTAAGAATCTAACTAACCCTATATAGTTTTACATGTTCACTACAGATTATCCTGTTATTCAATTTGAGGGATTTTAAGAGAATTTTTTTAACAAAAATTTTTAATTGGAACTCAATTCACCCCCTCTTGAGTATCCACTCCGAACAACAAAATGAGTATTGTTTTTGGAAATGAGTATTGTTTTTGGAAATGAGTATGTGAAATTTGTTGTACATTGTTTTTAAGTAAGATGTGTAGAAAATAATGTGGTTATATATTGTAGTAAAAATATGAAATTTTGTATTATTGTATTTTAAATGATGTACATTTGAAATTGATAATCAGACAATGCTACTAAGTTTTAATACTCAAGCCTATAGTTCTTTTTTTAATCATTTTACATGCTTCAACATGGGTTCATTCACCTATGGTGGTGAGTGATCTATGTGTAGGAGAGTGACCTATGAGGTAACATAGAGATAATGTTTTCTTCTTATCTGGTAGGTTGTTTTCTTGAAGTTGTTGTAAATTTTCAGATTGTATATAAATGTTTTCAACTATTTTTTATTTATATAATTTGTTGTTTAGTTAATTTTGAAGCTTGATTCTATAATTTGTAGGTGAAACCATTCCATCATACACAATAATGATTCATGGAACTAGTATCCAACCCATAAGGATTAGAAAGACCATTGGGCCTTGTCATAGATTGGCCCAGGTGAAGGGTTCATGATCGTTCCGAGATGGTTCATAAATAAATGTTATTAGGGAATGTCGGATCATAGGGGGCATTTCATTTAAAGGTAACCTTTATAAAATGAGGATGTCCCAGTACACAGATAATGATTTTCAGGTCATGAGGGGTAGGTGTGGTAAAAGCGTTGCAGACTCTTTATAATTCTAATCCTTATGTTTTCATGGTATGTTCAATTTTATATGTTAATAGGTTCTTTAGGAATTTTTTGTTGAATGGGGTTTGAAAAGAGGGTCAGGATAGTGGTATCTATGAGCTCACACGTCTTGGAAATCCATTTAGAGGAAGGGGAATAGTCATATAAGGCTCTCCGTAGCATCCGAGGTAAATAAAGAATATGGAATTCTCTTATTTATCAATATGTGTGAATAATATATTAATATTACTTTAAAGGGAAAACTATGGTTGATGGAATACCCAGTACGCAACAACAAGTTTCTTTGAAATCTTATATTGCACACTAATAATAAAATAATATTATTTTAAATGGTAGATAACGCCTAGCCATTGTAATGGAAGGAATGAACAGAAATAACAACAAAATGATTATATATGTTTGACAAATATTTTTACTTGTATCCCATAAATGTTAGAGGCTTAAAATGCGAATGAATCCAATTTTAAACGTAAATATTCTAATATTCTTTAAAAGGTTGATTAACCGCCTTTTGATGGGGAAACATTTTTAACTCCACTTTTTGACAATTTTATATGTTATATTTGACAATATAAAATCCTTCTTTATAATCGGTATATGAAAATTTATTTTCTGTATGTATTTTGTATTTTTCTGATAAATTTCAATTTGGTAATGAATAGTGAATGATGTTGTATTTTAATTCAAAACCTCCTTTTAATCTAATTTATTTATATGGTTAGAATGTATTTTTAATTTTTTTAAACTTAAATTAGAATATATTTTTACCATTTAATCCAATGGGGGTCATTGGAATTAATTTCACCTTGAAATTGCACATAAACAAGTGTCAATCTTTTGATATATATTGTCTTTTAAAAACACGCTATTTGTTTTGATAGCGGGAATTAATAATAAAATTAATTAATTAAACATATATGTTATGAATTTGGTAAAATGGACATCATTTTTGAATTTGGAATATCAAATATAGCTTAGGGTTAATTTTTGGTATTTTTTCGGAAAAACATCAATTTTGATGAATAGTGAAACCACTAAGTGGTAGTTAAAAAACCGATATTTCGTTTAAATGAAATTTTACCGCATATATGAATTGATTTTTAAAAATATGACAAATATGGTTGTCATTATTAGTTATAATGTGGTTCAATGGGATGAAACTAATTTTTGGTGAATAGTAACTTTTGAGTTTTATTAATCGTAATTAGAGGTAATTAGTGTAATTTAAGGTTAAATTAATGTTTTAATAACATGAAATTAATTTAACACAAGTACTACCCTTATATGATGATTCATGGTTGACCATGAAAATCCATTGGTCAACTTGGGGACTAAATGTAGCCCCTTGGGTAAGAAAATTACATTAATAACTTTTTATTTAAAGTTAAAATAAAAATGTCACACACATGTATTGTTTTACTAAAACAATTTTTACCTAGGATTATATAAGTTATAATTTTGACTATAAGTATTCATTATAAATCTAAAATGATTTAATACATCATGATAATTTTTTGATAATTTTTAGTCAGTAAGAAAATAAATTTATTTATGACACCATGATGATGCAGTGATTACCTCATAATGAATGATTTAAATAAAATTAAAAGATAAGATAAACTGTAAGACATAAATTTGACTAAAACCTATTGGATGTTTGGATTTATAACCACTATCACCTCATCCTCGAAATATATAATTTTGGGTCCTTTAAAATCCGAAAATCATTTCATAATAAAGTCACATTTCATGACCTTCTAAGAGTGCCCCTCCTCCCTCTAATAAAAGGCTCCCACCCTTACTCCTATACCGACACCCTTCATTCCCTTTGCTCGTCCAACCCCTACTCCTATTATCTCTTTACATCACTATCATCATCCTAGAAGCCTTACCTTTGGCAGAAAGATTTTCAAGAAACCCTTTTCATTCAAACCAAGGGGAGTTACCCAATTTAAAGGTAATGTCTTCTCTTAAGTTCTGTTGACATATTTTGATTCTCCAACCCCATAAACTCTTTTTATTCCATTTTTGTAAAAAAAATATCTTCAATATACTAGGATGTTTTTATGAGATCTATTCCAGTGACACTTACACACACCTCCGTCTAATGGTTTAAGAAAACATTGTTTTCATGGATGTTGAATTGCTGCCTCACGAAATGATGATTGTTCAATCATCTTTTAACACCTCTAATTGTGGCCATTAATATGTCAATATATTTATATATGATATATATTATGTTTATTTTTCCTTATTCTTATTTATTTTTCATTTATTCCATACCATTATGGTTTCAATAATGGGTAAATGCGATAATTTTATTTTAGGAAGTGCGGACTACCGCCACCTCAAAGTGATTTGAAACAGTAATTCCATATACGGGGTTAATAAGGGATTTAATTAATAATGTTATATATGATATTATACTGTAATTATAATATAACTATGTATCATTGCGTTTTCATTTCATTTAATTGTGAAATCGAAATGAAAGTTGTGTTCATGCGTACATACGAATTTCCGTCTCCAAGAACGGTGCATTTCATTTCATATTTCCAAATGCTACGTACAATTATAAGTACATATATATAATGGATATATATGATATATATTACATATAAATGATGAATATAATTCTGTAAATCATAATATATATATCTATCTTTTAGTTTTAATTCTATTGATACGACAATGAAATGAAAGTAGCGTTCATGCGTACGTACGACCTACCGTCACCATGAATGGTGCATTTAATTTTCTCTATCAAAATGTTATGTAATAGTATAAAATAAATTTATACATGATATATAGGATATTTAATTCATTAATAGTATTCTGTAGAAGATGCACTTATAACTACATGGACAATTCTTTTCAAACAAGTCCATTTTTGACTCATGTACCGAACATCTACAAAAACATCTGATATGAAGTATCATAATTAACTAATATTTATTACATTATAATATACGATATTAATTTAATAATAATAATTAAATGATATCATTAATCAATTATAAATTGACCAATTTTTATTATTCAGGAATATAAAAAATGAAGCTGTTTAGTCGGACATAAGGTAAGGGATCCCACCTCTCTCTTTCTTTTCAAGTAATCTCTTTTATGTAATTTCATTTATGATCCATGTAATTATGTTGGAGGATGTTCTTTTATATTAAAAATACTGTAATTTATATTTTCATTTGATGAGAGACCCCCTCTTACTCTCATAAATTCATTTTATGAATTTTTAAGTGGCGTCGTTAGGTTACCGAATTATCGTAAGGGAGTTCTTATCTCACATTTAATTCCTTGAGATTTCCATTGGTCACCACTTATTTATGGAATGTGATGTATTGTGTACATAAAATTGATATATATTATTATGATTCTATTTAAATTCATGGGGTTCTGTAAATAATTTGGTGGTTATTATCTTCTGGTCAAATGACTCGAAATATTACAAAGGGGTAAGGGTTTTTATCTAACTATTTATTCCTGTGAGATTCAGGCTATATATGTCACTATCTCCTTTTAGTTGTGTATATACTACCCATTAATCTACTCTTTTTGTAATATACATTCATATTTGTGTATTTACATCAATGTTTTATAATCATTCTTCCACGGGGTGTACGTTTTGAAAGTTACCCATGTCGGTAAGGGAACCGTTCATCCTCCTCTATTTAAAAGACTTATTTTTTTGATAGTATTTTAATTTACATCTTCATAATGTTGGGATATGTTCTTATATATCCTTATTTTTGAATATTTTATTTCCATGTGATGAGATACCCTTTCTATCTCTCATCAACTCATGTTCTTTATTTTAAAGTGATGTCGTTAGGCTGTCAAATTTCTTTAAGGGAACTTCATTACCCAATTTCAATTATTTGTGTTAAACCTATACTCTTTGATAATGTCATGCTATGAATTTTTGTGGATGTCCTCTGATATTTTTACACGTAATATAAACTTATATTGGGTGTATTTAAATTTTTCACACATAATTATGTATTTGATTTATCCTTAATCTAAGGATACCGTCTTTGTAAGGGACTTCGTCTCAAACTCTTTTTATTTAGGCATATTTTCATTTATACACAAATTTCTTTTATACGGTGTATAAACCCCTTTGACTTTTACTTTTATTCAAAACTATTCTATTCTCTATGAAGTGGTTTACTAAAAGAAAAAAAGTATGTTTTAATGTACGTGGTGACAATGACCTTTCCACCACCGTGAGTATTATTTGATCTTTGGTTTCATCAATAAGCTGTAATGTTTTAAAAGAAAATAAAAAAAAACCTGATACTCTTTTATGTATTTTGGTATTGAAAATGGTTTGTGAAAAAGGATTAATTCATATCAATATATTTAAATGATATATTACGATTGAAATGTAATCATTACTTTATATTTGTTTTATGTGTTATGATTTTATAATGGTACTTGGACATTTGATGGGTGGTTACATTATAAACCAAATGACGGGTGGTTTCTTGAATACTAGGAAGGGTGGTTACATTATAACTCCAAATGCATTTGGTATGAAAGTCGGCCAAATGGATATTCCATTTAGTGATATGTGTGGAAGTTGACTGTATGGTTATTCCATTTGTGAATATTTATGTACCAAGTTACCATTATATGTTATGTGTTCTTTATATGGGTTTTTGTTAGTCTTTTGGTTACAACAGGGGTAAGTAATGATCTTTTATTCAGTGAAGAGTATTTAGTACTTCATAAAGGTGAAGGGTATTACGTATGATAAAGTATTCATGTGTTACTTATTGTTTTGAAAAAAACAATAGTTTACTTTATTTGTGTATCCTTTACTGGGATTTTTATGTTCATCCCAAGTTTTTGAAATGTTTTCCATAGGACTTATAGATGAATATGGTCATGGATGGGATCAAAGATAGATATGCTATCTAAAACATGGAACTGGACATGTTTCTTTTAAAAAAAAATTATTTTATGTAAATATAGTAGAAGTGTCTACTTTGTAATCTTTTGAGAAGTAATTGTTATGCCCTAATTATCTAAAACTCTAAACCTGAAAAGATCTTCTATGAGAATTATTCATTTATTTCATGATTATGTAATGTTTTAATACCGAGTCCTTATAGTTGGTATCAATGGTCTGTTTAGATACCTTTAGAGGTTAGGGTATTATTTAAGCACAAGTGACATTATAATAATGGTTAGGATTTCACAAAGAGTCGTAGTTTTAGATAAAGTGAATGATTTTAAGATAACATGAATAATTATATCTTAGTATTTACACTCCTCATAAGATATTATTTTATGATTCTAATGATACAATCACAGTAGCTTTTTTGGTTTTTGTAATAGGCTGGATCTAACAGTCACCAAAGTAATAGTGGATTTGACGAAAACTATGACAGTTTTCTAAAAGAACTAAGGAATGATATGAGAGCTCTATTGATAACCCTTGTGGTTATTCTCAACCAACTATTAGGATTCATGATTAACCACTTGAACCTTCGTGAGTTCTCTAATGTATCATGTATGTGAGAATGAACTCGATGTGGATATTTAGGTAATAATTATAAAGGTATCCACTACGTTTTATATGATCCTTACTTTTGAGGTAATTATGGTTTACTATATGTTAAGATGGAAAATGAATGTCAATAGATAAACAAGAGGTTAATTATGTTATGGTTATTTTTGATGATTTTATCTCGTTTTGGGTATTGTTTTAAAAATTATATAGTTTTTGGAAAAATGAAAACCTGTAGACCGTGTGACAACCTGTCGCGTTGGACGAAGCTATGAGAATCTAAACCCTGAACCAAAGTGCGACTGGCATTTATCACCTACCACTAGACTATGTGAAGTCCCTGGTTATTATGACATATTATTTTTATTTAGATGATATTTTGAATTGGTAGTAAATTTATTTTGGGTTATCTATAGAAATTATTAACCTAACATAGAAGATATGTGATTAGGTTAATTACACATTAGTATGAGACTTTAAGAGTATCTGATGTTATTTGGAGATAAAGGTTACGATTTTCCTTGGAAGACTATTTGATTAAATCCTTTAGATATTTCGGTGTCAATCATAGTTTGGTTTATTTTTGAATAATTTTAAAAGAAATTTTGTATTTAATGGTATCTGTTGAAATTTGGGATGTTTGACAAATTTTTAAGATTAAGAGTAGTTTTTATTTTTGTAAAAGATTATCTTTTTTTTGGATTATCTGATCGTATACTAACAATTTTGGTTCTGGTTAAGATATAAAGACAAGGAAAATATATAGTTCCCTTTTTGGATTAGGTGATTCTCTAGAAGTTGATTTTAGCACTCTTAATGTCAACAAGTCATCCTATATACTCAAATTTTGGAGAAAATATGGGTTTGTGTAAGAACGCTAGTAAGAGGTGAAAGTCTACACACATGTAAGTATATTTCCTTATGTTTTTGTTAAGCTCATAATTAAATTCCCCAATGAAAATAAAGATAAAAAAATATTGTCTATTAACGTTTCTCAATGGGGAATCTAATATCGTTTACACATCACATGTTTTTGATTTTCTGGTGGTTATATTTCTCCTAGGCATATTTTCCCATCACTCTCCATCAGAACTTGATGGTTTGCCTTCTCCTCCATATCCATGTTTTCATGGAATCCTAGTATTTTTTGTCTCAGGTGACCTATTTAATTTTCTTTCTTTCTTTGAAAGTGATAGTTTAATTTACCAGTTTTCCAATGTGGGGATTTCAATTATGTTTTCGAGACCAATTTTAAAATTGCGAGAACGAAATTCCCTAAAAGGGGGGAAGGATGTAACATCCCGGGTAAATAATGAATATGAAATTATAATATTTATCAGAATTTTTGAGTGAATTTTTAATATTACATTAAAGGGAACACTATGCTCGATGTCATACCCAATACACAACAATGAGTTTCTTTGAAATCTTACATATCACACTAATAATAAAATAATATTATTTTAAATATAATTTACCGCCTAGCCATTGTAATGGTGGGAATGAACAGATCTAACAACAAAATTATTATATATGTTTGTCAAATATTTATACTTTTATCCAATAAATGATAGAGGCTTAAAGTGTAAATGAATCCAATTTTGAGCATAAATATTCTAATATTCCTTAAAAGGACGATTAAACGCCGTTTGATGGTGATTCTTTTTTAAATCCACTTTTTTAAAATTTTATATATTATATTTGACAAAACTAAATCCTTTTTTTGAATCGGGACATTAAAATTGACTTGCTATATGTTTTTTTATTACTCCGATAAAGTTCATTTTTTAATGAATAGTGAATGATGTTGTATTTTAATTAAAAACTTATTTTAATCTAATTTATTTATATTGCTATATTATATTTTTAGTTGGTTTTAATGTATCATTAGAATATATATTTATCATTTAATCAAATGGTGGTCATTGGAATCAATTTCACATTGAAATTCGATATAAATAAGTGTTAATCTTTTGATAGACATTGTTTATTAAAAACATAGTATTTGTTTTGAAAATGGGAATTAATTATAAAATTAATTAATGAAACTTATATGTTATGAATTTGGTAAAATTGACATTATTTTTTAATTCAGAATATCAAATATACCTTAGGGTTAATTTTTAGTATTTTTTCTGGAAAACAGAAATTTTTTAAGAATAGTGAAACCACTATGTTGTAGTTAAAAAACAGATTTGTCGTTGAAATGAAATTTTACCACATCTATTAATTGATTTTTAAAAACCCGAAAAACATGTTGGTCATTATTATGTAAAATTTTGTTCAATACGATGAAAATTATATTTACTGAATAGTTACTTTTGAGTTTTATTAATCGTGATTAGAGTTGATTAGTGTAATTTAAAGTAAAAATAATGTTTTAATAATATGAAATTACCTTGACATATGTCCTAACCTTAATGGATGAGTCATGGCCGACCAAGACAAACCATGGGTCAAATTGGGGACCCCATGGAGCCACTTGGGTAAGAAAATGACATTAAGATCTTTTTATTTGATTAGGTCATTGCTTTGATTTAATTATAAAAATGCGGCATTCACCCCAACCTTAAAAAAAATGTCACGAACATGTATTATTTTAATAAAACAATTTTAACTTGGGGTTATAGAAATTATAATTTTAACTATAAATAATCATTATAAAGATAAAAAGATTCCCTACATCATGTTAATTATTTTATAATTTTTATACAATAAATAAATAAATTTATTTATGACTGCATGATGAAGCAGTGATTACCTCATTAATGAACGATTTAAATAAAATGAAAAGATAATGTAAAATATAATACATAAACTTGTCTTAAACCTATTTTATGGGTGTATTTAGAACCCTTATCACCTTATCCTCGAAATATATCTTTATGGGTCCTTTAAAATTTGAAAATCATTTCATAATAAAGTAACCTTTCAGGACCTTCCAAGAGTGGCCATCCTCCCTCTTATAAAAGGCCCCCATCTATACTCCTTTACCCACACCTCTCAATATCTTGGCATGTCCAACCCCTGATCTTATTGTCTCTCCAAATCCCTATCTTCATCCTAAATTCCTTACCTTAGGAAAAAATCTCTTCAAGAAACCATTTTGGTTCAAACCAAGGGGAGTTACCTAATTTAAGGTTAATGTCTTCTCTTATGTTATTTTGTAAATTTTTTTTGCCTCTCCGACCCTCTGAACTCTTTTTATTCCTTTCTTTTGTAATAAAAATAGTATCTTAAATATACTAGGAATTTTTTATCAGAAGCATTAGAGCTACACTTACACAAACCTCCATCTAGTGGTTAAAAATATTTCCCACGTCAAGCTACAAATATTTCCTATATCATTACGTTTTCATTCCATTAATTTATGAAATAGAAATGAATGTAGCATTCATGCATACATACAGATTACCATCTCCATGAACGGTGCATTTCATTTCGTTTCTCAAAATGTTATGTAATATTATATGTACATATATATAAGGATATACATGGTATATATTACATCTAAATGATGAATATCATTCGGGAATTATAATATATATATCTAACATTTAGTATTAATTCCATTGATATGTAAATGATATGAAAGTAGCGTTCATGCGTACGTACGACCAACTGTGTCCATGAATGGTGCATTTAATTTTCTATCTTAAAATGTTATGGTATAGTATAAAATGAATTTATACTGGATATATAAGATATTGAAATCATTAATACTATTCTGGAGATGGTCTTCATATAACTACATGGACAATTCTTTTCAAACAAGGTCATTTTTGACTCATGTACAAAACATTGACAAAAAATTCAGATATGAAATCTTATAATAAAAAAATTATTATAACATTATAATATGTGATATGAATTTAATAATAAACATTAAAGGAGGTCCTTAAGAAATTATAAATTTACTAAACTTTATTATTCAAAAATATATTAAAACGAACAAGACAAGTCAGACATAAGGTAAGGGATCTGACCTCTCTATTTCTTTTCAAGTACTATCTTTTATGTCATTTCTATTATGATCCATGTTCTTATGTGGGAGGATGTAATTTTTTATTAAACATAATGTAATTTTTATTTTTATATTATGAGATACCCCCTTATACTCTCATTAATTCATTTTAAGAATTTTTATGTTGAACCATTAGGATGCCGAATTTTCGTAAGGGATTTCTAATCTCACTTTTAATTTCATGATATTTCCATTGGTCGCCACTTACTTATGGAATGTGGTGTATTGTGTACTTCCAATTTATATATATTATCATGATCCTATTTATATTCTTGGTGTTTTGTAATTAATTAGGTGGTTATTATCTTTTGTTCATACGAATCGATTTATTACAATGGGGTAGGGGTTTTTATCTCACTATTTATTCCTGTGAGTTTCAGGTTATATATGTCACTATATCCTTTGAGTTGTGTATTTAATAACAATTATTCTACATCGTGTGTCATATAATTTTGTTTTCAGGAATTTAAATCAACTTTTTATAGTCTTTCTTTCATGGGGTGTATGTTTCGAAAGTTACCCAAGTCGGTAAGGAAACCATTAACCCTCCTCTTTTTAAAAGTCTTGTTTTTGTTAGTCTTTAAATTTAAATCTTCATAATGTTGGGATATGTTCTTATATATCCTTATTACTATAAATTTTATGTCCATGTGATGAGATACCCTTTCTATCTCTCATCAACTGACTTTCTGAATTTTAAAGTGACACTATTTGGCTGTCAAATTTCTATAAGAGAACTTCTTAACCCAATTTCAATTCTTTGGGCTAAACATATACTCATTGATTATTTCATTCTTTGAATTTGTGTGGATGACCTCTAATTTTTTTACACTTAATATCCACTTATATTGGGTGTATTAATATTTTTCACACACAACTATGTAGTTGATTTATCCTTAATCTAAGGATACCTTCTTTATAAGGGACTTTGTCCCAATCCCTTTTCATTGAGGTATATTTTCATTTATACAGAACATTATTTTATACAGTGTATAAACCCATTTTACTTTTACATTTATTCAAAATGAATATTTTCTCTACGAAGTGTTTTACTAAATAAAAGAAATTATGTTTTTTAAGGTATGCAATGACAATGACCTTTCTGCCGCCATGAGTATTATTTTATATTTGGATTCCTCAACAAGAAGTGATGTTTTAAATGAAAATAAAAAAAACCTTATAATATTTTATGTATTTTGGTAATGAAACTAGTTTTTGATAAATGATTCTTTTATGTCCACATATTTATATGATATATTATGATTGAAATGTAATCACTCCTCTATATTGGGTTTCTGTGTTAGGTATTTATAATGGTACTTGGACATTTTATGGGTGGTTACGTGATAAAACAAATGACGGGTGGTGCCGTGTATACCAGGACGGGTGGTTATGTTATAACCTCCAATGCATTGGGTATGGAAGTCGGCCATATGGCTATTCCATTTAGTGATATGTGTAGAAGTTGATTGTATGGTTATTCCATTTAAGTATGATTCTATCACAAGTTACCTTTATATGATATGTGTTCTTTATATGGGCTTTATGGTAATATTTTGGTTACAAAAGGGGTATGTAATGATCTTTTATTTAGTTAATAGTATTTACAACTTCAATAAGGTGAAAGTTATTAATTATGAGAGAGTATTCATGGTTTACTATTTTTTTTCAAAAAAACTAACAGTTTTCCTTCTTTGTGTATCCTTTAATGAGCTTTTTATGCTCATCAAAAGTTTTTGAAATGTTTTCCATAAGACATAATGATGAATAGGGTCGAGGATGTGATCAAGGAAAGACATTCTGTATAAAACATAATACTAGACATATTTCTTTTTAAGAGTTTTTATTTTATGGAAACTTAGTATATTTGTCTACTTTGTAATCTTTTGAGAAGTAATCATTATGTCCTAGTTCTCTAAAACTCTAAACTTGAAATGACCCTCAATGTGAATTATTCATTTAATTCATGATTATGTAACGTTTTAAGGATGGGACCATATATTCTTTGTGTTGGTATTGTGTTTTTATATGGCTTCCAACCAAATGATCATGTCACCCATCGACACTAGTTCCCTTGTTGGTCATATTTTTTTCTATGAAATGTATATTTAAAAAAATATCATGTTGGATTTGGGGAACGTGGTATTTTAGTGGAAATTGATGGATTTTGGAATGTGGGGAAAAGGATTTCTAGAATTTATTTTATTGAATATCATGGAAAATGAGTAAATATAAAATTGTCATTTGCGGTATTAGAAAGCTATTGAATGTTTTGATAGTTTTTTATGCAAAATGAGTGATCTTTTTTAAAATGGTTTGATAGAATGAGATTTTTCGAGATGATGAATAATATTTTTATATATGTGAAGTGGATTTTTGATGGAAATATATGGGGTTTCATTTTCATTTATGGTAAATCAGTTTTATGAGTGAATATGAAAATGGATTTGATTTGGTGGAATGTATTCCATTGAAATGATCACTATTTTTGAAATGGGTTGAATGCATTTTTTTTTGAAATGTGAATTTTTTATTTCAAAATTGTTCTTATTATCATTGATTACATGCATAATGGTTTATGAGAATAAGAAGTTGTTCTCAGAGTGGAATGAACACATTCATGAGAGTGTGAATATAAGGATTACCATTGGTGATTGACTAGCCCACCATGTTAGTTTAAATTTATGATATTTTTCAAAAATAATGTGTTGATGTTATTGTGGATTCTTTTATTATGTTTACATCGTGTCACTTATGTGGTGTTTGTTCCTAAAGATTTTTATTGTTGAGATGACTGTGGTTTAGTTCTACGATTCTCCTCACCACCAGTTGTCTACATGGATCTTTGATGGATGATTATAGTGTGGCTATGGGTGATTCCATGTTAACAAGATTTCTAGTTCATCAATATTGGTATTTAATTCTTGCATTTCAGAAGAAATATTCACAAATATTTTATGGACAAGGGGATCTTCTCTAAGAAGGATAATGGATGTAAAATATTGAATCGGACATCATCCACATCAAATTTCTTGATATTTTTAAGGTCCTGTTAGCACCATTAATGAATGAAGGTTCTCCGTGAAGGTTGTAAATGTTTGTATTATAGAAAAAGCCTCGTGAAGATCATAATTCAGTGTTCTTATAGGATTAATTCATCCCTCAATATTTCACTATTATTGAAAGGGTAAAAAGTGGATGGATATGTGATGATTGAATTATGTTTATGGGTCTGTGTGGGAGTATTCTCATCGCTTTTTGGATCTAGTCACTTATGATTAAGGGTATGTCACAAATGACTCCATGATGGATCAGTGTTTTGATATGGGGCTCTGTCTCGATCTGCATTCAAAGGAGTTATAGATAAATAAAACATCTATTTATAATGTGGTGAGGAATTCTGTCATCTCAAATCCATGATTAAATGGTTTCATGAAGTATTCTTCAGTTTTCAATTCATAGGAGAAGTTGTGAAGAATCATATAAATAGATGGGGAAGTGGATTGATGTTGAGGGAGAGGGTTCTGGAATCAAAATACCCAAGGATCTCTCATCATCCTATTTTTGGAAGGATGTTTTTCTATGATATCAATTTCATATGATTGGTCATACGATGTTGTCATGTCCATGAACTCCTAATCACAACTATGCTTTTGGATGTTTGTGTCACTTTTAATGATTCTATCTATGTTTCCTAGAATTCATCAAGGATGCATTTCTCAGAAGTGATGTGATGTTTAAAATTTAATTAAGGATTATTTTTTTATGTTTCCATCCATTTTAAGGGATCTTTATTCATGATAGTTGTGCGGATGGTGTTTTGGTTTTTGTAATGTAAGGGATGTTGTCAGTATTTTCAGAGCTCATTTTTTCTATGGAAGTGATGTTCTCCTCAATAAATTTTTTACCATCCTATTTAATTTAATCATTTGAATCATTTTTATTTTTTATATTATATGTATCTTATTATAAGGAGTTTTATGTTTCATCCATAAATGTTATAGCCATTGTTCTTGGAGTGAAGCTGGAGCATAGTTTGTAATCAATGGGGTTTAAGCAGTTTTCCCAACCATTATCATTGTGGTGAGGAAGTACTACTGTTTTTGTTGTGGGTTCCCAATGTGGTGATATTTACTCCCACGTTATAAATGGCGGTGTCTATGTTAGGTTCAAAAATTCATTGGGCCAATCTTTGGGGCCCTTCTCTCCCCACCTTGTGTGGTGGGGTTTTTTTTGTTCAGGTGGGGACTGTTGCCTCAGATTTTCCCCCATTGTTTGAGAGACGGTAGTTTTGAGGTTTGGATTCTATTCTACATGTCTTGGAATAATATTTCAATGTATGTGAGCATTCGGTTGTCCAATGTGGAAGAGTCATGGTTCTTGGTTCATGTTGAATTTTTATTTGGTCACAATTATCTGGTTCTTAATGGTGGGGAGATGCACTGTGGGTCTTGTTGAATTTCTCATAATATGTTCTTTGATGATAGTTGTCCTCCTATGTTGGGGAGTCCATTCCAGACTCCTTTCAAATAATTGGATTTCATGTGTTCTCATTTGTTTGGGAGATCAGTTAGTTCATTGGGAGAAGGCCCAACATTATGGTTCTAGGTTTTGTGGTGCATGTGGTGGATTTATTGTAACATCCCAGGTAAATAAAGAATATGAATTTTTCATATTTATTAATTTATGAATTAAATAATAATTTTTTAAAAAATTGTTTCTATGTTCGATATCGTACCTGATACGCAAGAACCAGTTTCTTTGAAATCATACGTTACACAGTAATAAAATATTATTATTACTTTAAATGGTAGTCAACACCAAGATGTTGTACTGGAAGTAATGAACAAAACTAAATACCATATGATTATAAACTTTTGTTAGATGTATTTACATTTATCGAATAAATGTTAGAGCCTTATAATGTTAATGAATCTAATTGTAAGCATAATTTCCATTAAAATGATGATTTATCGCCTTTTAATGGAAATCCCTTTTTAAATCTAGTTTGGTCACTTTAATACATTCTATATGACCAAATAAAATCCTTCTTTAGAATGGGGACATTAAAATTTACTTTGTGTAAATTTTTGGAATTTTTTTGATAAAGTTCAATTTTAATGAATAGTGAAAAATATTGTATTTAAATTCAAATGCGGTTTTTAATATAATTTATTTATATGGTTAGATTGTCTTTTTAATTTGTTTTAAAGTGAAAATAAAATAAATTTTTACCAATTAATCCAATGCGGGTCATTGGAATTTATTTCACTTTGAAATTGGACATAAACAAGTATCAATCATTTGATAGTTATTGTTTCTTAAAACATGCTATTTGTTTTGATAACGTGAATTAATTTTAATGTTAATTAATTACAATTATATGTTTTTAATTTATCATAAGAGACATAATTTTTTAATTCGCGATATCAAATATAGCTTAGGCTGAATTTTTGATATATTTCTGAAAAACTTCAATTTTTGATGAATAGTGAAACCACTTAGTGTTAGTTAAAAAACAAAATTTTTCATTTAAATGAAATTTTAAAACGTCTGGGAATTGAATTTCAAAAAACCTACATACATTGTTGTCTTAAAGTTGTAAAATTTGGTTCATTAAGATGAAAAACATTTTTGGTGAATAGTATCATGTGACTTTTATTTACCGCCGTTAAAGGTAATAGGGTAATTAATGGTTAAAAGAATATTATAATAATTCAAAATAACCTTAACACTTTTCCAAACCGTATTGGTTGATTCATTAATGACCATGGGCATCTTTGGGTCTATATTGGGACCCCCTGAGATCCACATGGGAGTGAAAATGGCAATTTAGATTAATTAATTTATTGTAAAGACAAAATTGACATTAGCAAAACACTTTTAGTAATTAATTTTTATATTGTGTTATATAAGTCCTATTTTAAACTATAAATATTCATTAGAAATATAAAAATATTTCCTATTTGGTAGTATTTTATTATAATTTCTATACATCAAATAAAATAAATTATGTATGACAGAATAATGATGCAGTATTTAACTCATTAATAAATGATTTAAATAAATAAGATTATAGTTATTAAAATATAATTGAAAACATTTCCAATTCTGTTTGAATGATTTTATTTTGAATACGAGTCATATTATCTTAGACCTTAATGATTTTTGGTCCATTAGAAACCGAAAATAATTATATAATAAAATAAGTTTTTCACACTTTCCTAAAGAGCCCCTCCCCTCCCTAATAAAAGGAGACAATTTCTATCCAATTCATCACACCTCTAAAGTAATTTTCCCATCCAAACTCTGCCTAAAAAGCTCCCTAAATCCCTATCATCCTCCTAGAATACTTAACTTAGGCATAAGTCATTTCATGAGGTCCTTTGGTTCAAACCAAAGAGTGTTACCCAAATTAAAGCTAACCGTTTCTCTTAAATTGTTTTCATTTATTTTACGTCTCCAATCCCTAAAATCTTTTTTTCCTTTATTTTGTAACTAAATAAGTATCCTAAATATACTAGTATTTAGTTACGATAAGGATTATAACTACACTTACACACGCCTCCATCTAATGAATGAAGAACATAATGTTTCTGTGGATGGAAAACTAACGCCTCACGAAACGATGATTGCTCAAATACATCTTACCACCTCTCATGGTGGCTATTATATTGGAACTATATTTATATGTGATATATATTATGTTTATGATTCCTTATGCTTCTGTACATCCCAATTATATCAAACCATTATGGTTTCCATAGTGGGTAAATACAATAATCTCATTTGAGGAAGTGCGGACTACCGCCCCCTCAAAGTGATGTGACTCGTTAATGCCTTATGTGGGATGTATAAAGGATGGATTTAATGATATTTTATATGATATAATACTGTAATTGTAATATTACTATGTATAATTATGTTTTAATTCCATTAAAATAAGAAATAGAAATGAAATTAGCGTTAATTCATACGTTCTGCTTACCGTCTCCATGAACGGTGCATTTCATTTCATACCTCTAAATGTTATGTACTATTATAAAAACATGTTTAGACTGGATATATATAATATTTATGATATCCAAATCATGAATATCATTCTGGATATAATTAACTATTGACCACATGGTCTACTTGTAAAAATAAGGTTTTCATTTTGACTCAAGTACCAAATATCGACAAAATGAACGTTATTACCTTAAATGATTACATAATATTTATGACATGCTAATAAGTGATATAAATGGAATAATAAACATTAAAAGGTTCTTAATCAAGTAGAAATTTACTATAGATTATTATTCAGGAAATTAATGAACGATCAAGTCATGTCAGACACGAGGTAAGGGATTCGACCTCTCTCTTTCTTTCAAGTACTCTCTTTTATGTCATTCCATTTATGCTCCATGTTCTTATTTTATAGGATGATCTTTTATTTTAACCAAAATTTTAATTTTTATTTTCATATGATGAGAGACCCTCTCTTACTCTCATGAATTCAATTTAAGATTTTTTAGGTGGCACCATAAGGCTGCCGAATTTTTGTAAAGGATTTTCTTATCTCACTTTTAATTCCATGAGATTTCCATTGTTCACCACTTATTCATTACACGTGCTGTATAGTATACTTACATTTTATATATATTATCATGATTTTCACTATATTAATGGTATTATATGATTCATTTTGTTGTTATTAACTTTTTTTTCATATGACTCAGTTGATTACAACGTGGTAAAGGGTTTCGTCTCACTTTTTATTCCGGTGAGATTCATGTTATACTTTCCACTATTTCCTTTTGTGTGGTGTATGTACTGCTCGTGATTGGTACAATTTTTGTAATATAATCTCATTTATGAGTATTTTCATCATCATATAATTATACTTTTTTCATGTGGAATATGATTTGTAAGTTACCAAATCGATAAGGGAACTCCTTAACCCAATTCCCATTCTTTGGGTTGATATTCTATTTTTTATTTTTTATGACATCCTATGAATATGTGTGAATGACCTCAGATTGTTTTACACTTAATATCCACTTATATTTGGTGTATTTATATTTTTCACACCTAATTATGAGATTCATTTATCCTTAATTTAAGGATACCATCATTATAAGGGATTTTATCTCAATTTACATTTCCTTTGAGACTTCATTGTTGTTATGCACCAATTCACTCTTATATGGTGTATATAATATCCTTTGAAATATTTTATAATGAATCCCTTTATTCACATGATATTATAAATTAATGATTAAATTTTATTATTTAATTATTTGTATTCATGCGTCTCTCTTTTCGTTAAAAACTATTTCTCTAAAATATTGTTTTATATATTTTAAGGATTTATTCATATAAACATTTCTCATTAAATTGCATGTTTTCAAAATGGGTTTTAGGATTTATTTATATGGAAATTATTGTTTTCAAATGATAATTCATTTAAAATCATCAATGTGGTATGGGACACATTGTTTCAAAAATATATTTTGAAATGGTTTTTGAAAAAGGTTTGATAAAGCATTGTTTACTTCAATATCTTGATTTGATATAGTGGAATGTGGAAATATTGTCTTTACATTATAATTGTGTTATGTTTTATGATTATGTTATGGTTATTGAGAATTTTTTACATATATGGGTGGTTCCGTGATAAACCTACAGTGAGTGAGCCTGAGATAGCTCTCCAATGAATTTGGTAACGTGACGGAGGTAAACACGATGTTTCACCTAAGAGATTTAGGGAATATACAATGATGGGTATTCTAAGTTTAACTCCATACATAGCTATGATAGCTAAAATTTAAGTTTCATATAGATTCCATAATTAACCTTTATGATATATGATTTGTATGTGTTATTCATAAATCTCCTGATTTCATAAGGTATGTTTTGATTGAAATGTATGATTTCATTGATTTGTATTTATTGATGGTATAATGTTTTGCTTCCTTAAATTATAACCCATCCTATGATTTTTTTCTCTTCCCAAGTTATTAAATTTTTTTCCATAGGACTTAATGATTAATAGGGTCAAGGATG
Source organism: Viscum album (assembly GCA_963277665.1). Taxonomy (NCBI): domain Eukaryota; kingdom Viridiplantae; phylum Streptophyta; class Magnoliopsida; order Santalales; family Viscaceae; genus Viscum; species Viscum album. The sequence goes on along the minus strand of OY728136.1, from coordinate 2,015,086,131 downwards.
GGATCAAGGAAATGTCAATCTATCTAAAACATGGAATTAGACATGATTATTTTTAAGAGTTTTTATTTTATGAAAAACATCAATACTGGGTAGTAGTGTCTACTTGTAATATTCAAGTTTTCAAGTAATAGTTATGGCCTAAATCTCTAAAACTCTTAACCTAAAAATATACTCAATGTAAATTATTTACATAATTCAATATTATGTAATGTTTAAGGCTGGGTCTTTATAGTTGGTATCAAAGGTCGGTTTAGATAACACTAGAGGTTGGGGTACAATTTAAGCATAAGTGACATTACCATAATGGTTAGGATTTTAGAAAGAGTCGTAGTTATTTTTAAAAAATTAATGATTTTAATATGACATGAATAAGTATATCATAGTTTTTACCCTCCTCCTAAGATATTATATGATGATTTTACTGATATACTCACACTAACCTATTTGGTTATTATAAATGGCTGGATTTAGTAGGCACCAATGTAACAGTGGATGTGATGAAAACTATGACAGTTTTCTGAATGGGAAACTGAATTATATGGAAGCTTTAATGAGAAATCTTATGGTTATTCTCAACCAACTATCTAAAGTCCTGATTGACCAACTAAACCATAGAGATTTTTATAAGACATCATATATGCAAGAAACGAATCCCTATGGATGTTCAAGTAAAATTCATAAAGGTAAATATGTTCAAAAACTTATTTTTAAAAGATATGGAAAGAAACACATATGAAAATGTTTCAAAGGGACATAAAGATGATATAGATGTGGAAATGAAGGTCATAAATCAAGAACCATCCATGAAAAAATGAAGCATCTAGTTGACTCTACAAAAGGGAAAGAAGTCCTTTCCGAGGGATCAATTGAATATTCTAAATGTGGTGATCATTGTCATTATGCAAACACATTTCCTATGAAGAAGTATCGGGAATGGTATTAATGGGATCGTGCAAATATTCATTTACCAATACCTATTGTCATTCCGATTGAGGATGCAGAAACTAATAATGTCCAAGGAAATGTATGGATATTTCCTGACATATTTTTTTCTATTATTGAAATCTTAGGATATGATTCATGATTTTTTATGTAAGAAAGAATTATTTCAGAATAAGTTAGTAAAGAATAGTTAATAGATCATGAAGAATGTTGAATAAGTAAGAGGTCAACATATAAGGGATTCAAGAGTTATGGTAGATTTCAGGATTGTGAAATGCTTAAAATTATTAAGGCTCTTTTGATGATGGTATTTCATTAGAAGACTCTTTATAGTATGTGTAACCTGGAAATTTTTTTATATGAAAATTTTATTTAAGGAATAATTATCATTTTTGTGTGTTTGTAGTTATAAAGAACCATTTGGGTTTATATGATCCTTGAATTTTAAGCAATTACTGGTTAATACATTTTGGGATACAAAACGAAATTTATTAGATAACATTTGTAGATAAAATATGTTATGGTTATTTTTGATGAATTGATCTCTTATGGGAATGTAATAAAATTATGTAGTTTTTGAAGGGGGACAACTCACAAACTGTGTGATCACCCGTCGCGTTGGACGAAGCTGTGAGAAACAACCCACAACCAAAGAGTGACTGCTATAAATCGCCTACCACTGGACTACGTGAAGTCCCTGGTTAGTATGACTAATTATTTTTCATTAGATGATCTTATTAATCAGTAATAAGTTGATTTTGGGTTATCTATGGAAATTATTAACCTAGCATGGAGGATATGTGATTAGGTTAATTAATTTTCAGTATGAGAATTTAAGAGTAACTGATGTTATTTAGAGATAAATGTTAAGATTTACCTTGAAATACTATGTGATTAAATCCTTCATATATTTGGGTTTCAATCTTAGTTTAGATTAATTTGAAAAATTTTAAGGATAAAAATTTATATGATGGGTTTTTCTTGAACCTTGGGTTATTTTTGTTGGATTTTGGAGATTAAGAGTAGTATTTCTTTTTATAAAGGATTAACATTTTGTTGATTATCTGATCTTATACTAAAAGTTTTGGTTTTAGTTATTATCTAATGGAATGGGAAATATATAGTTTATCTTTTGTGGATTATGTTATTCTTTTGATGTTTATTATAGTGCTCTTAATGTGAAAAAAGTCATCCTGGATATTCATCATTTGGAGAAAATATTAGTTTGTGTTAGAAATATAGTTAAATATGAATGTATACATGATAAGTAAGTATATTTAAATTTGTTTTTAGTTAATCTCTTAAATAAATTTCTTAATGAAAAGTAACATTAAATAAAAACCTTGTCTGTTAACTTTTCCTACTGGGGAATCAAAGATTGTTTAACCCATCACAAGTTTGTGATTTTCTGGTGGTTAACTTTCTCTTAAACATGTTTCCTATCACTATCCATCAGAACACGACCCTTTGTTTTCTCCTCCATATCCATGTATTCCTGGAATCCTAAATGAGTTAACTCGGGTGACCATTGTATTTTTGTTTATATCTTTTATATTGATAGTTTTTCTGACACTTTTTTCTGATATGGTACTTTCAATAAAGTTTTCGAGCCAAACATTTAAAATTGCGAGGACACAATTCCCTAAAGGGGGGAGGGATGTAACATCCCAAGTAAATAGGGAATATGAATTTTCCATATTTTTTAATTTTTGAATTAAATATTAATTTTTCATTATAAGGGTTTCTATGTTCGATAGCGTACCTGATACGCAACAACGGGTTTTTTTGAAATCTTACGTTGCACACTAATAATATAATATTATTAATTTAAATGTTAGTAAACTCTGTGCCGTTGTATTGGTTGGATTGAGAAAAACTAAATATAATATGATTATACCTGTTTTTTAAATGTATTTACATTTATCCAATAAGATTGAGAGGCTTAAAATGCGAATGGATCTAATGTTAAACCTAATTTACATTAAAATGTCGATTTATCGCTTTTTAATGGAAAAAACTTTTTAAATCTAGTTTTTATAACTTTAATACATACGATATGACCAAATAAAATACTTCTTTATAATGGGGACATTAAAATTTATATTGTGTAATTTTTTGGAATTTTTCCTATAAACTTAAATTTTTAATGAATAGTGAAAAATATTGTATTTTAAATCAAAAGTTCCTTTTATACTAATTTATTTATATGGAAATATTATCTTTTTAATTGTATTTTAAGTGAAATTATAATATATTTTTACCATTTAATCCAATTTGGGTCATTGGAATTAATTTCACTATGAAATTGGACATAAACAATTATCAATCTTTCGATAATTATCGTTTCTTAAAAACACGCTATTTGTTTAGATAACGGGAATTAATTTTAAAGTTAATTAATTCCACTTACATGTTATTAATTTGGCATAACATAAATAATTTTTCAATTTGGGATATCAAATATATATTAGGATAAATTGTTTGTATTTTTCCTATAAACATCAATTTTTGATAAATAGTGAAACCACATAGTGGTAGTTAAAAAAATAACATTTTCATTTAAAGGAAATTTTTCCAATTCTGTGAATTGAATTTCAAAAATCTAACATACATGGTTTTCATCAAGACGTAAAATGTGGTTCATTGAGATGAAAATAATATTTTATGATTAGTAACATTTGACTTTTATTTACCGCGATTAAAGGTAAATATGGTAATTCATGGTTAAAAGAATATTATAAAAATTCAAAATTACATTAACACTTGTCCAAACCTTATTTTATGAGTCATTAATGACCATGGACATATTTGGATCGACATTTTTGACCTCATTTCTCCACATGGGAGTTAAAATGAAATTTTAGATTAATTAATTTAATGTAAAGAGAAAATTGACATTAAAAACACTTTTAGTAATTAATTATTATAAATTATTATATAAGTAATATTTTAGACTATAAATATTCATTATAAAGATAAAAATATTTATTACATGATATTATTTTAATTTAATTTTTAGTGATCAAATATATTAAATTATTTATGACACAATAATGATGCAGTATTTATCTCATTAAAAAATGATTGGAATAAATAAGATTATAATGATTAAAATATTATTCAAAACATGTCCAATTCTGATTGTATGATTTTATTTCGAATATGAGTCATCTTATCTTCAAAATTAATGATTTTTGGAACATTAATAACTGAATATAATTATATAATAAAATAATGTTTTCACACATTCATAAAGAGCCCCTCCTCTCCCTTATAAAAAGAGACCATTTCTATCTGATTCCTCACGCATCTCAAGCCATTTGGGTCATCCAAACATTGAGAAATTATTCTCCCTATGACCCTATACTCCTCCTAGAAGCCATAACATAGGAAGAAGTCCTTTGGTTCAAACCAATGAGAGTTACCCAAAATAAAGGTAACTGTTTATCTTAAATTGTATTCTTTTATTTTACTTCTCCAACCACTAAAATCTTTTTATTTCCTTTCATTTATAACAACACAAGTATCCTAAATATACTAGGATGTTGTTATGAGAATGATTCTAACTACACATACACACACCTCCATCTAATGTATGAAGAACATAATGTTTCTGTGGATGACAAACTAATGCCTCACGAAATGATGATTGTTCAATTACATCTTTCAACATCTCATGGTGGCCATTATGAGGGAACTGCATTTATATATGATATATATTATTTTTATGATTTATTTATGTAACACCACAGGTAAATAAAGAATATGAAATATTTATATTAATCCATATTTGTGAATCAAATATTATGATTACTATAAAGGGGATACTATGCTCGATGGCATACCCAATACGCAACAATGAGTTTCTTTGGAATCTTACATTGCACTCTAATAATAAAATAATATTATTTTAAATAGAAGTTAACGCATAGTCGTTGTAATGGAGGGAATGAACAGAACTAACTACAAAATGATTATATATGTTTGTCAGATATTTTTACTTTTTAAAATAAATGTTTGAGGATTAAAAAAATTCAAATGAATCCAATTTTAAGCGTAAACATTCTAATATTCTTTAAAAGGTCGATTAACCGCCTATTGATGGCGAACCTCTTTTAAATCCAATTTTCGACAATTTTATGTGTTATATTTGACAAAATAAAATTCTTCTTTAGAATCGGGACATCAATGTTTACTTTGCGTAAATTTTTGGTATTTTTCCAAGAAAGTTCAATTTTTAATGAATAGTGAAAAATGTTGTATTTTAATTCAAAAGCTCTTTTAGTCTAATTTATTTATATGATTAGATTATCTTTTGAATTAGTTTTAAAGTGTAATTAGAATATATTTTTACCCTTTAATCCAATAGTTGTCGTTGAAATTAATTTCACGTTGAAATCGGACTTAAACTAGTGTCAATCTTTTGATACATTTTGTTTCATAAAAACACGCTATTTGTTTTGACAGCGGGAAATAATTATTAAATTAATTAATGCAACTTATATGTTCTGAATTTTTAAAAATATACATCATTTTTGAATTTGGAATATCAAATATAGCATAGGGTGAACTTTTGGTAATTTTCTGAAAAACTTCAATTTTTGATGAATAGTGAAACCACTAAGTGGTACTTATAAAAACTGATTTTCCGTTTAAATGAAATTTTGCCATCATTGTGTTTTGAATTTCAAAAATAAGACATACATGGTTGTCATTAAGAAGTAATATTTGGTTCAATGGGATTAAAATAATTTTTTGGTGAATAGTAACTAATTATGTTTTTAATCGCGATTAGGGGTAATTAGTGTAGTTTAAAGTTTGAATAATGTTTTGATAAAATGAAATGACCCAGACACATGTCCTACCTTCATTGTATGTTTCATGGCCGACCAAGAAAATCCATGGGTCAACTTGGGGACCCCATGGAGCCCCTTTGGTTGGAAAATGACATAAATATCTTTTTATTTAATGTTAATGTAAAAATGACACAAACATGAGATGTTTTACTAAAATAATTTTTACACGGGGTTATACATGTCATATTTTTTACTATAAATATTCATTGTAAAGATAAATATATTTCCTACATCATAGTATTTTTTTGTAATTTTTAGTTAATAAATAGATTAAATTATTTATGACATCATAATGATGCTCGATGACCTCATTATTTAATGATTTAAATAAAATGGAAAGATAATGTAATATCTAAGACCTACACATGTCCATCACCTATTGCATGAGTGTATTTAGAACCCTTATCTCCTTATCCTCGAAATAAATCAATTTGGGACCTTTAAAATCTGAAACGCTTTTTGAAAATAACATAACATTTTGTAACTTTATAAGAGTGCCCCTCCTCTCCTTTTATAAAAAGCCCCCACCTCTACCTCCTTACCCACACTCTCAAAGCCATTGGCTCGGCCATCCTCTGCACATTTTGTCTCTCCACTTCCCTCTATTACTCCTTGAAGCCTCAATGTGGGCAGAAGACTTCCCAAGGAAGCCTTTGAACTCAAACCAAAGGGAGTTACCTGATTTTAAGGTAATGTCTTCATTTGAGTCCTTTTGTTTTATTTTTCCTCTCCAACCCCATAAACTCTTTTTATTCATTTCTTTTGTAACAAATACAGTATCTTCAATATACTAGGATGTTGGTATAAGAACTATTCGAGATACAGTTACACACACCTACATCTAATGGTTAAAGAACATACTGTTTCCGTGGATGGCGAATTTCTGCCTCACGAAACGATGATTGTTCAACACTCATATAACACCTTAAAAGGTGGCCATTAAGATGTCACTATTTTTATATATTATTTATAATATGTTTATATTTTACTTAAGACTCTGTATTTTTCATTTATGGCATACCTTTATGGTTTCCATTATGGGTAAACGTGATATCTTCATTTAAGGAAGTGCAGACTACCGCCCACTCAAAGTGATGTGATTCGTTAATGCCATATGTGGGATGTATAAAGGGTGGATTTAAAGTTATTATATATGATGTTATAATGGAATTATAATATACCTCTATATAATTATTATTTATTTCCATTAATGTATGAGATAGAAATGAAAGTATTGTGCATGCGTACGTACGACTTACCGTCTCCATGAACGGTGCATTTCATTTCTTATCCACAAATGTAATGTACTATTATAAGTACATATTTATAATGGATATATATAATGTATGTTACATATAAATTATGAATATAATTCATGAATTAAAATATACATACCTCTCATTTAGTTTTAATTCCATTAATATGACTAAGAAATGAAAGTAGCGTTTATGCATACGTATGGCTTACTGTCTCCATGAATGGTGCATTTCATTTATTACCTCTAAATGATTATGTAATATTATAAATAAATGTATATTCTGGATATATATGTTATATATGATATCCAAATCATGAATATCATTCTGGATATAATGAACCATTGACCACATGAACAACATGTAATTGAAAGAAGTCCACTTTTGACCTAAGAACCAAATATCGAAAAAAAAACAATCATTATTAACTTAAATGATTACATAATGTTTATAACATGTCAATAATTGATATAAAATGAATAATTAACTTGAAAAAGGTTCTTAAGAAAGTATAAATTAACACAAGTTTATTATTCCGGACGTTAAAGAACGATCGAGTCAAGTCGGACCCGAGATAAGGGATCCTACTCTTCTCTTTTTTTTAAGTACACTATTTTATGTCATTCCTATTAAGATCATCTTTATTATTATTGGGATTTTCTTTTATATTACTCCTACTGTACTGTTTATGTTCATATTGTGAGAGACCCTATTTTCTCTCATCAATCCATTTTGGATGTTTTGAGTGGCGCCGTTAGGCTGTCGAATTTTTGTAAGAGATCTAAACTCTCTCTTTTTTTAAGTACTCTCATTTATGTCACTTTTTTTAAGATCCTCTTTTTTATGATGGGGGTGATATTTTATATTCCTATTGTTGTACATTTTATTGTAATATTATGAGATACTCTATTTGATCTCATCAATCCATTTTTTGGAAGCTTTAAGTGGCGTCGTTAGGCTGCCGCGTTTTCGTAATGGATTTTTCATCTCACTTTTAGTCCCGTAAGATTTATGATACGTTTTCCACTATTTCCTTTGAGTGGTGTTTGTACTGCCCATTATTATACACTTTTTGTAATATAATTTCTTTTATGGGTATTTACATCTTCATTGAATGACCCTTCTTCCATGGGGTGTATGTTTCGAAAGTTACCCAAGTCGGTAAGGGAACCTTTCACCCTCCTCTATTTAAAAGACTTATTTTGTTATGTATTTTAATTAACATAATATTATTTTGGGATATGTTCTTCTATATACTTATTGATGTAAACTGTATGTCCCAGTGATGAGATACCCTTTATCTCTCTCATCAACTCTTTTTGTAAAATTTTATATGACGCCGTTAGGCTGTCGAATTTTACCAAGGGACCTTCTAATCCCAATTTAGATTTATTTGGGTTCAACATGTAGTTATTGAAGATGTCATCCTTTGAATATGTTTGAATGACCTTTGATTGTTCTACACTTAATATCCACCTATATTGGGTGTATATATATTTTTCACACAAAATTATGAGATTGATTTATCCTTAATTTAAGGATGCATTCTTTATAATGGATTTCCTCTCATTTTACATTTCTTTTGAGACATCATTTTTTTTATGCACCAATTCACTCTTATATGGTGTGTATACTGTCCTTTGACATATTATATCATGAATCCCTTTATTCCAATGATATTATAAATTTCGAATTAAATGTTATTCCACAAATATTTTTATTCAAGAGTCCCTCATTTTGTTAAAAACTTTTTAACAAAAATATCATTTTAAATGTTTTAGCGATTTATTATTCTAAATCGTTATCTTTAATGTCCATGTTTTCAAAATGGTTTTCAGTATTTATTTATATGGACATTAATATTTTAAAATTATAATTCCAATAAAAGCTTCAAAGTGGTATGGGATAATTTGATTCAAAAATCTCTTTTAAATGATTTTTGAAAATGGATTGATTAATTCAATATCTTGGAATTACTTATTTTGATTGAAAATTAAATGTTGTTATTGAAATGTTTATATTTTCAATATTTTATGTGTAATGATGGTACTTGGACATTTTACGGGTGGTTACGTGATAAACCATATGACGGGTGGTGTCGTGAATACCAGGACGGGTGGTTACGTTATAACCTCCAATGCATTGGGTATGGAAGTCGGTCGTATGGCTATTACATTAAGTATGTATGGTAGTTTTCCGAATGGCTATTCTATTAAGTGATATGTGTGGAAGTCGACCTTATGGTTCTTCCACTTAAGTATGTTTATGTCCCAAGTTACCTTTGTATGTTATGTGATCTTTATATTGGTTTTATGGTAATCTTTTTGTTACAGAAGGGTAAGTAATGAACTTTTATTCAACAAAGAGTTTTAACTACTTCGAAAAGGTGAAAATTATTACTTTGATAAAGTATGCATGGTTTACTTGTTGTTTTGAAAAAACTTACAGTTTTCATTCATTGTGAATCCATTACTGAGATTTTTATTCTCATCCCATGTTTTTGAAATGTTTTTCACATGAATTAACATGGAATAGGGTCAAGGATGGGATCAAGGGAAAGCCATGCAACCTAAAACATGGAACTAGACATGTTTCTTTTTAAGAGTTTTTATTTTAGGGAAACTTAGTAAAAGTTTCTACTTTGTAATACTTTGAGATGTAATAGTTATGTCCTAATTCTCAAAAACTCTAAACCTGAAAAGATCCTCAATGTGAATTATTCATTTAATTCATTATTAAGTAAGGTTTAAGGACGGAGCCCTATAGTTGGTATCAGAGGTCGGTTTAGATAACATAAGTGGTTAGGGTATTCTTTAAGCATAAGTAACATGACCATTATGGTTAGGATTTCAGAAAGAGTAATAGTTTTTAGATAAAGTGAATGAGTAAGTATATCTTAGTTTTTATCTTCCTCTTTAGTACATGATGGTTTTGTTGATATACTCACACTGACCTTCTTGGTTTTAGTAAATGGATGGATCTATAAGGCACCAAGGTAATGGTGGATGTGAAGGAAACTGTGACAGTTTTTTGAGCGAGCAACTGAATGATACGGGAGCTGCAATGAGAACTCTTGTGTTTATCCTCAACCAACTATCTAGAGTCATGACTGACCACCTAAACCTTGGTGATTTCTATAAGGCATAATATATGCGAGAAACAAATTCCTACGGAAATATAGGTAATAATCATAAAGGTAAGTGTGTTCAAAAACCTATGTGTCATAGATGTGGAAAGAAACACCTAGGAAAATGTTTCAAAGGGACAGAAATATCTTATAGATGTGTAAATGAAGGTCATAATGCAATAACCTGCCATGGAAAAAGGATGCATCCAGATGACTCGAGGAAAGGGAAAGAAGATCATTCTGAGGGATCAATTGAATGTTTTATATGTGGTGTGCATGGTCATTATGCAAACACATGTCCTATAAAGAAGTTTCATGAATGGTATCACCAATATCATACAAATACTTGTTTACAAATACTTAATTCCATTCCGATTGAGGATGAAGAAACTGACAATGACCAATCAAATGTATGGATTATTTCATAACTTTTGTTTTCTATTTTGGAATCTTAGGATATTATTCATGATTTTGTTTGTTGGAAAGAATTATTTTAGAATAAGTTGGAAAGGAATGGTTAATGGATCAGGAAGAATGTTGAATGAGTAAGAAGTCAACATATAAGGGCTTCAAGAGTTATGGTGAACTTCCTAAGAATATTAAGTGTCTTTTGATGATGGGATACATTAGAAGACTTTTTATAGTATGTGTAACACTGATGATTGATATATGAAAATTTTTATTCAAAGAATTGTAATCTGTTCTTTTGAGGACATAGTTATAAAGAACCATTTGGGTTTATATGATCCTTACTTTCGAGGTAATTATGGGATACTATATGTAATGATGGAAAGTGAAAGTTATGAGATAAAATTGAGGTTAAATTATGTTATGGTTATTTTTGAAGATTTTATCTCGTTTTTGGGGAATGTTTTAAGAATTAGGTAGTTTTGGAAAAGGACAACACGCAGACCGTGTGACAACCCGTCGCGTCGGACAAAGCTGCGGCAATCGAACCTACAACCAAAGTGTGACTGGTATTTATTGCCTACCACTGGACTACGTGAAGCCCCTGGTTAGTTTGACTGATTATTTTTAGTTATATGATTTTATGAATTAAGAGTCAGTTGGTTTTGGGTTATTTATGAAAATGATTAACCTATCATGGAGGGTATGTGATTAAGTTAATTAATTTTCAATATGATACATTAAGAGTAACTGATGTTATTTGAAGATAGGTGTTAATTTGTACCTTGGAAGACTATGAGAAAAAATCCTTCAAATATTTTGGTTTCAATATTAGTTTGGTTTACTTTGAAGTATTTTATGGACAATTAGTTTATCGAATAGTCCTTGTTGGACATTGGGTTTTGTTGGACAAATTTTGGAGATTAAGCATAGATTTTTTTTAAAGGGTTATCCTTTTTTGGATTATCTGACCTTTTACTAACCTTTTTTGGTTTTGGTTTTGGTTAAAGCCTAAAGACATGTAAGTATATAGTTCTCTTTGGTGGATTAGGTGATTCTCTAGATGTTGATTATAGTACTCTTAATGTGAACAAGTCTTCCTAAATACTCTTCTTTTGGAGAAAATATGAGTTTGTGTAAAAGTTTAAAGTCAACATGATAAGTGATTATGTTTCCTTATGAGTAAGTTACTAAATAAAAAGTATCTTAAAACAAAAATGTTGTCTATTATCTTTTCCTACTAGGGAATCAAATACCGTTTAACCCGTCAAAAGTTTGTGATTTTCTTGTGGTTAACTTTCTCCTAAACATGTTTTCTATCACTCTCCATCAAAACATGACCCTTTGTTTTTTCCTCCATGTCCATATTTTCGTACTTGGAATCCTAGTATGGGTTAACTCATGTGACCTTTGTACTTATCTTTCTTTATTTTAAAGTGATTGTTTTACCGACTCTTGTTCCGATGTGGGACATTCAAGGACGTTTTCAAGACCAATTTTAAAATTGCGAGGACGCAATTCCCAAAAGGGGGGAACGATGTAACACCCCAGGTAAATAAAGAATATGACATCTTTATATTTATCTATATTTTTGAATCAAATATTAATATTACTTTAAAGGGTATTCTATGATCGATGGCGTACCCAATACGCAACAACGAGTTTCTTGGGAATCTTACATTGCACTCTAATAATAAAATAATATTATTTTAAATAGTAGTTAACGCCTAACTGTTTTAATGGCGGGAATGAACAGAGCTAACTACAAAATGATTATATATGTTTGTCAAATATTTTTACTTTTTACAAAAAAAATTAGAGGATTAAAAAAATGCAAATGAATCCAATTTTAAGAGTAAACATTCTAATATTCATTAAAAAGTCGATTAACCGCCTTTTAATGGCGAACCTATTTTAAATCCACTTTTTGAAAATTTTATGTGTTATATTTGACAAAATAAAATTATTCTTTAGAATCAGGACATCAAAGTTTACTTTGCGTAATTTTTTGGTATTTTTCCAAAAAAGTTCAATTTTTAATGAATAGTGAAAAATGTTGTATTTTAATTCAAATCCTCTTTTAGTATAATTTATTTATATGATTATATTATATTTTGAATTGGTTTTAAAGTGAAATTAAAATATATTTTTACCATTTAATCCAATAGTGGTCATTGGAATTAATTTCACTTTGAAATCGGACTTAAACTAGTGTCAATCTTTTGATACATTTTGTTTCATAAAAACACGCTATTTGTTTTGACAGAGAGAATTAATTATTAAATTAATTAATGCAACTTATATGTTCTGAATTTTTTAAAATAGACATCATTTTTGAATTTGAAATATCAAATATAGATTAGGGTGAACTTTTGGTAATTATCTGAGAAAAACCAATTTTTGATGAATAGTGAAACCACTAAGTGGTACTTATAAAAACTGATTTTCCATTTAAATGAAATTTTTCCATCCTTGTGTTTTGAATTTATAAAATATGACATACATGGTTGTCATTAAGAAGTAAAATGTGGTTCAATGGGATTAAAATAATTTTTTGGTGAATAGTAACTTATTATGTTTATTATCGCGATTAGAGGTATCTAGTGTAGTTTAAGGTAAGAATAATGTTTTAATAAAATGAAATTACCTAGACACATGTCCTACCCTCATTTGATGTGTCATGGATGACAGATAAATTCCATGGGTCAACTTGGGGACCCCATGGAGCCACTTTGGTTGGAAAATGACATAAATATCTTTTTATTTAACGTTAAAGTAAAAATGACACAAAAATGAAATGTTTTACTAAACAAATTATTACATGGGGTTATACAAGTCATATTTTTGTCTATAAATAGTCATTGGAAAGCTAAAAATATTTCCTACATCATAGTATTTTTTTATAATTTTTATACATTAAATAAAGTAACTTATTTATGACATCGTAATGATGCATCGATGACCTCATTATTTAACAATTTAAATAAAATGGAATGATAAAGTAATAACTAAGACCTAAAAATGTACAACACCTATTGGATGAGTTTATTTCGAACCCTCATATCCTTATCCTAGAAATAAATCAATTTTGGACATTTAAAATTAGAATCACTTTTTGAAAATAAAGTAACATTTTGTAACTTTACAAGAGTGCCCCTCCTCTCATCTTATAAAAGGCCCCCACCTCTACCACCTTACCCACACTCCCAAAGACTTTGGCTCGTCCATACTCGGCCCATTTTGTCTCTAAACTTCCCTCTCTTACTCCTTGAAGCCTCAATTTGGGCAGAAGTCTTCCCAATGAAGCCTTTGAACTCAAACCAAAGGGAGTTACCCGACTTTAAGCTAATGTCTTCACTTGAGTCCTTTTGTTTTATTTTTCCTCTCCAACCCCCTAAACTCTTTTTATTCATTTATTTTGTAACAACTCCAGTATATTTAATATTCTAGGATGTTGTTATAAGAATTATTCAAGCTACACTTACACACACCTACATCTAATGGTTAAATATCATACTGTTTCTGTGGATGGCGAATTTCGGCCTCACGGAACGAAGATTGTTCAACACTAATATAACACCTTCAATGGTGGACATTAAGATGTCAATATATTTATATAAGATATATAATATGTTTATATTTTACTTAAGATTATATATTTTTCATTTATGGCATACATTTATGGTTTCCATTATGGGTAAACGCGATATCTTCATTTAAGGAAGTGCGGACTATCGCCCCCTCAAAGTGATGTGATTCGTTAATGCCATATGTGGGATGTGTAAAGGATGGATTTAAAGTTATTATATATGATTTTATACTGGAATTATTATATTCCTCTATATCATTCTTATTTATTTCCATTAATGTATGAGATAGAAATGGAAGTAGCGTTCATGCGTACGTACGACTTACCGTCTCCATGAACGGTGCATTTCATTTCTTATCCCCAAATGTAATGTACTATTATAAGTACATATTTATAATGGATATATATAATTTATGTTACATATAAATTATGAATATAATTCTGGAATTAAAATATACATACCTCTCATTTAGTTTTAATTCAATTAATATGACAAAAAAATTAAAGTAGCGTTCATGCGTACGTACGACTTACCATCTCCATGAATGGTGCATTTAATTTCTTACCTCTAAAAGATTATGTAATATTATAAATATATGTATATTCTGTATATATATGATATACATGATATCCAAATCATGAATATCATTCTGGATATAATGAACCATTGACCACACGAACAACATGTAATTGTAAGAAGTCCACTTTTGACTAAATAACCAAACATCGTCAAAACAAACATTATTAACTTAAATGATTACATAATGTTTATTACATGTAAATAATTGATATTAATGGAATAATGAACTTGAAAAAGGTTCTTTAGAAATTCTAAATTAACTCAAGTTTATTGTTCAGGACATTAAAGAACGATCGAGTCAAGTCGGACCTGAGGTAAGGGATCCTACTCCTCTCTTTCTTTTTATGTACACTCTTTTATGTCATTCAATTTAAGATCATATTTATTATGATTGGGATGTTCTTTTATATTACACCTACTGTAATTTTTATGTTCATATGTTGAGAGACCCTATTTTCTCTCATCAATCCATTTCAGATGTTTTGAGTGGCGCCGTTAGGCTGCCGAATTTTCGTAACAGATCTAACCTCTTTCTTTTTTTAAGTACTCTCATTTAAATCACTTCATTTAAGCTCCTCTATGTTATGATGGGGGATGTTCTTTTATATTCCTCTTGATTTCAATTTTATTGTAATTTTATGAGATAATCTATTTGATCTCATCAATCTATTTTTTTTGGAAGCTTTAAGTGGCGCCATTAGGCTGCCGAGTTTTCGTAAGGGATTTTTCATCTCACTTTTAGTCCCATAAGATTTATGCTATGTTTTCCACTATTTACTTTTAGTGGTGTTTGTACTACCCATTATTATACACTTTGTGCAATATAATTTCGTTTATGGGTATTTACATCTTCATTAAATGACCCTTCTTCTATGGGGTGTACGTTTCGAAAGTTACCCAAGTCGCCAAGGGAACCTTTCACCCTCCTCTTTTTAAAAGACTTCTTTTGTTATGTCTTTTAATTCACATACTATTATGATGGGATATGTTCTTATATATCTATATTGATGTAAATTTTATGTCCCAGTAATGAGATACCCTTTATCTCTCTCAGAAACCCTTTTTGTAAAATTTTATGTGACGACGTTAGGCTGTCGAATTTTACCAAGATAACATCTTAACCCAATTTCGATTTCTTTGGGTTCAACATGTAGTTATTTAAGATGTCATCCTTTGAATATGTGTGAATGACCATTTATTGTTTTACACTTAATATACACCTATATTGGGTGTATTTATACTTTTCACACATAATTATGAGATTGATTTATCCCTAATTTAAGGATACCTTCTTTATAATGGATTTCATCTCATTTTACATTTCTTTTGATACTTCATTGATGTTATGAATCAATTAACTCTTATATGGTGTGTATACTGTCCTTTGACATATTATATCATGAATCCCTTTATTCTCATGATATTATAAAGTTCGGATTAAATGTTATTCCGCAATTACTTGTATTCAAGAGTCTCTCATTTTGTTAAAAACTCTTTAACAAAAATATTGTTTTAAATGTTTTAAAGATTTATTATTCTAAATCTTTATCTTTAATGTACATGTTTTCAAAATAGTTTTCAGTGTTTATTTATATGGACATAAATTTTTTAAAATTATAATTCCAATAAATGCTTCAAAGTGGTATGGGACACTTGGATTCAAAATTCTCTTTTAAATGATTTTTGAAAATGGATTGATTAATTCAATATCTTGGAATTAATTATTTTGATTGCAAATGAAATGTTGTTATTGAAATGTTTATATTATCAATATTTTATGTGTAATGATGTTACTTGGACATTTTACGGCCAGTTACGTGATAAACCATATGACAGGTGGTGCCGTGAATAGCAGGACGGGTGGTTACGTTATAACCTCCAATACATTGGGTATGGAAGTCGTCCGTATGGCAATTCCATTATCTATGGAATTTGGCCGAATGGCTATTCCATTAAGTGATATGTGTGGAAGCCAACCTTATGGTTCTTCTACTTAAGTATGTTTATGTCCCAAGTTACCTTTGTATGTTATGTGATCTTTATATGGGTTTTATGGTAATATTTTGGTTACAGAAAGGTAAGTAATGAACTTTTATTCAGCGAAGAGTTTTTACTACCTCAAAAAGGTGAAAAGTATTACTTTGATAAAGTATACATGGTTTACTTGTTGTTTTGAAAAAACTAACAGTTTTCATTCTTTGTGAATCCCTTACTGTGCTTTTTATGCTCATCCCAAGTTTTTGAAATGTTTTTCGCAGGACATAACATGGAATAGGGTCAAGGATGGGATCAAGGTAATGTCATGCATCCTAAAAACATGGAACTGGACATGTTTCTTTTTAAGTGTTTTTATTTTATGGAATCATAGTAAATGTTTCTACTTTGTAATCCTTTGAGATGTAATAGTTATGTCCTAATTCCCTAAAACTCTAAACCTGAAAAGATCATCAATGTGAATTATTCATTTAATTCAATATTAAGTAAGGTTTAAGGCTGGGGCCTTATAATTTATTCTTCTATACTTCCCAATTATATCAAAACATTATGGTTTCCATAGTGGTTAAATACGATAATCTCAATTGAGGATGTGGAGACTACCGCCCCTCAAAGTGATGTGACTCGTCAATGCCTTATGTGGGATGTATAAAGGATGTATTTAATGATATTATATATGTTATTATACTGAAATTATAATATAACTATGCATCATTATGTATTAATTCAATTAAAATAAGAAATATAAATGAAATTAGCATTCATGCGTACGTACATCTTATCGTCTCCATGAACGGTGAATTTCATTTATTACCACTAAATGTTATGTTCAATTATAAAAACATGTATATACTAGATATATATAATATATATGATATAAAAATCATGAATATCATTCTCTATATAATGAACTATTGACCACATGGACAACTTGTAAATATAAGGTGTTCATTTTGACTCAAGTACAAATATAGACAAAATGAATGTTATTAACTTAAATGATTAAATAATGTTTATAACATGGTAATAAGTGATATAAAAGGAATAATAAACTTGAAAAGTGATTTTAAGAAACTAGAAATTAACTTTAGTTTATTATTCAGAATATTGAAGAACGATCGAGTCATGTCGAACAGGAGGTAAAGGATCTGACCTCTCTCTTTCTTTAAAGTACTCTCTTTTATGAAATTTAGTTCATTCTCCATGTTCATATATTATAGGATGTTATTTTATATTCAACATATTGTACCTTTTATTTTCATATGATGAGAGACCCTCTCTTACACTCATCAATTAAATTTAAGTATTTTCATGTGGTGTCGTTAGGCTGCCAAATTTTTGTAAAGGATTTTCTTATCTCGCATTTAATTTCGTGATATTTATATTGTTCAACTCTTATTAATTACATGTTCTATATTGCGTACAACAATTATATATATATATTATCAGGATTCTCATTATATTCATGGTACTCTGTGGTGTATTTGGTGGTTATTAACTTTTGGTCATATGACTCAGTTGATTACAATGTGGAAAGGGGTTTCATCTCACTTTTTATTCCTGTGAGATTCATGCTATATTTTCCACTACTTCCTTTTGTGTGGTGTATTTACTGCACATGATTTTACTCTTTGTGTAAAATAATCTCATTTATGAGTATTTACATCTTCATTTGATGATCCTTTTTCCATGTGGCATATGTTTTGTAAGTTACCAAATCGGTAAGGGAACACCTTAACCAAATTTCCATTCTTTGGGTTGATATTCTCTTTTTTTATGTATTCATGTCATCCTATGAATATGTTTGAATGACCTCTGCTTGTTTTACACTTAATATCCACATATATTGGGTGTATTTATATTTTTCACACATAATTATGAGATTGATTTATCCTTAATTTAAGGATACCATCTTTATAATAGATTTCATCTAAAATTACATTTCCTTTGAGACATCATTGTTGTTATGCACCAATTCACTCTTATATGGTGTATATACTATCTGTTGACATATTATATCATGAATCCCTTTATTCTCATGATATTATAAAGTTCTGATTAAAATTTATAATTCAATTATTTGTATTCAAGCATCTCTCTTTTTGTTAAAAACTCTTTAAATAAAGTATCGTTTTAAATGTTTTAAGGATTCACTCTTATAAATATTTCACATTAATGTCCATGTTTTAAAAATGGGTTTTAGGATTTATTTATATGGACATTATTGTTTTCAGATGATAATTCATTTAAAAGAATATAAGTCATATGGGACACTTTGAGTCAAAAATCTATTTTTAAATGGTTTTTGAAAATGTTTTGATAAAGAATTCTTTACTTCAATATCATGATTTGATATAGTGGAATGTGTAAAATTTATCCTTCCATTATACTTGTGTTATGTGTTATGATTATGTTATGGTTATTAGGCATTGTATATGTATACATGTGGTTTCGTGATAAACCTGGGGTGGGTGAGCCTGAGATAGCTCACTAATGCATTGGGCAACGTGACAGAGGTAAACATGATGTTTCTCCTAAGAGATTTAGGGAATATACTGTGTAGGGTATTCCAAGTGTAACTCCCTACGTTATTATGATATCTAAAATCTATTATTAATATGGATTCCTTAATTAACCATTTTGATTTATGGTTTGTATGTGTTATTCATAAATCTCATGATTTCACAAGGAATGTTATGATTGAAAAGTATGGTTTCATTGATTTGTATTAATTGATAGGCTGATGTTTTCCTTCATTATTTTATAACCCTTACTGATCTTTTTATTCTCATCCCATGTTTTTGAAATGTTTTTCACAGGACTTAATGATGAATAGGTTCAAGGATTTGATCAAGGAAAAGTCACGCTATCTAATACATGGAACTAGACAAGTTTATTTTTAAGAGTTTTTATTTTATGAAGAACATGGATACAGAGTAGTAGTGTATAATTTTAATATTAAATTTGTAATGTAGTAGTTTTGGCCTCAATCTCTAAAACTCTAAACCTGAAAAGATCATCAATGTGTATTATTTACATAATTCAATATTATGTAATGTTCATGGATGGGTCCTTATATTTATCCTCCACATCGGTTCCCTGGAAGTGGTTGTGAGATGTTGTTTTTTTAGGAAAGATACATAAGTTCTATTTTTGTTATATGTATTGTTATTTGTTTAATAGTTTTGATCATGTTGATGAGGAACCCTTAATTATAGATAAACTGACTAGAATGTTTTATGGTAAAATGGGGGTAGAAAGCATAAATGGTGGGGAGAATTGTCACACCTTTTTTCGTGATTTGTTTTTAATATGATTCATTATGGATTCTAGAAATTTTATTAGATTATTTGTGTTACATGTGTTTAGATTTTATGTGTATTATTTATCTAAAATGTTCTTATTTTTTTGGCCCTTAGTTTGTTTGGGAGTTCTTCAAGATGTCTTGATGTTGTTTTATGAAAAATGTCTTTTGTATGGTTGGTATAAATTTGATAAACCATTATAACAAACCAAGGTAAACATAATATTGTTATAAAAAATAATTTATTATTATCTCATGGTATTGTTTCCACTTATGAGTAATGTGTGGTCACTCCTGTGTCTATTGAACTGTTAGATGCGAGGAGTAATAAAGTGTGCGGGTTTACTATGTGAGTCTACCCAGAACTTGAAATTTCATTTTTCCAACAATTCTCCCTTGGTATTTTTATACATAAATGTTCCCATATATACTTCCATTGTTTCTTATAAACCTATGGAACTTCTACCTTGCGTCCCAATACATTACACGTCATCCCATGGTGTATATCTAAGTGAATTTATAGGGCTGGAAATTTTCCAATGTATTTCTCCTTCTCTTCGCCCGTCCCTATTCCTCATTATTATATTAATTATTGGTTCTCTCCTCTCCCATGCTCATTATCAACCTAGGGGTATCTTTTACCAAGGGTATTGATCAGGGTTTTGTTCTTTTAGGTTTGGTCTTCATAGATTTATTTTTTTTGAACCCGCTGCAGGTGTTTTTTGGTGTGTGTTTCCATTCTGCCATGGAATTGATATACGTTTCCCAATAACATGCCTTTAAAATTTCAGAATCATTGATTTAATGTTAATCAAATTTATTTCATATTATTTTTTATTTTTATATGTGAGCCTTGGAGTATTTTTTTTCTATGCAATGCAGTTGTTTATGAAATGTTTGTGAAAATTTTTGTTGTTCTGGTTTAAATGAGCACACGATGTATTTAATAAAATGATCAATTATATTTTTCATGTGGTTTGGGATATTGAAAATATATTTTATAATTTGAAATAAATTTATCGAATGAAAATATATTTTTATACTTGGTTTAGTGATAAAATGAAATTGTTTTGTTGGATATTTTATGCCTTGTATGGGATAAAAAAACCCAGTTGATTTTATGGTGTAACATGGGATATGAAATGTTAGGGTTGGATTTTTTTAGGTATATTGGGAATAGTAGAAATGATATCATAGTGTCCTTTATGGATTTGAAAGGTTTCTTTTATTTTATAATCAAATGGGTAGTCTGTAATAAGGTGTTTTGGAATGTATTTCCAATGTTAGGGACATTAGTCATTTTTATAAAAAGGGTTATACTTTGAATGAGTATCCTAAATGATTTTAGGGGTTATTTTAATTATTTAGATGTAAAAAAATGTGTGTTTACACCTCATTATAAAAATTGAAATTTATTTCATATATAAATGTCGGTTTTTTGAAAAACATAAATGAATATTGTGAATCATTGTGAAAATGGTGAAATATATTATTATTGAGAACCTACTATAGATGTTCTCAATCCTTGTATCTTTATATAATTGATTTTAATTACAAACTGTAGAATACTTATGATCTGTTAATTTTGTGTATTGGGTTAGACTCTTTGGGTTCTGTTGTTATGTGGAAAGAGATCAGTCCTTGGAGTGACTTGAAGTGATGCTTGATGTGAATTAATATTATTATATATAAATTGTGATTGGATGCATGGTTGGAATAAGCTAGACCGACCCCATTAAATACCCGAGACATGGATACCTGGCATATTGGGAGAATTTCCTATGAATGATTACAACACTGGTAGGTCAAGGTACTATCTTGTGGCCCCTAGTAGGAGGATATATTAGGTTTATTGTCATGGGATTATCCCTCTACCTTCTCTGGGAAAGGATTGATGATCATATTGAGTGTTTTTATTTCATCGTGTGTCGAATGCTACTGTAGATGGGGTCTCATGTATAAGTTACTTCTATATTATTCATCACCCCTTCAGATCACCTATTTATAAATCTCTTGGTTTCTTGAAATGATGAATATGGTACATGAACGAATTTTTATATTTCCCTTATTGTGGGATTATTGTTTTCCTTTTATGTGTATTGTTTTACATGGAATGTGATGGTATGATTTTAATAAGGTATATGAAAATGGTTTTTAGGTAATTTGTTTTACCCTCATTGTGTAAGCTGAAAAATATTGACATCACTTTTACTTTGAATATTCAAATGGAACTCGAATGAAATGAAGCTAGTTTTTTAAAATGATTAAGTGTAATGTTTTTTAATTTGTTTTTAAATAAATTCAACGGAAACTATACTTTTATATGTTGTAGTTAAAACATGAAAATTAGGATTCTTTTATTTTAAATTATGTGAATTTGTAATTTATTATTGGTCTTGAATACTATGTTTTAATAATCATGCCTATAAATATTTTTTGTTTTTTGACCTTGTACATTGAGTTCAGATACCTCAGGTTTCTAGTGATTATTGTGCTGGAAGGTGACCAGAGAGGTCACATGGAGGTAGCTTTGTATTCTTATCTGGTTTCTTATTTTCAAATGTTGTTGTAAATTTTACATTTGTATATAAAACTTGGGAAACTAATTTTTTTTAAAAACGAGGCTATTTAATTCATTTCATTGATTGTTTCAGAAATTATTTTTTCACTAAAACATTCCCTCATGTTCTCTAATGATTCCTAGAACTTGTTTATATCCCATGGGGATTATGAACACCCTTTTTTACATATCGTGGATCAGCTTGGGTTACTGGTTCATGGTCGACCTTGTTTAGTTCGTGACATTTACAACCCCTTCACATGATGTGGAATTTCAACATAGGAGTAATCAATAAAATATATAACCATGATCATGTATAAATGGTGAGGAAAAAATTTAATTATGTTGGGTCTAATGTGACATAAATAAATTCTAATGTATGATCATTATATTTCATAACATGTATTCCATGAAACACCAAGTGTAAAAATAGTATAAAAAACCCAATATTTTAAAATACATTTACTATCTTAAGGTAATATAATATATTATATATCCTTAAATTCACAGAAGATAAGCATTCCTTAATAGCTTTTTTTATATATAATAGAGACCCAACAAGATAGCTTGTGTTACATGTATGATATATTCTCACCAAATAAAAATTTATTTTTATAATATTAATATTTAAGATAATATGATATAACATAGATCTCATGATTTATATTATAAATAGTTTTATAAATCATATAAAAATTTATTGTTTATATAAATATAAAATTAATTCATTGGAAACCAATTAATCAGAAACATAAATTAGAAGCAACTGAATATAAAAATAAATATATTTTTATGCATCTAAATGAGTTCTATAATGATAAAAAAAATCAATTAATATTATTTAATGATTTTAAGGAAATATTTATTTTATTTATTGAATATTTTTTTTTGTTCATTTATTTGTTTTAACAGGAATAAGATAAGAAAAAAAACTATTTTATACATAAATCCCTATATTATTATTAAGAAATTTTAAAACCTTTTAATATAGAACCCATTTTAAATATTATCTTCGAAAATTAATTTGATTTAATATGTAAATATAATCATAACATTTAATATAGAAACATAAAAATTTTATTAGAGTGAATTTTTTATATTTTCAAAAACATATCATTTAATATGTATAGTTAAAATTACTGAATTTTAGTTTGAAAATACATTCCATAAAGTCATTTTATGAAGGGAAACAAAATTTTAAATTGGTTTAAAATTTTAATTAAAATATATTCTTCCCAATTAATCTATTGATTTTCATTTGAATCATTTTCACTTTTTAAATGACAATAAAAAATTAGAAAACATTCAACCGTTTTCATATTAAAAACCCATATTGTCATTCTACCCGTGGGACTAAATTTAAAACAATTCCATCTAATTATATGATTTAAATTTATATACATGGATTCCATATTTTTAGTTGGAATAGAATAAAATTTATAATATTAGAGATATTTTTTTGATAAAAAAATTAATGAATTTGATTAAAAATAATTACACCAATTAATTTCTAATTAAGATTAATAAGAGACTAACCATTATCATTAATGCCTAAAAGAACCTATTCACATGTAAAATAACTATTTTAAACCCATTTTTATACAGTATTCTATATTTTATGTAATATGGATCATTAAAGGATCCACATTAAAAATAAAAAACATGGGATCACTTCCACTTCCAAAATATTACTAGAGTGTCGTTACTCCTCCACTATCAATGGCCACCACTTCTCTCAATTACTCACAACTCCCAAACCACATTTTATTGACCAATACCCAACCTAATTGAATAAAACTGTATTTTTGTGAAACATTGAATCATATCATTGTCCATAAAAAATTCCAAGGAATCCATTTTGTTTAATCCAAAAGGAGTTACGTGACTTTTATGATAATGGTTTAAATTAATCCCTCTTATTTCTTTTACTCATCCACTCACTAAATTAATTGTAAACCATTCATTTATAATTAAAAAATTCAAAAGTCAATTTTTTTTTATAATTTGACGTACATTTAAACACACATGCATCTAATAGGTGATAAACATATAGTTTATGTGAACGACGAACTACCGCCTCATGAAAAGAACATTTTTTGTTCTTCCTATTCCGCTTCTCCTAGTTGTAATTTTGTTGAAAAATATGGTTAAATATTTTATATATGATATTTTTTATTTCATTATGATTCTATAATTATTTTTAAAAAATTATATTTATACGTTCCATTAAACTAAAATTAAAAAAAACATTTTTGGATGTGTGGACTGCCACCCCATCATGCGATGTGTTTCATTCACATAATACATAGAATGTATAAAATATAGTTTTAATTAAAAATATTTTTTAGAAAATACATATATAAATTATATTAATTAAATAATAACTTTTATGTATATATAATATAATCATTTTAATTTATTACGATTTCACACACATTAAATGTTATAATGTTGTTCATGGATGTGTGGACTATCACCTCCCCAACAAGATGTGATTCATATTACATCAAAATAATTAAATATATCGGTAGATATGAGAATATGACATTCATTTTGTAACATAAATTTTTTCCATAATGATAATTGAAAAAGGATGACATTACTGATGTGTATGTATGACCTACCATCTCCATGATGGTCACATTGATCATTTTTCATAAACATATTAAATGAATATTTTTTGAATTATCATTTTTTTATTAATATGATAATTAAACAATAATATCATTTGATAGATGTTATATAATATCCACTTTGAAAATAGTTGACCTACCAATGATGTTTTTGAAACATTAATCGAATTCAGGCAAAATACCTGACAAAAACATAACCCATTAAGTAGTTGTAACCAATTACTTAATAAGTGACATAAAAGTTATAATAAACATGAAAAATTTTAAGAATAAATAATAAATAAAAACATCATTTGTTATATATTAATTTAATGGATATTCATATGTAAGTAAACTCATGGTATGGGATCGTTATCTAATATTTTTACATCTGTGAGATAAATGACAGGTTGCACACTTATACTTTTTCTATGCTCTATCTATTTACCCTTTTAATATTATATAATTAATTCTATTTTTCTAATTGAATTATATGGTTTAATGTAATATTATTACTTATGGAGGATTATGATTTAAAATGTCTTTATGTGGTATGGGACACATTGGAATGATTTATGTTAATTTTCCTCAATTAAAGCTTTAAAGAACATTCAATGGTATTTTTATTCATGGAAATTATATGAAAATTATTAAATAAAATAATTCATTTACATATCCAATGATTATTCATGACCATTTTCAAGTATTGGTTTTATCACTCAATTCATTGTAAGTTAAAATATTTTAGAAATTTTTTTAAGAAAACCCGACATTTTTATCAATTTTGTCAGAGGAAATATTTTTTTAAAAAAACAATGATTTATTTAGAAAAATAAAAACTGATTTTAAAATAATTTGGTATTGAAATTTGTAGCCTTATTTATTTTACTTATCTTTTAAATGGAATTCATTGTCATTTTCCTAAAAAATAGTTTCTCAAACCATTTTACCGTGAAAAAGGATATCACTATTTTTCGTCATTCAACTTGTATGGATTTACATACCGTCATTTGTTTTAGGATTGAATTGCTTGAATAAAATTATAATTTTTATAACAAAATGTATTAAATTTTTTTCAAATTTTTTTTAAATGGTTTTATAAAATAAAATAATATTTTCCAAAAAATTGAATTTAAAAGTTATTTCAATATTATAATTATTCATCAACACCAAAAACAAATTATTTTTACTCCTAAAGGTGTTATTTTTGTTGATACCAAACTAATTCATTATCTATATGGATTATTATAAATATATAAAGGATTGAATTTACAATAACTTAATAGAATCATTTTTTTTATTCCCCTTAAAAGATTCAATGTCCTACGATTAATGAACATTTAATTTACCTCTATTTATATATTTTATTTATCTTGTATATTACTATTGTATGAACAAAATATAATTTTACAGATGTTGTCTAATTTGATTTTTATTTGATTATTTGGGGAAATATTTATAATATTTTATTAGTTAATCAATATATATTTCAATAGTAATACTATTATAATGGCCCGGGGTTTTGGGGTTCATTACATGGTGAAAATATGATGTTTGGGGTGTTCTAAGACTCCTAACGGTAGCCTCAGCCTACCGATAGCTCGGCCTACCGGTACCCTCAGCCTACTGATAGCTCGACCTAACAGTAGCTTGGCCTACCGGTACCTCTGCCTACTGGCAGATCGTCCTACCTATAGCCTAGGCCTACCGGTAGCTGGCCTACAAGTATCTCGGCCTACGGGTACCCTCGGCCTACCAGTAGCTAGGCCTAATGTTAGCCTCAGCCTATCGGTAGCTCAGCCTACCGATATCTCGGCCAACCAGTAGCTCAGTTTACCGGTAGGTTGACCGACTGGTAGCCTCATCCTACCAGTAGCTCATCCTACCGGTAGCTCAGCCTACTAGTAGAATTGGTATAGCATCCCGCCTCTTTATCACATAAACTTTCATTACATTTTACAAAACCGAGGATCTTTAAGGTTTAGTGTCTTGGAAACCAGGAACATTAAACATGAAAACATAAAACATTCTTCTAAAACACTTTAAAGGCTTCTCCTCATGTTCATCCTAGGTTCATTACTGCATCACATAACCTGGGAGCATACATCAAAAGAAAGGGTGAGCAAAAATCCCAGTAAGGAAAACAAGAGAAACATTTTACATGTGAACTTGAGATACTTCAATAAGGTCATGAAAAAGAACTTTAAGGCATGAGAATGAAATAAGGAGGCATATCATAATAAAAATAACATTGTTCATAACTTGAAAATGTGGCTACATCATTTAACATAGACAATCATGAACATATCACCAAGGTCCATCCACAAGGTGTCATTTGAAAATTACCAAGGTTATTCACCAAGGTATCGTGAAAATTGTAATCTCTAGTGGTTACATCATTACCCAATGTATTGGAGTGCTATCAGGGCAAACCCTTAAATTTGCCTTTATTGTCATGTGATCCACATATATCATCATCAAACATTTCATAAATAACCCATATAGCATAAAATAAATGGGTTTCATTTCATAATCACAATGTTTTAAAAACTTCTTTAAAGACATGATCTTTACGTCACTAGAAAACCCACAGAAAAGGAAGGTGGGTCTCATGTATGTAAATACCAGAATTTAAAATAGAACATTTTGGTATATATGTGAATAACCCTTTAAAATAAAGTGCTTTTATTATTCACTTAATAATATAAAATAAATTTAGAAAAAGAGAGAGACATTTTGAGACAGAAATTCTGCAGCATAACAGCTATGTTACGAGGTTTTAGAAGACATTAAAAAGAGAGGGAAAATGGGTTAAAAAATCATAAATGAACCATAAAACAGTATATGGACAGAATAAAAAGGATACATGATCATGGTAATGAAATTACAAGGACATACCATTTGAAATGAAAATCATGGATGGAATACAAAAATTAGATTTCTCTTATGAGAGTTCGGCAGCCTAACGGCGTTACTTAAACTTCAACAAAAATGATTGAAAAGATCAAGTAGGGTTTCTAATCATGTGAACATAAGAGTTCAGTATTATAGATATAGATATAATTCCCCAACATAACAAAAAGTAACCTGAAATAATTGACATGAAAGTATAATTTCAAAACGAGAAGGGTGAAGAACCACTTAAAAATTCGGCAGCCTAACGGTGCCACTTAAAACTTCAAAATACTGAATTGAAGAGATCAAATGGGGTCTCTCATCATATGAACAAAATAGTCCAGTATGATAGATATTGTGATCATACCCCAACATAAAAAAAGGAACATGAATGGATTGACATGAAAGTAGAACTTCAAAACGAGAAGGGTGAAGAACCACTTAAAAATTCAGCAGCCTAACAGCGCCACTTAAAACTTCAAAATACTGAATTGAAGAGATAAAATGGGGTCTCTCATCATATGAACATAAGAGTCCTGTATGATAGATATAGTGATAATACCCCAACATAACAAAAAGTAACTTAAAAGAATTGACATGAAAGTAGAACTTCAAAACGAGAAGGGTGAAGAACCACTTAAATATTCGGTAGCCTAACGGCGCCACTTAAAACTTCAAAATACTGAATTGAAGAGATAAAATGGTGTCTATCATCATATGATCATAAAAGATCAGTATTATAAATTTAGATATCATACCCCAACATAATAAAAAGGAACTTGAAATAATTTACATGAAAATAGATCGTGAAAAATGAGAAGGGAGAAAGAATCCGTTACAAAAATTTCTGCAGCCTAACGACGCCACATAAAACTTCATAAAAAGAAATAATGAGAGTAAGAGGGGATATCTCATTATATGAACATGAAAAGGGTAGTTAGAGGAGTATAAAATAACATCCTCCAACATAATAACATGGAGCATAAAAGGAATGACATAAAAGAGATTACTTGAAATGAAAGAGAGAGGTCAGATCCCTTACCTTAAAACATAACTCTTAAAACTCAAAGGTTGGGACCTTGAGGGATTTAGGGCACCTTGGGAGGACTCCTTGGAATTTAATGAGACCCGAACGTCGTTGGGGGAGAGTGGGGAGTCGAATGGATGAGAGGATGGCTTGGTATTTATTGGGAAATTGAGGGGACAAGGCATTAATGGCAAAGGGACACCTCATTAGTGGTTTTGGCAAAACCATGGGCTTTCCCACGGTATTTTCCCATGGTATTTTCCACATGGGACACCTCATACCTTATCTCACTATTAATAATTCTAACATATTGATTACAAACATAATACATCATTTAATGATGTCCTTAAACACCCATAACTTAAAAACTGTATTTTCACTAATCATCGAAAATTCAACTTTCTCAGAATAATCCCAAAATTTCACCATAACCCAATATCAACGCTCTGATTACAAATATGAACTCCATTTTATAAAAATAATTTTCTAAATATTTTTAATTTGATTTTTAAATAAAAACACTATTCATCGAAAATTCATTTTTTCAGAAAAAAAACCCCAAAAATTACCATAGCATAATATCGGTGCTCTGAGTTCAAAAATGAAATCTGTTTTATAAAAATACATATCTAAAAATTTTTAATTAAATTTTTAATTAAAAAACACTATTCACCCAAAAAGACTAATACTTGAATAATAATTTATGAAACTGTTATTTAACCATTTTATTAAATCACATTACTTAATCAAGGTGCCGATATTATATTAATACTTTCTTTAAGTGAGATTACTAATCCATTTGAACACATTACTAATCCTAATCATAAAATCACTATTAATAATTTACTATTCATCAAAAATTAAGTTGATCTTATTAGACTCTAAATTTCGTACTGAACATAAATATAGAAGACCATTTTTCGAAAATCATTACACATTTTTAATTATTTAAGGTTTACACAACCATTTTTAAAATATCCTTTATCTAAAATTCGTCAAAAATATGCATACTATATTTATCTTGTCATTTGAAAATTCATAATCTTCATCATAAGAAGAAATCCCAATTTTTATTTAAAACAAAGGATTACACAAGGAAGTTACGGTCTCCTTACGTAGCCCCTTATCACACCAGTATAAGACATAAGTGTAAGGTGTGCTAAGGTGAGAGAATCTGAGGGAGGCTCGGCCAACATCGCACGAGTAGTAATTTCTATCAGTTTGAACTTCTCGCGATGGAGATCCCGTTCTAGCTTTATACGATGAAGTTCAGCTTGGGTTTGGTCCAGAGAAAAGCCCAGTGGTGCTACCTCCTTCCCAAGTTCTGTTAGATGGGCTTCGATTGGTCCAAGACTACTGGGTGAGGCCATCAAATCTTCTTTCTATATTAATTAACCAAGATTACTTGTATTTAGATTCAATAATCAAAACGTTTAGTTTCCAGTGGTCATATTGACCAATGGTCATATAACAGTCAAAAACCAACAGTATCATTTTAATTATACTCATGTTATCAAATGAAACATTTTTGTTGAGTATAAAAATAAAATAGCACATAAAATTAGGAAACAATATTTATTCAAAATTTCGGGTTGTTACAATATTCCCCCCTTAAGAAATTTTGTCCTCGCAATTTTTTAAAATTAGGTTTTGAAATTTCATTGAAAGTCCCACATCGGAAATGGAGTCAGTAAAACTATTACTTTAAAAGAAATAAAGTGAAGTACGAAGGTCACCCGAGTTATCCCACACTAGGATTCCATGTAGGAAAACATGGACAGGGAGGAGAAAACAAAGGGTCAACTTCTAAGGGAGAGTGACGGAGAACATGATTAGGAGAAATTTAACCATAAGAAAATCCCAGAATTATGATGTGTGTAGACGATCTTTGATTACCTAGTAGGAAACGTAAACCAACAACGTTTTTGTTTTACGTTCGTTTTCATAATTTTGAAGAATTAATTTACAAAATAGAACAAAAACATAAGGAAATATATCTACCGTCATGTAGAGTTTCACCCTTTAATAAGTTTCTACCAAAACTAATCTTTTCTCCCAAACGATGAGCATTCAAAACTACATGGTCTCATCGAAACACAAGAATCATCTTCTAGAGAATCACATAATCCACAAAAGATTAACTATCTATTTCTTATATCTTTAAACATTATCCCAAAAACAGAAAGGGTAAGGTTAAACATTTCTTCAAAAAAGAAGAATCCCAGAGGAATGGAAACTAATTTTAAATCTTCAATGTTCCATGGTAATACCCAAAGTTCATCATAGACCATCCCATAAATAACGGTCCTTAAAATTCCTCAAAATAAACCAAACTAAGATTGAAACCCAAATACAAGAAGGATTTGATAACATAGTCTTCCAAAATAAACTTCATTGTTCATCTCCAAACAACATCAACCACTCCTAACATCTTATAACAAAATTATCTAAACTAAACATATTTTACCCAAGATAGGTTAATCATTCCCATAAGTAACCTAAATCACTATAAGTCCACTATAAATTCATAGATTCTTCAAAATATAAGTCAACCTTAATCCTCAATGAAAATACCGTAGTAATCTATTTACCTCGATCATATAGGGTCCCTAAAATAGTGAACTTATTCCAAAATAATAATAATATTTTAATCCACTAATCACCTATGTCATATTAATATGACAATCGTCGCATTGCCTATCACATTGTTTTTGGGACATGTTCTTCCATTTCCCGCCATTAACTAAGAAAAGAAACTATAATTAGGGGCTTATTTACTTAGCTAATAATCATGAAAAGGAAACTTTAAGAATAAAAGTATAAATATGTAGAATAAAAGTATATCCTAACTTGTGATCCCCTAGGTTTTAATCTAGGTTATCCATGATCATATATTCTTATGTGAATCTTTATTTTGTTTTATCTTTGTTCCTTTAATAATGGTTCATACTAATCTTATGAATTTACCAAAGCATATCCCCCGGGAGTGTCGTAACCAAGAGTGCAACAAGGCCCGTTGTCGTGTACCAGTTCCCGTTCGAGTCTAGCTCAAAGAGGTGTTTTCAGGTTTTACCCCTATGTACATCTGTGCCAGATCCACCTCTACCTGCTCGTATCCAGACATGGATGTATTTTCTTGGAAACCCCTTACTCAATACACACCAAAATACCAGGAAGATTTCCTATATTTAAAATTTTCTATAGGGTTCTTCCTAGATTTTTCATATCCTAATTTCCACAAATAACTAAACCATCCTTTGATACTAACTATATCATCCCGCCTCTTTATCACATAAACTTTCAATACATTTTACAAAACCGAGGATCTTTAAGGTTTACTGTCTTGGAAAACAAGAACTTTAAACATGAAAACATAAAACATTCTTCTAAAACACTTGAAAGGCTTCTCCTCATGTTCATCCTAGGTTCATTACTGCATCACATAACCTGGGAGCATACATCAAAAGAAAGGGTGAGCAAAAAGCCCAGTAAGGAAAACAAGAGAAACATTTTACATGTGAACTTGAGATACTTCAATAAGGTCATGAAAAAGAACATTAAGGCATGAGAATGAAATCAGGAGGCATATCATAATAAAAATAACATTGTTCATAACTTTAAAATGTGGCTACATCATTTAACATAGACAAACATGAACATATCACCAAGGTCCATCCCCAAGGTGTAATTTGAAAATTACCAAGGTTATTCACCAAGGTATCGTGAAAATTGTAATCTCTAGTGGTTACATCATTACCCAATGCATTGGAGCGCTATCAGGGCGCACCCTTAAATTTGCCTTTATTGTCATGTGAGCCACATATATCATCATAAAAAATTTCATAAATAACCCATACAACATAAAATAAAAGGGTTTCATTTCATAATCACAACGTTTTAAAAACTTCTTTGAAGACATGATCTTTACGTCACATTAAAACCCACAGAAAAGGAAGGTGGGTCTCATGTATGTAAATCCCAGAATTTAAAATAGAACATTTTGGTATATATGTGAATACCCCTTTAGAATAAAGAGCTTTTATTATTCACTTAATAATATAAAAGAACATTAGAAAAAGAGAGAGACATTTTGAGACGGAAATTCTACAGCATAACGGCTATGTTACGAGGTTTTAGAAGACATTAAAAAGAGAAGGAAAATGGGTCAAACATTCATAAATGACCCATAAAACAGTATATGGACAGAATAAGAAGGATACATGATCATGGTAATGAAATTTCAAGGACATACCATTTGAAATGAAAAACATGGAAGGAAGACAAAAATTAGATTTCTCTTATGAAAGTTCGGCAGCCTAACGACGTTACTAAAACATCAACAAAAATGATTGAAAAGATCAAGTAGGGTTTCTCATCATGTGAACATAAGAGTTCAGTATGATAGATATAGAGATAATTACCCAACATAACAAAAAGGAACTTGAAAGAATTGACATGAAAGTAGAACTTCAAAACGAGAAGGGTGAAGAACCACTTAAAAATTTGGCAGCCTAACGGTGCCACTTAAAACCTCAAAATACTGAATTGAAGAGATCAAATGGGGTATCTCATCATATGAACATAAGAGTACAGTATTATAGATATTGTGATCATACCCCAACATAACAAAAAGGAACATGAAAGAATTGAAATGAAAGTAGAACTTCAAAACGAGAAGGGTGAAGAACCACTTAAAAATTCGGCAGCCTAACGACGCCACTTAAAACTTCAAAATACTGAATTAAAGAGATCAAATGGGGTATCTCATCATGTGAACATAAGAGTAAAGTATGATAGATATAGTGATCATACCCCAACATAACACAAAGGAACTTAAAAGAATTGACATGAAAGTAGAACTTCAAAACGAGAAGGGTGAAGAACCACTTAAAAATTCGGCAGCCTAACGGGGCCACATAAAACATCAAAATACTGAATTGAAGAGATCAAATGGGGTCTCTCATAATATGATCATAAAAGATCAGTATGATAAATTTAGAGATCATACCGCAACATAATAAAAAGGAACTTGAAATACTTTACATGAAAATAGATCATGAAAAATGAGAAGGGAGAAAGAATCCGTTACAAAAATTTTGGCAGCCTAACGGTGCCACTTAAAACATCATAAAACGAAATAATGAGAGTAAGAGGGGATCTCTCATTATATGAACATGAAAAGGGAAGTAAAGGGATTATAAAAGAACATCTTCCAACATAATAACATGGATCATAAAAGGAATAACATAAAAGAGATTACTTGAAATAAAAGAGAGAGGTCAGATCCCTTACCTTAAAACATAACTCTTAAAACTCAAAGGATGGGACCTTGAGGGCTTGGGGGCACCATGGGAGGACACCTTGGAAGGTAATGAGACCAGAACGTCATTGGGGGAGAGTGGGGAGTCGAATGGATGAGAGGATGGATTGGTATTTATTGGGAAAGTGAGGGGACAAGGCATTAATGGTAAAGGGACACCTCATTAGTGGTTTTGGAAAAACCATGGGCTTGCCCATGGTATTTTCCCATGGTATTGGCCACTTGGGACACCTCATACCTTATCTCACTATTCATAATTCAAACATATTGATTACAAACTTAATACATCATTTATTGATGTCATTAAACACCCGTAACTTAAAAACTGTATTTTCACTAATCATCGAAAATTCAACTTTCTCAGAATAATCCCAAAATATCACCTGAACCAAATATCAACGCTCTGATTACAAATATGAACTCCATTTTATAAAAATAATTTTCTAAATATTTTTAATTTAATTTTTAAATAAAAACACTATTCATTGAAAATTCATTTTTTCAGAAAAAAACCCCAAAAATTACCATAGCATAATATCAGTGCTCTGAGTTCAAAAATGAAATCCGTTTTATAAAAATAATTATCTAAATATTTTTAATTAAATTTTTAATTAAAAAACACTATTCACCCATAAAGACTAATACTTGAATAATAATTTATGAAACTGTTATTTAACTATTTTATTAAATCACATTACTTAATCAAGGTGCCTAGATTATATTAATACTTTCTCTAAGTGAGATTACTAATCCATTTGGACACATTACTAATCCTAATCATAAAATCAGTATTCATATTTTACTATTCATCAAAAATTAAGTCGATCTTATTAAACTCTAAATTTCGTACTGAACATAATTATAGAAGACCATTTTTCGAAAATCATTACACATTTTTAATTATTTAAGGTTTAGACAACCATTTTTAAAATATCATTTTTCTAAAATTCGTCAAAAATATGCATACTATATTTATCCGGTCATTTGAAAATTCATAATCTTCATCATAAGAAGAAATCCCAATTTTTATTTAAAACAAAGGATTACACAAGGCAGTTACGACCTCCTTACATATCCCCTTATCACACCAGCATAAGACCTAAGTGTAAGGTGTGCTAAGGTGAGAGAATCCGAGGGAGGCTCGGCCAACATCGCACGAGTAGTAATTTCTATTAGTTTGAACTTCTCGCGAAGGCGATCACATTCTAGCTTTATACGATGAAGTTCAGCTTGGGTTTGGTCCAAAGAAAAGCCCAGTGGTGATACCTCCTTCCCAAGTTCTGTTAGATGAGCTTCGATTGGTCCAAGACTACTGGGTGAGGCCATCGAATCATCTTTCTATATTAATTAACAAAGATTACTTGTATTTAGAGACAATAATCAAAACGTTTAGTTTCCAGTGGTCATATTGACCAATTGTCATATAACAGTCAAAAACCAATAGTATCATTTTAATTATACTCATGTTATCAAGTGAAACATTTTTGTTGAGTATAAAAATAAAATAGCACATAATATTAGGAAACAATATTTATTCGAAATTTCGGGTTGTTACAATTGGCCTACCTGTAGCTCGACCTACCGGTAGCTCATCCAACCGGTAGCTCAGATGACCAGTAGCCCTGTCCAACCGGTAGCTCGGCCGACCGGTAGCCTCGACCTACTGGTATCCTCGTCCAACCAGTAGCTTGGTCTACTAGTAGACCTAGCCTACCAGTGACCTCTACATGGGTTTTCCAGTAGCGCTTCCTTTTTGCACGAATTGGTTTGTAAACAATGTTTTGACTCCTTTAATCCTATTTTAAATCACATTAATGGTATTTAAATTAAATTATTGGTAAGTTACCTCCCTAAATGGAAAACCATGCATTTTGGTAAGGTACATCCTTAAATGGAAAAACATGCTTTGTCATCCCGTCTGTTGGATTAAATTTAATATAATTTTTGTCACTCATTGATTGGAATTTAGAAAAATATATTAAAAATATTGAATCACCATAATCTATAATTTTTAATAATACAATCTTTTTTACAAACCATATTATTGAATGTAATTAAAATTAAATACAATCATTATGTATAAATTGATATTAATAAGTGACTAAACCATATGGCCCAAAAAAACTATAATGTTGTCCAAAATATATTGGATGGACATATATATACCCTATCCTCTCATGGATATATGTTGATCTATATTTTGATCCAATATCAATAATTTTTTTTTCAGGTTTCCCTTTTTCTAAATTTTTACCATAGTGTCACTCCTCCTCTACTATAAAAGGCCTCCTTTCCCCCCAATTACCTATACCTCTCAAGACACTTTTACATAAAAAATATTTGCATTGATATCTCCCCAAAATCCCTCCAATACTTTTTAAATTACCCCTTTTGGTAGAATGTAATTGGAGGAAGTATTTGGGTGAAAAACAACAGTTACCTAGAGAATATATAACATCCTACCTTAAAACCATTATTCTTATTTTCATTCATCATCCACTCCACTGTCCATATTCAATTATAATATATCATAATTTTATAAAAATTATTCTTATATTTATTTTTATTAATATTTCAACATAAAAATACTCACGCATCCCTGTAATGGGAAAAGAACATATTGATTATGTGTACGAAAAACTAAAGACTCACAAAAGGATGATTTATCATTCATCCATTACAACCACTAATTGAATAAATTAAGATAAAAAATATAATTTAACATTATAATAGTTTAATTTATAACGTCTTTAAGCTTCTTAAACTATTTTCCAACAAAAATATTTACTGTTACCATCTTCTATAAATACGATAATTTCTTTTCAGAATGGGTGGACTACCGCCCCCTCAAAGCTATGTGATTTATTTAGGCACTACATGGAATGTATAAAGGATGTATTTAATTAATACAATGTGATATAAAATAAATATATAATATATTCATGACATAATTAAAATTTTTAAAATATAATATATTATGTTTATTGTTACCCTTTCACACACTTATATAGTGATAACATCATTCATGCACGTGTGGACTATATCCTCCACAACACAATGTGATTCATTTTACATCAAATAAATAAATATAAATATATAAGTATATATGATTAAATAATATATTATTTCTGATATAATTATAATTATGGAATTATTAATGTGGCTTAGCTTCTTTTAATAATGTTCATTGAAAATGGGAACATTACTTACCCGTTCATATGACCTACCTTCTCAATTATTTTAACCATGGTCCTGTTTTCAAGACAATATTTTATTATGGGTTATAATTGTATAATTAATTTAAAAATATGATAATTATTTCCTCATTATTTTTCTGTATATGTTTATTTAATGACATCTTTGAGCATTGTATACAAACCAATGACCTTTTGACACATGAACATAATATCGTTAAAACACCAAACTGAAACATAGTTGTTTCAGAAGTTGTATAAAAAATTGTAATATGTAATTTAAAAATATTAATAAACCTTATTTTTTTAATAAAGTAATTAATTAACATAATTTAAATAGTTATGAATATATTGACACGTGAGACAAGTCAGACTGAAGATAATGGAATTTTATCTCACTTTTCATTTTCATGATATATATGATTTATTCACCACCCATTAATTTTGTCTGTTTTGTATAATAATTTTGATATTTTTTATGATTACTAAAATTAAATTTATGGTCATTTAAATAAAATTTGAGGATATCTCTTTCATGAAGTTTTTTCATAATAACCCAAATTGGTAATGTAATTTTTTGCCAATTTTCCTTCATTGAAACACATGCCTTGTTATAAACATATATTCTAACATGAGGTGTATAAAATTACATTGACATGTTATAAAATTAATATAAATAATATCATGGTATTTAAAATCCCTATGTAATGTCATATTTGTACATGGGTAGTATGATTCCAGGTTACCATGTGGTAAGAGATTATAGAAACAATCTCAACATTAATCGACATTATTTATGATCAAATTATAATTAATGAAATATTACTATCCATATTTCATAAACGATCATTATTTTTCGTCTTCTATAGTTATTATTAATATCTTCAGGTATTATTACCATCCTTCCAATCTTTGGTACATATGATAATTAAGAAACATTTTATTCAAAAAATATGACCTTACGACACTGTTCAGTCTGGAATCCATGCTCTTTCAAAACAATTATTTCTGAATAGTGATTGAAAGAATTTTCTTCTAATAACCTATGATCATTCAAATATATTGTAACACTTTTTTCTTTTAATTTTTTTTGATTACATATTATTGCTTATTTGTAAAAAAGTAGGTTTTCTTAAGATTTTATGATGAAAACAGAATGTTTTTAACTTGTATGTCATACAAGTATTTTCTTTTGGTTTTTTATTTAAACATTCCTTTAATTGATAAATTTTAAAAAATATTAAAATAATATTTTCAAATAAATTATTTTCAAATAATTGTAATGATTTATTTGTTTTTGTAAATATTTTTTTCAGGGAATGTGGATTACAAAAATGTTTCATTCTACATTAATTTTCAATGAAATATATTTTCGAATGTTTTTCAACCACGTCAATATGTTTTCAAAGGAAAAAGGATTTAAAAATATTTTCAATGTATCCTCTATTATTTTACATGTTTATTTTCATGAAAATTATTTTGAAAATGATTTATGTTTAAGAATCATTTTATAAAGGTTATAGGATAATTTCCACATGATGTATTTTTTAAATTGAATTTAAAACATATTTACAATCTATGATAAAATATATTGGTGTTTTTCATTATTCTATAAGTAAATGAATCAATGTTTTTATTTACATTTATTCTGTAAGTGGTTTACATTTTATGGAATGATGTTTACAAAATGTAATTCTCTTTCATGGGTGATATGCTTATGAAACCCACTATTATTCATTGGTTATGCATTAGTGAAATTATGGTGAATCTGGTATTCTTTCAGAGTATATTAAATGATTATATTTTTATGATACCCATTTAAATATCATGGGATATGATATAATTATTTATGATCATGTAGAACATGTATGTATGATTTCATTATGAGATTGGTGCGACCTATATCTCCCTCAAATGTATTAGATAATTTTTTAATTCTCATCATATTGATATAAATGGAATGATAGATAAACTCGTTTCAGTGTTGTAGGGCTAGAATGAAGTGTAAACAATATTTAGTAATATTTTCATGGAATAGGGTGTGAAACTTGTAAAGAAACTCATTATTTCCAATAATCCTTTCTTGAAAGTGAGGCATTGAATATTATGGGAATCATTATATATGCTTATGTGTCAAAAAAAATTCCTTGTTTTATTTCCTTGTTACTCTTTTCTGGATTATATTATCTATTACCTTATGATTCATCTCTTACGAACTATCAATATTTATTCCATTATTCTTTTTTTGTTAACATTGATATCAAGTTTATGGTTTTCAAATGTTTTGATCATGTTCTCAAACTCATGAGTTCATGTTTATACTAATTGGTTCCTCTTGATTACCCTTACTGAGAATATGATCTTGTCCATTTTTATGTTACCTTTACCTAAGTTATAAAGATATGTATTATGTTGGATGATTCTGAGAATGGTGATAGTTAGGAAGAATCTAGTGAGAGGTGATGTATCTCATTTATGTACCAATTTTTATGTTTCCTTATTTTCAAAGTCACTGGGCTTATATGGTCTTTGGGTATCTATTTTGGTAATTTTTTTAATACTCAAAAAATGAGATGTAATTTTTATGAACATTTATAAATGTTCACTATATTTTTTATCTGATAAAATTTTTATTTATCGTCTATAATATACGGTTGGAAGACCTCAATGATAAATCTATGTACATGTATAAAGATATTCCTAATGATAGGGATAAGTATAAGAAAATTTCTACATATATATTTAAATAATACAGTGAGTGGATTCATAAAAATATATCTCTATATTGATAAAATAAATAGATGCTGATCTGGAAAAGATCTACCAATGGTTAATAACTCTTGAAAGATGCAACAGGCTTGACTTTAGGAAATCAGGTACACAAAAATGGGGCTTATTACACATTGGGTTTGAAAGTCCGTAGAGACATGCTTTGGGAATGAACAAACTTTTACAAACTATCGTGAATTATATGAATTTATTTTGGCTATGAATGAACGAATATAAATCCATTGTTTCATAGGATAAGGATGGCTTCATAACATAATAATTTTATAAGAGAATTTTCAAGAATTATGTGGTTCCTCAGTATGATAATCATTTTTTATTCAATGATTTCTAGTTTTCCCTTTGGGAATGAATCAAAATGAATTAGATTAACGCTGAAGGTGATAGAAAATCTATAGATGATAAGTCAAATGGGATGACCACTGGAGTGATGGATTTTTTGATCACACCTAATTAGTTCTCAAGGAACCTAAACCACAACATGTACCTTAACCAAAACATGGAATCACCAAATCTGTGATTGTATCTGTTTTATGAGAGATAAGGTAATGAAGATCACAGAGTAAAGAAATATAGTTTCCTGTGTGTCAACAATGTAGAATGAATCACTAAATTATATTTCTTAAAGGAGGAATTTTTTTTAATTGTGGGAAATAAGAACAAAAATCATCTAAATTCAAAGGAAAAAATAATTTTTTGAAAGAACAAATGAATCAGAATATTATCCTTCCAATGAAATCATAAATGATTATATTCTTTATGTGTGCAATGAAAGGTAATTATGGAAAAATATATCATATGAAGAAAATTCTTGAAGATATTAAGTAAGGTGATACGAGTAATGGTTATATTTTTTTTGATGAAGACACTACATATTAAATGTAAAATAAAAGATGTATTAGGTAATAGGATGAGGTAGTCCTATTAAGACATATGGATGAACTATATTAGTCATAGTTTCTTTTTACATGGATTCACGAATTATATAGTATGAAATGTGAAATTTTCAAGGATTATTATGATTTTGTTTTTTGAAAATGATTTAAAATCATATGTTGAATTTTTCGCATGGACAAGAATAGTGATGTAATGAAATATTTGTTATTGGACTAAATTAAAAAAAACATAATATCATTTTTATTTTAAGTTAAATTTTTTGGTAATAATATATTTCAGATAATGATATGTAAATTTGATATTAATGATTACGTTTTAAGAAATTATGAACATGTTATCATGTTGTTTATTCTATAATGATTTCAATTTTTTGTATTTAATAATAGTTTCAAAAATACATTGAAATATGGATACCCAAATGATTAATATAAATAATATATTGTAGTTCATGATATAGATATGTTTTTATAGAATATATGATGAACGTATTCCCATTTTAGAATTTAATAAACGAGAGAGACATTGGGAAATATGGGGGATAAATGTTAAGATGATTTTAAAAAATTATTTCATATGTTATGGAATTTAAAATTTTCAACAGGTTATGTGGATAACTGGTTATAGAATGATTATTTCATTATTAATATAATGTATTAATGCAATTTGTTTTTATTGAAAACCCAAACTAAAATGATATAGAGATGAATATTATATAACAGATGTCCACCTTATTTATTATGGAAATTTATTTTAATGTTGTTCTATAAATGTCCATACAATATATGGGGAAATAACCCATCATGTTTAAAATGTTTTCAAGTTATTAACCCATGATCGATGGATGATAAGGGTTTCATGCCTACAACAATCCTACATGATGTTCGGGTTAATTAGTGTTTTTTTAGTTAAACACTGAATGAATAAATTTATTATTAATGGTCAATTACCTCAATTCATTGCTAATATTTAATCATTTCCTCCAAGTAAATATTTTCACTAACCTTCTATGTTCTCTAATCCACAAACCTATTTTTTAGTTTCATTGTGTAATTGTTATGATTCCAACATTACTTATCAAAAGGATGTTTTAGTGTTCATTTTTAGAAATAGGGTTTTTGTGAAAGGGAATATCAAGTTTTATACCTTCAAAAACCCATTTGAATTTAGATGATGAAATTATTTTTTATGGGGGGGGGGGGGGGGTTTGAAAAAACACCTCATGATTTTGTGAAATACTTTTTCAAATTAATTTAATCTTTTTTATATTTTTCATTTCCCATGACACCAAAAATTAAAAGTTTATATATATTAATTCCCCGTGTTTGGATTGATTTATACACACTTCCGTGTTAATAAATAACTAAATAAAATATATAGGGTATATTTCAATATAATGAACATCGGGGTAAGCATGTGTTTCACACTAGGATGACTTTCCTTGATGTCTTTCATGACATGCAAGATAGAGTGTTACCAACCAATAATATATTATTAAAAAATATAATAATATATAAAATAGAAATTAAGATAAAATTTATTGATATTAATTACTATATAATGTAAATATATGGTTTTCAAAAAATATAAAACTAATAAATTAGTATATAATTTTTTAGAATTGAATATAAGAATCAATTAATTTTAAAGTGAGTATTTTTATAGAAAACTATTGTTATGGTAAAAAATTTATTTTCATACTAATTAATAATTTAATTATAATTATAAAGTAATTTTAATTATATATATAAATATGTTATATCTCAAGGTATAAAATTATTGGTAATTTGGTACATTTTAGAGCCAAATGGTATGTATTTACACAATTTAACCAAAAACCAAATATTCTTTCAGAAAATTTACCTAATTTTAATAGGAAAATATATTTTAATATAAATTATTT
The DNA here is from genome assembly GCA_963277665.1 of Viscum album. Taxonomy (NCBI): domain Eukaryota; kingdom Viridiplantae; phylum Streptophyta; class Magnoliopsida; order Santalales; family Viscaceae; genus Viscum; species Viscum album. The sequence continues at coordinate 2,015,042,882 of OY728136.1, read as the reverse complement.
TACATTTATAAATATTATTTTTTAAAATTATTTTTTATATAAATTCATAAAAATTAGGCTAAAGTTAATTTTTGAATTTTTATGTAAAATTTTATTTTTTACATAGTATTTAAAAATTATGAATTTTAATTGTAAAAAGCTTTTTTATATAACTTATTTAGATAGTAAAATAATATATTATGGTTGTTTTAAATTATAATTAGATTAAATTTTAAAAATTTATTTATTTTTGTTCATTTGAATAATTTTAACATTGAAATTGGTAATAAAAACATAACAAGCATTTTATCTATTTTAAATTAAAATCATTCTTTGTTATCCCATATACAAGGTTAAAATTAAATTAAAAATTTCCAATTATATGATTTAAATTTTTAAAAACGAATACCATATTAATAATAAAAATAATTTATAATATCTAATAATATATTTTAGTTTTTGAAAAAAATACTAATAAATGTAATTAAAATTATTTCCACTGAAAACTGTTTATTAAATCTTAATAAGTGACTCCACCATAACCATATAGCCCAAAAAAAGATATACACTATTCCAAAAGACGTTTTATGGAATTATATATACCATTTCCTTCCCGGGATCAACATTTGAATATTATTGGATCAACATTAAAATAACTAGGTGTGGTTTCCCTTTTTTCAAAATATCACAACAATGATACTCCTCCTCTACTATAAAAGGCTTCATCTCCTCCCACATCCTCACACATATCATGCCACTTTTCTATGAAGAACATATTCCCAAATAGGTCCCAAAATCCATCCATTACACTTTGAATCATCCATTTTCATCGAATGAATTCTATGTAAGTCTTATCGTGAATACCAAAAGGAGTTACCATAAGAAGAGGTAACATCATCCATCAAGGTAATTTATCTTATTTTCTTACTCTATACACTCCACTCTACATAATATATTTTTATAAAAAGCACCATTACAAGCCAAATACAGAATTTTTTTAAACTAATAGTTTAACATTCACATACCCACACATTCATCAAATGCATAACGAAAATTCAATTTATGTGTACGATGAACTACCACCTCACAAAAAGATATTTGTTCACTCTTCCATTACATCATCTGATGGAATAAATTATTATAGAGACTCTATTTTTATATAATATTAATGTTCTTTATAATATATTTAATCTTATTTAATTATTTTATAACAAATATATTTAAACATTCTATCTTTTATAAATATGGTAATTTTGTTTGTGAAAGTGTGGACTTACGCCCAATCAAATTGAATTAATTCATTTACACACTATATTGAAAGTAGAAAGTATGGTTTTAATTAGCCAAAAATTACATAAGAAAAAATTATATTATATTCATAAAATAATTTCCTTTGTGGAAATATAATATATACCATTTTGTTTATTAACTTTTCAGATACATTTAATTTGATAACGTCATTCATTGACGTCTGGACTACCACATACATGGCATGATTTGATTACTATTGAATATATAAATATTATTGTTTCTGTGTCATTAAATATTATGTAATTATGATATAATAATTATTCCAAAAATATTAATTTTACTTACCTAAATACAACCCTTGTTTTTGTTAAAAATCAATACATGATTTAATTACATAAAATTATACTTAATACAACCTGAAATATTGAAATCTTTTTGTTTTTTTTGAATTAGTCACATTTAAATACATCTTTAAGCATGAATTACAAAATCATTATTGATAACTCATTTAATATTCTAGTGTTTGAAACTGCATTAGATTACATGGGAAAATACAAAACAAAGGGATGAGCCAAAAATTCCAATATGGGGATAAACATAGAATAAAATGAATATAATAATAAATATTAGACAATTAAAAACAATGAGATATAAATTAAAATTAATAATAATGCCGGATATAGCATGGTAATCATAATAATTATAATTGTGGGAACAATATAAAACATTGCATCGAAAACATCAGTCAATGATAAATTTTCAATACATAATAGTGGAAAATGTACTATAAAATAATCATGTTCACACTTATCCCAACATGAATTATCATGATTCCAAACATTACCCAATTTATTTGAGTGCTATATATTCGAGGTGTACCCTTCGTTTTATTTTTATTTTCATTATTAAGTGTGGAACATAGATAATAAAACATGGATTCATTAATCATCATAATTAATTCCATGAGAACGATGTGTGGAATAAATAAATTAATGTACCTAATAAATAGTTATATGTTCATAAAATTGAATTCCCATGATAGGAAATGGTCATGGTATTCACTACACATTTTTATTGGCAAAGAAAATTGTGTTGAAAATTAGATAGTATAAGGATGTCACATAAATGATCATAAAATGGGTTTATGAGAGGGAAATGGGTCCTTATCCATTTTTACATAAATTATATAGTAATAGGGCCATGGAAGGACATGTCCACAAATTTATAATCACGAAAAGGCATTCTATTATAAATAAACATGACGAAAAAGGAATAGGAATTGATACTTATGAAATTTTAGAATGGTAATTGTTGTAAATTGGTGGATTAATGAATGAAAATTAGTATCTCATCATTTTTATAAAATAATTTATTTAGGGGGAGTTCGAAAAAAATACCCCACAATAATGAAATTAAAAATAAAAGGGAATAACAAAGAAGACATTCATGAATAAAAGTGAGAACGATAGTATTCCATACATATAGGGTATGACACCAAATGAATGAAATGGGATTATTAGGGAATGTAAGAACCATGGGTGGATTCTATAGAGAGTATGTTAGAGTATGGTTATGATCCAAGGATTTTTATTGAAGAGATGTTTGATCTTGGGTGCATTTATATAGGAAATGACAGTGATTTCATTAATATAATGTTTTAACTCTAAAAAATAAAATATTTCAAACCAAAAACATTTACATTTTTTTCCCTGAGTGTTATTCCAATGTAGAGAGGTATTGAATATTTTATTATGAATAGAGAAAACTTATATTAAAAAATTAATTTATTATGTGAAGGTGGGAGACATTTTTAATGAATTGAATTTAAAATCATAAAATACATTATATATTTTATAGGATTATTAATGGAATTATAATATTAGTAAAATAAACATAAAATACCATTATTCTAAGGGGATGATATATATTTAACCAATCATAATCATTGTAATATTTATTACATTATTTTTTGGCCATTATGATTTCATTAAACACATTGTATATTTATACGATATTAAATTTTGACCCAAAAAATTTATTGTATTAGAAAAATATAAATAAATTTAAAGTTGAATAATTTAAATGTTCTGCTTGAAAAAATAATATTAATTTTATCAAATGAATTTTGTAAATATGTGAATTTTTTCTTTTAAAATAAGAGTTGACATTTTTTGGGGAATGCTAGGTTTTTGACATCAGTATTTTTTGAACCCATATAAAAAGTAAATTTCAGATCATAAAAGTGGTATTACAATTTTTAATTAATAATAAAAATTTAAAATTTTCAATTTATTAAAATAATATTTACTTCAACAATTTATAAATTTATCAAAAAAGTCCCCAAATAGAATATTAATATTACTATGGAATACAATTTGATCCAAGATGCATCAAAATAAAAATCATTTATAATTTAACAATTAAAATGAAATCAAATTAATTATTCTATAAAATATAAATAACTGTATAATTATTTTCTTAATACATATACATTTTTCATCGAATGACACCATAATTTTATGGTGCGTTATAATGGGACTTTAAGGGATGTATATTGTAAACATTGATTTGGACTTGATCTGGATGACCCTGAACATCTACCATGAACAGTTTCACACATGTATAAGATATAGGATCTCATCCTGGTCTTAGTCAATGGAAAATCCAAGTGATGTTATGTCCCTCATAAGATCCAATAAATGGCCTTCAAATGGTATAATCATACTAGATGAGGCAATATTTTTTATTTTGTGAGTTAATTTGAGTGGATAGATACCAATATTTCTATTAATCATGTGATCAAAATTAAATAGTTTATATTAAAAATGTTAATATATAAAATAGTCTATTAAATAAAGATATATAACCAAATATGTTCATGTGTTTTCTATAACAATATTACATAATAAGTCATATAATTAAATCACAAAGGGAATAATCATTTATAATTGTTTGGGTGGTTACAATATTCCCCCTTTGCGAAATTTCACCTTAGAAATTTTCATTTCATCACCTTAAAATAGAGAAAGGTAATTTTTTCGCCTCACATCATCTAACTCCCATGTTTCTTCTTCACATTTATCAATTCTCTACATCACATTGACCCGGAGAATTGTCATATTTTGTAGATCTTGTTCTATACGATCTAATATCATCACCATTTTTTCCTTATAGGAAAGATCATTCCCCAATGGTACCACCTCTATATTGCATATATGTGAGGGGTTACGTGTTTACATCATCAATAATGATACATGGAATAAATATTAAACATTAGAATAGTTGTATGGTTGTGAAAGTAGACAGGCCACCACACCGAGGTGATCAAGGATCTTATATTGGCTTCGGTATCTTAGACTAAAATTTACAGTCTTCAAAAATATCATATAATTATTCCATGGATATAAGTGGTGGAATACCATGTCTCCAACATCAAACTCAAGGTCTCTTTGATGATTTTCAGCAGAGCCCATTCACTAACTCTGAGAAACATTGATTTAATGATGAACGGTCTTATCCTTTTCCACCATTTACTTGACCTTTTTAGGGACTAGTATTTTTTGTTTCCCAAAATCATCTCAACACGCAGGTGTCCTACACAAATTCACCTATATTACTTCATTAAGAACAATTTGGATTCTTGAGAGGAAATTATTTTTTTAGGGTGGAGGTGGTACCACTTTTATTAGAAACAAGAAAAAAACATAGCAACTAATGAGGGTCTGATAAAAAAATGAAATCTTCCCAAATAATAATATCTTGTTACCTAAATTTTTACTCAATCATTCACATATCTTTCTATATTCCTTGGGAATAGCATAAAATTGAGATATTATATGTCCATTCCCCCTGACCACTAGTTCTCCCCTACTTGAACAAATAGATTTTAGATTATGAAGTAGGGTTTCTGAAATAGTTATTTTAGAGTCTCAGCAATCCAACATCATCACATTGAATTTCCCAGGATAGTTTTCACCAGCCATTAGTTTCATCAACCCATCAAACTCCACTATTCCATACAGGGAAATAATCTCTTATTTGTTTGTCTATCCGTGAAGTGTATAAGAAGAACCAAAAATTGTACCATATATCTTAGGAGATGAGTTAAATTCAGTTGGTTTCTCAACCACCATATAAGAATGAAACAAATACATATTCTTCTAGTAGAAATCATGTTGGAATCCAACATTATCAATTATTGGTTTTTAATAAGTGTGGAATATTTTAGAAATGACTAGAGAATCAAATTCAATGACTTTGAAACACTTTATGTTACCTAAAGCATAAATCATTCCATGTCAAATATTATGGTAAACTATTTTTTGTATTTCTTATTCATTAACATGTTCAATCATTATTTCATTGTCATTATATGTGATTTTAGGAGTTGAGAAAATTTTAGTTTGCTACAAGTTAGTACATTTTTCATTTCTATGAGTATGATTAACGTTGACATTTTCCTGTTCCCAGAAGTTGGAAAATCATTATTGTTACTTATCCTCAGAATTAGAGGCATTAAAATTGGTTTATTTACTTGGATAAAAACTATTTTCTCTCATACAAGACTCACCGACCCACAGTCCCTTTCCATTAGGCTCATTAGAATTAGCAATCATTACATTAATCATAGTGGGAACTGGCTCTTTGAGTGAATATCCATCATGAATGATGGGTTTTGAAAATTATACACATTTTTTTTATTATATTCCATTCGAATAGATTGGATTGATGAATTCTCAACCCACATACCGAAAACAATACCTTCTTTCGATATAGCTCTGGAGAGTGCCCAATAGTCATAAATTCATTAAAAAATGAGGCTTTTGTTCATAATCAACGTAAATTTTTCTGTTATCTGATGGATAATAATGGGATACACTTTTAATTAGAGTGGATATGAGATTAATCTCTTTTAACTTCTTGGAAATGAGTCCAAATAATACATCCTCAATCTCCTTGTCAAGGTAGATATGAGTCCCAATCACCATGCCAATTTCATCCAAAATCTTCAGATGCTAAAGGACCAAATTGAGTCCATGAAGTGGAACCCAATCCTTGAAAAAGGAATTTTATACTCTCTAATCATTGATGTAAAAATATTGTTCATATAAATGAATCCATCTAGTTTTTAACAATAGGGAACATGTACTCCATGCATGAAACTTTATGTTATGTGATGAAAAATGTCTACTAAAATAATCCTTGACCAAGAGAGACACATTTCATGTTAGAGAAACCACATAAAATCCAGATCCTATGAACCAAATCACAATTCATTCAAGGTTTTTCACATTTCAGGAAAAAATTCATGAAATTAGAGAATTTTTTTCCATTTTCATTTCTCTTAGTGAGCAAAATATTGTTTTCTTCAATGTGGGATGATGATCCATTATAAATAATTATATATGGAAAAGAATATGTTAACTGAGCCAATGGATTTTCTCTAAACATTTTAATCCCTATAGTTTATGGTTTCATTATCAAATCAAAATAGGATTTAGTTTCATTAGAATAAAAACCAGGACTCAGAACAACTTTCATATAAGCTTCATGAAACACCGCATGAAAATAATATCCTCAAGTCTTCACTTCTATAGCATCCTTCTGATCGATTGGATTCTTTTTGATATATCTATTTACCTCAAGCTGTGGAGAATCATCAGATCTAGAGACCAAACTTGGATCCATTTTCAATTGAGTACACATTGGAACTATCATCTACTCTATATCCTTATGTGTTTGAGCATCATTATAAATTTTCACGATGCATTCCACTGATAGAATAGGTGATAAGGAGGGAACTACCAACTTAGTCCAATAGGATGCAGATGAATTTTGACCCTATGGATGTTCCAAACCTCTATGATAATGTGGATACCCTAATATTCATAATAGAATCGAGGGATAGGTCTCCCAATACCTCTACTCATCTCCCCAATTTGTATTAGGGGGATGATTAGTTGATTTGGAAGCTTTTGTTGTTAGAGAACATGACCAGGAGATGATTTTGATCCTATCCTCCATTGAGGTCCATTTATAATGCTCACAACATGTACGAACCATTCTAGATAATCCTCTTGGATTGGAAATCAGTTTGAGTGTGATAAGTCGTCTTGAAGTTCAACACAATATTTAGACTGTTCTGGAGTCTCTTCCAAAACATAGAGGAGAATTTTAGATCTCGATCGGATACAATAGACGGTGGTACACCATGAATCTTGACCAATTCCTTGACTCATATCTGTGTATGTAGATATAGTGTTAATTAGCTCATATATAAAAGAAGTATGTTGTCTTTGTAAGATGATCCACCACAACTCTTATAACATTATTTATTTTTGATGACTTTTGAAGATCAGTGACAATGCCTATGGTGATGTTTTCTTATTTCCATGTTGGTATGGATAATGGTTTCATCATCACATTAGATTTTTTCAATACAAATTTTACATTATGTCATAAAAGACACCTTGATGTATATTTTGTGATCTCTTTCTTCATATTTCCCCATTAATTGAGTTAACAGAGATCTCAAAACATAGTTGAGCTTCCTAGGTGGATAGGGAAGGTTGCGCTATGTTAATTATCCAACAGATCCCTTATTAACTAAGGATATGATGGTAGACATGGTATTTATTCAAATCTGAAAACACCTTCATCATTAACATTGAACTCTGGGGATTTTCCTTTCCTTATAGAATTTATTAATTTTGAATTCCAATATCAACTAACTGAGCCTCGATTAACCTCTATCAAAGAGATAGTTGACAAATCCTTTTTAAAAGGACTAATGATGCATCTTCTTTTACGATTCCCATCTCTATCCTTTCCAAATATTATAATATCGTATATATTTCAATTCAAATTATTGATAATATTTCAATATCCTTTCATCTTAGATTATCTTCCATGTTATTTTCTATCTTTGGAAGGTATTTCATGCAACAATAATAGTCATTGATCGGTTATGACCATCTTGTTTGATCATATTTGACTCTCTTTGTGTGAATATATACCTAAGGATTTTTTTGATTCATATGTATTTAATATTTCTTCCTAAAGAGACAATGAAACAATATTATTACAGATAAAATTAGTATAACAAACTCTAAATCATGTGTTGGTTAGTTATTTTCATGAAAATTCCACATCGTGGATGTAAAGGATATGAAATTATTATTTTGCATCAATACACTACCCACACCCTTTTATGACTCATTTCTAAATGTCCCAAAAACACTCTACTATTGGGTTTTGTGAGGATAAACATACGGTTATGTCTCTTATGTAATTATTTTAATATTTCCTTGAATTTATAATTCTTGGGAAACTATACACCTTTTTGTGATTGATTTGTAAGAAGGTTTGATAATCATGATAATTTTTTCACAAATAGGTGTTAATACCCAGCTAACCCACAAGATATAATACCCCGCACTTAATATTAAATAATCTTGAGGTATGTAAATAACATAAAATAATTTTTCATTGAGGAACCTCTCATGATTATATTTATAGATATATTTTCTATAGCTATTACATAAAATTTAAAACTTACACTATATACAAGTCTACATGCTATCCATTTTTTCATTATCTAAAACAATTTAAAATAAACCGTGAATTATTTTTCATTATTATAATAATCATATCATTCATCTTAACTTCTTACATTTTGTAACCCATCTTTATACCCTAGGAAAATCATTCAAAGAACAATGTATGGTAAAAAAATTCTCAATAAGAGATATAAAATAAAGAATGAAATTGTTCGTCAATGAATATTTTAAACTAATTAAAACCTATTTTTAAAATCATAATTTTCACCCATATAACATATACACTTTTCCATACCCCATGAAAACATATTATTACTATAAAAAACATATAAATTATAAATCCTAAAGGTAACATGAGACATCCATCACATACTTACATGGTTGCATTGCCAAAATCCTATTATGCAACCTTCTTGGTAATGTATGGAATACACATAAAATTATATTCTCTAAATATCATAGAATACTCTTTATTGTTTATCTATATATCATTACCAAATTAATTGGAGATATAACGTAGGATAATCCACTCTAGTTTTATCATTGAATGACCTGTATATATAATCCATTCCCAAGAACTATAACATAATTATGACACAAAATCAAATATAAAAGAAAAATATCATTTCCACACTGAAACCAAATCTCATCTTTAGAAGAAGAACCCTAATAAATGATAAAATAATAATTTAAAAAAAATTAGTGTAAACATAAACATAAATAAATAATATTGATATGAAAATGATATAATTTATTCATGTTGTATATGTACAGAAATCATTCAATGTCATTGAAATAATCAATAAATTTTTAAATCATAATTATAATTTTTATTAGAAGATATTTAAATCAATGTTTCTCAGACCACATTTAAAAATAAGATTGGAATTTAAATTATAATACAGTCATGTCCATATAAATAAATAATTTTAACCATTTTGATGACATGTATATTAATTAGGATGATTTAAAAGAATAAATCTTTAAAATATTTAAAATGGTATTGTATATTATGTATCCCTATCCTCTTGAAATAAAAATTAATAAATATCACTGATGTATATAATTAAATAAAAATATTTATCTTTAGAATATATAAATTCAAAATATAAATTTAGAAAATGGATATATATAACAATTATTAAATAATAATGTTTCATAACATCAACATATTCCTTAATGAATGACGATTGATATAATGTCCCATATCATAAGTAATAATAATCATGTAATGTAATTATATTGATGAATAAAAAACCTATTTTAATTTATTATTTCCATATAAATTGTTAATTCACATTACTCTATTTATATCACTTTTTACTCTGTTATAAATATTTCTTAATCATTTAAGTTCATATAGGATGTTATGTCGATATTTGGTACTTGATTCCAAAACAAACTCCGTATGATTTGTTTAGATCATGTGGAAAAAATTCCATCATATCATAAATTAGATTCATAAAATAATCTACTTTATATATCAATTATACTTTTAAATCCATAAATTAAATATATTTATAAAAAATGGACTACATTTTAATCATCTAGATGGTAAGTGGTACAAAGGCAATAGTAACGTTTTCCATTATTTATTGTTCATTATTGAAGGAAGGTAAGTATTATATTACCATTAAATAATTATAGAAACAAAATTATAATCATTATAATTATTTACATATACCAATATATATTATCCATGTGATGTGGTTATTAAAAACGAACCACTTCGCTTTGTGGAGGTGATAGTTCACACATGATCATGAATGATGGTATCATTTATATATACCTAAAAAGTAAGAGTTTAATACATTTATTAATCATTCAAATCGATAAATATGTCATTAATATTATATATGAACATCAATTATATCATTATATCCTTTCTGGGGATATTTTAAGGAAATCAAATTATATCGGTTCGTGGAGGTGATAGTTCACACGAATGATAATTTCATTTACCATTAAATGGATGTGGAGATGAATTAAGGTTATGGCAATAACATAATAAAAACTCAGTATATTATTGAAATTGGATTTCATATATCACCGTTTTTAGAGTCTATTTGAAGGAATTTTATGAAAATTTAGAAGAGAAACACTAAAATAAGAACACCAAATTTCCTTCAGATGATAACACTTCTTAACATCATAACACATATAAAGTGGGAAGTGATTTTAAGAATGTTTTTTGGTAGATATTTTCTGGTCTAAATGGGTTTTTATGTTTATTTAATAGATTAGAATGAGTTCCTTTTTATAGGATATGTTAGGGGCACTCTTGGAATTATTAAAAATATTAAATTAATATAAATTTATTTGTTATTAAATATGATCCTAAAATAATTTATTCGGAGATAATATTTTTTTTAATATCCACAAAATGTAATTAAAATGATACTTCTTAATAATATTGTTTAATCTTTATCATTTTGTTTGAACCTTTAGTTTACCCATTTTATTCTTATTGTGATTTCATGTTATTTACAAATTATGGGTAAATGAAATTACCATAACATGATAAATGACCAAAAAGGTGAAATTTATGACATATTAGTACATATCCATACCATTTATTGAATCATAGAATTTTTTTGAATTTTATAACATATAATAGCATATTTTTTATTTTATGTTTTGAATTACGTCAATTTTGACATTATTCATTACATGACGTTTTATAAATTAAAAAAACATTATTCCTAGAAAATTATAAATTAAATAAATATTATTATGTCCAAGTAAAACCTACATATTATTTATAAAAAAATTATTTAATGTTATATTTATTTTAATTATATATATATTATTTATTCGATTCTCTATTTAATAATTCTATAATTGCATTATATTTCTGTTTTAATTTAATTTAATATTTAATTACTAAGACTTATAAATAAGTTAACATGACATAAGTAATATTTATATCTTTATAAGGACTAATAATAGTCTTATATATCACTTTTATTATCTCATATTAATTTTTTAGTAAGAAGAGACATATTTTTGAAATATTTGTTCTTTTCCTTTAAATTAAATGATATAAATGTCATAATCATACCCAAGTGGCTTGAAAAGAACAAAATTTCCACCCAATGATTTTCTTGGTGTAAAATAACTCATCCAAAAATATTTGGACAAGTTTTAGGGTATTTAAATGATATTATCATATTAATTTTACCCATTTTTACCTTATTTACCCTTTTACCATGGTAAATTAAATATTAATGGTATTATTAACAAAAAATAAATTGGATCCATTTGGATCCCATTTTTCATATTGATTATAACCATTTCTTTAAATTTTTAAATATTCAATTCACAAAATACGAAATATAAGGATTAGTACTAATACTATTGATGGATTGAGAAAAAGAATTTTTAAGTATAATGATCAAAATTTCACAAAATTTATCTGTATAATTATAATTTGAAATTGTGTGAAATGAACTAAATAATATTATATAATAAATAATGATATATTTATTCATTAAAACCATGTATAATTATAATCTATCAATATAAATAAATCATATGCAAATGTAGTTATGAATTAAAATATAGTATTTCTCACTTTTCTTTTAAATATGATTTTTATCATGAAAATACCAAATATTTAACCAATTTACATTTTTAATTACTTATTCTAAAGAAGAATCATATTATGTTAAAAATATAATATAAAAGGTTTAAAACAAAATTAAAAATATGTTCTCCGTCAAAAGGTCGTAAAACTATATTTTTAAAAAAAACTCATTTAATCCAAAAAATTGAATTTGTTCATATATAATGTATAGAAAACACATAATATATGTTTTTTTATTTATATTGAATTAATATTTAATTAATATAATAAAAAAATATTTATTTGATTTTTTAATAAAATAAATTATCCATATTTTAATAGTTTCTCTGAAAAATACATCCTTTATATTCAATTTTTTGAGTTTTATTGCTTGGTAATTTGGTAAAAAATGTATCATTACATAAACATGTGTAAACTGTACTTTCAAAAATTAGGTAAAATTGTTCACCCCCCCCCCCCATTCTAATTAGTGGGGTGATAACTGCATTATTAAATAATGATATTTATTTTCTCATTTATGATCTATGAGGAATATCATGTATGCTATCGAACATATTGTCCCTTTAAGGAAATTTTACTATATAATAAATATATTTAATAATTATGAAAAATATGTTTTTTATAATTACATGGGATGTTTCTTTGAAACTCCAAATATTTGTAACATGTGTTGGCATCATCAACCCTTCAATTTCATATTATTTCAAAGGGTTTACATATTTCCCATTTCTTATGATGACATGCCCTAAGAGAGAGACATCATTCAAATAGAACTCACATTTTATGTAAATCAAATAAATATTTTCCTTCAAAAATAAATTTATACAAAAAAATATTCTTTGGGACATCCTCCTACATATCCCTAACATGGTAATATCATGACCATAAATAAACTTTGGAAAAAGTATTGTGCTCTACATAGTTGATCAATCAAGTCATCAATTTGATGTAGGGGATACATGTTCTTTATCTTGTTATGGTTGAGCTCATGATAATCTTTGCAACCACACATTGAAACATCCTTCTTAAAGATAAAGATGACTGGTACATGTCATGGTGAAGCGCATGGGTGTATGAAACATTTATATTGATTCTCCAGTATTTGTTTCTTTACCTTCTCATGTTCCACAATATCCACTCTATATAGAGTATTCGATAATGGTAACACACCAGGTATAAGGTTGATTGAATATTCAACATTTTTTATAGGAGGAAGACCAGACAATTATTTGGGAAAAGCATCAGTGTATTAAATCACAATGGGAATGTCTTCCATGTTGATTATTTCCTTATATTCAACCAATTGATTTATATATGTTTGTTCATAGGGAAATAATATCCAATCTTGAGATGACGATGCTAAATAAGATTATCCTCCTCCTTGAATTTGAATAGAATATGATGACTATTCTCAATACGATGAGTGATTTCATTATCTTGGAAATTTATTGCAGCTCTATTTAGGGAAATCCAATAAATGCTTATAATTTCATTTAATTATTCCTAAGGTAGTATGACAATGTATAATGAGAAATTCATCCCACAAAAAAATGACAGGGGTGGAGTTATAAACATGGGGTGAAATATTTTCCCAATTATCCATCTTCACTAACATCTCTAATTAATTTATATTTTGAAGTGTTTGAATAGAACAACTAATATATTTTCATATGATGGAATATGTAGATCCTAAATAAAAATGTATGTTCACTACAATTAAATTAATAACTTGAAAACTATTTATCACCTCTATAGAGGGATAAATTTTAGTGGAAGTGATGGAAAAATCTTTAACTTGCCTCCATGGAGGATATTTTTTGTCTCAAAAAACAAATGGATTAGTGCATTGGTTTAAAAATTTCTTGGTTACATGCAGTTGTTGTAATGAACAATAAAATGTGGGTGGACTGGTGTGTTTTTTCCACTATCATAGTCGGGGGTTTCAGATGACTAAATTCACTGTAATGGTTACCTTTCATCCCATTGCTAAAGAATTACCTTGTCCCTTTTATGAAATTTGTGCGGTGATTCATTACATACATTGGAATAAGGGATGATGAAACATCTTATCATCATTATATCTATCTATCATCTATAATAAATGATCTCTAGTATCAGTTTTGTCACCATGTGATACCTCTAATATGGGTTGATCTCCATTTCATCATAGATGAATAATTAATCATCATCACAGCTATATTAGTCAGGGATCTCGAGGGCATTCCATCAGCTAGGTTTTAGACCACAAAAGAAGTGGTCAATCATGAATTAAGTTCTAACATCAAATCCATAGATTTACTGTGTAGGCCTTCTGATGTTTTCTTCATACACATTGATTTATTCATCATCCTTTTTCTTGAGGGAAAAGAAATACTATTCTATATTAAGTCGGATGGTGTGAGGAAATATTTATTCAAAAATAATTTCCAAAAATCTATTTATATGATTATTTATAATCTTCGTTAGGAATAATATTTTTGATTAATTTCCACCAATTATCCTAATCACCCTCTATATGGTAAACAACCAAAATAATGTTCTATTGTTCAGAGAATAGAAATATGGAGAAGATGTCCACAATGGGGTGTATCCATTTTTAATGTTTAGGGATTGGAATATCTAATTAATATAGAATTCCTTTTTTGCATGAAGCTCTCGATTGTAATTTTTTCTCTTTTGGGGGGATTTGAACTCTTCTCGTAATCTCGGATTCTCTTCCAAACCATAGACATATGAGAGAGAATCCTCATGAGGTTTGTTATTCTTGCTCTCATTAGGCTATGAATCTTATTGGATAGTCATCCCATTTCTCCCCACATTGATTATATACCTGATTCCTCCAATTTTTGGCCATTGTATAGAACATAAGGAATGTTATGTATGAGTTAATATAACTTTTAAATAGATAAATGGAAATTTTATAACATTAAATGGATCACGTATAAGTAATATATATTTCCTTAACATATGAATTTATAGGATTTAGCATTTTATTTTACTGGTCTATTTAATGAAATGTATTATTATGTTAATTTTCTAATCACATTATAATTATTTATAATGATATTATTAATTACCAAATAATATTCCAAGGGAGAGTCGAATCTAGTGCATAGTATGGAACATTATCATTTACATGGTTTCCATGAGTCGGGACCAAAACACATTGTTTTATTTCTTAATCATTGGTAAAATCTATTACAAAACCATTTCCACTATTAGTATCCACACATGGATTTATTTTCCTGATAAATACATACACTTCACTATAAATTTTTTTAGGGATTTATGATTTATCTGGATTTTTCTAATCCTAATCCCAAAAAGCTAAAACTTTCTTTTATACCAACTATAAATCCCCTTATTTTCATTAAAAAATAATAAATGTGTTAATTACATAAAATTTAACTTAACAAAAAACGAAATATGATGAATTTTAGTGTGTCTTGGAAATAGGTAAATTTAGTTACAACATTGACCATGAATTAGAACATCTTTATTGAATAATTATTTGATATGCTTCAGCTTAAAACTACATTAGATGACCATGGGAAAATACAAATGAAAGGGGTGAGACATAAATAACATTAAGGGGATAAACATGGAATAACATGAAAATAATAATACATGTTAGATATGGAATGATAATGAAGTATAAATCAACATAATAATAAGCCATGATGAATCCTAATAATCATAAAATGGGAAATGAGGCTACAACTTAAAACATAGAATCAAAATCATAAGTCAATGATAAGCTACCAATACATCAAAGTGGAAAAAGTCCCATAATGGAATATGATATATCCCTATCCCAACAATATTTATCATCATACCAAACATTACACAATGTAATCAAGCTCTATATAATTCTTGGTTGAACCTGTCATTTTAATTTCATTCTCATTCTTAAGTGTTCCAAATAGATCATAAAGCATGGATTCACTAATCATCATAATTTATTACATGACCATGGAGTTTAGAATAAATAAATTAATGTACTCAATAAAAGATCATATGTGCCCAAAAGTTAACACCCATGATAACAAATGAGTATGGTATTCACTACACATTTGTTTTGGCATGGAAAATTATATCTAGAATTCCACAACATAACGATGTCACATAAAAGTTCATAAAATGGGTTTATTAGAGAAAATTTTAGATAACATAATTTTTAAAAGAATTAAATAAAAATAGGGACATGTAATAACATTTCCAATCATTAATAATTATAAAAAAACACACAATCATAGATAATTATGATGAAAAATAAAAAGGAAATAATGCTAACGAAATTCTGGAATGGTAATAAGTTTACACTGGAGGGAATAATGAGAGATATATGGGAATCTAATAATTTTTAAATAATATGTATAGTTTGGGCGAGGTGAGAAAAAATACCCCTTATTAATGAAAATAATAATAATGTCGGATAAGATATAATAGATTATTGAATAAAAGTGGGAAAGATATGTTCCATTACCATAAGAGTGTGATACCAAAAGCATTAAAGTTGGTTATTGAGAGCATGGGAGAATAATAGAAGGAGTTTATAGGGAGTAAGTTAAATTTTGGTCGTTATTAAAGGATTTTTAATGAATTTAAGCGATATCATGGGTGGTTTTATATTAGAAAGGAGAGGGATTTCATTAATATTTAGGTATTGGCCCCCTAATGTAAATTATTTTAAAACATGAATCTTCACATGATTTTAACCGATTAGTTTTTCAAATATATAGAGATTTTAATTATTTTATTATGAATAGGGACAATATAATTATAATATTACCGTTGAGGATGTGGAGTTGAGTCACATTTTTAATTAAATGAATTTCAAATCATAAAATATATTTATTCTTTTGTAAGAATCATAAAGGGTTAATAAAATTAATAAAATAATCATAAAATCAAATAATATTAAGGGTATGATATATATATGGATGAATATTCCAATCATATTATTTATTACAACAATTTTGGATCATTAGTATATCATAAAACATACCGTATAATTATACAGAATTTAATTTTTACCTGAAAATTCTGCTTTTTCAGAAAAATATGAAAGATTCACCATTGAATAATATCGAAATTCTCATTCCAAATAAAATAATATTTTTATCTAAGTAATTTTTTAAATATTTTTATTTTCAATTTTAAAATATGATGTGACATTTATTGAAAAATTATTGGTTTTTTACAGAAAAATACTAAAACATTGTAATGAAATTACATTTAACTTTATACAATCTTTATGACTATTTATAATTAATAAATATCATTAAATAATTATTTTTTATTAAAATAATATTTTATAAAAAATTCCATTGATTAGTCCAAATAAATCCATTAATTCAATTTGAATATTACTAAAAAATAACTATTCTAATTAGTGGAATGAAAATTAAAATCATGTATAGTGTAATACTTATAAATAAAACAAATTCATCATTATATAAAATATTCATATCCAAATTTTTACGTTCTTCATACATTTACATTTATTACACCCGAATACAACCCATGTGTAAGGTGAATTTTTTCGAGACTATCATTGGGTAAATTGGAAAACATTGTTTGGGTTGTGAACATGATGAGCTTCATCTTCTCCAGTAAACAGTTTCACTCATACATAAGTTATTGGATCTCAAATTAGGTTTGGTCAAAAGAAGAGCCCCATGATTCTATCTTCGTAAAAACCTTGAATAAATTAGATTACAAGGGGATAATCAAACAATATTATGTCATTAATTCTTTTTTATGTTCCAATTAAATATTTTAAATCCCTATATTGATTATAATCATGTAATTGGTATTTAATGGCCTTATTTACAATTGTAATATACTAAGATTTCTTTTAAACAAAAAGGATTAACCAAGGAAGTGCATGTATTTTCCATAACCAAATCACATAATAGAACGTTTAATTAAAATGGAATGGGAAACATCATTTATAACTATTTGGGCTGTTGCATACATTCATTCCATAACTTATTTTACGAAATGGGATCTTCACTCAAGCATATGTCTGGCCTATCATCTCCATGATTGTAATGTTGGTTTATTTTATTTTTAAATTTTTAATTATTAAATTTAAAATTATAATTAATGTATAGATAAGGTTATTATATCATGATTATTATTCTGAATAGTTTTATATAGTGCCCCATTTGACTATAATTGACCAACCAATGTCTTTTTTAAAAAAAGAACTAGAATTTGTTCCCCACACATGAATTTATCATAAATTTTTATGTAGCTGAATAAAACATACTATTAAGTGATGTAAAAGTAATAATAATGTTGAAAATGTTATTTTTCATGTAATTAATTAACATGTGTTTATATTTTGGGAATATAAAGACACACAATTTAAGTGAGAAACAAGGTAAGGGAATTTCTTATCACTTTTTATTTATACAAGATATATGCTTTACACACCACCCATTTCTTTTGTGTAGTGTATAGAATTCTCATTGATGAATTATATGATTACTAAAATTAAATTTATTTGTATTTACATATCAATATGACAATATGAATTTCATGGGTTATATGATTCAATGGATACCAAGTTGGTAATGTAATTTTGTCTACATTTATCTATTTTGAGACACATTCCATGTTATACACCTATATTTTTAAATTATGTGAATAAAAATCCTTTGAAATGTTATAACATGAATATACTTAATTTATTGATATGTTAAATCTCAAGGAAATATTATTTTTTAGCATGGGTAGTACGATTCAAAGTTACCATATGATATGAGTTTACTGAAAAAATTTCATTGTTTATCAAGATTGATTATGGCCACTCTCTCATTAATGAAATATTATGATTACACATTAAAGAGAATTCACTAACTTTTTAATACTAGTTTTTGTCTAATTTTCTTCATGTACTAGTGTATTCGTTACACTCTTTGGGAGTTGATATTATAAAGAAAATTATTCTAAAAAATGTGGCCATAAATCTATCTTCTCACTAAAATATGTTTTCATTTTAAACCATTATTTAAAAAAAGGTATTACAATCATATTAATATAATCTACAATATTCATTGAAATGTATTTTACCATTTGATGATTTAAAAATGTTTTCAATGGAATGTTTTGTTTGTTTCCAAAAAATAAATTTTCGTACCATTCAACCATGAAAAAGAAATGACCATTTTAACTCAAATGATATATATAAATTTAGCCACCTTAATTTATTGAAATATTATTTAAAAGGTTTAAATGATTATTTTTATAAATAATGTTCTTAAAATTTATTTTCTATAAAATTGTTTTAAATTTATTTCGAAGATTTTTTTATATGTTTTAAAATTATTTTTCTTTGAAATTGGTTTTCAAATGTTTTTTGTTCTTCTTTTATAACATTTAAATGAAAAAATTTCAAAATCATATGAGGATAGTATATATTTTTTCAAATGAAACTACATTGACTTTTTTTTAATTTTTCCATTAGAATATTTAATGTTTAATTTTCTTGAAATTGTTTTCAAAATGATTAATGTTTTAGGAAAAATTTCTCAGTTGTCAAAGGATAACATCCTCTTGAAGTTTTTTTAAAATATAACTTAATATTATTTTACATCAAAGAAAAAATCTTCTAGTTTTAATCAAATAATTATGGGGGAAAGGATTCAAGGTTTCCATTCAATTTATTCACTAAGTGATTTATGTCTTATGGAAGTATTTTTATGAAATCCATTTCCCTTTCACTAGTTATAAGCTTATGAAACTGGCTTCTTTTCATGGGTTATGAATTGATGAAATGATTATGAAACATGTATTTTAACCATAGGTAATGAGATGATACCTTGTTTCTGATACCCATTTCATTTCATGGGATATGATATGATTATTTAAGATTTTTTGGAACATTAATATATGATTTTATTATGATATGGGTGGGACCTATATATCCTTCTGATGCATTTGGTAAAGAATTATATCTCATGAGATAGAAATGTATAAAATAAGAAATAAACAAGGTTCATTATAATATTGATATAATGAGTAGTGAACATTGTTCTATAATATAAGATTTGACTGGGGTGTGAAACCAGGTCAATAAATAACTCTTCCTACTAATATGGCATTGACAATAATGCATTCACTATAATGGCAATCATTATATATTCATTCCTGTCATCCAAAATTCAATGTTTTATTACCATGTTATTATTTCATCCCTTATGTTCTTTATTTACATAAGATTAAATTATTATGAACTATCATGATATATTCTGTGATTCATTTTTAAGATACATGTCATTCAATGAATGTCATTCAAATGTTTTGATCATGTTCTCATACTCCTATGCTCATGATCATGCTTAAATGATTCCCTTGTTTTCCCAAAATGGGAATTTAGGTTGATCCCTTTTTTTGATCAATCCTCCCAGGTTCTGAAGATTTGTATTATGTATGATTTTTCTAAAAAGTGGATTAGTCAAAAAGAAACTAGTGTGAGATGATGTATCTCATTTATGTACCAGGGTTTATGTTTCCATGTTTCCAAAGGCACTAAACTATTATGGTCATTAGGTATCTATTTTTTAATATCATAATTATTCATAAAATGTTATTTAATGATTATGTACCTTAATAATGGATTTTTATAACCCCCACTACCCTACTCTACCTTTAGAAGTATGTTCTACTGATACCGGTGGGGGATGATGAGATATGTTGTGGCGATCATTTGTTGTTGGAGAAGGACATGAGGTTGATATCCTATACATTCTTGAAACCCAACTAAACTAGTTACATGAAATGCGATATAATGATGGATCTGAATGATGTGATATGTGGTTGGTTCCAAATGATATGACATATACTCGGTGTTTGAATTGGGGGATATGGAAGGGATACAAGATAAAGATTTCTTCTCATTGGTTGAGAGTTGAAAATAATTTAGGGAAGTAGTTGTGAGGATCCCATTATTATATTCATCTAATTATTATCTTATT
Source organism: Viscum album (assembly GCA_963277665.1). Lineage (NCBI taxonomy): Eukaryota > Viridiplantae > Streptophyta > Magnoliopsida > Santalales > Viscaceae > Viscum > Viscum album. The sequence continues at coordinate 2,015,021,520 of OY728136.1, read as the reverse complement.
ACCTATGGACATATAATTTGTTGAGTGGATCTAAGGGAGGATGTGGGACTTCATTTTCTTTATATGTACCAGTTAGATCGATTATTTTTTTACTAATGAGTTAGCATGATCTTGTCACATTTTCATAACAGGCCAACAGTATGACAATACTAGGTAATAAATTTACTCTCAAAACATGTATATATAATTTAATTGGGTACCTAGTAGGATATTAGTGGTCATGTTGGATAATACCAGTTTGAATTTTGATGTTGTTGTAGTTACTGCCACCTGATTTTTCTTACGTTAATGTTTTATTTTAGATACAGTTGTAGCAATAATATATTATTGCATATGGGATATTTCCTATATTATATTTTTGTTTATTTATTATTATATCATGGTGGATTGGTGGGTGGTTTTATGTTATGGTCTATTTTTATTAGGGTTAATACATCCCATTATGTTCATTTACATTGTTGTTGTTAGTGACATACATAATTCCCACAAGAGACATGACTTAGGGATCACACCTTATCATCACACTGAGTTGAGGAGGGGTAAAATTATAGGGGATATCATTAAATTATTTATCATTAAATAATTAACCACAAATATTACATTTCTCCCTCTTTCTCACATATGTATGTAGAAATTATCATCCATTCCAATAATACTTTTTCAAATCTTTTATCAATTTTTAAAAAGACATAAATAAATTAATGTTAGAGAATTAAACATGAAATTTCATATATTTTGGGATATAATTCACTCACAACAACACAATAATATTCTATAAGGAATACTTAATCCTTCTTTAATTCAATATATCCTTTACATACTCGCAATTGAAAAATATTTTTTGTTTAGATCTGCACAAAAACTAAAATCCATGATGAAATATTATTAGTTAATAATATGGTTCAACCATTATTTTCTAATATTATTAAATGAAAAATTTATTTCACTTTGAATATAATATTTAATAACATATGATTGTATGAAATCTATTTGAATTATTTAATGTTGTGAATTTATCCAAAAAAAATTAATTATTATTTAAAATGTCATAATATAATATATATCATTATTGCATATTGTGAATACATTTTTCGTCCTAGGATGATATGAAACACATCTCCCTCTAATTAATTATTTTATATTGTATAGTATTTATAATCTATTACATCATCATAAAAACAATCATCCAATAACTACAATTTAATGATGTATTTATTGTGATATTAATTGATCTATACTTAATATATCATTTAATGTAATATTAAATTATATTTATAAAAACAACATGAAACTCCATTGTAATTATTTAGGAATATAAATAATTAAAAATAATTTAATATAAATTATAAACAATCATATCATTATATTCCATCACATATTTTAATAAATTTTGAATTTTTCATATTTTAGACTTAATTTTAAATTTTATTGAATATTATAAAGATTGATTAATTTTTTTAACTGTGATATTATTAAGATCATCTGATAATAAAATAAAATGAATAAGAAAATTTATATTTTCCTTTGATCTTTTTATTGGTGAGTGATGGGTAAGTAATCATGGGGGAGGATTTCACAATGATATGAATGAGTAATTTTAAATATCGGCACACATTCTATGATTTTTATATGATTTCAATAGTATATATATGTTTAACTGTCCCCTATATAATAATATCACTTAAAGAAATATTGTAACCCATTTTTAATTTGTCTTGAGATTGACACATGATGATTTTGTGATTATCCATGTATTTGAATCGATTTTGTGGAAATGTGTGTCTAACATAAGAAATTTGAAGGCTATATATGATTTTTCTTATAAATTTAAATACATCATAAGTATTTGTATTTGTTTAATGAAATATTCCAATAGGAATATCAGGACATATAAGATTATCTAAATAATATCATAAGGTATATAAGATAAATTAGGAATTTTTAAGAGTAAATGGACATTCCAATAAGTGTTATAGATGATTAAAATATACTATTAATGTATAATTACTTTTAAAAATATAATCTTGTCATGTTTATTGTATGTTATGTAAGAGTAAATTAATGTACATGCCACCAACATAATAATACATTTCATAAACCAATTTGTCAGTATCTCATAGGGATTTTTCCATCACATATATGAGGTGATTCATTATTGGTATTCATTTAATCGAATTTAATTTTTATCATGTTACGTGTAATAGACCAACCCAAGTCAACCAAACAATGCACATGGGTTAATTGTTACATGGATAGGATAACCAGAAGTAGTATAATGTGTATTAAATATAACAAAAAAACACATTAATATTGGGTAAAATGCAAAAGAAAATGATACTACCTGATCCATTTATTCCAAGGAAAAGAAATTTAATCCAAAAGGTATTAAAAATCAATATTTGACAAACATTAACCTTAAAACACCCCAATACAATGTCGATGATGAAAGGAGAATATGGAATACTATAGGATTACCTTATCTTTACCTATATTCGATAATAAAACATACAGAACATCACAAATGAAATATCTGGATATGAGCATGAATACAAGGAGGATAGAACCATAGTGTATGTACAATGTATAATATCTAGAGTGAATCTATTCCAAATTTTAATAAAAAACAGTTTTACAAATAAATTTTCATAAATCCAAATCCATTTATAAATCATTTCCCATTTGGGTTTTCATTAAATTAATCCTACTTCTAAAAATTGAAATATGAAAAGTAGACATGATAAAAAAATAAGGGATATCCATGAATCAGAAAGTATTAAATTAAACACATATCCTTAAAATACAATCATATTATGTCATCTGATACAACCTCATATTAAAAACTATGATAAAAAATGATCAAAATAAATTTCTGATAAATAACCCAAAATTGGAATGACGCACATATTGGGCCCTAGCCTATGAAAATATATACTAGACACTGAGGATACTTAATTGTAATAACATCAAATCCAACCAATATTTATATGTTCAACTTTCTAATTATATCCATAATGTTACATAATAATGGTGTTACACACGATGAGGATAACCAATTCCATCTTGCAACTCAGCCATGATTCCCAATGTTTGTTCTTTGTCAAAATTTGTTTAAAAAACTTGCTCCCAATTATATAATCATGTTCAAATTCATAAACATTATTATTGAGGATATAAAACCCCTTTTCATATCATGGAAATATATTTTCTATTAATTCCTCTTTTAAAATCATTTTCCTTTTCAGGAAATCCTCTGAAAACTAAATATCACTTCCAATCCACAAATAAGCCGAAGTAAAATTACCATAACAATATGCAATTAATCAAATTAACTCATTTTATATTAACAATTATTTCAAAATTGTATAAACCTAGCCACCATTGATAACATTGATATGGAGAAGTGATATCACCCTTTGAAATATTAAGAGAAATAATAATGTAAATGGGATTGATAGAAAATATTATTTGTGTAGTGGGTCAGACACTCATGGTCTATTACATTACAAAATTCAATGGATTGTGGTGTGCTGGACACCATTGATTAGTCTGGAGAATATTAGTGTCAGTGGAAACATGTCACCATGGACTCACCTATCGATGTCACTGATCTATCTCACCGTTCAGTTCCACCCATCGGAATCACTGATCAGCTTCACAAATCAACATCTGGGGATGAGCTTCATGAAGACGCTTCACCAATCAGTTCCACCAATCAGTCTCACCGATCGGTCTCTCAACAGTTGTTTCACCCATCAGTTTCACTGATCGTTGTCTCACAGGTCAGTTTTACCCATAGGTTTCACCTATCAGTTTAACAAATCAGTTTCTCCCATCAGCCTCACTGATTAGTGTCTCACTAATCGGTCTCACCAATCAGTTTCGCCCATCTGTCTCATCGTGGGGTTTTACCCCTTAGTCTCACCGATCAGTTTCACCCATAGGTCTCACTAACATGTTTAATGCATCAGTTTCACTGATCGGCATCACAAGGACCATTTCACCTGATTGGTTTCAATGATTTTCTTCACCCCATCGGTTTCACCCGATCGGCTTCACCAGATCAATTTCTCAGATATACTACACCCAATCTGTTTCACCCGATCAGCTTCACCCGATCTATTTCACAAACCCACTTCACCTGTTCACTTCACCTGATTGGTTTCACTGATATTCTTCACCTAATCATCTTCACTCGATCCATTTCATTGATTCGCTTCACTCAATCAGCTTCACTAGATCATCTCCACCTATCAGTTTCACCGATCAGCTTCACCTGATCATCTACCCCTTTCAGTTTTACTGATTAGTCTCATTGATCGGCCACAGAATGGTGTCAGGGTTTCCTTCTATACGTTTCTAGTAGCTCCTATATGAAATATGTTTAACCATTTATTGTTGTTCAAGGTCGTTTTAGGCCCTTAAATAATGTCCTAAATCAGCATAGAGTGGGGAAACCCTTGACACACCAAAATCTGCGACTTTTTAATCATTTCACACCTTTTTAGTGTTTTCAACCATGTCTCACAGCTGTTACACATTTTTACATTTTTAAGGAATTATATGAACACACAAAAATTATCCTCATTATCTATAAGGATAAATAATAATTCACAAAATAAATTATAACATGAGAACCCTCCATAATGTTTGGTTAAACCATGATCTTATTTTTAAGGACTGTGATTTTCACTTCCCTTAACTCTAGGAATGGTTGTTTTAAATCCTGATATCTTCTACTTCCCTGGTATATTTATATTCCTTGGTATGTTTAAAGGCCTTCCTCTAGTGATGAGTCATGCGCCCATGCTGGATCCCTTCCTGATCAGCCTTCATCGAATTTTTTTAAATAGCTCGACAATTATTATTGGTTCGAGGAGGAAATATCAATCTTCGATCAACCAAGTCCGGATTAATCCTATGTCACTATTTATTTTCATCATGCTTGGAGGTTATGATGATGTTCCCTTAGGATGTAGATGAAACTAAATTTAATAATTACAACCAAGGAACATTTAAATAATGATGGGGTGAGAATAATGATTTTATTTCTATGTTATAACATTGTTATAATGTTGTGAACTGTATGGTCTTTTTTCCATTGAAAATTTTGGTCATTGGTGGTCCATACTTGTGCACTTGTGATCCTATATTTTTTCAAGTTATTCTTATGATTGAATGGGTGTAACATGGAAGCCGGTTAATCACTTATAATCGGTTGATTAAATGGATGCCCAATGAACAAGATTCCTTGTGTGATCACCTCGGTAAACAAAATTTAACGAAGGAACATAATGAATGGTGTGGTTAAAATATAAAAAACTTACTTTCTATGTTCTGGAGATATGTGTGGTGGCTCTTTTTGGGGCCATGTTGGGTTGATGTGAATGGTAATGGAAAATATGGATAATGGGTTATTGGTTGTGACTCTAGGGCCATGTGGAGCCATATTTTGGGGACTGGTATGGTTCCAATTCTTGAGGGATCTTGCATATCCCTTTTTTTGTTGTCACACTACAAGAGAACTATGTTGTAATGATTATAATATTGCTTAATATTTTGATTCATTTTTGGGTTTTATTTATGTTAGATTAGTTGACCATTATTAGGGAATTATATTAAATAAAAATCACTTGAACATACTAAATGAAAACAGGTAAAATGGGGGAAATATTTTCCAATAACGAGTTGAGATCTAGTAATGGTATATGTGTGTTTGTGCATGTATTAGTATATATATGTGTGGTTATGTATGGGATCGATTTCTAAATTGTAAACCATAGGTTGGGATGATTTCATTATTTCCTATTTGTATAAATTATAGTTATAATGTTTCTCATTTTCAGAACTCCCATGTTGACAACATCATGTTGAACACTCTCATTTCATTGGAGAGGGAGTTTTTCCGACATTCTTATGAGTGGTGGGTTATTAAATCCTCTATACTCCCTCTCACAGGTAGGCCACAATTTATCATGTTTACAGTGATGTCCTAAAGATCATTATGGCCCAGGACTCTGTGGGTAGGGTGGGTTGTGGTGGATGGTCTAGGTGTGTGCGGGCATGTTATTTGCATGTATCTTTGTGATGAGGCCCTGAGGTTTTTGGGAGTACCAGTGGATATTGTGGACCAGGTGTCATTGGGTGTTGTTATGTGTGGTTTTGGAGGCCCAGGTGTATGTAGGTGCGGTGTGCGGTTGGGATGGCCCATTATGATATTGTTGGGGCGGTGGTGGGACTCTAGTGTGACTTGTGGTGGAGGTATGATGTGTAGGATGTCTTAAATAAATAGTGGTAATGTGGTGCAGGATAACCAAATATCGATGTGTTATTACTATTACATTACCTAACATTCATTATTAGGGGTGAGTTCCTTGGTGAGACGAGGGGGGGGGGGTAGTTTCATTGCTTGGTGTTTTGGTTATCCCAAATTTCTCATAGGGCATTACATTGTCTCCCCAATTGTGCACAAGATCTCTTGGTCTTCCCAACTGAGTATAATTGTATACTCACCCTATGTCTTATAATCATTCTTTCATGTTACATGGAGCATTTTGGAGATTTGTAAGGATACAACTATCATGGGGTTCTATGAGATGTTTGGGAACCAAGGTTGCTAATATTTTTCCATTGATTTTTTACCTTCATATGGATTTTCCTCGTATTTTCTATTGAAATTTATATTGAAAATGCATGTGGGAATGGATTTTTGGCATTACTCTTACATTAATTTTTGGAGTTTTTTTGGCTTTACCACTCTCTCGATAATAAAAGGTAATGCCTTCCATTTTACATGAGATATTATACTAGTGGTGGTAGTCGCCACTCGGGGGCCTATTGAAGGCGGGACTCGGGGGGTCATTATCACATCTTCAAATTGAGAATGGATGGTTCTAGTAGTTTGTTGTCAGTTACCTCATATTGGTGAAGTCACGTCATGAGAGAATGGTATCAATACTGAGGGATGAGAGATAGGATGGAGTTCGGAGTAAGGAATAGATAGGATTGTCTTTTATGGTAGGTAAATGGTTTTAGGAAAATCTTGGTGTGTGAAATATTCCTGGAAAGGCCATTTAAGACAAGGGAATTTATCCCCCCCCCCCACCCGTGATCCAATGCAAGGACTTTGGGCCTACCAAATAACCATTTTAGGGTACACAGATTTGCGGAGTAGATACATCAGGAAAGGTAAATTCATCATAATGTCTTCCATTCGTGTGATTCTAGGTTGTTTTGGGAATTTAATATAAATAAAATGTTGAAGAAAAAATTAACACAATCTTATACACTACTCGGGCATTGGAATTCCTTGTTTACCATGCAGAAAAAGCACCCAGATGACATATATGAGTAGTGTGAGTGATGCTTGCCTAAGAGACTGATCTAGTCGATCGGCACATGATTTATCGAGGGGAATATGATGAAATGTGAGAAAAGGCTCTATGTTATTTCTAGCGGTAATCTTAGAGGATATATGCAAGCAGTTTTTCTGACATGAAGATAAAGGGCTGGCTTGAGGAGATGGCCATCAACATTACTTTGATCCATTTTCTTAGGAGAGTATTGGGATCCATTGGAAGTCGTTTAGTTGACGGGAGAACCATGTCAATGGTGGACTCTCTCTAACTCTGAGAGATGATGGAGACAGAGGTTTTTTGGATGAACATAGAGAAGGTGTTTGGAGTAGAATTTTTTATTCTACGCTGAAGGCTGAGAAGGGGTAGTAGTATCTATCCCTCCAGTATGGGAGTATTTTAGTGAGGTATTTGGGGATAAATTTGATTGACCACCCTAATATTCTTTTGGACCACTTATAAAGATACTCTCCATAACCATTTTTCCATGTACGCCAGTTGGGGACATACTAGCCTGTTTGATGTTGGTCAGTGATGCACACTTATGTTTGGGCCACATCATTATAGAGAAGATCTCCATTTACTGCAAATGCAGCCATATGATGTCATCCTAAGTATCAGCTGGAAATTTTATATGCATGCTAAAATAAACTAATTTTGTAGAAGAGTCATGTTCTCTGATAAGTTTGTCCAGCATGAGGCTTTTATTGGTGAACATAGTTTTCAAGTGGGGAGATGGTGATATAGGCCTATACTTTCTTAGGTGGCTGAGATTTCTGTAGTATCAGAGGATTCTAAGATGATGGATGTTCTGGGAGTTGTCATAAAGTACATGGAAATTTTTCATGAGGTGGTTATGACTCCACCCCCTCAATGTGATGTAGAGTTTGGTATAGGCATACAACCCAGTGCCTATCGGATCTTGATGTCTCTTTTTTGGATGGTTCATTCTATTTTACAAGAGTTGTTTATTCATATTGACGATCTGATGAAGAATGGTTTTGTCCGACCCAACTTGTCTCTGTGGTGTGATCGAGTATTGATTTAACTGATGGGTTATGGTGGTGAATGAATCAGGTAATATACATGAACCTTTACCCTCTCCCAAGGACAGAAGATCTCTTTGTGATGATAAGGGGAGGTGGTTGGTTCTCTAAAATCTATATGAGATCTAGGTAACACTAGTTATGGTTGAAAGATGGTGATATCCCGGAGACTACTTTCAAGTGCATGTATGGGAAAATTGAGATCTTAGTCAGTTAATCTGGTGTTATGAACACACCTGATGCATTAATGTGTCTCAGGAAATCTGTTTTCCATGAGTTCCTGGACAGTTTCATCATTGTATTCATTGAAGACTTCTTAATGTACTCAATATTAGAGGTGGTACACATTGAGAACCTATGGATGGTCTTAGATATCAATTAATATCACCAGAACAAATGGAATTTGTCCAGGTTCATGTTATTAACATGATAAGTGCACATTCATGGTAATGTGGTGTCTTAGAAAGGGGTTACAGTGAATCTATCAATGGTTAAAGTGGTTGTTTCTTCGGCATCACCCAAGAATGTAATGGAGGTTCATAATTTCTTATGTATGGTAGGCTATTATCGGAGGTTCATAACCAAATTATCATGAGTTGAATCTCCGTTGACATCTTTGATGAGAATGTACTTGACCTTCATGTGTAGTGAATAGTGTCAGGCAGCATTCAGGTATCTGAATAAATGGTTGGTTAGTTCTTCGGAGCTCTTGTTTCTTGAGAAAGCGGTGTTTTTTTAGGTGTTTTGTTATGTTTTAGGTCATGGAATGGTTTTGTGGTGATGCAATATTGGGGAGTGATATCTTATGGGTCTAGGAAGTTACATCCTCATGAGCGTAACTATGCAACCCATGAACTAGAGCATGTAGCATCAGTGTTCTCGTTGAAGTCGAGGGAGCACTGCCAATGTGGTTTTCAAAGATTACAAAATTTTGACGAATATTTTTACCCAGCAGGACAAAAACATTCTATAGTGTAGGTGGGAAGAGTTTACTCAGGACTACTATATTGAGATATCTTACACTTAAGGAAAGAGAGATGTTGTGTATGATGCCTTGAGTAAAAAGTTGTATAGGGAAGCTTTTCATGAATCTATGGATGGTTTAAAGGAAATAGAGGAGTTGTATACCTTACACCTAGATACAAGGGAGGATGGTGGGAGAGGTTGTTTTTTTTAGATGACAGTTCAGTCCTCTCTATTGTGGAATGGGGAGTTGTCTCAATGGGGAGACATAGAATGTGATGTGATGCATGATCGGTTCTTCCAATGCAATGATCTATAAGGGTTGTTGGAGGGTGGTCTAAATTAGAATCTTTTTTGTTGGAAGTTGTTGTCACAGAGATGATGCAAGATGGGGTTATCCCATGTTCTACAAACCAAATCTACCGGTACACCATGGAGTTTCCATGACGTACTGAGGCCTGAGGGAACAATTTTGGTCGTCGAGGGTGAAATGGGCAGTGAATGATTTTGTGTCAAGCTGCTTAGTGTCTCTATAGGTAAAGGTTGAACACCATGTCCCCCCTAGTTGGAAAGGATCCACAATGTTTTCCACATCTCCTAGCTTCATTGATATCTACAAAATGAGTCCCATTCCATTGACATGGGGAGTTGGATATAGGGGAAGACCCTATGTTCGAGGAGAAACTAGTTAGGATCGAGGATATAAAGGATAAGGTGATTCGTGGATGGACAATCCCTTTGGATCATGTGTTGTGGAGGAACGGTGGCCTCGAGGAGAGTACTTGGGGGCAAGAAGCTCAGATGCGAGGCCATTACCCAGAGCTGTTTGGAGTAGATGATCGTAGAATTTTTTGATGTCCTTGTTTTTTGTGAATTTCTGTGATGTAATGATAACCTTGACTGGTTTGGAGATGAGTTGTTTTCTTTTCTTTGTGAATGTTTATGAAAGGTGCAGATATGTGGGGTAGGGAGAACGTGATACCTAATCAATATGCATCTGCATGGATGCGATTAAACCCATGTGGGTGAGTCAGTTCCACCCAAAGCAGATAGTATCTTGACATGGAGAAAATAACTCTCTGATCAGTGTGTCAGGAAATTGTGATCCTTGAGGTTTGTATGGATTTTTTAGGGGATTTTTACCCAAAAGGTATCTTCTGGGGTGATTGTTCAGACCCCTCCCTTTTTTTCTTGGTACTCTTGAATTGCCGATTACAAGAATAGTTTGAGTGGAATATGATCTAATAAAGCAGACCATACTTGTACATTAAATTTCAAAATTATAAGTGATAGGGTGTCCTAGACACCATCGGTGGTCATGAGGATGTCATTGGAAACATTTCAATGTGGTTTCACTGATCCATTCCACTGATCGGTCTCACCAATCAGATCTACCCATCAGGTTCACTGATCATATTCATATATCATCTTATTGTGATCAGCATAACAGATCGGCTCCACCAATCTATTCCACCCATCAATCTCACTGATCAGTGTCTCACCAATCTATTACACCCATTGGTCTCTCTGATCATTTTATCACTGATCCCTCTCACCGATCTATTACACCCATAGGTTTCACCGATCTTTTTCACCTATAGTCACATTTATCAGTGACTCGTTGATCTCGCTCACTAATTCATTTCTCTAATTGGATTAACACATTAGTTTCACCCAATGGTCTCACTAATCGGTTTCTCATCGATCGGTCTCATGTGTTGGTTTCGTATATCATTATTACCCATCGGGCTCACTGATCAATTTCTCGACAATCATTCTCAAAGATCAGTTTCACAAATCTGTCTTATAGATCGGTTTAACCCATAGGTCTCACATATCAGTTTCACCCATCGATCTCACCGATCGGTTTCACCAATCAATTTCACCAATTTGTTTCATGGATTAGCATTACCCGATTTGTTTTACCAGATCTTATTTACCTGATTGGCATTACTGATCAGCTTCACCCAATTGGTTTCAATCGATCAGTTCCACTAATAATTTTAACACGATTAGCTCCACATGATCAGTTTTTTGGATTAGATTCACCCAATTAGTCTCGTGGATCATCTTCCCATGACCAGCGTCACCAGATAAACTCCACAGATAGACCATAGAGGGGTTTTGTGGTTTCCTTTCCCAGTTTTCCTATAATGCCTCTTTTAATTCATTTTTACCTTTTAAGGTAATGCAATGCCATTTTGGCCCATAAATAATGTTTAAAATCACATAGGAGTGGATTGACCCATGAATTACCCAAGCACGTGGCTTTTTAATCAATTTCACACCATTTTTGTGTTTCCCACCCTATCTCGCCATTGTTACTTGTTTTCCCAGTTTGAAGGAAATCTGTTAACTCAAAACTGTTATCCCCACCATCTCTATGAGGAATAATTAAATCCCAATAAATTCTAATGTGTGAAAATACATAGAAACATTATTAAAACATGACCCACATTTTATGCTATTTGAGTTTCATGTCCCTTAACTATTGGATCGAGACTTTTATCGCCTGAGATTTTCTTATTCACTCTTATCATTCCATTTCATGGTTTATTTGGAGTACTTCTTCTAGAGATGAGTTGTGCACCTGCATTGGACCCCTTCCCGATCACCCTTCATGGATTCATTTCTACTGCTCACATGACCATATTTTTTGGCATGAGGAAGAAACTTTGGTCCTTCATTAACAAAGTAGGGATTCTTCCTTCGTTTAAATTTATGTGCTTCTTGTGGTGTGACTATGATGATATTCCCTTAGGACATAGATGAAAATAAATTTAACAAAGATTAAAAATGAAATTTCAAGGAATTAAGGGGTGGTAATGATGTTGTTGTATCTGTGTTATACTTTTGTTGTTTTGTTTTGAATTTTATGGGTTTATACCCACTATAAATTGCGGTCATTAGTGGTCCTTCCTTCTGCAATAGTGATCCTCTATTATTTTGGTTAATCATTTGATTGAATGAGTCTAACATGGAAACTAGTTAATCATATACAATCAGTTGATTAAATGGATTTCCAATTAATAAGAATACGCGTGTGACCACCCTAGTTAACTAAATGGAATGAATGAACTTATTGAATGGTGTGGTTAAAATCTGAAAAATAGCCTTGCTCTGTTATGGTGATATGTGTGGTTTCTCTACTTGATATCAGATTAGGGCGACATGAATGCGAATGAAATATCTGGTTAAAGGGTTGATTGTTTTGAATATATGTCCATGTTGAGCTTTATATTGGGTCTTGGTATAGTTTTAGTACTTTGCGGGATCTCACGGATCCCCTTTGTTGTTGTGACTCTACAAGACCACTGGGTGTGAATGCTTAAAATCATGGTTGAATATTTCACTTAAATTGTTTTCTTGTCTTGTGGTTATGCTTGATTAGTTACCTGATGGTTATTATTTATATTAAATTAAAATAACATGAACATAATAAATGGGAACTAGTCCATTGGGATAACTATTTTTCATGAATCGGTTGAGATCTTGTTATGGTTGTCGTAAATATTTGTGTATAATGGTTGCAGTAAGTGTGGTCATGTACGAGCTAGTTTTCTACTTTAGAAACATTATGTTTCGATGATTGTTTGATGACCTATAAGTATAAATTATAGATCTTATGTTTCTCAAACGCACCCCACCCAGATTTAGCACTTCATTCTTCACACACCGATTTCATGAGGGAAGATGTTTTTCCAACATTATAGTGTGTTGTTGGTTATTTTTTCCATTCAACCCCCTCTCCCAGGTAGCCCATGATTTTTTGTGCAGGCAGTGACAGCCTAAGGTTCTTTATGTCCCGAGACTCTTCGGACATGGTGTGTTTTGGTGGTTAGATCAGGTGTATGTGGGTAGGGTTGTTTCCCTAGTGTCTTCGGCATGAGGCCCACGTGTTTTCAGGCATAGAAGTTGTTGTTGTGTCTCAGGTTACTGCAGGTGTTGTTATGTGTGGTTGTGGTGGAACATGTATTTGCGAGTAGGGTGTGTGGTTCAGATGGCCCATAAGTTTGTTGTTGGGGGCAGTAGTGGGAATGTATTGAGACTTTTCGGGGAGGTCTGATTCATAGTATATCTTAAATAAACTGTGGGAAATTAGTGTGGGGTAACCAAATATTGATGTGCTACTACTATTACATTACCTATCATGAATTATTTGGAGTGTGTTCCTTGGTTAGGAGAGGGGGATAGTTTCATTCTTGGTTTTTTATTATCTCTACTTTCTCATGGGAAATTAGATTGACTCCCCACTTGTGAAGAGGGCTCCTCTTCTTCCCTACTAAGTATACTGGTATACTCACCCTACAACTTATAAACTAATTTTCGGGTCACTTGGTTAAGGATTGAGATTAGGATTGTTACTAATATCTTGGGGTTGTTGAGCTATTCGGGCTTCGTGGTTGATAATATTTTTCCTTTCTTTTGTTACTATCCTATTGATTTGTATTCTATTTTTTGTAGCACTTTACATTGAACATGAATGTGGGAATAGATTTACTCTTAACCTTAGTGTTGGAGTTATTTTGGTTTTACCATCTTATCTGTTGATTAAAAACGGTAATTCATTACATATTATGTTAGATTTTATAACCATGGTGATAGTCTCCACTCCGAGGCCTATTGATGGAAGGACATGGGAGTCATTTTCTCGACATCATCTGGAAGAAGTGTATGGTACATTTTTGTCCCTTTCGTCATCTTGGTGATGGTGGGTCATGACGATTTGATCATAAATAAAAACAATCAACACATCAAACATAGTATCCCAGACAAATGTAATGTTGAATCATAAGGAACTCTTACCTTATGAGGGGAAACACAACAACATTAATGAACAATAAAAAATCAATATGGAAGGTAGGGAATATACAAAAATAACCTAGGGGGATGTTTGAATCAATAGAGGGATGGATATAAATGGAATGAAAAATAAATTGTCTAGACAAAGTGTAATTCATACAGGTTGTGATATTAACATGTCACACAATTCCATTACAAATTTGGTATTCAAAAAATGGTTTATTTACAAATAAATCATATCCTTGTTATTTAAAATACAACTTTTCAATCAGACATATTGTGATCATTATATTGTATATAACCATTTAATGATATGAACCCTATTCATGACATATTCATTATGACCATAAATGGTGTGTGATCCCTTTACATGGTGTGTAAATTCATAGAATATAGTAATCAATAGAATCCATAGGAAAAAACACTATAGATCCTCGGATATTATCTTGACTTGTAGAGAACCCATAAAATCCACTAAATCATTTATACTAAGATGTAATTAATTCAATCATACATTCATTACTTAATATTGTTAAATTTTCTCCATTGAGGTATTTATATCATTAAAAATCCCAACAATTCCACCAAACCCAGATGAAAAACAAAGAATTATTAAAGGAGTACCTGAAAAGTGTAATGAGTGTTATAACCTCCCTATTATAAAAACATTATTCCCTAAAAAATCCCTCAAATCCACAGAATCATAGAAATTTAATGCCACTATATTCAAATAAATAACTCCCTCCCATAAAAATGGTCAAAATCCCATCCTTGATTCCATTGTAGAAAAACTAGAGGAATAATTTTTCAATGAATTACCTTCTCTTGAAGATTAATAATTTGAAATGGATACTCAACCATAGTTGTGTTAAGCTCATGATCAACATTATCCCATCCAATCATATGGAAAGGATTTGGTATATACCTCCTTATCTGGGAAATAAGAAACACCTTTTGAATAAAAATAAAATGTGACGGTAATTACAACCAATTAACCACCTTCAATTATCGTCATAGGATCAAAAAGAGGGTTACAATCATTGGTAAAAATTTTCATATTTACCCAACCAAATATGTCTTAGGTGAAGAGAAACTATACGAAATAAATTATAAACAACCAAAATCTATAGGGAATGATTATTATAGTCCTCATATGATTCCTTTTTGGGTTATCTGAGGATATATATCCTCTATATCGACTTTCCAATCTTCATCATATGTTAAACATGACTCGGCCTAACTAAGGATAGTTATCCTAAGTCTACCCAGCATGAGAGAGATCTACATGGAAGGATATAAATATCATAAAATAGAACCATATATATCAAAGAATATTTATTATTATTATTATAGGAAAAAATTACAATAGGAAACTGGTTTTCCAAAGATCCTCCAAAATGAAGCACAAAATCTCATAGAAAATCCACAAAACCTGGATTATCCTCTCAATCATTCCATCTATCTATAAATTATTCTATAATTTCAATCAAATATGAGAACTCATCACCTGAGTTAAACCATTACATAACCCATATTTGAACCTAGGTTCCCCTTCAGACATAGTCATAGAGGATATCCTTGGAATTTTCACAATCCCATGGATGTAAAAGTGCATAAACTATTCAACTTCCATGTATCCTAGATAGTGAAAAAATTATGATTTCATAGAATGATTAATGGAAACCAAAATCTCATCTATACCACTAGGATTACTTGAAGAATCAATAATCAAATCATGGATATTTTATCCCACTTCAATACTATAGTGGGTAAGGTATGTAATAAACCAATATGTATCTAGTTTCCCCCCTTGATTCAAAAATAAGTAAGACACCACGAAAAAAAATCTGCAACCTGTCTCATCATCCATGACCACAAATATTGAAAAAATAGTGGTGATATATCAAGGAATCACAAGGGATCATATACAAAAAATAAATGATGTCATATTTCCATCCACTCCTACCTCATTGAAAATAGAACATCCCACCTACTACATATTTATGAAGCACTATTTGGAGATAATGACCGTTAATGGAATGAAACCCCACCATAAATTATTCCACAAAATCATTGTAACACGGTGTTTGTAACATGATAGAGGTGAATCCACACATCAAAAAATGATTCATATTTTATCAAATCTAAGAACACATGTACCCTAACATCTTCTACTCCAAATCTCATCTCAGAAACAAATAACATCAGAGACCACTTATCAACTGATTCCTTCATGGAATGTGTCATTAATTATATCTCAAAGCATAACTATCCAAATTTCTAATACCAAGATTGAGTGAAATTTAAAAATTAAATTTATTTATGAATTATACCCATCATCTATAGTTCATGATATGATCACTTTGAGTAAATATATATTTTAGGCTCCTATGATTTGGAAACACAATAGACCACTCAACAAATATGCATTGTCAACAAATTCTGAGTGCATACATAACTATTTCCAACCCACGATCATTGTTTGGTTATTTTTTATCATAATGTATGAACTATAATGGGCCAAAAGAGAGAACATGTTTTTCCTACATCAAAGAACATCCCAAACCATACCCGAAGAATCACAAAAAAACATCATAACCCGAAACTAGTTCAAAAATCATAAAAATTGTATTCGACATCATCCTCAACATCTTCTCCTCAAAATTATCTATCCCATTTCACATTCCACTATATCATTACACCCTTACGAGTCAAATATTTTCTTCCAGATGCATGAATGGTGAAATCCTAAACAAACCATATATATTAAACACCCAAACCCAAGAATCATTAGATCATGAACACATTAATAGATTATTTCCAAGATATATCATCCTATAGATTTTAATGATCCAATGATATTCCCCTATTTGATATCACATTCACTATAAATATATCATCCTAGATCCAAAAAAAGAAATATAATATCATACGATACAAAATATCTTTTTTCATGGATTAAATAATGAAATAAAAATGGCCTATATGCCCATCCTCTATATTGGAGTACACCCAAATATCATCCATTAATAGAAAACCAAAAGGATGTAACATATTATGAATGATATAGCTAATCATATCCATAAATACAACTACACCATCAATAAGTAAGAATAGAAAAAAAATGATAGTAAAAAATGCCAATACCATCTTCTAAATGTTGTATTTGGTTTATCCTATTCACAGACTCCAAACTGGTGGTATACTGACTGATGGTCAGTCCTTGAAAACCAATATACCCTTCAAATCTATCCAAAATATTCATCAATTAATGGGAATGGATATTTGTTATTAACAGAAACTTGATATAATTAATTATAGTCATTACAACATCTATGGATCCCATATGATGTCTTTGAAAATAGGATAATAAACCCCATTAGTGACGCTCATGGAAGAATAAATCATTTTGCCTATAGATCATCAACAAATAAGTTACATTCCACTAACAATAAAGGTCAAAATTGCTATGATTTCATTCAAATTTTAATCATACTATGGAGGATTCAAATAGTACACTCTTTCTCTTTCTATGGTGGTAAAATAGAAAAAATTAACTAGAATGCCCTTTGAGTACACAAACACATCTACAGGTAGTCATCCACCCAAACAAGGAAAAGATACATTATGTAACATATTGGAAAACTGTAATGATATTATCATAACATAATTGAAAACATGATTTTATATTCCTAATCTTGAGTCCCACCATACCATAAGAACATGATTGATCCCATCAGAAGATAACAATTTTATATTATGATGAAACTAGTTTATTGGGGGCACAACATTGATCATTCGATAATTGATGATAATTGAGTTTAATATGTCATGGTCATGTACTAATAATTCCCACTCCAACTCAAAGTATTCAATTTTCACCCAACATGAGGGATATTAAAACCTTATTTGGATATCATTCCCAAAGGAATGGAATGGTCCAAATTGTAAATCATAATTTCCAAATGCATAAAAAACTCCTAAAACTACATTGGTGAAATTACATTGTGATTACAAACTCTATCAAATTATTCCTAAACCGTATAAGTTCAAATATAAATTTTTAATTTAATTTTATTTTCCCTTACATCAGATTAACTTAGTGCATACTACATTGCCTAAATAATGACGATCTTATATCCTCCCTATTTTTTCTTAGCCACATGGATGTCCCTCTTAAACAAAGTATTGGACCTACCAATAATGAAAAAAAATCCATGAACATGGAAACCCATGATGATTGTAGATACTAACATACATGCTTAGATATCTTATCATAATAATTTTTCAGATGTAATGATCACCCACAATGTTGATAGGGATTGGGAGCCTCCATGCATTTAGTCTTTTCATATACTCACCTTCACCACTAGTAGCATACAACCTTCTACAACAATGTAAAATCCACCATGTACTTCACTTTTATATATAAGATATAGCCAAACAGAAAACTAATCTAGCTGATGTTCCACCAAAAAACGGTCTTTCATGCTATGTCTTTATCATCCAAAGAAGAATTTTAATCTTACCCAACAATGTTACAAAAGAACATGAGAATCAATATCACCTGAATATTCATCCTCAATCCCAACTCAAACCATTTGGTCATTACGTAATGAATATTAATATTCAATGGTTCAATATGTACTGAAAAAATCTGTAGAATAATCCAGATTGGTATGCTCCCCTAGCTCTATGATTAGAAACTCTCGTCTCATCATCCCACGTAACATATCAGGTTAACAATATTGAGTAATTTTTTTTTGTGAAGGATGTGTGGGTACGATCGTTTTGAAACATACCATG
The DNA here is from genome assembly GCA_963277665.1 of Viscum album. NCBI lineage: Eukaryota > Viridiplantae > Streptophyta > Magnoliopsida > Santalales > Viscaceae > Viscum > Viscum album. The sequence goes on along the minus strand of OY728136.1, from coordinate 2,015,002,550 downwards.
CACCATAGAGTGCCACTTTATCATCCCTAGTCACCATATCATATACATGGAATAACTCATAATACTGTATTTTAGAGTCATCATGAAATATAATATCCTCTAGATATTCTCAAGACCCTCTTCAGATTCATGGGGTCATATTTCACTATATATTTTGTGAGGATGATTCTTACTAAACCGAATACCATGATCCACCACACATCATGGGTTCTCGAACCCCACTTGTCCCATTGTATAAATTATTATGAATAAATATTATATTAATAAAGGGGCTACTATATGATTCACCTATGAAACCTATCTCACCTCTTCATCTATCATATTTTAAAGTTCACTTGTAGGAGTCATTTTATAACTAAATGATGAAAATAACCTATTCGATCAATAAAAACTTCAAAAAAATAATACGACCACTTACAGAATTAAACTAATTCATTGGAAAAAATTAAAATAATCCTAAATTCAATCAAATACTGAAATAACAACAAAAGTAATAGGTAAATAAAAATAAATAACCATATATTTCATTCAAATGACATGAAACCCAAATTATTAAACCTGGTAAAAGATCGTGACCACCCATGGAAACTCATGTTCATTCATGGAAGTGAGTTTTCCAGGACCATTTTACGCAATTACTATCTATATTTTGACATTCATATTTATTTTCTACAGAATAAATAGAACCAAACTCTAGATATGTTAGCAAACATTTGGATGATTATTGAAATTATAATAAATTGTAAATGATCATCCTAAGTAAACACAATATACACCCAATACAAAATCACATTGTGATGTAAAAAATCCATATAATAAGTCTTCAATACATCAAAATAAGACACTCAACTAGAGTATAATGTGTATGAAAATTATAAAAACCAAACAATACAATCCATGGAACATCAGGATAAAATAGAAGGAATGAAAGAACTCTTCAAGACCAATAGTCAACCCCTATCACCCATTTCTGAGAAATAATATGCCAGGAGAATACAACATTCTACCTGATTCACTCCCCTTTACCTTTATCCTATAATAATAAATATACAAATTACCCAAATAAAGAGTATGTTGTCATGAAAAATCATGGTATTATACCACCAAATTGCTTATTTAAGGTCTAATATAAGGAATTAATTAGATATAACACATAAAAATTTGTTTTACAATGTTTTATTCGTAAATCCGTATATATTTATAAATAATATCACCATTGGATTTTCATTGGGGAAAGTCATATTATCAAACATAATATATGAAAATTATATGTGATAAATAAATAAATAATATTTATGCTTCATAAGGTAATAAAAAAGACACATATAAATGAAATACCATCATATGAAGTCATGTGATACAACCTCATAAGAAATATATGTCGGAAAATCAATAATAAAAAATAGTAATTCTATAAAAAAATATAATCCTATGGGAATAAGTACTAGACCCTAAATACAGTAAACCATTATAACATTGGATCCAACCAATATTATTTCCTACCATAGTCCATCAATATCAAAAAGGTAACCTCCTTGCAGTTCGACATACTCTATGGTTTCCCGTATCAATTTCCCAATGAACCTAAGGATTACAATGTTCCATGATTGTCAATATAATCATTAAAACCATGATAAATAATTTATAATCATTTCCAAATCCATGTAAATCCACAACAGTGTATGAAATTCTATATTCAAATCATGAATATTAATTTTGAAATAAAATCACATTAAAACTATTTCCCATTAAAAAAATAATTGAAAACTATATATTACTTATAATAAATGAATAAAAAATTAAATTTACTAGAACACTATAAAATTCATTTAATTATCCTATTTTTTTAAAAACAAATAGAAAATAATTTTTTATTCCTATAGTCCTTTCACAATAGAGATTAGAAACAATGAAATCTAAATTTGAATGGTATGGAATGATTAGAAAATGAAACATATCAATATAAACCACTATCTAAACATGAATACACATCATAATCCTAGCCAGTGCTATATTTGTGACTGAAGGAACAAATAATAAAAATGAAATATTACCTGAAGAGGCACATCACAAAAATACTAATGATTTATCTAAGATTAAAGAAACATTGAGTGAAGGGAATCAACCAAAATTCGTATGGGTGACCTCTAGGATAAGGTATGGAAGGATGTAGTAAGAATGCAAAATAAATCAGTATAACCATTCCAAAAAACTAGAGTCTATGATATTTACATTTAGTATAATACCATTACACATTGTTTAGTCCATGAATAATGAATTTAAGGAAAAACAAGTCCCATTTTTATAAAATATCCATATTTTATATTACATACCATTTAACCAATTAATGACATATAACTTATTCACACTGAGAATGTAATACCAATAATCTTCCCAATAATCATTTCACAGATTTTAATCCCTTTAAATGGTGTGTAATTTCCATCTAGATTGAAAATATCCCAAATCTTTATAGAAATACACCAAGTGGCATATTACATTCTCTAAAAAAGGGGAGAACCAATAAAATCCATCAATAAATTTATACCCATACCCAATTAATTAAACTTAACAAAAATTCAGATTCTTTGGATGATTTTCCCTAGTGAAGGATATTCTTACTATAGAATCCCACAAATTCCCAAAAATAATGATAATAGAAAAACATGAACAATAGGGTACCTAAAGAACATAATTAGGAGTAACATTTCTCCTCTTAAATTTCTTTAGTTATATATCTATAAATATATCATATTATATCTTCTCTATTTGGAATTCAATCACGGAATTATAAAGTAATAAAAAATATAGATTGTAGATTAGTTTTTCCTCCTTAAGTTAGAATAGGTCTTTGACATATCATAGTTATTATCGAACTGGAAAAAAACATTCTAATATCAGTGAATTTATGAGAAAGGATATGGTATGGGACTCAATTTCTATGAACAAACTAGGTACAGTGGAAAAACAATCAAGCTAATCCCACTAATGAATCAACCCGGCTATCCTCCCAATGATTACATAATATCGACATGCACCACTCAAAGTATGATCTTCGATTTGAATATTTTCCACCATATAGATTTCAATTAACATTATCTTATTCTATTATTATTTATATATTCTAGTAGGAATTATCCTTCAACATCCTTCCCATGTTTTTATATATTTCTTATATTATTGGGTTTAAAAAATCAATTTTCTATCCAGTTTATTGTACTAGTAATATATGGAATAATTTTATTGGGTTGTAATGTTTGTATTGATTAGTGTAATATGTATAGAATGAAATATGTTATTATTTAATTACTTATTCAAATTTTCAAAGAAATATGAGTTTTAAAAGGAATTTGTAATTAGTTTTGTTTGATATATTACAGTGTTAATATCATATCTACCAAAACACACAAGAATGCGTTTTAAATACTATAAAACTTTTCAGTCAATACACATAAATAATAGAAACATGAGGAGAGAGTTACATAATATGGGACTTTCTAAATGACTAATATGGAAATATATAATATGAAATTATTGGACTAAGATAACATAATATCTTTTTAATCCTACTCTTATATAATCGCATATCACTATTTTAGTCATTCTAATATTTTAATTACTAATGGTTCTGATATTATGGACTAATATAATAAAAATCCACCATCCACATGGATTAAAACTTATATATGTATAACAAAATAACAAAATTTTAGTAAAATTTATGATAACCTTATTAAAGATAATATGATTTCTTAATTTACAATGTCTACACCATTTATGAATAACTTTATTGCAAAACCCATCAAAAATGGTTTCAAAACCGTAAAAATATTACCAATTTCAATCAATACACCTAAAAAACCATTGTGTAAATAGACCATTACCATTTATCACATTTATGACCAATTCCATTTTTATCGAGAAATTGAGGAAAACATTTCATATACGTATTTATATTTGAATTTTTTTAAGAATATGATGTTTAATGTTATAAAAATTAGTAAAAATATTTCAAATCAATATCATTGTGTTATAATTAAATAATTATTTAATGTAATGGTTGAGAATCCCACTCAAATATAATGTGAAATTTATGCAACTCATTTCATTAAAAAATAAAATGCAATTATTCGTCCTAACTTCTTTGATAAATTTGGTGTGGATGAAATATTTTTTCAATGGAAATGACTTTATTATAACCATATGGTTGTCACATCTATGATGTTAATTTTGAATATATTACACACAAGGTTGTGATTAATAAGTTAATTGGAGTTTGATAAAGAAAAAATAATTTTTGGTGAATAGTAACTTACCCATATAAATAGTAAAATACACTTATGAATAGTTACATACCCAAATAAATTGTAACCTTGCCTATGATAGTATATAAATTATATTCAAGTGGATGTATGATATACCAATGATTTGGAATAAGTAAATATATTTTTTAAAATAATCTTTTTAGAAAAAATTACGATTTTAAATATATATTAAATTATTAATATTTATAAAATTAGTTTTCAAAAATGGACATCATTATTGGATTTTAAACATTGATAATAAGTTAGGGTGATTTTTTTTGTATTTTTATAAAATACTCGAATTTTTTATTATTAGTGAAATACGTTAAAATACAGTATATATAAACTATTAGATAAATAAACTATGCATGAAATATAATGTTTTGTAATCCCCAATCGTTTTAACTCACATGCATTTATTAATATTCTTTATATTGTTATCATCGCTACTACTTGTATTGAGGAAAAATATAAAACTATTGGTTCTAAATTTATGAAAACCCTCCTCTCTTCCAATATAATCATGCCAACCTGACTCTCCCTTCTTTTTAATCCTCTAAGCCTTGATGATTTTCAATATTCCAAACAAATTCCCATACCATGTTACTACCCACATCGATGAAGCTCTTGGTCTTTAAAAAATACCAAAACCATATCCCTTTAGAAGGATCTCAAAGTGGTTATTTCAAGACATAAATCTCCATTCATTTTCATTTAGTTTTATTTCAATATATCTTCTTTGGTTATCATATCCTCGCCCCTCTATCCAAATGACCATGATAGATGTAGTTTCATCTATATAATGGATTTATATCTTGTAAATGGAATAAACATAATCAATATCTTTACTTTCTATCTAATATTTTATAAACTAAATCAACGTCCACGTGGTTACTATTGATATCATTTGTTGATGATGATGTTTTGTTCTTAAATTTATCGTTCATTACATATCATGAAACAATTTTTATATTTGAACCAGACTAAAAAATAATTATTTAACCTAATTAATATTTATGACCAGTATAGGTAGATATTATTAAATCTAATAACCAAATTTGTTCTTAATAATCAATATACCATTAAATTAACCTATGTGAATGTCATAAATATTTCATCTAATTATTAGTCATCTTTACATGTAACCAAATTATATAAATTACCATTAACACATCCGGATGTTCATAGATAACATGTATTTTTAATTCTAGTTTTTTACAACCATTCCACATGAACTTTATTTCTTAAGAACAAGTGACCCAATTATGAAAATAAATAAAACAAACACTCCAGAACGATGAAATTCAATATAATAACTTATAAATATGTTCATAAATGAACTAAAATTAATTATGATAATCTAAATAAATGTGAAATAGGATCTCAAATAAGTTATTAATATGTCTAATTTCATTTTCAAGAACATTAATTTCAAGAGCATAACACAACCAAAAATTAGGTGCATATTTTTCAACCGAAACCCCATTTCCATTCCGAATACATTTATTATCTAATTACCTCAATAGAATTCATTTGAATTATTATATACTCATCATAATTTCTTTTTGTGTGTTATATATATTTTTACCCACATTAATTAATTCTTAATGAATAGAGAGTTACATATTTTTAAAAGGAAAATTAAAATTTATTTCCAAAATACAAGCATGGTTCAAGAGAATTTCCCAAATTATTACATATTTTCATGGGAACTATATAATATGTTTTAAGAAACTATTTTTTTCTAAAAATATCAAAATTATTATGAAAAACAATATTATTTCACTTTTTGTTTTAGACATTGATTTTTTCATCCGAACTCTTATTTTCAGAGTAATATAGTTTTTATCTCAAGAATTGCACGATGATTTTACAAGATTATTTTCATTTGTTTCAACAATGTAATTGATTCTTATATATAAATTGGACAATAATTTTATGATATTAAATATAGTATTTTTTGGTGTTTTAATATAAGTTTTACTATGGATGTGATTTCATGAAATAATTCAACTTATTACTCTGAATTGTTATTACTTATGTTTAATGATTGGGGAAAGTTAGTTTTATTTCATATGTTAGTATAAATATGAATATATATGATGTCTATGTGTATACCTGATCATATTTTGAATGCATTGAACTTTTTATGTGATGTGTGGAGCCTTATATATCCACTCAAGGAATTATTATGTCTCATTAGACAAATAGACGTGGACTTGGCCGAGGACATACCCAATTTGTTATATGGTTTTAGACGAGGCCTTAATAATTTTTAGATGTCTTAGCCGAGGTCTTGACAATATGTTTCAGAATTTCCAGAATATACACTTCACAAATTGTGAAACTATTAATTTAATGTTCATGGGGTTATTTTATTAGTGGAATGACCATGATTATGTTTGTATTATTTACTCACCTCATATTCCTGTAATAATGTGTTGAAGTTTATTATTAGTAAAAGAATGTGTATTCATTTATTTTCCATGAATAATGATTATTTTTATGTTATCTTCCATAGTATTTCTTACTCTTACTAATTGTTTTATCTGAACCCTTTCTTTTGTTACATTTTTTACAACATATGAATAAGTTTTTTCTGAGTGACTTGTCGGCATAATCTAGGAGGCATGGATGTTTCTATTGGGATAAATTAGTGTTGTATTTAATTTCATGATGTAATGTTAAACATATATATGTATCCAGTTTCTAAAAGAGACTAAACTACTATTTGTTTTGGGATTCATATTCATTTTAAAATTTTAAATGAAATAAAATAAGGCATTGTCTCTTGGAAACAAGGTTTGATTCCTCACAGTTGGTATCAAAGGAATTTTATAAAAATTTTAAGAAACTATATTTAGATAAAATAGATTAGTGAACAAATCCTATGATATTATTTGAGATTAATCATATTTGAACATCCTTGTATTTTATTATGGAATTGATTATGTGGATATTTCTAGAATATACATCTATGTCTAGATACAAACATGTAGAGGTGGTTATGGAACCAATGTACCTACGAGTGAAAACTCAGACCAAAATTTTCAGGCATGACCTAGGGTATCCGGGTACATGATCACAGGACATGTTACACTCTTAGTATTGATAATCCCATGGGATATGCTAAGAATAACTGAAATTTTCATTACAGTTCACTATGAAATATTTAATTGTAATCTTTTCCTCAATGAAACCGTTTTTTGTGATTATGGGATTATCCATGCGTTTGATTTTAAATTATAATAAGAATTTTCTTAATTTATGATTATAAATTATGATTCATAACCTAATCTAGTGTATTCCATTATCTAGAAATGGTGCATAGTGGAAGAAATGGAAACCACATAAACACATGTATACTATGTAGGGATGACTCTCCGACGTAGGATAATGATGTTGATCCTGGTGTTGTGACTGGTGAAGAGTATCATATAACTATACACGGAAATCTAACTCAGGTTATGAACAATAACCTTACTCGTATGGAGCATCTAGATCCTCCACATGGTGAATCTTTGTTAGATCACTTTATCTGATAGAAACCTCCACCATTTAATTCCACTAAAACCCAATTTTTGATGAACAATGGATAAGTTCCCTAGAGAAGATATTTATCAGTTTGGGATGTAATGAAAAAGAGAGGGTCGTCATGGAAATTTATCATTTATTGGGAGATTTAGAACAATGGTGGCCATTAATATAAAACACAATGGAAGTGGATGAGATGAAATAGATGGAATTTAGGGTTATTAAGTAAATATTACAAGAGAAATAATTTCTTCATGAACAACAAGAAGATCTGGAAAAGGAAATTTCTGAATTTGATGCAAACTGAATATGGGATTGTTGAAAAGTATGATCTAACTTAACTTTGTTATAAAGGCATATTGTGGACTACATAAGAATTCTGAGGATCAAGATTGACCGAATCATTGATGGCCTAAAGTCATTCCTCCGATGTGCATTGGTATCCCAATGTTTCTTACCATACAATGATATAGTTTCATGTTATATCTAGATGGAAAATTAATTCTTTAAATATTTTGACTTCAAGGGAATGAAATAAAATAATAGGGAAGCTAAAATCTTTGGAAAATAAAATAAGTAAATATGGAATAATGGAATGTTTGAATTTACAGAATGTTACAATTGTGTAAGGAAACACCCAGGCTCCTACTTAATGGGAAAAAGTGTATGCTTCAAATGTGGACATAAAGGCCATATTTTGGGTGATTTTAAGAGGATGAAAGAAGATATTAATATTCAATGTATAATTTTAGGAATATGGTACACTATGCTAATGATTTTACAATGATCCAAGGAATTATTCTATGAAAATGCACAGGGAGCAGGGACAAACTTATGCGGTCACAACTGCGGTGGTTGAAGTTCCTTAACCATTTGTGGTAGGTACATTAATCATTTCATCAAATGCAGAAAATGTTATATTTGATTTTGGATTAACACATTCAATTATATCATCCTAGTTTTCCCTTAAAATTACACATGTCTAATTATATTTTATAAAGGAGCTATCAGCCAGAACTCTGAGTGTATGTATCATTGCAACAAAGGCATGTCAATCAGTTCCCCGTATGATACAGAAATGTGATTTTTTTTCTAACCTTATCATCATACCAATGATTTAATTTTATATAATTCATAGTATGAATTGGTTTTCTAATTACGATGCAAATATCTATTTCAAGAAGAATGAAGTAATAATTTTTTAGAATGATGTACAACCTCTTTTTTTAGAGAATAATCTTTGTCCTCTAATTCCCATATAGATCCACCCCCAATAGCTCTACTAAATTCAATTATTTGGGATAATTGTAATTCAATAACTATGGGTGAGGAACAGAAGGTTCAAATACAATATGTACATTTATTGAAGGAATATATTGATTTATTTGAAAAGTATTTATCTAGAAATCCCCTAGAGTGAGAAATTATGTTTTACATTGACTTAATTCATAGATCAAGGACAATATAAAAGAACCCTTAAATAATGGCCACTGTGGAGTTAGTGCAAATAACATAACAAATATAATAATTTAGTGATAAAAAATTTATTCTCCCTTATGTTTCTCAATATGGAGCCTTTATTAATTCCATTAAGAAGAAAGATGGGTTTATGAGGTTGTGCATTGACTATTGGGAGATCAATGAAATAATAATAAAGAACAAGTATCCCATACTTCACACTGATGATTTACCTGATCAACTTCATGGAGCCCAATATTTTTCAATTCTTGATCATTGTTCTGGATATCAACAATTTCTTGTAATGAAGGAAGAAATTACAAAAACATCATTTTGAACCATGAATGAGCAATATGAGTTTACAGTAATGCCTTCGGGAATGACTAATGCACCATATGTTTTCATGGATCTAATAAATAGTTTTTCAAGGAATATCTAGATGAAATTATAGTGGTGTATGTTAATGATATCAAGATATAATCTCAAAACATTGAAGATCATGAAAATCCCCTGCACACTATTCTGAAGACTCGTAGAAGATATAAATAATACGGGATGTTTAGAATGTGTGATTTTTGGATCCAATTAGTCTTCTTTCTAGGCCTTGTTATCCCTTTGGATAGAATATATATAGATCCTTGAAGACAAATGCTGTGCATGATTGGTATTCTCTAATGAACATAACTGAGGTATGTAGTTTAATTGGTTTAATTGGTTATTATTGGCATTTCATTTAGATGGTCTCATGTTTAGCCAACCCAATGACCAATACTACAAGAAAAGTGGTTATATTTTTATAGACCACAGAATGTGATGAATAGTTATAGTAATTGAAGACAAGATTAGTGAATGGTCTAGTCATGACTCTATCATGATGAAATGATGGATTGGTGATCAGTACTGGTGCATCAATGAAAGGAAGTCGTTGTGTCATTATGTAGAATGATATAGTGATTGCCTATGCATCTAGGAAACTAAATATTTCTGAAAAAAATAATCTAACTCATGATGTTGAGTTAGTAGCGGTAATCATTTCTCTGAGGATTGGGAGACATTAAATCTTCAAAGAAAATTGTGAGATATATACATATCATATGAGATTGAAATATATCTTCTCATAGAAATAACTCAACATTAGACAAAATAAATCGATTAAGCAAATCAAGGATTATGATTTCACAATATAGTACCACCATGATAAATTAAATAAGGTGACAGACTATTTGAGTAGAAAAGGCCACGGAATTTTGAACTATATGAGAGTTAAAATGGATCCTTTTTAATGGATCTAGAAAATATGGATATGAGAATTATCAAGGAAGGTAAAACATCACTATATTTTAAAATGGTTTCCAATACATCATTAATGGAAAGGATTAAAAGTTCTCAGGTAGATGTTGAGGTGTTTTGAATGAAATTAAAGGTGTAAATGATCAGAAGTTGATTGACTTGTATATGAAGGGGGTATTTTGTAATTCAGAAAGAGGATTTTTTTTGTTTCTATTCCTGAGATAATGAGGTAGCTATTGGATGATTCTCATAGCTCTAATTTCCCTATAACCCTTGGTGGCACAAAGATGTGTAGATATCTGAAGGAACGTTTTTTGTGGGAAAATATGAATAGGGAGATTCTTGATTACGTGTCGAGATGTTTTGTTTTCCAACATGTGAATGATAGAATAAAACATCATGTAGTGATTAATGCAACCCCTTCCTATACCTATGTGGAAATGGGTTGATATTATGATGGACTTTGTCATGGGGATACCAAAGACTCCAAGAAGTAATGATGTGATATTGGTCATTGATGATCATCTTATAAAATCAACACATTTTTTACTATAAGAGAATATTTACCACATTAAAATTTAACCATACTATATATTAATGAAGTTGTAAGACATAATGGAATAACCATATCAATATTTTTTGGTCCCAATACTCATTATACATCACAATTCTGGAAAATTCTTCAGATAGCTATAGATACTGATATTCATTTGAGCTCTACCAACCACCCACAAATTGATGGTCAATTTCTATAGACTATTAAAACCTTGGAAGACGTGTTAATGTTTTTTATCATTACATTCAAGGTATTTTAGATTACTATTTACCTCTCATAAAATTTCATTATATAAATAGATTACATTCAAGTATTCTGATGGAACTATATGATGAATTATATGGAATGAGATGTTTTTCAACAATTTTCTAGGATGATGTTGGTGAAGGAAATATCGTAGGCCAAGAACATGTTGACGAAACAACGAAAAAGGTTAGATTTATCCAAACGCATTTCAAAATAGCTCAAAGTAGGAAAAATGATCTATGAATATAATTGAAGGATGGATTTGGAATTTCAAAAAGGATATCACAGTTTCTTAATGGTATTTCCATGGAAAGGTATTATACGATTTAGAAGGAAGGGAAAATTAAGTCCCAAGTACATCAAATCTATTGAAAGTATAGATCAAATTATAACCTTACCGTACCATTTGGAAATACCACCAAGCCTATCCAATGATCAGAATGTTTTCCATGTGACAATGTTAAGGAAACACAGGAAAGAAGCAACGCTTGTACTCACCTGTGAAATCAGAGAACTTTGTCCCAATCTATCTTATTACGAAGAGCCTATGAAGATTCTTAATACCAGAGAACATGTATCGAGAAATTGGATGACTCATCTATTAATGGTCCATTGGTGGAACAACAAGATGGTGGAAGCGACACGGGATCCAAAAGAGAATATGTTAAATACAGACCTGAATCATTTTATCTTACATTTTGTGAATTTTTGGGACGAATTTTTTATAAGGAGGGGAGAATGTAACGACCCAATATCTTTTCAATGGAAATTCCTCTTTTAAATTTGATTATTAATCACATGAAATAATTATATAATGAACTAAAATGTTTTATGTGACCTTTAAACATAATTTTGTCTCATCTGTGATGTGATTTAAAAAAATCTATCACACACAGTTGCAATTTGTATGTTATTTGTAGTCCGATAAGAAAAACATAATTTTTGGTGAATGGTAACAAAAACTTATGAATTGTAACATACCCTTACGAATACTAGTATAACATAATGAATATTAACCTTACCTATAATATTATACAAATAATATCCAAGTGGATGTAAGATATACCTATGATTTCAAATAAGTAAATTAATGTTTTAAAAGAGTTTTTTTAATAGTGATTTTAATTGAATATTAAATTTTTCATATTAAGAAAATAATTTTTGAAAAATTTTCTTCATTTTTGAATTCAACACATCAATAAATTGTTATGGAGATTTTTTTTGTATTTTTTCGGAAATACACCAATTTTATATAAATAGCGAAATTCAGTAAAATATTGTATATACATATTACCAGTTAAATACATTATTTATGACATCTTAGGTGTTTTAATCCCACGTGGATAGAACTAACATTCATTTATTTCTATTATTGGTCAGGTAATCATCACTATTGATGGTCTTGAGGGAATTAATAATCTAATGATTAAAAAATATGAAAACCCTCATCTCCTCTAATAAAAAACACCCACTTAGTCCCTCTTCACTTCACTCCTCTAATATTTGATGTTAATAAATGTTCTACAAAAAATACCCTTCCATAGTCATTCCCCACATCCAAAGAAGCTCTTGATATTTCCAAAATATAAAAATCCCTTCTCTTAAGGAGGTTATCATTTAGGTTATTTCAAGAGATAAATCACTTTTCTTTTTCACTTAGTTTTTTTTAATTTATCTTATTTTGTTATCCTATACTAACATCCTCTATATCAATAACCAATTTAGATCTAGTATCATATATATAGTGGAATTATATTATGTGAATGGAATAACCATAATCAATATCCTTACTCTCTCTCTCTCTCCATTATTTTATATACAAAATTAACATCTATGATATTCCAATTTATAACCTTCATGGATGACAAAGTATATTTACTCAATTCCACCTTCATTACTAGTAATAAAACCATTATAATTGTAGAAAGATACATTAATATATGTATTATAACCTAATTAATACCCATGAACTAGTATACATACATATTATTAAATAATATTTCCAAACTAGTTCCTAAAAATCCAAATACTACTAAAATAATCTATGTGAATGTCATAAAAATTTAATCTAATGATTCATCCTCTTTATATGGAACCAAATGATAGAAATGAACATTAAAACATCTGTATGTTCATAAAAAATATGTAATTTTAATTCATTAGATTTTCATCCATTACACATGAACTCTATTAATTAAGTACATGTGAACTTATTAGGAAAATAAATAAAACTAACACTCTAGAATGAAGAAATTAAATATAATTAATTATCAATAAGGGCATAAAAAATAAAAAACAATTATGATAAATTAAATATATTTCTAATAGATTATGAAATAATTTATTAATAAGTAACATTTGATATTTCTATGACCTTATGTTCAAGAGCGGAACACATTCAGACTTGAGGTAAGGGGTTTTCACCCGAACCTCCATTTTCATTCGAGTTAATTTTATTGTCTAATTACCTCATTGGAATTCAACTGTATCAATATATACTACTCATAAATTATGGTTCAGTTTTCAATTTTTGTTTAACCACAAGAAACCATTCTTATTTTATGGATCGTTACACGTTTTTAAAATGACCATTAAAAATTATTTCTAAAATATAATCTTAGTATAGAGAATTTATCAAATTATTAACTATTTTCATGGGAAATATATAATATTTTTTAAGAAACAAATATATTCTAAAAATAAACATTATATTATAAAAAACTATATTATTTCACTTTTATTTTTAGACTAATATTATTCCAAACGGTCTCTTTGTTTCATGGTAAGATAGTATTTTCCCAATAATTATTTGATGATTTTATAAGAGTATTTTCAATAGTTTCAACACTCTTATTGATTATTATGTATAAATGGGACTAATATTTTATGATATCATATACCATATTTTTTTGTAATGGTTTATTATTATATTGATGATGGATGTGCTTTCTTGAAAAGATTCACCATATTACTCCGAATAGATAGTTTTTATGTTTAATTATTGGGGAATGTTAGTTACATTTTGTATAATTGTTTCAATATGAATGTATATGTTGTTTATGATTATACCCACACATATGTGGAATTAATTGGACCTATCATGTGATGGGTGGGGCCTGATATAGCCCCTCGATGTATTAATAGGTCTAATGAGACAGATAGACCTGGACATGATAGAGTCCTTGCCCAATTAGATATTGGTTTTGTCCATGGCCTTAATCATTTTTAGAAATCTTAGTAGAGGCCATGAAAATAATTTTCATAATTTCTGTAATATTCACATATATCATTACGAAACTAGTAATTGAAATTTCATGGGGTTATTCTATTATCAGAATACCCATGATTATGTTGGAATTACATACTCAGCTCATATTCCTGTCATAATGTGCTCAAATTTATTATTTGTAAAGGCATGTGTTTTCATTTAATCATCATTCCCAATTATTATTTTTATGTTATCTTCCACAATATTTCATACACTTACTATGCATTTAATCTCAAACCATTCTTCTATTTCATTTTTCTATGGATATGAATAAGTATGTTTGGGTGACATTCATGCATAATATAAGAGGAATGGATGTTTCTAAGGGAATGAATTGTTGTCTTATTTCCTTTAATTATGTAATGTTCATCTTATAAATGTATCTTGATTAAAAATGATTCTAAAATACATGGTACTTTGGGATTCATCTTCCTTGTTTATATTATAATGTGGTAAAATAAGGCACTGGATACGGGAAAAAATAGCTGGGACCATACAAATATTATCAAAAATAATTATTTAATCTAATTTTTCCAAAAAAAAATCATCTCTATTAGTGAGGATCCAAAAAACTCATAAATTATTTAAATATGTTATTTGAATCATGAAATTCAAATGCAGTAGATTAGGAAGAAGTCCAATGGATTTAGTCCCCAATCTCCCTAAAAGGTTTTGGCAAGGAGAATCTATGAAACATGAAGCCTATATGAAACATATTTTTATATTAAAGTATATGAATATTTCCCCAAATGTTATTTACATATTCAAAATGTAATTTTATTAGGAAAAAAATATTTTTACCCATGAATGTCCTATGAGAATCAAAATTTATGTTATTATAAGGACTTAATGATATTTTAACATGTTTCACATATTTATAAATGGGAGAAAATTTAATCCTTGTTTCATTATACCATGGATAGTTTTATTGTGATTAATATCATATTTGTATAACTTATAAAAGAGACTAGTTTATAAAAAATTACCTGTAGAAGCAAAGAAATTAATTTTAATGGTAGATAATAATTTTTAATAATTCGTAATTGTAG
The DNA here is from genome assembly GCA_963277665.1 of Viscum album. NCBI lineage: Eukaryota > Viridiplantae > Streptophyta > Magnoliopsida > Santalales > Viscaceae > Viscum > Viscum album. The sequence continues at coordinate 2,014,986,845 of OY728136.1, read as the reverse complement.
GTACCATCACAAGTATAACCCATTATTTTGAATTTACTAGATAAATATTTCTCCAATTCAAAAATGAAGAGATAACCAATTTGGATTGAAAAATATATCTTCATAACATAAGTACCCTTAAATCATTGGATAAGGAATGAAAAAATTTGTATTACAATATTTTTTATGTTTAATTTGTTCAGGTTCATGGTAATAAGTGTTGGGTTGTTGCGTATCATAATTGACCTCTCCAAAGATAAATAAAATATTAGGATTGAGTAACAATTCCTAAATTGAATATAGATTTATGATCTATTAAATTAGTTAACAGTACCATCTAGATGATTGTTACAAAATCCACCACTATTTCATGATAATATACAAAATGGATATAACTAAACAATCTATGAAACATAATTTCATCAATTGAGACTCAATGATAAACCAGCAATAAGTTCCTATCCTCAAATTTATAATCAGATATAAAAATTTAAAATGTAGGAAAAATATATGAATGGATTGAAAAACTATTTAGGGAATCATAGCCAAATGGTATCTATGTTCTGGTAAAATAACAATAATAAATATTTTAAAATCCAAAATGTTGTGTAATCATAGAAACAAATCAATGTGGAAGAGAATAGTACTATACCTAATAACCTAGAATAGAATAACATAAGAATATTTAAAAATTTAGGCAGGAATAAAACAATAAAATTTGAAATTGAGATCCTGATGATAAACTCAAAATTAATTAATTGAAATTTCAAACATCACACTTCCATTTTCCTCATGTATATTCTAATCCATGAAACTTCATGACAATGTAATTTAAATTGAGATTAAATATATATGAAAAATATTATTAAATATTCATTAAAAATATATTATATAAAATTTATATAATGGTCTAATAACTTCCATAAGGACTTATTCACAATGAAAATAAATATGTAGTGAAATGAGTCACTCACCAATATAAGGAATGTTTTATCCTTGGAATCAACATAACTACCAATAAAACGCTACAATATAACGATATTTATAATCCTTTGTATTATATGATCAATTTAATTCACAGATAGATTATTGGAATTGGTAGATTAAATTAATGTTGTGCCTTATTTTTTCATCATTTCATTACATATAATTAAATAAATTAATTTTAGTTCATAAACTATGAATCTATTCAACTTCATTTCCTAATAGACATCTAAAAGATATAACAACAATAGATTAAAAAACACATATATATCATTTAAAGATGAAATTTTAATATTTAACATGTTTGATGAAAAACACCTCCTTAGTCACCAGAAATTATACGTACAACATTCCGAAAAATAGGGATGACCCTAAAATAAGACCAGAAAGGTAGATACATCTATTAGTATGGGTAAAAAACTATCATTATATTTTTTATTACATAAAATACACCTATAATGAAATCGTAGCTTTAAAATTTTTATAGTTATACAATCTTTATAAATATAAAGATAGATTTTTTTATAGAAATATTGAATTTTAAAAATAATGTTAATTTTTTTATAATGAAATAAAATATTGATTTATACTAAATGAAAAATATTCTTTGAAAATATGTTAAGACGTAATGAAAGAAGTATCTTTTGTATTTTATTTTCTATCATTAGATAATGAACTAATAGTTATACTTATATTAATGAACTTCATATGGATGAGGTAGGTGAATAAAAATTGATGCCTTCTTCATTAGTTTTCATAAGGATGAACTGAAAACAATTCCACTCGATATTAAATATTACATTCTAATGAATATATAACATTTTAATATAATAGTTTCATGAAAATTGTCAATTGACCATGAAATAAATCTTATCACACTATTGAGAGAGAATTTAAAATTAATAAAGTGGTGTGTCCTTGACATACCTATACATTATCTAAAATCTGAAATGAAAAAAAATCTTCATCAAAATAAATAAAAATATATCATAAAACCAAAAATTAAACAAACTTCTACCATTATAGGGGCATTAGAAAATATAAAGGAACATTATCAACCAGAATACATTATATAAATTATTTTCTCTCACAATTTGTCAGTTATATTCACAAAGATAATAAATATATAGTGTAGTATTTAGTAAAATTGATAAAATTGAATTGATCCTTATTAGAGTCTAAAATAGTTTTTTTGTATTCATTTACAATATAATAAAAAATATGGTAATAAGAAATTTTAACATTCAAATACAACTTTTTAATAAAAATTAAAAATAATTCAATGAATACACATATTGGTTTTTCTTATATTTTTATGTAATTTGAATGTTCACATAGAACCCAATGATCTAGTGAATAATAATTTTACCTTGTAATGTGGATATTTTAAATATATTAATATTGAATTTTTTTTCTAATTCTATAATAATATTTCAAATAATAATGGTGATATATTTTATAATTTAATTCACGAGTTATTTGATGTATTTCATAAAAACATAAACATTTTTGTAAATTAATTTTGATTAAAACAAAAAGAAATTTGATTGAAATTATACATTAGAAAATAATCATATTCTATATTTTGAATAATAATATTTCAATGTAGAAAATTAAATTTTACTTAGTTTTGTAGTATCTCAATATATATTGATTTTTTGTCCTTAATATACATCATTATTGCATTATCTACTCCCACTTCTGAAAAATCATTAAAATTAGTCTTAGGGATTTGAGGTTTAAATATGATGATAATCATGTATATTTTTAATATTTCCATAAACGTATAAAAATATATTCAATAATATACTGATTAAATTTTGAATTAATCTTATAGGAATTAATTTTTTGAGAAGAAAAATAATTTGAATATACTTCAAATTATCCAACCACCTATATAGAAACATCCCCTTTGTGTTGTTTTATGATATATAAAATAATGATTTTGAAGAATTATTTTTATAAATGATTTAAAATAACATATACTCTATTTTATAATCTTAAAATACCTTATATTAATCTCAATGTAACTACCTTACCACTGATAATTATTTTATTGAAAGTAATTTTCATTATAAAAAATCATATATGATTTACATAGTTATAAATTCACCATTCTATATAATAATATATAAATTTTATTAATTTGGGGGGAAATATTAGAAGATATAATATAGCATCCTGGCCTATTTGTACATTAATATTACATCATTTTAATGATAAAAAAATAATTGTATTACACATAGAGGATACAAAGGTTTAGTGTCTCGAGAAAACAAGGATCGTACATAACAATTTCAACATCAAGCATAATTATTTATTTAATGAATTCTTCTCTAGCTTCTTATTGGAACTTGTCCTTTCCTTAGTACATGTAGACACCTAAGGATATAAATAAATATAGGTGAGCTACATTCCCAGTAAGAGGATAGATAAGAATAATATAGCTTGGTGGGAGCATAATCATGACATAGGCAAAATATCAGGAACATGAGAGGAGCATAAATAAAAGAAATGAAATGTGGAAATGCATAAAAAATGAAACATCATCTCATAGTGGTTAACTACCAAACATACATGTGAACCAAGCTATAATCTTGTTCACAAATCATTTAAAATTTACTCATGAGATTCATCACATTACCCAATTCATTGTAGTGATGTATAATTCCGGGTGCACCCGTCACTTTGAAAAATTCATATTGCTCTATATATTTTTGGGTGCACCCATCACATCATAACATTATCATTATCATGATTTCCACTTGGAACAGATATATTAAATTTTAATATATCTAACCCATGATAAGAAATGGGTTTCATCTCATAATAATACATTCTTAATCTTTGTGTTCCCAAAAGAAAGAGGGAACAACATACTTGATACAAGAACCATCAACCATGAATGAGAGGTAAAAGATGAGTTCTTAAAAGAATAGTTCTTCTAGAAAAAATTTGGATTGACATAAACTTCATTAGAAATCATGTATATCCCAGAAATTGTATTATAATGAAGAAAAAAATATTTTTATGAAGTGAACATATCAAATTGGAGTGAAAGAGGGAGAACCCGATGAAAGAAAATTGGGTTCGAGATTTTCCCCTTACAATATATCTGAATGCTTCCATCCCATTAATTTCCTATATAATGAAATTATATTAATTAATTAGAAATACAGAACCTCATTTACATTAATATGGTTCATTATTGTTTCATTAAGTGGTTTTATGTTCCTTTGGATGAGTTATAGAGTGTTAAATCACTGTTCAAGAATGATTGTTTTTATGGTTTTCGTGAGTGGTTCACTTGTATTCTTTAATTGAAGTTCGGGTAGAACATGGGTAAACATCAAAAATTGATATTAAATGTTATTAATGATATTACAGGAGTTGGAATGATCTTATAATGAATCATATTATATCCATGTGTATGTATCATTATATAATAATTAAATGATGATTATTTGGGTTAATTTGTGCGGTACTTCGATAATAATGAACAGGTATTAATTTATCAATTAGTAATATGACCATAAGTTATCTATAGAACATTAAATAGGAGATAATACATATAAAATATTTTGGTTCAGCCATAAAAATGGTTTCATGAGCAGATCTTAATATTGAAATGGAAGAAGAAAACTTTTCGTTTTTTGAAGGTGATAAAATAACCCCTCACGAAAAACATTTTCTTTAATAAAATAAAATGAAGAGGTAAAAGGGTTTGGATGATATAATTACCCATTATCATCATAAAATTACATTATATGTATAATTTGTGAGTTAAAATACCATTCTAATGACAATATGTCGGGAGAGATCGAGAAATGAAACTGAATGTGAAATGAAATTAATGGTTGAGAGGGGCAGAAATTACCTCTTAAATCCTCTTCTTGATATCCTCCTTATAGAAGCTAGGAATGGTCTTCTGATGAGACCAGAAGAAATTGGACGTGGGAGAGGGGCTATAGATGACGTTTGGGTAGATTTTAGCGAATTCTTGGAACTTGAGAGGTGTGCGTAAATGAGGGTGTGAATGGTGGTATTTATAGTTGAGGGGAGAGGGGTTTCCTTAATATAAAATTCATTAGTTTATTAATATACCATAAGACAAGGAATAGTGAGTATTCCATGACCAAGAATAGTAATTTTATCATATGATCCAGAACCATGTAGGATTACATCATCAGAACATTACAGATGACATTATAATTAACTTATTTAGCTTATTTTTGTAAATTACGGTATTTTACTTTTCATAAGAAATTCAAGTATTTCTGAAAAATAACAAAAATATACCCCAACCATTTTTCAACGTGTTGAATCAAAAAATGGAGTCCATATTTATAATAATATTTTCTAATTATCGTAAATTTTATATTTAAATGAAATCATAATTTACCTAAAAAACAGTTTTTTAAAAGTTAAAACTGATTTTATAGTGCATTAAAATATTACATAGGGACTTATAAAATTATCTAAAAACTACAATACATTTTTTTTGATAATTTATGATCACATTTTAGAAAAATAAATATAATTTTAAATTAATTAATTAATTTTAATTAATTATTTATGACTTATTAAATAATAAAACGTTTACTAATGACGAATTGTCACTTTCTAAGATGTCTAAATTTTAATTAATTATTCATGGGTAAGGTTACTCTTCTGTTGGATTATTTACTATTCATAATGCTCATAAAACTATTCATAAGAGTATGTTTCTATTCACAAAGGTATGTTACTATTCAACAAAATTTATTTTTGTTTCAATCGACTGCAAAAATAATCTTGAACACAACTGTGTATGTCGGATATTCAAAATTCAAAACCCAGAAGTGACTAACTTATGTTTAAAGGTCACACAGCACATAGTAGTTCATTATGTTGTCTTTTCATGTTATTTTATGACATAATTATCAGAAGGTAATTTCTATTGAAAAACATTGGGTTGCTACATTCTTCCCCCTTATGATATTTCACCCCCGATATTTCAGTTTACACAAATAGGAGAGGATGATTCTCCTTCATTTCCTCTTCTAGTTCCCACGTTGCTTACTCAATCTTATGGTTCATCCACAACACTTTCAAAATATGGTTTTTCTTGTTGTGTTGAACCTTATCTCTCCGATCCAGAATCTTTACTGGATGCATCTACTAGGAGAGATAATCTTCCAGCTGCATAACCTTTGAGATTAGTACATGTGAGGGGTATAGTATATACTTCCTCAGTAGTGATACATTAAACTCATCATGATCTTGATCCATATTCTGCAGAAGTTCATGACTATAGGTCACAACTCCTATGCGGTCGAGGATCTCAAAGGGGCCAATATACCTTGGTCTTAGCTTCCCTTTCTTCCTAAATCACATGACTCTCTTCCATGGAGACATTCGAAGGAAGACATTATCTCCAACATCAAACTCAATGTTTCTTCTATGGTTGTCAGCATAGATATTTTTCCAACATTGAGTATCTTTGATGGGTTTTTATATAACATTAACCTTCTCTGTCATCTGTTGAACAAGATCGGGTCCAGCTATCTTTCTTTCTCCAACTTCATCCAAACAGGTTGAAGTTCTACATTGCTTTCCATATAGAGCTCCATATGGAGCCATCTGAATACTCGAGTAGAAGCTATTGTTGTATGAGAACTCAACTAATTAGAGATGCTTATCCCAAGCACCTATGAATTCAATATATCAGGCTCTTAGCATATCTTCATTTGTATGAATAGTTCATTCTGCCAGGCCATCAGTTTGGGGGTGATAGTCCGTGCTGAAATTTAATTCAGTACTCAAATCATGTTTAAGACTCTGCAAGAAATTAGATGTGATCCTTGGATCACGGTCAGAGTCAATCGAGAGAGAAACACCATGCAGTCTCCCCACTTTCTTCACATATATCGTTGAAAAATTTTCAAGTAGGAGAACTTCCTGAATAGAGATAATATGGGAACTTTTGTTGAGTCGGTCAACCACAACCCATATATCATTATTTCCCTTTGACGTCTTCCTGAGAACCATTTCAAACTCCACAGTGTCATTTTCCCATTTCCACATGGGTATAGGCAATGGATGCATCAAACCTTTGGAATTTTGTCACTCAAAATTAACATGCTGACTTACGATGCACCTTGATATATATTCTGCAATCACCTTCTTCATGTTATCCCACTAGAAGTGTTCTTATAGTTCACTATAAATCTTGGTACTCCCAGGGAGGATATTTAATATTGAACACTTGTAGCTTCCCTTCCTTTACTGCATTCACCCTCTTGTTCTATCTCCATATAATCCCTTTGTGCTTCCCTAGTCTTCTCTGGGATGGATGGTTGCGCAATCATTTGGGCGTGGTATGATGTATCCCCTACACTTATGATTTCCAAATCCATCCTTTTCATATCTACAATGATTGGGTCTTTCTCAATCTTCAGCATGGATAGAGTAGTAGGTTCTTTTCTTCTTAGAGTATCAGCTACCTTGTTTGCCTTTCTAGGATGATAGTGAATAGAGAAATCATAATCCTTCATATAGCTGTAAGCATCTCATTTTATGCATGTTGATCTCCTATTATGTTAATATATTATTTAGGTTCTTATAGTCACTATATATGTCACACTTCACACCATAAAGGCAGTGCCACCAGAGTTTCAAGGCAAAAATCACGGCTTCCAGCTCTAGATCATGTGTTAGGTAGTTTTTCACATGGATCATCAACTGTTGTGAGGCGTAGACTAGCACATTATCATTTTTCATGAGTACACATCCAAATACATTCGTTGATGCATCACTATATATCACAAATCATTATTCACTTTTCAGTAGTGTGAGTACAGGTGCAGTGATCGGCATTCCCTTTAGCTCATTGAAGCGTCCCTCACACTCTTCCATCCAGACATGCATTACTACATTCCTTGTTAAAATAGTTAGTGGGTGTTGACGCTCCTTTCGTCACAGAGTCTAACCACTGAAGAAAAGAAATACCATGAGCTCCAAAGTGATTCAACCTTTGGACAAATATCAAAAACTGTCAAAGGAAGAAATAAGAAGAACATTCTAGAAGGGTCGCGCAAGTTCTACAATGGCCACGCAAGTACACTAGCCCGCCGGAATGGTCGCGCAAGTATACTTGCACGCCCTAAGTTATAACCGCCCGGGGTCTTCTCCAGCCTATAAATACCATCGGTGGGCCACCCATTAGGGGAATAATTTTTTTTTCAGAAATTCATATTTCTGCTCCCGGCTCCCTAGTATCTTCTCAAATCTTCTGAAAAACTTGTAAGGTAATTTCATACCTAGAACGAAAGATCTAAAGAGGGGGAGGAAGGCCTAAGTGTTTAAACTCATCAACACTTTCATGCCAGAGTGGCCAGACCTTAAGGGAGATTGCCACACTTGCACGCCACCTAACTCATTCAATATAACTTGTGCGCCACTCTTCTGGAAGTACCTCAGGATAATTCTAAAGGCATTGATGAAGTATCGCCCAAGTATTACCATGCTGGTTTACAAACGCGCAAGTACCCATGTGTCACGCAGGTATACCTGTGCAACCAGGACTTGCGTGCCCATGCAGTACCTATGCGCCTGCCAGGACTTCTGCACCACGGCCTTTATGGGTGCCCTTCATGCCCATTTCAACCCTCTTATGCCATTCCACCTCTCCTATTTAATATTCAGTCTTCAAGACACACTTCAAATCCATTTATGGCATGATTTATTGATTTCACTTCCTTATACGAATGGAATTCTGGGGAATATCTCTCAAAAACTAGTGATTTACACAACTTTATGTCACTAATGATTGAGATTTCATTCATTAAACCTCATCCTTTAAGATGAGAGAATCCTTAACCTGGGCCTCCTTTTCAAGAATAATCCCCAGTCATAATTCTCAAATTCTGGAATCCTATTTAAGAGTAAGACCCAAGTCCCCTATTCTGGGCATCCTCCTTAGGAGTAATCCCCAGATCCCCTAACCTGGGCCTCTTTTTCAAGAGTAAGCCCCAGTCATAATTCCCCAAATTATGGGAATCCTTCTCAAGAGAAAGCCCCAAGTCCTCAAATCTAGGTAACCCCCTTAAGATTAATCCCTAGATCCCCTAACATGTGCCTCCTTTTCATAGTAATCCCCAGTCATAATTCCCCAAATTATTGGAATCCTCCTCAGGAGGAAGCCCAAAGTCCTCTAATCTCGGTATCCTCCATATGAGTAAGCCTTAGATCCCCTAACCTGGGCCTCCTTTTCAGGAGTAAGCCCCAGTCATAAATCCCCAAATTATGGGCATCTTCTTTAGGAGTAAGTCCCAAGTACCCTAATCTGGGCATCCTCCATTGGAGTAAGCCACCATCTTAATGTCTCAAATATGGGCATCAATTTCATGAGTAAGCCCCAACTATAATTCCCTTAACCTGGGAATCCTTTTTAGGAATATTCCCCAGTATTAATTTCACTTAACCAATCATAATTTACCTTTGATATGGGATTCCTTCTCAGGAGTAAAACCCAATCATAAGTCCTCTCCTAATATAGTCCTCAAATTCAAGAGTAAGCCCCAAGTTAGATTATTCAAATCTCCATAAAGCACATATACCTTTGTGGACCATGTTCCTGGATTTCTTCTCTGAAGTGAATCTTAATCTTCATTTATCTGGGCAGTCATAAACACATAATCCCAACATCATTGCATCTTTCGTGGCACAATTGTCTGGTTTCACCAATACCTCTTGTTTCTCACATCGAGAATGACTCACGTGATCTTATAGTGTAGAAGTAATCACGACTTCTTTCTTTGATCCACCAATCATGCATAAGAATCATACTCCCTTATTTGAGCTATGTGGGTTCTATTTCCTTTTCTAAACAAAGGATACGTTGGTAGCCCATCTGCGGGTTCGATCCCAACTCTGAAATAATAATGTCCTTCTGAATGACAATAAACTTCAAGTTCCCCACTGAGTGGATTTAAAACCAACATGGTCATCATATTAACCAAGAGTCTTCTATATAAATGTGTCAAAAGATACCATTGACTCGTAATCTCTAATACATGCAGATTATTCTCTATCGATGAATAACCTCGAATACATATAAACGATTCTCTGAATTTCTTACACATCAATCATTTATTTTCAGATTAAAGGAAATATCATTTTATAATTGGTAATGTAATAAGGATTCACGAACATAAATTAATTCTATAAATAGAGTCCCGATGTGGACAATAATTCCCCTCCAAATGTTGTGATGAGTCCGACCTCCCATCCTCTCGACCAATGAAAATTCCTAAGCCTCATCAGTTCACAAACTAATAAGCACCTTCCTTTGAAAAGTATGTCCAAATGAATGTGGAATCATTGGATGTTTCTGGTTCTATGAATAAACCAATTAGAAACCGATTGGAAAGTTTGAACCTTCAATCAAGGAGGTCATCCCCAAATTCCAAGGGAGACAAAAAAATGTGAACCTGACATGAATCCTTAACCAGCTTAAAATTATGTTTTACCTATTTGTTAAGCCCCTATTTAAAACACAATTAGAGGTTCATGAAAAACAATCATTGACATATGTGCTCATCCAAAAGATGTAGTGGATGATTTTATATTGATTATGACTGTTATATCAAACATGCACTCTTTTCTAAGATCTTCCGCATTTCCAGAATGGATGCTCTCAAGTTCACACCTATGAATACAGCTGATGCAAATGCAACTGCTGCTACTCCTGCTGGATGGTCATACACTCTAAGGATGACATCGCTTACTCAGCGTCTTCAACGCTGGGTATCAAATGCACTGGTTAAGGAGTACCGTCAACACAGTATCATCCCAACCCTATAGGCTTCCCAAAAAGCCCTCTATGTGAACAACACACACCGGTCATCCGAACAACGACAGCTAGTGATCAAGAATCAGGAAGTTCTAACCACCATCTCCAACCATTTCGAGTTGTTATCCCCAGAACGCAATCACCATTCACTCCCATATTCCATGGAGGTGAATGAGTAGGTCCCTTAGGGCATTAATTCAAAAAAGCAGGAGTCCATCCTAAGGAATCCAATCAACAATCGCCACTAGACTCATGCAACAGTGCACCCTCTACATGATGAGGGTACCAACACCAGGCGTTCGGCTCAGGTTCCTTGAACCCGAGTAGGCAAGACGAACCACCAGAGGTGGAATCCGATCAACATGGATAAGGTTATCATCTCTGCCGTCTCTAGTGAAGTCCACCAACCTAACTTGGTGGCACGAAACGAGTGGGGATATAGACCTGCCTGTTTTAATTCTGCTGTCCAGCAGACTCGTCTGGCAGCATCACGCCAATCCCGCCAGGCAATTCTTGCGGAGTAATATAGGCAGGAACATACACCTGTTTATACACCATCAGCTAGTCAGCTGGCTCATCTGACTACATATGATGGAGCTCATGAACTACATTCGCAGAAGGGAAATTAGCAGGCACATACACCTACTAGTATTAATCAAGCCTACCAACAGTATCTATTGGTAGCATTCAGAGAAGATAGTAAGAAATCATAGACAACAAACAGGAGGAAGACTCAACTCTCTACCCCCACATTTGAGTACTGTCAGGATTCACGGAATGGAAAAGGAGGAAAAGAGCAGGCACATACACCTACTCCATGCACGGAATGGACGTATATCCCTGTTCCGTCAGATGATGTCACCAGAGCATATTTGATCAATGGTGAAAGAGCAGAAGCAAATCCCTGCACATATTCTGGATGTCATCCAGGATATTATAATAGCTTCAGCAGCATCTCATGGAAAGACTCATTAATCTATCCCTACCAGTGGAGTGATACATCAACAGTTCAATCTGAAATCGACGCACACATTTGTTCCTATCCAAGAGGATTGTGGGGCATACTCACCCGTATCATACGGACAACCAAGGCAGGCACATACACCTGATTTGAGTGGATATCGTCAGCCCAACCTGGCCATCTTTCCTGATCAGGCACATACACCTGCTCAGAGCAGCCACTTTTTTCAATAAGTGGTTTCCAATTCATGTAAGAAGGTGTTTAAGAAAAAGTCCCACCAAATATAGTAAAGAGATCAAGATCCAATATTTAACAAGGCCTTGATCGATGCTGGAGTTCATGAAGACCTCATACAGTTATCTGTTGAAATTCAACATTATACTCCAACATTTCCCAATAGTGGTAACATTAATTTTGAATGTCTTCAACAGACACTTCCTCGTGAAGGCTTTCTTCATGACAATTCGGTCGATCTTGAAGTGTTATCTTCAGATGAGAACCACAGGAACCCTCTGTGTTGTCAGAAGACCAAGGAGCAAGAGATCTCATCTTTTGTTGTATCCCACCATGGTGGCCCTCCCCATTATGACGAATTTCACTGCGAAAGTCCTCTCCGCAGTAGTGATGCACATTGCCCAGAAAATGCTCCAGTTGACAATGTAGGGCTGAGAAATCCTTCTTATCATTAGGCATTTTCAAATGCGAAACCAGTCATGTATGATGCTTCATCGCTAGAAGTTGAAATACTTTCTCAATCAGAAGATAGACCAAGGTGTAGGTCATTCTCCGAACAACCCCTAAGTCATGCATCTTCTAGATTAATCTGTGATCTCTCTACCAATATTTTTGAATCCGATGAAGTGACAAGGAAGCACCAGCTCTGGTCAAATCAGGTAGAAGAATATTCATCTAATAATAAATAGGAAATGATGAACAACAGAAAACAACTGGCAAAAGGTGATGTACCAATCAAGTTTTGGCCTCTGGCTGATTCTCAGTATGACATTCCAAAGATGTTGACGGAAGATGGAATCCATTATATTAATCCCAACATATGGAAAACTCTTTGTCATTTGAAAAAGAAAGTATTATCTTATAATGAATATGCAAATAATCTTAAGATAATAGAAGGGTTACAACGTTAGATTGATTTGGCATCTCTATCAGTCTCTCGATATCTGAAGGCTGAAAAGCAGCAAAGATCCCATAAATGTTCATGACTTGGCGCACTAAGAAGATTTCATCAGTTAATTTCCAATTCCCCATCTGGTATTCATGTCATAGGATTGGGTGTTCATGGAGCACTACATTTCACTGTGCTCTCCAGTCAGCAATGCCCGACGAAAATGGTCTCATGCAATGTTATTGCCCATGGTCGACCAAAGTCAATGGGCATTCTTTGTAATTAAAATCTTGACCAAGAACAGGCTTCAACTAGTTCCTCTCAAAATCAAGCATACATAGAACATGTTGTTGAATTAATCTTGCATCAAGAAAACAAGAATATTGAACATGACTCTTGAATGGAGCAAGGACATCATCATGTGATAGAACTGTCATAAATCATCCAATGGTATTTTGAACCAGGTAATAAATGTGGATACAGGTTAATGCATCAAGCTAATTTTTAGACTAATGTTCGCATGATCCAGAGAGATTTTAAGAATTTCTCAGAAATATAATGTGAAGAGCCACCTCAGCTTTCCAGAGTGGGGACTCTTTTAAACCAACCCTCAGAATCAACAAATAGGATTTGAGGAGTTGAGTGGGAACAAAAGGAACTGCCCCAGTCCACTGGTATGGGGACTTTTTCAAATCATAAATCCCCTCCTCAGAGAACGTCCGTCTTTTCTCGATTGGGGAAGAATCCTTAAGAGGAAAGAAGAGACAAATTATCAGGAGATTCCCTCCAAATTACAGTTCGTCAAGAATTTATTGAGGGATCAAATCAAAAAAATGAAATTTCTCATCAAAGATGGAAGAAGACAATATCACATAAATGCTGATAGAAGGGATGTGATGTGTTATGCATCAATCAATGTCATCAATGTCGTTGTTGTTGATCCACCAGATGAGGCTCTCTCATGGGACTCAGATGAAGAGGATCATGCTCTAGAATATGTACGCAACGACACAAATGAAGATGGTGTGCGTACACGAAATCAAAGGATTACTCAGAATCTAGGTAATCCTTCAAGTAACCCACTTCCCCCTCTCCGAAAAGGATCCAAGAACGTGAGGGGAATGAATCAGGTTACATATCATTCCTTAAGAGAAGGCCAATCGCTCTCACTAGAGAAATGTTTTTCACAACAGGAGGAAGAATTGAAGGAATTAAGGAGGTTGAATGCAGAACTAATTTAGGGTAATCTTCTTCTTAAGGGTGCTGGATTCATTCATCCAAGGTAATTTGTTGCATCTACTGAGATGGATCAAGAATATCCTACTCTATTAGTACACCCTCATAGGTCTAATACTATGTGTCAAGTGCAACAACAGTTGGTAGTGCTACCATCAGTTGTAGTACCAACCACCACATCTGTCCAAGCTCCAGTCATTGCACCTACCCAAGTATAAGTTCAACATGATGTTTCTCAAAAGTTAATAACTACCATTGAGTCATTAATAGCTTGGTTAGAAACAATGGAAGGGAAACGTGCGCAGGTTCAACCAGAAAAGAATTTTTACCCTGAATTGGTAGATTCAATCTCTCCTCCATCTAGTTTTGGAAACCCTGTATTCCATATTTTCAATGGATCAGGCAACCCTGAACATCATTTTACGCATTACGTGTCCTGTTGTGATCCTATGATGGGAATTCGGGAGCAGAAAGAAGCAGTAAAACTCAGATGATTCGTATGGACCTTGCAAGTACCAGCCTTTGTCTAGTATACAAGCTTGCAATCCCAGTCAATTACCGGATTGTAGGATCTTCTCCAAAAATTCCTTCTTCAGTTCAGCTCAACTTTTCCAAAGACAACAGTTTTTGATCTTACGAATTGTAAGAAAAGAGGGAATGAAAGGGTCTCAGATTTCATTTCTCGCTGGAAGGGATTAACATATTCTATTAACATAGCACTCCCTCAAGAGGAATTGTTTCCAATATGTGTGGCAAATCTGCGTGACACATTACGCACGCTGTTTATCCCTGTGAAATACACAGGAGGGTTTAGAGACCTTACTTGAATCGCTCAGTAGATTGAAGATTCCCTTATACAGGCTAAGTCTGAATCTCGTGTACTTTAATCAGTTCTAGGAAGGAGAATGGGTAAAGCACAAACTGCTATAGTTATACTTAAACAAGCACCTGTACCTGTTTCTACTTCAAAACCTTCATCTTCTCAAAGGGATCCCCCTCCTGTGCGCCAACAACAAATGTCGTTTCATCCAGATGATCAAAGAGATCATCGAAGTAAACCATTTGAGGATCTAAAGAGAAAAACATACTATTTCCGAAATGAACATGTTTCTGTTACTTCATTTTGACTCTGGAAAATAATCTTTCCAATTGCCAAAGCCTAAGAGGTCAAACAAGGAAGGAGATGAAGACCGTCCCAATTATTTCCCTTTTCATCAAATTTTGGGGCATCCCATCTAGGATTGTTTTGACTTCAAATACCTCTTTCAAAGTCGGTCGACTCGGGACAAGTCGAACTGAAAGGTTTCTCAGCTCAGGTAGCATGTGTTACTGCTATAGTTCGAGAGGAGGAAGGCGAATGGAAGGAAGTCAAAAGAAAAAATGTATATAAGTGTGATGATTGGATGGTCAGAAAGACAATCAACTAAACTCATGCTATTTTTTGAACACAATTAAAGAAACCGATTGTGTCTTCTTCTATGAATGTTTCGGAAAAACCCTCTTCATCAGAGGGAAAGACCTCAAATAAATGGCATGATTCAATGAAAGAAAAATAATTAGAAGAAGATGAGTATATATCAAATCCTAAGTTGTCTTTGACAATAGAAGACTTCATTCCATCTATTTCAAATCCACGGGCACCGCCCCACCAAACGGCACGACCTAAATAGGCTAATCAGGAAGAGTCTTCATCAGACGAATAGTTAATATTCGGTTCTATTAATTTGATTCAATTAACATATCCATATGCCAGTCGCAGTTTCTATTTCGATGATCCTGAATTCCCTGTATCAAACAAGGGAATCATAGGATGTTCCAGAGGCTCAGGATATAGGGAAAGACGTGGATCTTTCAGAAGCCACTATACCAATTCGACCACTACTAGAACTGTGTATGCAGTAGAAACCCATGGTAGAGACCATCAGCAAGGTCAGAAAGAACAAGAATGTTCTTCTACCAATAGAAAATTCAGTCCTGGAACAATTATTTTGGAAGTCAGGTTGAAGGTTCCATCATCTTCCTCTCAGAATGTAAATGGATCTAATCGGTCTAATCTTCCAAAACCAGGAATATTACCAAATCCTATCCCGGTAAAAGATGTGCCAAATTCAAAAGAAGAAACTTCCAAGGCACCTGTTAAACCACAAGTTCTTGTTGGGAAACGCAAACCTCTGGATCAAAAGTATGATGTATTGAAACACTTGGCCCAAGTACAAGCCATGTTATCAACTATGGATTCTTTGAATCTATCAACAGATCTTCGGGAAACACTCATCGAGGATTAGTCAAGTGCTCCAGAGTTTGAAACTGAAATTACTGCAGCTGAAGTCTATCATATAGAGAATAATCCTGTAGAATTCCATGCAATAATATCTTTTACTGATGAAGATGAAGATGATGTTGCACATGGGCATATTAGACCGTTGTACTTATCTGGAAAGGTAAGCGGCGTAGATGTCTGAAGGGATTTCATTGACAATGGTTCAGAAGTAAAACTCATGCCCATTCATACACTTCGTCGATTGGGCCTCACAGAATCTGATTTATCTCCTTATTCCATAATGTTGCAAGGTTATGATAAAAATGAACAAGAACCACTGGGTGAAGTTACACTCAGGACTCAGTTTGGAGATCTTGTATCTAATTCGGATTTTATGGTTGTTGATCAAGACTATGATTTCAACATCTTGGTTGGAAGACCCTTTCTATATCAACATGCGGATATCCCTACATCATACCATCAAGGTCTCAAATATTGTTTCGATAGTCATGTTGGTACATTGTATGGTGATAAGGCCTCGTTCAAGACATGTGACTCTCAATAAATTGAGGCAGAATTCTATCACATGAATGGAAGGGGGAAATCCACAACAAAGAAGATTACTAAACTTAATGCTCCATATGGTTTGGAGAAGATTCTAGTAAATCCATTTACACATGTGAGTACAGATTATGAGTTGCTTATCAGTCAAATTGACAAGATAGACCCAAATCAGAATACTCTTATGGAAATATCCATAATGTCCATTACGGAAATCGAGACACACAACATGGGAGAGAGTGGTAACCCACCAAGCAGTGATGAAAGCACAAATGGTGACATCTTCATTTCATCTGATGAAATCCAACAAGTCTATACATCTCCAATTAGGCTATAAGATGTTATAGCAATAATGGAGGTGAACAATGATGTCGATTCTCAATCCATCATCTCCTCTTTATTATCCAATGAAGACCCTTCCTCATAAATCGTGTTGGAAATGGAAGCTTCTTCTTCAAGATGTGAAAATTTTGACACCTCTTTTGATCACGAAAATTCTACTTTATCATCTACAATGCATGTAGAAATGGAAGAAATAATACATGATGAAGAAGAAGAGGAAGATCTCAGAGATGCTCCTCCTTTATTTGAAGATGGTATCTCTACCACTGTGGATGAACTCAGAGAAATAAATCTGGGTACAAAAGAAGATACACGCCCCACATTAATCATTGTTTCCATGACTCTTTAGAAACAAGAGATGTATTTTCCTTTTTAAAGAAAAATTGAGACATATTTTATTGGATGTATAGAAAAATTTCTAGGCTTGATACTAATGTTGCTACTCATCATTTGGGTTTACCAGTTGAACATCGAGGATTTAAGCAGGCCGTGAGAAGAACACACCCAACTTATGATTCCAAAATTGAAGCTAAAGTCGATATGCTTATCAAAGCTAGCTTCATCAGAGATGTTCAGTATCCCAAGTGGTTGGCTAATGTTGGCACTGTAAAGAAGAAGAACAAACAAATTATAGTTCGCATCGATTTCAGAGATCTTAATCGGCATTGGCCTAAGGATTATTTCCCAGTTCCGATCTTAGAACATTTAATTGATGCAACAGCTAGCTATGAAGAAAATTCCGTCATGGATGGATATTCAGGATATAATCAGATTTGAATGGCCCCAGAAAACGAGGAATCCACAGCCTTTGGAGCCCCTCGGGGTGTGTTTTTCAACCGGGTAATGCCCTTTGGCAGAAAGAATGCAGGTGCAACATATCAGCATGCCATGCATCGTATATTCAAACCCTTCATAGGGATGTTTTTTGATTAGTATGTATATGATTTGGTGGTTAAATACAAACAATGTTCTAATCACTTGGATAATATGGAAGTCATATTCCGCAAGCTTCGACAATATAATTTGATGATGAACCCCTCAAAATGTGATTTTGTTGTAACCTCTGGAAAATTTCTTAGCTTTGTTGTACTCCATCATGGTATTGAAGTCGATCCTGAGAAGACCAAGTCAATCCTTGGTATGTCACCACCTCAAAATTTGAATGAATTAAGAGGACTTTAAATGAACTTAGCCTATATTCGGCGTTTCATCGCCAATTTGGCAGAAAAAAGTTTACCCTTCACCAAATTGATGAAAAATGGAGTCACTTACCAATGGACTGAAGAATGTCAATAATCATTAGATATTCTCATGAAATACCTCTTAAGTCCACCAGTACTCATGCCACATGTGGAAGGAAGACATCTTATCCTCTACGTGACAACTCTAGAGTGATCATTGGGTGCCTTTCTTGCTCAAAAGAATGATGCTGGGAATGAAAACAGCCTCTACTATCTCAGTCGAACTATGTTTGAAGTAGAAACCCATTATTCATGTATTGAGAAGTGTTGCCTGGCATTAATCTTTTCAGTTCAGAATTTGATACACTACCTGCAACATCACGAGGTCCAATTCACATCTCGCAATAACCTGCTCAAATTCATCCTTAGTCGTCCAATGATTATAGGACATCTGTCAAGGTGGGCGGTTAGTTTGAAGTAATTCGACATTCAGTATGTGTATTAAAAGGTGATAAAGGGCTATGCTCTGGTTGATTTCATGGCTGAACACCCTTCAGTGGATGACACATATTCAAATATTTAAATCTCTGATGAGGAAGTCTTCTCTATTCATGAAAGTCCTCAAGCATGGAAAATGTATTTTGATGGTGCTTCCAAAAGACCAACAGGGAGGAAAATGCAAAATCCTAAATTAAACAAAGTTGGATTATGAATTGTGCTCATTTCTCCAGAAAAGGCAGTGTTACCTTATTCCTTTTTATTGTGGGAAGGTGGTACCAATAATGATGCAGAATACCAAGCTCTCATAGCAGGATTGGAATTAGTGCTTCAAGAAAAATTGAATCACATAAAGGTGAAAGGTGATTCAGGCCAGGTAATCAAACAAGTCAATGGGGATTATGCCATCAGAAAAGAAGATCAAATCCCATTGTATGATTACGTCAGAGATTTAATGGAGGAATTATCTTCGGAACCGACATTTTCTTATGTTCCAAGATCACAAAATGCTCAAGATGATGCACTGGATAATATAGCCACAACTCTGGAAGATCCAAATAAGGATGAGACAACCATCAGTATTTCCCACCATCGTGCAATTTCACCTTATGTTCGAATCAGAATAGAGGAAATTAATGAAATTAACCCCATTCTGGAACCGTATGGTCGTACAATAGGATGGATGTCACCTATCATGGAATACCTTTAAAATGGAACACTTCCACCTGATAGAGCTGAGAAAGAACAAATCCGGTGACGTGTGGTCAATTTTAATCTTTATGATAGCCCAGATCACCTAGAGAAAATTCTCTACAAACGTGGTTTTGATGGAGTTTTCATCAGATTTATTGATGGTGAAGAGACAATGGATGTCATGAAAGAAGTGCATGCAAGAGTCTGTGGTGCCCACCAGTCTGGACATACACTGTCTGATCAAATTTGAAGGCTTGGATACTTTTGGCCTTCAATGATACAAGATTGTGTTGATTTCACGAAGAAGTGTCGTTCATGCCAAGTACATGCCAACTTAATTCATCAACCTCCAGAGTTGATTCATAAAGATAAATACTCATGGCAATTTTCCACATGAGGAATGGATGTGGAGGGACCTTACCCTTCGGCTACGTCCAAGAAGTTTAAGTACATTATTATTGCTACTGACTTCTTTTCCAAATGGGCAGAGGCAATACCTCTCAAGGAAGTCAGTTCTAAATGCATTTTTAGCTTCATCAATTCTAAAAACATTACCATATTTGATGTCCCTCATAACATATTTACAGACAATGGCACCAACTTCTGTTCATTCGAGGTGAAGAAATTGTATCAATAATACAACATCAAATCCAACCATTGATCTCGGTATCATGCAGCGGCCAATGTCCAGATAGAAGCCTTCAACAAGACTCTTTCAAGTATACTGCAAGAGATGGTGGATAAAGATAAGAAGTCATGGCCTGATATACTCTTTCATGCTTTATGGGATTATTGGACTACCACCTGTACTGCAACTCTGTCAACTCCATATTCACTGGTATATGGAACGGAAGTTGTCATTCCCATTGATGTTCAATTGCCTTCGCTCAGAGTAGCCATTTGTGATCAGTCTTCTACAAATGAGAAATCTCAAAAGCTATTGAATCAATTTTAATAGTTAGATGAGAAATTATTGTGCACTTTGCACGCCATGGAAGTCTATCATAATCTAATAGCATGAGATTTTAAAAAAAAATTCGTCTTCGTTCATTCACTCGGGAAGAATTGGTATTAGTTCTCAGAACTCCAATGATACCTGGAAAGAAACCTCCCAAGATTGATCCAAAATTGGTAGGACCTTACTATATACATAGGGTCTACTCCAATGGAGCTTATTCATTAATATCAATGGATGGAGAACACATCACTACTCCAACCAATGCTAGATTTTTGACGATATATTTTGTATAAACACTAAATATATCCTAAGTGGTCTGCTATGACCTTAAACTGCACCACCGTCCATCAAGACGTTAAACTTCATCATCAATGGTCCTCACATATGACCTTCAACTATTTCTAAATTTGTCCCACACGACATTAAACTATGAAAAAGATCCCTAAGTGGTCCGGTATGACCTTAAACTACACCACCGTCCAGCAAGATGTTAAACTTCATCATCCAGGGTCCACACATATGACCTTAAACAATTTTTACTTTTGTCCCACATGATGTTAAACTGTGAAAATGTTCCCTAAGTGGTCCGGTATGACCTTAAACTGCACCACCGTCCCACAAGACGTTAAACTTCATCATCAATATTCCATACATATGACCTTAAACTATTTGTACTTTCGTCTCACACGACGTTAAACTGTGATAAAGTTCCCTAAGTGATCCAGTATGACCTTAAACTACACCACAGTCTAGAAAGACGTTAAAATTCATCATCAATGGTCCATACATATGACCTTAAACTATTTTTGCTTTCGTCCCACACGATGTTAAACTGTGAAAAAGTTCCCTAAGTGGTCCGGTATGACCTTAAACTGAACCAGCATCCAGCAAGACGTTAAACTTCATCATCAAAGGTCCATACATATGAAATTAAACTATTTGTACTTTCATCCCACACAACGTTAAAATCTAAAAATGGTCCCTATGTGGTCTGGTATGACCTTAAACTGCACCACCGTCCAGCAAGACATTAAACATCCTCATCAATGGTCCATAAATATGTCCTTAAAAACTATTTTTACATTCTCCCCACAAGACGTTAAACTGTGAAAAAGTTCCCTAAGTGGTCTGGTATGACCTTAAACATCACCATCCAAGAATAAGTTAAATTTCATCATCAATGATCCATACATATGACCTTAAACTATTTTCACATTCATCCCACATGACGTTAAACTATGAAAAAATTCCCTAAGTGGTCTGGTATGACCTTAAACTACACCACCTTCCATCTATATGTTAAACTTCACCATCAATGGTCTGAACATTTGACCTTATACTATTTGTACGTTCGTCCCACATGACGTTAAACTGTGATAAACTTCCCTAAGTGGTCTGGTATGACCATAAACTGCACCACCATCCAGCAAGACGTTAATATTCATTCTCAATGGTCCATACATATGACCTTAAACTATTTTTACTTTTGTCCCACACGACGTAAAACTATGAAAAAGTTCCCTAAGTGGTGTGGTATGACCTTAAACTGCACCACCATCCAGCAAGATGATAAACTGCATCATCAACGGTCCATGCATATGACCCTAAACTATTTACAAGTCCCTTACGTCCAGTAAGACATTAAACAGCATCATCCATGGTCCATACATATGACTATAAACTATTTATAATTTCGTTCAACTTGACGCTAAACTATATCGTCCCTTTTTTGAAATAGTCCCTAATACGTCCAACATGACGTTAAATGGTGTACTCTTTTGTCCTCACTGTATGAAATTAAACTGCATTGTCCCCATTTCATCCAACATGACATTAAACTATATTGTCCCAATCGTCCTAATTACATGATGCTAAACTCTACAAAAAGTCCTTAAATGGTGTACTCTTTTATTCATTCACCCTCATCCTTTATGATGAGAGAATCCTTAACATGGGCCTCCTTTTCAGGAATAATCCCCAGTCATAATTCT
Source organism: Viscum album (assembly GCA_963277665.1). NCBI lineage: Eukaryota > Viridiplantae > Streptophyta > Magnoliopsida > Santalales > Viscaceae > Viscum > Viscum album. The sequence continues at coordinate 2,014,964,243 of OY728136.1, read as the reverse complement.
TAAATTTTGGCATCCTGTTTATGAGTAAGCCCCAAGCCCTCTAATCTGGGCATCCTTTTTAGGAGTAATCCCCAGATCCCCTAACCTAGGCCTCCTTTTCAGGAGTAATCCCCAGTCATAATTTCCCAAATTATGGGAATCCTCCTCAAGAGTAATCCCCAAGTCATCTAATCTAGGTATCCTCCTTAGGAGTAATCCCCTGATCTCCTAACCTAGGCCTCCTTTTCAGGAGTAAGCCCCAGTCATAATTCTCCAAATTATGGGCATACTCCTCAGGAGTAAGCCCCAAGTACTCTAATATGGGTATCCTCCATAGTATTAAACCCCATATCCCCTAACCTGGGCTTCCTTTTCAAGAGTAAGCCCCAATCATAATTCCCAAATTATGAGCATCTTATTTAGGAGTAAGTCCCAAGTCCCCTAATCTAGGCATCCTCCTTAGGAGTACACCCCAGTCATAAAGTCTCAAATATGGGCCTCCTTCTCAAGAGTAATCCCCAACCATAATTCCCTTAACCTGGGCCTCCTTTTTAGGAATAGGCCCCAATATTAATTTCTCTTAACTTATCATAATTTTTCTTTGATCCGGGATTCCTTGTCAGGACTAAAACCCAATCATAAGTCCTCTCCTAATTTGGGACTCCTTTTCAAGAGTAAACCCCAAGTTAGAGTATTAAATCCCTATAAAACACATATACCATTATGGACCCTGTTTTTGAATTTCTTCTCTGATGTGAATCTTAATATTCATTTTTCTGTGCAGTCATAAACACATAATCCCCACATCATTGCATCTCTTGTGGAACAATTTCATGGTTTCACCAATACCTCTTGTTTCTCACACCGAGCATGACTCACGTGAGCTTAGAGTGTAGAAGTAATCCTTACTTCTTTCTTTGAGCCATAAATCATTAATAAGCATCATACTCCCTTACTCGAACTATGTGGGTTCTGATTCCTTTTCTAAACAAAGGATTCACAGGTAGCCCATTTGCGGGTTCGATCCCAACTCTGAAATAATCCATGTTCTTCTGAATGACAATAAACTTCATGTTCCCCACTGAGTGGCTTTAAAACCAGCATGGTCATTATAATGACCAAGATACTTCTATATAAATGTGTCAAAGGATACCATTGACCAATAATATCTAATAAATACATATGATTCTCTATCGGTGAAGAACCTCGAATACATATAAAAGATTCTATGAATTTCTTACACATAAATCATTGATTGTTAGACTAAAGGAAAGCTCTTTTTATACTTGGTAATGTAATAAGGATTCACGAACATAACTTAAATATATAAATAGAGTCCCAAAGTAGACAATAATTCCCCTAAAAAAGGTGTGATGAGTCCGACCTACCATCCTCTCGACCGAGGAAAATTCTTAAGCCTCATCAGTTCACAAACTAATGAGATCCAACCTATGGAAAGTAGGTCCAAATGGATGTGGACTAATTGGATGTGTCCGGTTCTACGAATAAACCCATTAGAAACCGATTGGAATGTTTGAACCTTCTATCAAGGAGGTCATCCCCAAAATCCGAGGGAGATAGTGGGCATGTCAATCGTGTGATGTTTCTGAAAAAATTTTGATAGTAGTTTGTTAATCCAAGAAAACTATGGATTTATGTAACACTAGAGGGCATGTTCCATTCCTCAATCACTTTATTCTTTAAGGATCTATAGAAATTCCCTCACGTGTGATCAAACATCCCAATAACGTGACATGTTTCATCCAAAAGACACACTTTCTGAACATGGCGTACAACATTTCCTTTATTAATGTCTCCAACACAAGTCTTATATGTTCTTCATGTTCCTCCTTGATCATGGAGTAGATGAAAATATCATCAATTAACACTACAAAAAATTCAAGGAAATGTCTAAATACTCTATTCATAAAATCCATGAATATTGCAGGGGAATTAGTATGTCCGAAGGGCATCAACAAGAACTCATAGTGCCCATACCTTGTACGGAAGGCTATCTTCGGAATATATTCCTTCTTCACCTCAACCTGATGATATCCATAATGAAATCCACCTTTGAGAATTATTGAGCTCCTATTAACTAGTCGAACAAGTCATCAATCCTTGGAAGGGGATACTTGTTCTTTATGGTGATCTTGTGGAGTTCCAGATAAACAATACATAGACACATTGTTCCATCCTTCATCTTCACAAAGAGAACTAGTGCACCCCCAGGTGATGCACAGGGGAATATGATCCCTTTTTTCAGATGCTCTTTTGGCTACTTCATTAACTACTCCAGTTTGTTAGGAGCCATCATATAGGGACACGTCTAGATAGGAGTAGCTCCAAGTAATAGATCATTTGAGAACTCTACCTCACGATCCAGGGGAATTCCAGGTAACTCATCATGAAATAGATCACTATATTCCATCGCGATGGGAATTTCCACAAGGTTGGCACTTTTATTCAACTCAACTATTTGGGCGAGTTATTCTTCTTTATAAAGAATCAACAACGACATCAGTGATGGATTTTTAAAAGTAGATTCATGATCTTCAATGAATTTGTAGAGGAGCATGGGATGGTTAGGAATAGGAAAAGATATTTTCTTTTCCCATTAGTTGATATGTGCTCTATGTAATGAGATCCAATCCATTCCCAGTATAGCGTCGAATTCTACCAAGGGAAGTATTAGAAGATTCTCCGGAATAATCTTCCCACATACGCCAATAGGAGTAGAGTTAAAAACATGGGTTTCAATGATTGAACCACTTGGCGTTTTTACAGATTTCTCTACTTCAATGTATCGGGGATTTGATTCTATAGTTATTTCAAACATGCAAGATATAAAATAATTCATAGAAATAGATTCAAATAAGTCTTTTCCATTCATAAGTGAATAATATGTGTACCTTGTATGACTCCATTATCGTGCTCCACCTCCACAATAGTGATGGTGTAATCCTTCCATTGTTCTGTTGGATTTTGTGGTTTCAGACATTGATTACCTTTGATAACTCGAGGTTTAGTGCACTCACTTTCATAGTGCCCTTTATCCATACAGTTGTACCATTGATCCATGAGTGGATCTCTCCTTTATCCAGCTAAATACTCCTTCTTTTTCATGTCTTTATTACACTCTGGAGAAAGGTGTACTTCTTTCTCACACATGAAGCACTTCCCCGTCCCTTTTAGGTAGTTATCATTGTGTAACTTCCAACATTTTTTTCATGTGGGTCATTGTGTTGTCTTCCCACGATTGTCACTAGATCCTCCAGCATGAAAATACATCTTTTATTTCTTATCACCGTAGCCATTGGACCATTCTCCAAACTCCTATCAAATTTGAGAGCACATCGAACAACTTCTTCAAAACTCCCAATGTCTCTAATTTCAAGAGCCTTTTGAAGTTGTGGTTTTAATAAACTAATTAATTTATCAATTTTTCTATCATTATTGAAAACAATCCCCGAAGAGTACCTTGCAAGCCTTCATAAATTAGCTTCATAGTTTGTGACATATTCTCCTTTATTTTTCTTGAGCTCTATGAATTCTCTCTCCATATTCTTACAAAGAGTTCGTGGAAATTAAATATTAAGAAAAATTATCTTAATATCTTACCATTCTATCTCTTAAATTTCCTCCCTTGTCTTGGTGTTTTCAGTCAAATCCCACCATTGATCGGCTTCTCCATCTAGATGATAAACAACTAGGGTCACCTTCTCCGTCTCAGAACAGTGAAGCATAGAAAATAAGAATTTCTCTATTATTATGGTTATTGTTCATAACCTGGGATAATTGTTTAATAATAGCCATGATGTTTTAAACTCCACCTCCCAAATCATTGGGGCTAATGTTTGTGAAATCGTTGCATTGGCCCTCGCACGAGTTGTTGTCCTGATTTCTCCTAGTTCCCACAATTTTCTAAAATAGAAAAGGTTAGAACAAAACATAAGTAAACAAGACATGAATAACTTATTAATTTAAAAAATATATATGAAAAATATAACATATGAGATCCCTATGTTAATATTCTTGTGTGAATATTTTTAATTATTCTCAAACTAGAGGTTTTCTCTACCGTTCACTAATCCTAATTCACAAATTAACTAAACCCTCCTTCTGATACCTACTACAGCATCCCGACCTTTTATTACATTACTATTATATCATTTCAAAGGGAAAAAAATAATTGTATTACACATAGATGATCCAAAGGTTTATTGTCTTGGTAAAACTAGGATCGTACATAACAATTACAACATAAAGCATAAACATTTATTTAATTTCTTCTTCTCTATCTTCTTATTGGCGCTGGTTTTCTCCTTAGTACATGTAGCCAATTAAAGATATACATAACGAGGGGTGATCTAAAAGCCCAGTAATAGTATAGATAAGAAGAATATATCATGGGGTGATAATAATCATGTCATAGGAAAAAGATCATGGACATGAGCGGAGCATAAATAAAATACTTGAAATGTGGAAATGCATAAAAAATGAAACATCATGTCTTAGTTGTTAACCACCACACATACTTGTGAAAAAATATATAATCTTGCTCACACATCATTTCACATTTACTCATGAGACTAATCACTTTACCAAATGCATTGGAGTGCTGTATAGTTCCGAGTGAACCCATCACATTGAAACATTCATATTGTTCTATATAATTCAGGGCGCACCCGTCACGTCATAACATTATCATTCTCATTATTTCCACATGGAACACATATATCAAAAGTGAAAAATAAGTAACCCATTATAATTAATGGGTTCCATTTCATAAGAATACATTCATAATCTTTGGTTTCCCAAAAGAGAGAGGGAACAACATACTTGATACAAGAACCATCAACCATGAATGAGAGGTTAATGTTGAGCTCTTGAAAAAACGAGTTCTTTTGGAAAATATTTGGATTGACATAAAATTAATTAAAAAAAATGTATATCCCAGAAAAGGTAATATAATCATGAAAAAATGAACTTTATGAAGTGACCATACCAAATTGGAGTGAAAAAGGGAGAACCCGAAGACAGAAAATTGGGTTTGATATTTTCCCCTTACCTTGTATCAGAATGCTTCAATCTCTTTAATGTCATGTATAATGAAATTATATTAATAAATTTGAAATCCAGAAACATGTGTACATTAATAAGGTTCAATATTGTTTCATTATGTTATTTTATGTGCCTTTGGATGAGTTATAGAGTTTTAAAACATTGTTCGATAATGATTATTTTTATGGTTTTCTTGAGTGGTTCAATTTTATTTTTAAATTGAAGTTCAGGTAGAACATTGGTAAACATACAGAACTGATATTTTATGTTAGTAATGATATTAAATGAGTGGTAATAATAAAATAATGAATCATATTATATCCTTATCGATGTATCATTAGATATGAATTAAATAATGATTATTTGGGTTAATTTGGGCAGTTTTTTTATCACAATGAACTTCTTTTAATTTGTCACTTAGTAATAGGACCATAAGTTATTTAAAGAACCTTAAAAAGGGTATAATACATATAAAATGTTCTGGTTCAACCATAAAAATGGGTTCATGTCCATATATTATGGTAGAAATGGAAGAAGAAAATTTATTGTTTTTTAAGGTGATAAATTAACACCTCACGAACAATGTTTTCTTTCATAAAATAAAAGGAAGAGGGAAAATGGGATGGATGTTATAATATCCCACTATCATAATAAATATGAATTACATGTATAATACTAGAGTTAAAATACCATTCAGATGAATATAGGTTTGGAGAGATCGAGATATGAACTTGAACTTGAAAGGAAATTAAAGTAGGAGAGGGAGAGAAATTAGCTCTTAAATCATCCTCTGGAGATCCTCCTTAAGGAAGATAGGCTACTACTTTTTATGAGACAAAGATCTCTAGTACATTGTAGAGGGGATAAAGAAGATGTTTGGGAAGAGTTTAGTGATGTTTTGGAGATCGAGAGGTGTGAGGAAATGAGGGTGTGAATGGTGGTATTTATAGTGGAGGGGAGAGGGGTTTCCTTAATATAAAAATTATTACTAATTCATTTCCCCTAAGGCAAGGAATAGTGAGTATTCCATGACCAAGAATAGTAATTTTATCATTTGAACCCGAACCATGTGGTCTTACATTAGCATAACATCACACAAGACTCAATAATTATTTTATTTAGCTTTTTTTTTTAAATTACAGTATATCACAATTCATAAAAATTCTAGTATTTCAGAAAAATACAAAAAAATTACCCCTACCATTTTTCAACGTGTAGAATCCAAAAATGAAGTCCATTTATAAAAAATTATTGTCTATATATAATTAATTTGATATTTAATTTAAATCATAATTTACCTAAAAAATATTTTTTTAATAGTTAAAACTGATTTTATAGTGATTTAAAAAATTACATAGGGACATATAAAATTATCTAAAAATAATAAGAATTTTTTTTTGACAATTTATGAACACATTCGAGGAAAAAGAAGGCTTTTATATTATTTAATTAATTAAAATTAATTACTTATGACCAACAAAATACCAAAATGTACACTAGGGTCGAATTGTCACTTTCTAAGATGTATATATTTTATTTAATTATTCATTGGTATGGTTACGCTTTTGTTGGATGATTTACTATTCATAAGGGTTACAATACTATTCATAAGGTTATGTTACTATTCACAAGGTTAAGTTAATATTCACCAAAAATTAATTTTTGTTTCAATAGAATCCAAATATCATGTTGAACATAACCCTCTATGTCAGATTTTTGAAATTCAAAACACAGAAGTGACAAACATAAGTTTAAAGGTCACTTAACACTTAGTAGTTCATTATTTTGTGTTTTCATTTTATTTTATGACATAATTATAAGAATCTAATTTCTATTGAAAAACGTTGGGTTGTTACATCTAATGTTAGTCAAATATATGTTTCGACTATATTATATTGATGTAGAAATCATTGCAATAATGGGAACCATGAATATAGTATTATATCGTAGGAGTAGATTATATGACACAATAGATTTATAAACATCGAACTAGGATCCCCTAAATTAATTTACACTGGGTTAAAAATATACTTGATTTAAGGTGTGTTACCTAGACATGATGAATATGTAAATTAACTTATAATGACTAAAGTCCATTATATATTATAAATATCTTGTTTTATAGATATTTTATACCCAAATATTATGTGTTCGTTAGTTCAAAATTGTACATAATATATATTAATTAAATGAAATGTGTATTTCTTTCATGTAGTTTGCATTATGTACTAAATTTATTTCTTATAATAGCTTAGGTGGGAACATTTTCCAATGTGGAACTGCTAATGAAAAATTCAAACCTTTTTTAGCGATACATATCAATTGAGAATCATGAGTTTTTTTAAATACCTTAAATTCCAATTCTTATGAATTTTTTTTAAAATAAATGGAAGTTCGTAGTGACCTTCAAAATTTTATTCAATATCTTATCTTTGTTGAATGGAATTAATAAGGGAATTTTACCTAATAGATCAGATATTCATACATATTTCATGACATTTAAAATTTATCTAACTGTGTAGAGGATAAGGTGCAAACATTGATGACTCAATTAATTTTTTTAGTATGATCATATTTTATTGATTTTGGATACATGGGTCGTTTATCAATTGACAATAAACTCATTTTCTAAATTAAGCCACTAATGCATTAGTGAGAACGTATTCAGTGAACCAGTAGACATTAACACCCAATAGTCGATGGTCAAATATAAATTTTGATATTTCCAATAGTAAGATAAATGATATTTTTATGAATATTATTAGGTCAAATTAAAAGGATGATTTCCCAAATCTACAAAAAAATGAGGTACAATTTTAGAAATTAAAAACCCCCATTGAAATGACCGCATAATTGTAAATCTATTAGAAAAGGTATAATATTCCAACCAAATTATTACATATATCCTCTCAAGAAGTCATGAATTTGAATAAAACTTTTAAATAAAAAATATATAAAAGAATATTTTAGATACAATAGCTAGATGAAATAAGAAGGATGTATTTATTATATCCTAAATTATCAATAAAATCACGTGGGTTGCCTATGAAATAATGATTTTGAAATATTATATTACATCTAAAATTATAAGTAATGCTCTAAATGTATATGAAAATGTTTATGTTTTGTAAACATAATTACATATGGGAAATACCTTTCAAATTTATACAGATTTTTTAACTCAAACGGTGATGCAAATATGTCGAATGTAATTTAATAATCTAACCACTATCATTATGCATTGACTAAAGAAGATTTATGTTAATTCTCATTAGGAATCATTTGAACAGATTACTCTCCTATTATAATTATTAAAATTGTCCTATTGGTTTTAAATGTCAATATATTTTTTTCCTTCCATTAATTCGTTACTAATTAAAATACGCATCAATATTTATAAATAAATAATGATATTTCATGATGTATATGTAGGGTAGAAGATAATTTTATAATTTCTTGATATTTGACTTATAATTTTCAATTTTCATACCCTTATATTTAACTAAAATTTATTATTGAAACCTATTAGCCTTATATTAATCCCCTTGTGAGTACTATACCAATTATATTATTGATGATATCATTTTCATTTAAAAATATAAGATAGATTTAGGCTGAATAGAATTTAATTTCCCATTAAATGTTTCCCATAATGATGAAGATCCAACTGAGCATTGAATTTCACTCCATGAAATATATATCAAATAATATATAATATATCATATTAGTTTATAGAATTATTTTAAATTTATATTACAATACTATCATTTATTAAGTGATATTATTCATTTTTTGATAAAATGATATTCTTTTGAAATGTTTGATAAAAAATTTAATATAATGGGATTTTTTTAAACTGGTCGATGATTCATTTAAGGAAAATATCATATAACTAAAATATTAAAGAAATATACCTGAAATATTATTCATTCCTATAACATCCATGAACTATTAACACACTTCATAATATACTACGTTTCAAGAAAAAACATTCATAACCGCCTTCCTATGGAAGTGAATTCGTGTTCACTACTCAAAATGGGGATGAGATGTTATTTTTATAGTGATATAGTGTTAGGAACATTAGTATTATAAATATTGAAGGATAATAGACAATATATTCACAAGGAAGATAAACTGACTAATTGAAATTTTATGATTCTCCCATATCCACAAATAAAAAACTATACAAAATCGAGGACATCCAAGGGAAAAATTATATGCAAAAGAGGGATGAAAAAACAATAATGGATAAAATATATAAATATTGATTCATAAATTGAGATATTAAATATTTTAGGGATATGTATTTATAAAATGTATTATATGAGAAAAATGGCATTGATTATAAATTCCAAGTCATTTTTTCATTCTTTAAAATAAACCATCATCATTAGACCTCTATATTTTTAACATAATCACCTAAGAACCATCTACCATAAAAATTCCAGTATTTGATAATGATAAATACATGTTCATGACTCATTCCATTCATACTATAAAGACACACCATACAAATTTTTTCCCTTTCATTATATAGTATTTACCAAATATTTTAATTAAATTGATTCTTTATGTTATTGAAAAACAACACTTCATGGAAGGAAAATAAAAATTTTCTAGGTAGGGTTTATGTAAAAGTAATGAGATGATTATATTATATTGGGAAAAGGTATTCAAGATCATTAATTATAAAGGATGAGATTTGGGTAACATGGATTTGGAATGGTTCAGCCATTTTGGCTTGTATTTTGATGATTTCAGGGAATCCATTTTGATGATCACTTTTCCGTAAGTATGTGTAAATATGCTTAAGGGAGTAGGTTTATAAAAACAATTCGTTATTATTTTTTATAATAAATAAAATTTATTCCGTATACTTTAATAATCAAATGTATTTTATGATGATTTGGAATTAATGATTCAAATAATTAAATTTTTCAACATGGTTTAATTTGTAAATATTATTAGTTTATTTGAATATATAAATTTTGGAAAAGAATTTATATACAATATTTTATTATCATTGATTTTTTATATGTAAAATATGGTTAAAAAATTATAATAAAATATTAAATTGTTTTATGAATGAATAAAATTAATATATTTATTATATTAAAGATTTAGTACAGATTTCACAAAACTACAAAAGATTAAAAACCAAATATAAATGAATAATGTCTCTAAAAAAATTATAATTTATGTTTCAATTTGTCAAAATCAATAAGATTTCATATATTAATATATAATTTATGAGATGGATTTGATACATGTGAATAAATAATAAAAATTAAAGACATGTATTATTAATCACAGATATTCAAATGCAATTGAATTTTTGTACCCATTAATGTAAACTATTTGGTTGGATTATGATGTCATGTTACATAAACTAAAAAATAAAAAGGGTTGTTTCATGAAATACCATAACGAATAATGGTAATTTAATTCTCACAATTGATTTTAAATAGGATTTATAAGAATATTTACTTTGAAAAATATCATTATGTGATTTTTTTGAAATTTCATGTAAGAGTAGATTATTTTTTAAACAAATCATATTAGATTACAATTATTTGACAAACCTAAGTAAAAATCTTTGTAACGGGTCAAACTCTACCCAATCATTACAGATTAATTTTTATTATAAATAAAATTGAGGCATCATGACCAACCTTTTAAAAAAATAGAGGGATATATTCAAATATATTATACTCTATGCGGTATGTGTCAAGGATTTCCAAAGATCCGTGTTAGTAACCATTGAAGAATATATAAAATTAAATTATTCTTTTTTTTTATTTTTTAATTAGTTTTACTACATTTTATCCATTTGACCTATATGATATATCTCAATCATACCATTTATTCACAATAAATCACATTATTTAATTTTTAGTGACCTTCACAATAAATCACACCCTAGAACCTATATGGTTAGATTCATTATATACTAGATACATAACGGGTAATAACATGAAACTTAACTACATATTGGTTTTGTAAATATTATTTTTAATTTCTTGTTCATCATGCAACAATAAACAAATATAATAAGGTAATATGTTAAAATAAAAATTTCAGATTATATTATTGTTGTTAATTGTATTTGACTAAAAGGATGTAATTTTATTAATTTATATATGAATAAATATGAATGAAATGAAACTAGGTATCAAAAGGCGTATTTAGGAAGATAATTTATCTGGGATTGTGAACTATGTTTCTTCACTTTGGTATTTCCAAGACTAATCCGATGATGTACACTATGGATAATCTATGATAAAAATTATATGCAATATGAATTCTAGATTGAGGAAATTTATGTGAGATCTATGTTAGTGAAATCTACATTCTTAACTACTATAATAGATTAGAATTTTCTTTGATCATAAATAGGGATCTAGAGGGATTATGGAACTAGAAATTAGAATGATATAATAATGTTATTATTATTATTGTAATATATTTCTCCCATGAATTTTTCACATTCAACGTTTAAAATGATAAGGAAAAAATGTTTGTTTACTAATATATTGACAAAATTAAAAAAATATTTTGTTATTAAAAATGTGATTGTTTTTAAATATTGAGAATACATGTTTTATTTAAATACATTAAAAAAATTATAATTTTATATATTAATAATATTTTATCAGTAATTTTATTTTTAATTTATAAGATAAAATAATCAAAATTATTAGTATTTTTTAAAAATTCTAATTTACCTTTGAATATAGATTTAAATATATTTTTCTTTATTAATGAAAAGTAAAATTATATAATTTTACAATTTGAATTTGATAAAATATATTTACTTTTTATATTAAATTTTAAAATATTTTATTTAATGAAATTTTATGATATTTATGAAATAATTTATTTTTAATTGAAGAATGAAAAATAATATTTTTACAAAAAAATTAACATTAATGAAATATCATTATTAAATCATCAATTATAATATTAAAATCCATTCATTTATCATGTATTTATCAAAGGAGTAGTAATATTTAGTATTCAAATAACATTATATATTTACGAAAACTATTATTAACATTTTATGGTATTAGGTATTAATTTTCTCTAAAAATAATATTTGATTTATAATATTAAATTTTTTATTCGTCAATTTTAGAAAATAAATCTATCATCATGGATTTAATATTTTATATCAATATTAAATTATTATTTAATATATTTGTTTTATTCAAAAATTTATGATTAATATGAGTAACAACATAGAGAAAGATAATGATAATATATTTATTTGAAATAATTTATTTTATTACCATTGAGAAATTTTTTATGATAAATTGATTTTCAATAATTTAATAAATAAGTATAATTCATTTTTTCAAAAAATATTAAATTAAATAAAAACACATATAATTAGTAATCAATTTAAATAATATTTATAACATAAATTTTTTTAATCTTTTGTTCAACAAAAAAAGATTCCATGTATATATATAATATTCTAATTTAGATGGTATTATTATATTATTCATAAAGTGAATTAGTTTAAATGGAATTTAAATTTAGGTTTATCAAACCAAAATCTGATTATTGTTGGTCATTTTAGTAAAAAAGATGTTAATGGAAAAAAACTATTTACCCATTGATTATCAGAAAAAAGTAAAAAGAAAATTATATTACAATATGACTTCTGAACATTTTAAAACAGGTTTATAAATACTTTGTTGAGTATTTATCAAACCTATATCACCAAAAAAATCAATTCTTTATTTATTTTTGAAACAATTAAAATTTAATAGAGTGATTTCCATATTTTAATGTAAAGGGTGTTCATAAAATACACATTTGTTCACATACAAAGAGGACCCCACTTGTCATTCATATCCCACAGATAATATTGAATTTATTTCATCATAATCATAATTTTCATCCTCATATAGCCCATATAATGTTCATAGACTGTTGGTCTTAAATAATTATCCAAATCACTTCATATCCAAGGATACATTCAAGAGAATGTACAAGGACACAAATTGAGTATTACCCAATATTTCTATTTTTCATAATATTCATTTTATTGAAAACCTATATTCATCATATATAAATAAATAAATAAATAAATATAATTATTATAATTATTTATTATTATGTTAATTTAAATACCATTATTTATTAATTTACATCCAATTGGAGAAATTGAAGAATATTAATCATGTTTTGTGCGAAATATTACCTCCACCAATCAATAACTTCAATTTTTACCATATCACATTTTCATGGGATATAGGGATGTAATTAAATAAAAAATGTGAAATATATAATATAATTATTTATTTTACGATACATATTTAATTTTAAATTCATTTCTACTAATTATATTAGAAATTAAAACACTAAGTGTTAAATAATGTTATAATTTTTTTTTCAATAAAATTTATTTTTAATATTAATCCCAAATATTTAAAATTATAAAAAAAACTAAAATCGTATAAATTATTTATTTAAAATTCTTCTATAAATAAATATCTAATGAAATTATTAATAATACACACCCAGCTAATTATATAACGTTTGTATTTGGTTTACTTTATCCACGTACTAATACAACGCTATGAAAAATCATCATAGATATTGATGGAAACATATATAAATATTTAATAAATATATAATTATAAAATAATGAAATCTATGTAGTTATGAAAATATTATTTTAAATATTTATCATGAATTTTAAATCACTATAATTATAAAATAAGATGACCCTGATTTAATTTTCCTTAAAATATAAGAATAAACTCTAAAATGAAAAATTGCATATGATAATATATGGTGTATATTATTGAGATAGATAGAAAAATGAGAGGGGTATGGGTGAATTATTTGTTAACATTTATGTATTATTTTCATTTAATTCAAAATATGGAACTCTTTTAAACTCATAATCCACTCATTAATACAACACAGTCTCACCTCATACACAAAAATATTTATTGAAAGCACATAAAATAATTTTAAAAAAAATTAATACAAATACCTATTACATTACTTGTTTTTTAGAGACTCTAAAATTATTCCCCATCCACAATTTTATGAAATGTTATAATATACAGGACATTAACATAGATTACACCACAGTAGTCGATCTTATTGTTAATAATTTTTCTACACCCTAGAAATAAATCTTTTTCTAGCTCGAATGGGTAGACCCCTTAACTATAATCTTATCTGTTTTTCAGGTTTGATGCCCCTTTATCTAGACTCAAGAGAAACTATTTAGACTCTCTAGTCACAACTACAATCTTATTCATTTTTTTGAAATATTAGTATGATTTTTTCCTATATCTTCATAGTGATCTTTCAATATATGTATTCTAGATATTCTCTACACATATACTATATAATGGTCTTGAATGGAATTTTGGAAAAAATCTCTTGGTGTTAAAATTTAATCACAATTGATATGAAATTCTCTATTTATTCACAGCGTACTCAATACTCTGATATGAATGTATTCTTCTACATGTGACTTCTGGTTCCAGTATCAAATACAATTTAGATTTTTTGAGTGATCAGATATTCCGTAATCAATAAAATTCTAAGGAAATAATTTTTCCAACATATGATTAAATATTATCCTAAATAATATTTTTGAAATTTATGCCAAAAAATTCATCGATTTTACAATATGAACGATTAATAATGTATAATCTATAATTATTATTATTTATGTATATATAGATGTTTTGGGAAAAATTACTTAGTCTGATGTCTTTAGACATCATTTCATTATTATCTATTATGAAGGACCATTTAGCTTTTTATTTTAATAAAGTTATATCATTAATATTATATAATAATCCCAAACATATAATAAGTGGAAACTTCTAATCTGAATCATTTTTTTCTAAAATATATAATAGTTAAAATCAAAACCTTATTTCTTTTCAGGAAAAATATACAGGGAATTCAACATCATATCATTCATTTTCATAACCATAAATAACACTATTAAATATTATGTTAAAATGTTAGATGAGAAATAAAATATCTGTAAGGGAATAAAAACGACATAACCCATTAGTCTAGTAGAAAACATAAAAAGTTTACCATTAACCAAAATATCATTGAGAAAATTTAATAAAACAATTCCAAATGAAAATTACACATCCTTTTTTTCATAAAAAAATATTTAAAACTCAAGGAAAAAATTTGTTTCTCCAAAATAGATAGTTACATTCATCACCCATATTTGAAATAACTAGAGCCCGATTAAATCCATGGTATAAACCTCCATGGTAAGACTATATTTCTTGTTTTTCAAGAAAATGAACATTACCCAAAAGAGTTTTATCATTAACTGGTTTCTCCATTCAAATACATCATGTAAGTTTCACCTAGATAAATCATGGTGCACCTGACATATAAGTTATGTCAACCTTATCCATGATCTAAAAAGTTTGCTATTAATCGTATATTTTGTGTTTGGCTCACCCATTTCATATATAATTTTCTAGTACTATATAGAAAAATTTATTATTTCGCATTTTAATTATAAAATTATTGAAAAAATACTTTAAACCCCTCAAAAATCATTTCAAAATCAAAATAACATATCTTCTTATAAATTCATTTTCAATTACACAATTCCCAAAAAAATGAAAAGAGTGGTTTTACATCAAATAAAACCTGAAATATTATATAGGACTTTAAACAAGAACTAAATGATATGGTGGAGTGGAATGTTAAATTATCTGTAAAATTAAAATAAAACATTCCATTTTGTATTTATTTAATTTAATTAATGTATTTCACATAAACATTCCCTTTCAAAACCATTGAAATAAGGTGGAGGACAAACATTTATTCCAATATGAAAATGGAATACATAATTGAGAAACCATTATATTTGAAAAGAACTATGGAATAATAATAAGGAAATATAAAAGTATTGAGGAATCATGATAACATGGTATTTATTGATTCAATACAATTGAACATAAAAATTCCTTTGGACATTTGTAAAAGTAGTTTAATGATGAACATTAATGATAATTTTTAAACGAAAATATACATCTTTCTGTCAATTTCATCATATATGTTCATTAAATAATTGAATATGAAACCAATATTAATTTAAAGCATGATAAATACCCTTTTTTCAAGTTACTTATTTATTTTAAAAAAAGAAATCAGTGCACATAATGAAGAAAATATTCAATTTTAATATAAACGTTGAAAAATATAAAAGAATTTTAAATTTATTGAGGCATCGTGATACCATGTTTCGGTTTCATTATGTATAATTAAAAAGAAAAATTCCATTTGGCCCTTTTAAAATGAATTTAATGTAGAATTGTAATGTTAAATTTTAAATGAAAATCCCATACCTAGAGAGAAAATCATCACATATGTTCATGATAATAATGAATATAGAACATCTATTAATTTAAACCATGATTAATAATGTTAAACATATCTATTAAATGTATTGATAAGACATAAAAATATATTTTATATTTTCATTATCAAAAATATTTCATGAATATCATATATTTACATTAGTAACATCTCTATAATCCACCCATGATAGATATTAATGGAAATTGAATTATATCACTTCATGAGGCAGTATTCGACCAAACAGATGAATGATGGTTTCATTTCAAATTTGATTGAAGAAGTGATTTATATATGTTATTATTTCAACATAATAATATATAATCACAAATAAGATAGTTTTTTATTTATTTTATGGTTATTGAAAAATATTTGATGGCAGTGGAAGAAGAAATAAATAAGAACCTCTCAATTAAAAATGATACCTCTTCATCAAAATACCTCCTTTTCATAATACTATAGGACCAAAAAGGTAGGTGTTCTCTCCAGAAAAATACATCTATAAATTTGGCAATGATTCTTGGTTTCTATATGGTTAGTTCATGGAAGAACCAAATATTTTTATAATTATGTGTAAATGAGAGGATTTTATCCCTTATTATAAGAGAGGGGATGATGAACTCTAGGAATTCCTAAAAACGTTAAATTAATATAAATTTTTTTTCCAATAAAAATAACACTTATGTAGTTTATATATAATATAAGATGATAAAGGATCTAGATCATATCTTACAAAATATTTTTAAAAAAATTGGTCACATTTATACCCTTATAATTTTGATTTAATCACTTATTAACCCCTTTCAATATTACCTTGACAAGAAATATTTTTACTATCTGAGGGTTAATATTAATGAAATAGATACAAACATGTCTCATAAATGTACCATTATAGTTATTATCAACCATATCCGAATATATTTTCAAAATATGATTTTTTTAGTAATTTTATATTATTTAATAAAATATTATTAATTATAATATGAAATTACTGTCAACTTTTAGAACTACTCATTAATTTTATTTTAATACCATCAAGATAATAAGTAAAATTTGAACGATATATTAAATTATATACCTATAATTTTATGTAAAAAAATACAATTCTTGTATCACAATAACTATTTAAAATTATTTTCATTTTATTATTTTTAATATAATTTACTTGATTTTTCCATTAATTTTATAATTATTGTGTCATCATTGAGTAAATATTTTAGAAACATATATATTTTATAAAATTTAAAAATAAATTATCTTGTGGAATATAAAGATTTTATATATAAATATATTATTTATAACTGAACAAATCCTATAGTTTACACCATGATAAAAATATTATTGTTCTTAAAGAACATTGAGTGACATTCTTGAATTAATATAAAATAAATATTATAATGGTCAAAATAACCCCATAATGGAAAAGAATAGTCCAATATTTGAACTTTTGATTATTATGGATTAGTTATACAAATAAAATAACATGTATCCATGTGTTAAGTACATTTTATAATATATATTATATAATAATTAATCCTTTATTACCCTATTTACCTTTTACCGTGGTAACAAAAATTATATATGTTACTATTCATAATTACAAAAAACATAAGGGACCTATTTACTAAATATTGAACTCTGGATTCAAAATAAGTATTTCATATATCAAAACACAAAACATCGAAGTGTATGAATCTAACATTAATATAAATGAGAAAAATTCATCAAAAAAACTATTTTTATGAAAAATGTCTTTTTAAATATAATATTTATTTATAGTAAATTATAGTAAAAAAATCCATATCAATGAAAGGTTGTATGGTTTTAAATAATAAGTAAATAATCAAATTTTAAAACAAATCCAAAACATAATTTGAGATTTAAATAAATTTTTAAAAAAAAATCTTATTTTTTATTGATTTATTGAAAAATAAATATTTCATAATAATTAAAAACAATTAGTCGTAAGATTAACATCATTTGAGGAATTATAGTCTAAAATTTATTTCTATAAATATTATTTGATAATTTAAAAAAAAATTAATAAAACTTTATAAGAAATTAGTTTAATATATTATTTGCTTTTGGAGTATTTAAAATTGTTTATAATATTTATAATTAAATTAATTATCAAATTCAAGAATTCTAATATGAAAATGATTTATTATATCACTAATTTCTTTTTACATTCTCCCTCCCTTTTTAAAATTATAACCTTTCATTTTATTTCATATACCAATCAATTGGGATTTCATGGCCTCATAACATTTTCCTATTCGAATTATTATTTTCAACTAAGTGGTTTCTCCAAAATATATTAAACTATTAAATTATATTATTTATTAATACATTTCATCTAATGTCATAAATATGAATAGGAGTCTCTACATATTAACGGTTGTCTTGATACTGAATTATTTTAGGGTTTAAAACATGAGATGGATCTGGGATATATTTTTATAATATCAAAACATGAAATAAATTGTGTACCTTGGATAAAATAATATGTAATGCCATTCAGTAGGAGAATTATCCAACATTCTCAATTATTTCATATATTAAAATTAATAGAACAATTAATATTCCATTTTTATCAAAATAAATATCAATTATCCTTAGAGATCAATCAATAAAAACATGACCTCCTACCACAATTTAATGTTAATATGTCATGTTATCTTCATATCTTTTCATCCTATATTGTGCTATCATCATATATTAACAAATAATTCTCACTTACTCAACCACATTGAATTAAAATTATATTCCCATAAATATACACTTTCCAAAATCATATAGAAAATATTTAGTCTGAAATTTCTATCCATATAATACCTCAAATTTTTCTATCTATATACACAATTAAAAAAACTAATATATGAAAACTCAACTAAATAATGATGTTGATCCCAACCACCAGGGAAATATATTAAATAATCGTGGTGATTATATTTAAAGGAACAAATTATTTTTTCAAACTATACATCTACATAATAATGAAATTTTGAACAAAAATTTAATTTAATACCAAATGAAGTATAAAGTCTTTACGAAATATTATAAGTCAACATGGGATCAGGATTTGATATAATAATGAATTAAAATCCATATAAACTCTATTTATTTTTATTATAAAGTTGGGAATGTTGATCTAATGTCATAATATCTCAAATAAAAAGGAAATGTGATGACTATCATAATCTCTATATTACAGTAATAAATACATTATTACTATGGATCATATTTCAAAATGATACTATGAAATCAATGAATTCAATTTCCATTTTCTAATTTAGTGTTGGAAGACACTGAATCATCCACTTCATAAATTTCCATTATGATTTAAAATTTTTATAATTCAAACATTTCAATGTATATTTTTAATTTTCTATTATCATTAAATCCAATTATTATGACTTATGATGATCATTGTACATATTAGTGCTTCCAGGATGTTTAAAAATATTGAAACTATGATAATTACACAATAAATCTCCATTTTTTAATGGGAAATCACAAGGCCTGTATAATCATTATTTTTACCTCAAAACACCTTATTTGTCTACATAAAATTTAGAAAACATACCCATTACAAAAAATTCCACAATTTTTTATAAAACATTACCATCTTTCTAATATTTCATAATTATTTTAGATATATTTTATTATACTAAAACAATATGGAAAAAAAGTAGGTTCATCCATTCAAAATTTATTGGTCAAAATTCATGAAAATCACTATTCAATAGTTTATGTTCTAAATATAACATTTTTACTAATTTATGATGTTTCTAATAAACTAAAAACTATTATTTTCCTTTAGAATTATGGTAATGAATACAATATCCATAAACCATGATATTTTCCACCAATTTTCACCACATCATCTTTATCATTTTACGAGCGAATATATTCTCTATTAGGATTCAGCCATGTCCTTATAAAGAAGATTAACTTTTGATTAATATGTCACCTTTTTAGATAGAGGTGTTGAAACTAGATAATTTTATAATATTTAATATTATTATGATTAACATAATGTCATTCTTTTGTTAAGATGAATTAAACTCCATTTTAAGATTAATTGTACATTGGTCCTGTTTGATGACAAATGTTTTCAAAAAAACGTTATTAGTAAATTGAAAAACCTGGGAAAAATGGATCTCTATGACATTTTTCTGTTTTCTCAATTCATTATCAACCTTAAATTTACAATAATTAACAGTAATTGTACCATTAGAACCATCATTTTCCCAGAATGTCATTTTATCAACAAAAAATATAATTTTAAAAATTTACCATTGAGTGTATTTTATTTTTTATTTTTGATCAAAATTTATTATGCCATTCATATTCCTTGTGATTTTTAGAATATACATGTATATCATTAATGAAAACAAATCTATATTTATCAAAGAAATGATGTAAAAATATATTCATTAGACCAATAAACAAAACTGTAACATTGGACAACCCCAAGGGAATAACTACAAACTCATTATGTTGATATAAAGTCTAAAATAATTATGTAAAACATATTTCACCTTCATAGAAAATTTATGGTATACCAATAAGAGATCAAGCTTTAAAATTACATCACTTCTTGTATACTATAAAAAAATTATCGATATGTGGATAGTGGTATTTCTTCATAATAGTAATGTAATTCAATGTTGTATGATAAATTAAAATCCTTGTGGAAATATATTTATGTTTGAGAAACAAAATTTGGGATCTATAAGTAAAATTAATTCGTATACAAAATCCATTATCTATAAAAAATATATTCTATTTCTGAACTAAAAAATCTCTACTTTAAGAATTATAATGGGGTTTTGTGAAATAGGTTTACCATCAGTAACTTAGTCCACTATAATATCAACCTCTCAGTTCAGAGAGACACTATCAAAATTATCAGGATATGATTCCAGATATTTTTATTCTAATGCAACATCACTTCTTTGAATAGTTTCATTCATTAAAGCATCATGAGCTTGGTAACATTCACAAAAACCCTTAATAAATTGATTTAATTTCTGGTTTTTTATCAAAGGAATCAAATAACTGAACACAACATTTTTTGATATGAAACCAATCATAAAATGATAAAATGAAAAATAAACATTAATAATAATAATATCAAACATTAAAATGGTATGTTAAACCTGATTTTCAGGAAAGAATATCAAAATAATAACAATAGAAATATTAATTTTTAATTGTGTTTACTTTAATACTTCCACTATGGGTATTCGTTAAATAGTTAATTATATCTTTAGGATGGGATACTATTAATTTAGCAAAAGAATTCATAAATAAATTTTTGTGAATATACAATGTGAAATTGGGTATTTTCATTATTTGAATAGAAAAAAATATACTTTTCACCATGCTATTTATTGACCCATCATCTATCATAGTTGAATAAAATGACTTTAGGAACCCCTATATTTTTATCATGATGATTTCTACCATTTATAACTGAATCTAGACACCGGATGGAATAATGTTCAAATACATTGCAATTAAAACAACCCACTATTGGATAGTGATCTATTCCACCATTCCTAGATTTTTCATAAATTTCTTTTACAGTCACAGGCCATATGAACAATAATAAAACACCAGTAACACTTTAAAAACCCTATTAAACATTCCTTTAAATAGTATTTTCACAATTTGATAATTATTGTGAACTTTTTATAAACTTATTCACTTGTTACTTCTCTGTTTCCTACCATCTTATACATTTATTACTCTTATTATGTCATTAAACATATGATTTTGGAAACATCATTTTAACATTCTCTGTAAAATAATTAACATTCACAACCCATGAAAATTCTCATTTTATAATTGTATTTTTAGACATGGTTATAAATTAGAGCCCATGAAATTAATTTCACAATCAATGTCAATAAAAAAATATTTTATTTAAATGTCCAATCATTTACTTATTTTTTCTACAGAGCCAAAAAATAATTTTAATCATATGGAATTTCAATGTAATGTGTTTTAATATATGAGAATTTTATGAGTCCATGAAAATTTACGGTGAATTATTCTGAGGCCCGGAGTGCCCAGAATGAATTTATAATCTTTTCTTCGGGTACGATCATTAAACGTAAGAGTAGGTTTTTCTAACTTTTGAACCACTGCATCGAATTGAAATCTGAGGGCACCATTAAACTCACAGCGCTGATATTCTTTTAAGAAGACATTCACATCGAGGGTGGATGGTTGAGGTTGAAAGTAAATTTTTGAGTCCGTCGTTGAAATAATACAATAAAATAAAGTTTGTAATGTTTTTATTTTGTTATGTTTTGAAAATCTCATGTGGAAGATTCACAGGTGGGGACAATTATAACAAAAACCTCCCAATTGGTTTTTAGGATGTGTGGACCACCTAAACTAAAACCCATTTTGTGAAATCATGGTGGTGGGGACCACCTGAACCATCTTAAATGTGGGGAAGTCCCTTGGAATCATCCCAATTAATTGCGCCAATTTAAATTAATTGGATTTACCCTTTTTCAATATTATGAAACAGCGTCATTATAATTATGTAAGGTTCTTAATAAATGAACCATAATAAATTCCACAAATCATGAAATACCTTGCCTCTCTCTTATTTATATAGAGCATAGGAGGATGATTTGGGATGACTTCACCAAGTGATGAAGCGTTGGTAATGTGTTGCAACACCCAACATTTGGCGGGTTACTCTCTCTAATGATGAATGTGAATTCTAACCATGAATGCCGACTTCGACTCCAAATTCATTTATAGGACATTCATTGGGGTGGAACGCCTTCAACGTAAATGAACCGATGATCAAGGAAATGTTGACATTATTAAAATATGTCTATTCCCAATGACATTGTCTCCTTCTCTATTAGAATTCCTCAATGAACATTCATGGTAGGGGTTTAAATTGTGTATGATTATATTCCCATGTTCACACCTTCTAAAATAAATAACGCGGATCAACTCATTATCATGTTGATCCACGGTTGTTTTCTTTTAAGTGTTTGGAAAAATTTTTGAGAGGGAATTGTAGGGTGGATGATTGAATTTCTCTCCTTTCCGTTTGTGACAATTCTTTATGAATCAAGGATGAAATTATAGTCTCTTCCTACAAACCTAACATGGAGAGTGCGGGAAAAACAAACAAGGCATGTCCTCTCCACAAATCATGGTTCTTTGTGTGTTTTTCACAATGGAGAAAGGAAATTAAGGCAACGAAGGAAATTGTACCACCCACAACTGCCAACGCCCGACGCTCCACCACTCCGTAGCCTCCTCGCCCCGTAGTGCCGCTGCCAGTGTCCTCCGCATCATCCATGGGCGAATGCCTGTGGCCTTACCACACTACCCATCGGCCACGCCCAGTCGCTGCTACCGCCGTCTGAGACGCCATCGTCACCACGATCTGGGCCAATCCACCACCGCGTGTAGGACGATCCACCGACCAGGCACCTACCATCTTAGTCATCGCCACTGTCCACAGAGTCCTCGCCGATGTCCACTGATCTGCTGCCGCTATCCTCCGACCTGCTACCGTTCAGCTAAGCGGCCTATATAGCAACCCGCTGCTGGAATGCTGCCCCTTGGTCGGACCACTGCCCCACGGCCGAACCACCGCCCTTCATCCGGACTACCGCCTCGCGGTCGTACCGTCGCCTTGTGGCCATACCACCAACGCATGGCCAGACCGTTGAATGGCGGTCCGGTGGCCGAACCATTGCCCCGCAGCTACAACGCCACCCTGTGGCCGGACCACCACCCTGCGGATGCACTGCCACCCTGTGGCTGGACCACCATAGCCTCTCATGGCCCATCATGGCATGCTGGTCTGCCAAGCGAGCCGGGTCACCCAGCATGGGCCGGGAGGGACCTAGCTGACCGCGTCGGTCCGATCGGGTTGGACAGAACCCAGACCCCCTATGAACCGTTTACCTTCTTTTGAAAATAACATTTCCTCTTGACCTCAGTTTGTGGAACTATCCATGGTGTTGGGAACCTAGGATCGAGTCTGTCCCTTTTAGTGATACCACACTGAGATTTCGATTAAGATGGGGAATGGTCTAGTTGGACTAAGCATAATCCAACCAGACTCCCGGAACTAAAAGGCTAATAACTCACAGACCATGTGTCAGATTGATGCATTTTCTGTTACGTTGAGACCCCTATGATGTGGCATATCATTGAGAGACTTCTTCGTGATACTTTGTAGAAGTTGGAGCATCGACCAGTAGCTTATGGAGTGGATCCTCCTAGAATGAGAGAGTATAGTGTGGGAACCATGTGGAAAGCTAATACTTGATGACTGGTGAAAATGTAGACTCAGTGTGACATGACATGCCAAGTGGGGAGGGCCTTGTTGATGCATTAGACCCATACTGGGGAGCACCTTGGATAGGCGGCAGACCCATGGTACATTATAGAAGGATTACCTCAGTAGGTCATGAAGGAGAGGGCCTTGGTGACGTGATCGACCCACATTGGGGAGTGCCTTGGTGACTCGATAGACCCACAGTACTCGACAGAAGGAGAACCTCAGCAGTCTATGGTAAGATTGAAGAACCACTAAGTGAAATGGCAGGCCCACTATACTTGATAGAGGAGGAGTTTTCCAGTAGCCTGGGAGTTTGGAATGTTACTTGTTACTTACCCTAGAATAAATCATGGTGTGAGCTGAGTTAGTACCTCATTGATTCTTCATGATTGAGTTGGATTATTTGATATCATAGGTATGTGAATGGGAATATACCTAAGTAGGGTTATATGTTGATTTAATACCATGTTATTTATCATTGGTGACTTTTGTGAGACCTTGAGGGTCTCAGGGTCCCTACTGAGTATCATTAATCTCAACCATGTACGGGTTATGTTAACACCATGTATGGTTGGATGCAGACGACAGACAACGCTAACTGAGGCTGAGAGAACCAGGACTGAACTGTACCGAAAGGTGAACCATACAGAATGTCAGTATGTAGAGGAGAAGACTGGACGTGGAGTGTTGTGGAGGTGATCTGTACCTACCCTTATGGTTGGAACCTCAAAGGACGGCCTAGTAGATGAATTTTTCATTAGTTGTTTTGTATTCCAATTGTACTTGTACCATTAATGTTTGGATTGTATTCTAGATTCTTTACATTCAACACACATTTGTATTTATAGTTTTCTTGTGTTCATATATTTTTGTGTTCTTGGTTATGTGAGTCTTCTAGTTATAAAGGCAATGCCTTCCCAGTTTTAGGAAATATGCCTTTGGTTCTAGTCACCAACACCTGGGCTATAGAAGGCGGGCTTGGGGTAGTCCTGGCCTGGGCCTTGGGGGATGGGTCGTGAAAAATTGGTATCAGAGGAGTTGGTTCTACTACTAGAACATAAGACTCTGATATTTCTTTTTAATGAAAATAGTGTTAAGTGTAGTGAGTGTTGCAAAGTGTTTAGGGAATCCAGTGTTGATGCGGCTGACGACGTATCCATACACTAGGACCATGACTTCTGATATCTGACTCAGTGCACGAAAACACCGATAGGTTGTGTGTTTCCATGAGTTTTATTTGTGATCTCTTGAGTCAGATCACCAGGTATAATTTATTGACTGTGGAACACATGTTTCTTTTTAAGATCCCTTCATGAAGACAACCATGTAGGTTTTCCAGAGTTGTACGCACTGATAGCCCACCGAGCGATGAGGCCTCGGTGTAGGGCCCTCTTCCAGAACAGGCACCGGTGGAGGAACCAGCAGTACCATTCCACATTGGGCCACTAATGTCACCAACCCTAGTAGAAGATGGTTCATTCCACATGAGCGCATTGCATGAGTTCCAGTGTAAGAATCCACCCTTGTATATGGGAGGGATGGACCCACAAGTAGTTGAGGATTGGTAGGAGGCTGTGCTGAGAGTCTTTCTACTCATTTGGACACTAGCTGATCTGATGGTGATCCTTGACTCCAACCTTCTACATGATATAGCAGGCAGATGGTGGAACATGATACTCCAAGATCATGACAAGGTAATGCTTCTCTAGGCAGTCTTCAAGAGCCTGTTTTGGGATGAGTTTTTTCTAGCGACTCTTCACACGATGAACAAACAAGAGCTACATCATCTACAAGAGTGCAACATGGTTGTGGCTCAGTACTCATTGAGGTTCACTGACCTCCCATGTTACTCCACTGATATGGTGTGGGACCCATTCCATATGGCCCAGACCTTCGAGCATGGGCTCGGGTGGGAGATCAGGGCTTTGATGATCTCACTCAGCATCCCGATGCAGGCGAGGGTGTTAGAGAGAGACATCTTACTAGAGAGTTTTTTTTCTGAGAAGACACCAGTAGTGGGAACCACTACCATTCATCATGTATCAGAGTTCTATATAACTTGAAGAAGACACACTTCACAGAGGTCCAAGAGAAGCAGACCTACATGTGGAAAACCACATTAATTAGGATCAGTTGTGAAGGGAACCTGAGGTGGATCCAGGCCTTCCAAGAGTAGGTAGTATTTTACATGCTATTGGTAGGGTCACATGACTCATGACTGTCAGACCCACCATACGGATGATCAGTAGACAGTCGAAGGACCACCTAGACAGAGATAGAGGTTCGACCGAGGAGGTCCTCAAGGAGCAGGCAGATGTGCCAGAGGAACTAGTCGTGCAGCTGGCAGTGGATGATGATTCAAGATGTTACCACCACCACCATCAGGAGGTCCACCCCGACCACAGAGAGAAGGTGGATAGAGGAGAGATTTTCTTTAGGCATTGGAGTCTGATGATCATGGTGCTCTCATGATTATTCGACGTATGATCTGTGTCTACTCTACCTTCGTTGTAGTACTTATGGACACAAGTGAAAGTCATTCGTTTATTTCCACTACCCTTGTTCGGAGCTCCGAGATTTCGACGGAGCCATTGCCTCGATTCTTATGGGTAGACACTCTTAAAAGAGCGGATTCGATTATTACACATTGGTTTCAATAGTGTGACCTTAATCTAGGAGACGCGAGCTTCGACTGTGATCTCCTAGTAGCGGTGTCGAGGCCTTACGAAGTCAACGTGGGTATGGACTTTTTATCTACAGTCCATGCTCCGATAGACTATATTAGGCACAAAGTATAGTGTATCCGCACAGATGGGGCATGATTACCTTCACTGGTGAGAGGGGAGTCTTTGTCACACAGGATGAACTTACCCAGAAGAGAGTGCAACCGTCACTCATCAGTTGGCATGCCATACCCTTGCAACAGTTGATGTGGAGAGTCTGAGATATCCTGTAGTGGTGGACCAGTATACAGATGGATTCCTAATGATGTTCTGTGTCTACCTCCCCGCAGAGAGGTGGTCTTTTATATTTACATCTACCCCGAGATGACACTGATATCTACAACAACGTATCAGATAGCTCCCATGGATGTTAGTGGGCTGCAGGTACAGCTAGAGGACTTACAGGGGGAGGGATTCATCAGGACCAGTTTTTCACTATGGGAATCCCCAATTCTATTCTACAAAAATGTGGATTGGAGTTTGAGGATTTGTTTTGACTATCAGTTCCTGAACCAGGTGACATGAAGAACAAGTACTCACTCCCGAGGATTGACAACCTCCATGATCAACTGAAGGGATCACAGAGGTTCTTAAAGATAGACCTCATATCAGGCTATCACCATCTCAGAGTGTGATACGAGGATGTAAAAAATATGAATTTCAGATGTTGGTATGGACACTAAGAGTTTTTGGGTATTCCATTCAGAATAACCAACACTCAAGTAGTATCCACGAGACTCAAGAATAGAATTATTCAGACATACCTTGATCTATTTGATATATTCTCCATCGACAACATTCTGATCTACTTGGGAACTTGAAGGAGAATTCATATCATTTGAAGGAAGTAATGGACACACTAAAATAGAACCAGCTTATGGTAAGCTCTCGAAGTGCCAGTTCTGGATCCAAGAAGTTCACTTCCTGGGACATGTCATATAAAAGGCGAGAGTTGCAGTATAGCCAGAAATGATTGAGGTGGTACTTGATTTAGAGCCACCATGGACTATGACGAAGATATGGAGTTTCTTAGGATTGGCTGGATACTGTAGGAGTTTTGTTCTAGACTTCTCCAGAGTTTAAAAATCACTGTAAAGCACCCTAATTTTAGAGGATCCTAATTTCAAAAATCTCAAACTTGCCTTCACGATGCTCATGCCTTTTTTACATTTCACCCTCATGGAGAACTGTCATGAAGCTCAAGTCATCGCAGAGAGACTTCCCTCACGATTTTAACTGAGCCAATGTAGAGCTCATATCTTTCACGGAAAAAAGATTAGCCAACGTGATGCTCTTCTTTCGTAAATCACACTTCCTTAGCGAAGTACCTTCTCGAACCGAGAGAAAATGATTATCTTCGAAAACTCTATCATTATCTTCACATATCATGAAGGGGTCAAGGCCTATTTATAGACAATTCCATCGACCCACAAACCTTCAGTGCAAAGTCATTTCCAAGTCATCTCAAATCACGAAGCTCTGATGTTCCTTCCAAAATTCACTTAAAATCGAGAACCACCATGGGAATTTTCTAATCGCAGAGTTTAACGTAATTGCGGAGGATCACCGTCAATCCCATCACGCCTTCTCCACAAAGCATCCTTGCAAAGCTCTTCACCCCCGCGGTGTACTTCAATTTTTCCATTCGTGAATCCTGACGTAATCACAAATAATCACTGCCATCATTTTTATGGTCATCGTGAAATCCAAATCAAGAAGACACTCTTCGCAAAATTCATGCCTTTTCCATATTAAAATATGATCTTTATAGAAATTATATTTTCGTGATACTCAACAAACTCCAAATTTTGGACCCCAAAAATTTTTCAATCACTGGAAATCAGTGCCACCTTGTACTTCTATTTTTGTACAGCCTCCAAATCGTTCATTACATGGTCATGGTTCTTTGTCAACATGGATTTTCAAGAAAATATCTAGAACATGTCAATTCTCCATGGAAAGGTGCATTTTCAAAAAACACAATTAACCCAAAAATAATGCATTATTAGCTTGAGGGATTTTTCCCAACAATTTTCATATATATTGACTTTTCTACCATCTCACGTTATGCATTTGTGATTTCCAAAACTTTGATGATTGTGATCGTGATGATTTATCCTCCTCCATGGAATGTCATAGTGTGAAATGACTATTTCACTCTTGCAACACTCCCACTCTGAGTATATATTCTAAAAATGGGTCTAAATCAATTATCCCACCAATATCACAGACCATTCATGTCGGGGGTTGGTCCCACCAATTTAAGGACCCTTCTTCTAATAAAGAGTAAAATTGGTTGGTATTGACCACTATGTAGATATTAGTGGTGTTCTAGATGCATATTCTTCGAAATAAATTCATCTTGGAGTTCCATATCAAAAACCATATGATGTGATTCCACAAAATTATGTTGTGATGTTCCACAACCTACAAAATCAACAAATAGACTACATTAGGATCCATGAGAACATTGATGTCAAGAAACAATTGTGTAGGAAGGTTGAGATCATAGTTTTCTTGGTATATCAATGTAATATGTCATATTTCTTCAGAAAAACCTTTAGTATACATGAATTAAGAAACCATAGTATGTCACTGTGTTATTGAAGATGCATCTATGTATGTACAGACTAGAGGTTGGGAGAAATTTGTTTCCATCTACTTCTTCCATATCATGTGAATGAAATAAAACCATTAATTTTTCCTTTTCATCGATAGTTATATTTCTCATATAATTACATCCATGGTAAATATGTACAACATAGACCTTTCATATGATCAAATTAATTGTTCCATCAATAGAGGGAATGACAGGGAAACCCCTTCTTAAAGAGAGATGATGTACTACGAGGACATACCTCTTGTTTCCTCACACATGATTAGTGATAAGAATGAGGCCTCAGAATTACCATGAATGAGTATTTTACCATCAATTGATATTTCTACAAATTGAAGAAAAGTTTTAATCAATTTAACATTAATATGGTTTTCTGAAAGCCATAGATGGAAACCAAGATAGTCTCCTTGATCTAGCAGTTTTATGAATAAAAAAAGGATTACAACATATATAATTGTTGACCAGTGCATGTGCACTCATGATTTTTTAATGATCACTCCACCCATTCCGTGAGTAATCCATCACTCATTGGTAACATTACAAAATTTTAACATGGCGGAATGCATCCAGTCCAAGAATAAGAAGAGATATATGGATAGAAACTAAGGTATGAGTCACCAACACTACCCAAGTAGCATAATTATCATTCATTGGATCATGTTATTTCTTCTCCATGACATGATATCTACTATCACTACTTTCCTTGAGGCCCTATAAATAAGACAATTTGTAATTTCACCCAACGAAAATCCATACCTAGTATAGGTGGAGAATGATAAATCACCCCAAACATTAGATACCCCATATTCAACCCATTCAAATATATGGTTAACCCTCTAATGATAATGGACTTCATTTATTCAAGGTACAACCCAATCTTGTAGAACTCTAGAACAGTAGGAGGTCACAAATCTATGATGATTCATCTAGACGTTGGAAGGACCTTCTTTAATATGGTAAAACCAGATTTTCATAGGGATCATTACAGGTTGGGAGGATCTACGGTGGATGTTACCCAAACATATAAGTTCCACCATGAACACGAAGGGTATCAATAACCTCTTTATCTGAAAGAAATATCATAATGGGATTGTTATTGAATTTTTTCCCATTGTAAAGTCCTCATGTACTCACTTGTCATTTTAGAATCCTTGGAATTTCTTCTAATGATGTTCACAGATAATTTTCTGATTTAGATAGTCCCTAATATCATCTAGTCGAACCTCCCAGTTGGATTATAAGCATTCCCTAAGATAGATCAGTGTCTTAAGAATCCTTTCTGTTAACTGGAAAATAGTTTAACCCATTAACTCTTTAGATCTCATGAGTATACCTATGAATGTATTGAATTCATCCATCATTCATGTAGAGATTCTTGATATGGTATGCCTATTAGAACATTTTATATAATAAAAATACTAATTAAAGAACTATTAGGTGTATCCTCACCCGACAAAGAATCTGTAGGTTCTATTGTGCCCTGATAACCCACCATAATGAGAAATTTTAGCTCCATCCCATTGTATATTCTAGGATTCCATTGTTCATTTCACATATATAATATATATTTATTCAATCCTTAATGAATTCACAGGTCTAGGGATATATAATTTGTTCCACAGAGAAGAAAACATTGGTGTTTTTGAGTATAAGTAAACCCATGTTATAGGTGTCACTTGTTTCCCTGACCATTTATTATATCACAGGTTCCTCCGAAACACCATCAATGAATTCGTGATAATGAAATATTCTCCCCATGTCCATGTGGATCATTGACTAGACATATTGGGTGATGTTCTATTATTGGATATGCATGTATCTCGTAATCCTTTTAGCGTAATTGATGTATCTGGTAAATGGAATCTAGATCAAAGCTATGAGATGCTGATGTGTGTTGATTAGTTATCATGTAATGTATTCACCCAAACTCATGGTATTATCTATTCCCACATAAGTACCCCATAACCTCCCACAGTTTTCCGAAATCATAGGGATTCTTACTCCACATCTATGTCATAACCATAGAAATCAAGGGATAATAGTAGAAAAATGCACAAAGGATATTAAAGTCCCCCACTATTTCCAAATTTATATTTCACCCTTTCTAAATTCATTACTCTTATATTGGTATTTGTTCCAATGGTATTACATAATTTGGACTACTAGGATGTTAATGACCTCCCCTCTGTAAACTTTTTCAAGATGGTAAACTACATCGCAATGCCTGATATTTTGTATTTACATTCAAACCTCTCTATATCCATTAAACGATGTTGTCTACGAAGTGGTATATTACATGTGATCTGTTTGATTAATTAAACATGTACTTAAATCAGTGTCATTCATTCTACTGAGACCTAGAAATAGGTTTTACAGAGTGATCAACAAGCATTGTCCACTAATACCACACCATCTGGTACGACACCATAGCTGAATGTGTTAGTTGGCAAGGAACCTAATCCATGAGGGAAATTTGAATAGTAGAATCTATCCAATTCTTTTCCTCAACCATCCTATAGTCAGTCAATTTTTTTCTGAGTAAATCAGTTATCTAGTAGTAAACTAATATCAATATCTATTATATCCTAGTGGTTCAACCATTGGAATTAACTATTCCATTTATCAAGGGTCATCCTTATATAATAAGAAATATTCCTCTAAAATTGAACTATTTTGTTCAGAATAACATTCCCATAATACTCACAAATATTTTGATTCTAGAAATTATCTACTTTTTGAAATAAATGTATAAGGACCTTATTTATTCCTAGAATTATTCCCTCATGTTTGAAGATGAAGTAGTTTTCCCTAAGGGATATTATATATAGGAGGCTGATAAAATGGTGTGTTGATCCATCATATCATTTTCTGGATAATATTATAAAATCCTCATTTAGTGAAACATAATCCCATTGTATGATACATGTCCGTTCAATGGTGTGGAAATCCACCTTAACCTAGGGGGTAATTGTTCTAATATCATCCTCATCCTATCCATACATCTATAGAAACTGGGAATAATATAAGAATATCTAACACCCTCTATCCCAATAATTCTGGTTATGATTATAGTGAGAACAATATTTGTGAATAAATGGAGTTGATGAATCGATTTTTTTTGTCCAATATAAAGTGCTAAATTTATTTTAGTCTCATGGGGTAATGAATATAATTTTGTTATGGGAATACCCGAGCTTCATTTTCAAGTATGATTCCCCTCCCCAAATCATCAGTGCGGGAAATACTCTCTCAATGGTCAAGTAGGGGTACTCCACAGTAACACATCTTCTTTTGATTCATATGAGGTCCGCCATCCAGATTTAAGATAAAACAAATTGAGGGAATTTTATTTAATAATGGGGTTGAATTCATAAATTCTCCCAAGACCTATCTACCACTCAACATGGTCCTTATGTGCATTTTAATTTCACATAAATTTTCCATATTCATCGAGTATAGCCTACAATGCTAGATCTACTGGTGTTTCATTGTTTCTATGAAAATATTTATCTGAATCCCAATGAAAAAATATTGTATGATGATTACCTTGTACTCTCACACTAGATATTCTCAATTGATATGAGAGTCTCCTACCCCTAAAAAGTATCAATATGTTCTTCCTATGTCCACCGGTTTGTGGTATTCCCAAATGTTTTGCAGAGTAGGGATGACTAGACAGTAGTTAACTATTCTATATTTCATAGACATATAGCATTGAAATCAGAGTCATAAACTAGATGTAATTGTATTAGAATCTGATATCACCATAATTTTAGCTATTAGGGGAACCCTTAGTAATGGATTTTTGGATTTTAACAAAATAAGGAGTGATTCCACAAAATAAATAAGACCAGAAGAGCATGCTTCTCCATCGAATTATTTTATCTCAGATGATAAAAATTATTTTAATAACTTCAAATGTATATCCTCAATCACCCAATGATAATATCATGACCATCACATAGGGTAGTGATCCTCTAGTATTCAGATTACATATTTTCCCATTGATTGCCACCAATTTCTAGCCATAGCAGACAACCAGGCCGTACATCTAACTCTAAAGATATTCCCATATATTTTTATTTCTGATATGTGGCTACCTTCTCAGCAGCTCATGTTGTGCCACTTTGGAAGATGAATTTTGATAGATCCTCTAGAATCTGAAATGGTATATGGCTCAAAACCACATGATTAATAATTTACCTCTAGGGAACATATTCATCAGTACATCATGGGTCATTTTTTCTATAGTGGCCCTATTCACTTCCCACCTAAAGGTGACTTAGGTTCCTCCGTCACAGAATGGTCAAATTGATTACTTGGATGGTTTGGATGCATCACATGAGGAGCACATATAAAATGAATTTGTAATTCATGTTTCACATCATAGGGTCATAATCCTCACCACATTAGATGATGGAAACTAATAGGTATGATGGATGAATTTTTGTACCAATATAATATGACCCTCAGTTAACCACATGGTTGAAGAATGCCCTCATTGGATAACTCCCTTCATTAATTATCTCTATTATAGTATTCTCCAGTCATATATAGATTATTTTTTGGGAATTTTCTAGCGGGTGTCATAGTTCTTCTTATAGATTTGACGTAACCCTAAGAGAACACTCTATAGAAATGGGTTTGATAGAATTTTCCTTTTTTTTAATCCAATGATAAAAAATACCATTGGTTATTCTAGAG
Source organism: Viscum album (assembly GCA_963277665.1). Taxonomy (NCBI): domain Eukaryota; kingdom Viridiplantae; phylum Streptophyta; class Magnoliopsida; order Santalales; family Viscaceae; genus Viscum; species Viscum album. The sequence goes on along the minus strand of OY728136.1, from coordinate 2,014,929,442 downwards.
TTCTATCTAAGATCATATGGTTCCCTTTAAATGGGATTGGATCTCTTGCACCAAATTTAGAGGTCTGGATGCATCTGGGGCACCATGGATCATGATTTCATTATGTTCTCTAAGAGTTATATTCCATTTAGAATAATGAGAATGTTCTGCATCAATATCAATTTCTTCTCCACACCACCAAATATTCCCAGTTCTTTATATTATGGAGGAAAAATATTGTGGGATCATATCTTCATGTAACATGTTGATGATACATGTTCATCTTGACTTTAACCGACATAGATTCCTAATGGGAAGAAGTGTTTCCCCTAATGAAATTAAAAACCCATTTAATGATTGTGTTCATGAAATCTGACATCGTCTATCTATTTTGAGTTCCCCATTCTATTTTCATTGAAAACAAAAAAAATTGAATGAAGAGAAGATGAAATGGTACTCTACGTACAATATCTAGTCCAACCATACATCTCACTACCATGAACATGAAAAAAGATAGATTGTTGAATTCCATAAAACTCATCTCTAACATCATTATTATGATATTGGTATTGAACCAAAGTATGTACCCTAATGATATCCCTAATAAAAATTGTTAGTATAAGATGAAGACATTTAATTCCACCTTGGTGACCCCATACACCTTAGATAAATTAAAAAAATAGTTTTTTCGTCATGGTTCATTTTCCATCAACATGGTAAGTTTTCAATGATTAGGAGATGAATGAAAAAGAGGAAAAATTCTATCATGATAAGTTTTAATACCTCAAGGAAAATAGTTTTATTATATATCATAATCTAGAGATGAAACATTATAGGAATAAAATATAATTCCATAGAAATGTTCTCCTTTTATCATTTCTAAATGTTAACTTGGTAAATGATGTCAAAAAAAAGATGGTACGTATAAAAAATCCAACAAATACGGTGCCTAAATTTTAACATCCTTAAATTATCTTTGATGTCTAATCCAAAAATAATTCTCTTTGAACATCATTGATGGATAACACATCACACCTCCGACCAAGGACATGCTTGTCAAGTAGTAATTTTCATGAGGAACCCTATGGGCTTGGAATTATGACCATAGACTATATTAAAATGGTCTAAGTAGTATGAAGTTATAATATTTACAAATATTCAAGGTATATTGGCCTTAAACTATTTCCAATTGGTCTTATAAAACCACACCTTACACTATTTGTAATATTTCCACGAAATATCACCTTAAAATATTTTTTCTGTTACAATATGAGCTCTATGAATTTAAAATAGAATATTCCGAAGTATATGATTTATTAATTAAAACAATAATGGACAACATCATTAGTTCAAGATTTTAAACTAAATACTTACCCAATGCAATGAATATAGGATTCCCATGATAAATGTGAGGGATGTCCAGAAATGTAAAAATACTCAACACACATCATTAAACTATAACTTTACCTCATATCATAAGCATGTGATTCCTCAAAAAAACACGAGAGACACAATTTAGTTATCAGATAGGGTTTCATTAATTTCAGTTGTAAGTATCCTACCACATCTTTTCATCCTGAACTATCTATTTCATGATTCACATTCCCATGGAATATGTAGGGGTAACTATACACCTTTTCTTCATCCTAATCTATGAAATTACCAACCCGTTGTGACCACGTCCCCATATATGATCTAAAAATTATAACCTTTTATTATGATATATTTTTACCGAGGTATTTATTGAATATATGGACCACCTAGGCTCCACTCATGATGGATTTTACCTCTATGTTCCAAATAGGATCCCTTGAGACTAACATCTTCATAATTCATGCATCATGACATTAAATTATTTTCCACATTTACCCTGGTCCAAGAATCATGAATTTAAAATATATTCCAATAGTCCAATCATCATGAATTTAAATTTTTTATCAGGATCTTGGAATTATGATCCTAAAATGTGTGCAACTAAATTCACGATTTTTTCATGTGTTGAATAGAATCCTTGGATTATTTCAGAAATATTTCTAACCCATTCACTACTAATGAACATCCTCAATCCACCTACACATAGGCCAAAGATCTGAAACACTAAACTAATATAAGTCATAATTTGAGTTTTATGAAATTAAACTATAAATAAAAAGATCCTTTGTGCATGATGTTAAACTACAATATTAACATGAATGAAATTGGAAATCCTGATATGTTATGTATGGGTGGAATAATGAATCCTACCTTGTATGTAGCTTTGATTCCCATATGATAATTATGGGATGAAAAAATATCATATTCCTTAGCACACGATGCAATATTGTAGTCATAACCAATATAAAATTTGGATTCCACATATCCTAATAGGTGGAGATTAATTTTCCCCCTCTTAAAGGGTATCCCCTTGTATAATCGGTCTTATATCATGTAACATTCCAAAAATATGTGTGTCCTTATTACTATCCCCATGGTATATGTAGTGGTTTCATGATATCTCATCCAGGTCCCACCCCTTTTCATCAACTCATTATGGTTTCCCCTCATCAGAAGCATCATGAGATCAACCATGGTTACAATATATCCATGTTTTATGTGGATAATTGTACCTTTTTCACTCCATTCATATCTGGTTATCACTCTTTAAATCCATGAATGTAAAATATAGGACACACATTCTCCCATTATTTCTATCATTACAAATTTCGATAAGAAAATATATATTCCCTATTGTAGGAATTCAAACGATAAATACTAATGTCCATATAACACAATGTTAAAATACTATCTTATCCCAAATGAAACCATGATTTTCTATATGATATGTGTGTAATGAAAATAAACTCATCTTTGTATATTACGGTGATGCCTCCAATTAATATTATGTGATGATAAAATGTCATTACCCCATATAAGAAAATGATTCCTCATAATATGGTATGGTATGATTTCCTTTCCATATAGGGCATCACATATTCAATAATACTCTCCAACCATGCCACACCTCTAGAACTACATAGGTCTTTTTTCCCATCATCCATTGATACGCAGTGATGTTTGGAAATATCCTCATTGGATAAATCATCTTCTACAAATAATTATGGTGTGTTTCCCCACCATGAAAATATTGATCCATGAATAATACAATGGTATTCAATTGTGTGGAAAAATAACTCAGAGAGAAATCTGTATTCTATCTGGGACATTCCCTATTTCCACATCCAAATATTGAGAATTATTTTATTTGTGAATCCATCATACCGTAGTGTGAATTGGACCAATAACAGTATTGTTCCAATGCCACATTGTCTTAGTAATAATCCTATGAACACACCTTCAACTTCCATTGGAATCAAATAAGATTTCAATTATTTCAACCTTTGCCAATAGTCAATCAAACATGGGTTCAACCCATCCTAGTCTATCCTATGTATAAAACCTATGTTTTCAATAATGAATTATTTTATCCATGTTCATCAGTCTGGAAATTTTTACAATCTGGGCATTTAAATTTTTAATATTCCTAACTATATTTTTTGGTCACTTTCTCCTCTTTTTGTGTTATCCCTAACCTGAAACATAAAATATATACTAATCCTTATTTCTCAAACCTAGCATAGATCAAATGATCTTAGATGATAGGGGGAATTCTCTTTATGAGAGATCCATGTACATTATTGTCCTATGTACTCAAAACTATGATCATAAACTAAGGTCACATAGTCTATGATTTGTGACCTTAATATTTGTTCTAGTTTTCTATGGAAATTTTATGCAACATTAATTGGCCATAAGGGACCCCCCTTTCTTTTGTCGTAGATTCTCCTCTATTAAATACATGTCCCATAGATAAAAAATACCCTATGGACTATGAGTGGGGAAATAAAAAAAATTTCAATATGTATAAACTATTGGACCATAAACTAGAAACTCATATCTATAAATCACGACATTAGATTTTGTTCGTGTCATCCGAGGAATGGGCATTGAAATATCGGTTATATTTTTTCTTCAAATCAATTTAGTTAACCTCTCATAAGTTCCATACACAAATATATAAGATATTTTCCTCCATGGTCCAAGATTTATGACTATTAAAATATAACACCTTCATTAATCCACACTCTATGGTCATAAACTTGGATCTTGAGTCCATGAAACATAAATTTTAATAGTGTGAATGTTTCCATAGGAATCTGTTTCATATTGTAATGAATTGTTCCACTCAATACACGTCATATTTTGATTCCTCAATGATGAATGTATCCTTTTAAGGTTATAACCATATGTTACAAGCATATATACCCTAAATTTTGGGTCAGTACTCTCAGGGATTTCATATGTTGAATTAGGTGGCCTCTTTAGACAAGAATTCACATTATGTAACATCAATTCAATGCAATATAGGTTTCATTAAGACCCACGATATTTAGTCAAATAATTATTAACATGAATTATTTACCATTTTAAATAAAACTATAAGATTAAACAATGATTCCATGGTCAATGAATCATGACATTTTACAGTTTCTCGCTTATATTGTTGACATACTATGCAACATCAGGTGGCCTCCTAGACCCATCATTTCACACCAGGCTACCTATCCGAAAACAATACCACATTCTCTATAATATATAAATCCCAATTATCCAAGAATACTGATATTAAATTATGTATCTCTCACCCTATATTCTTTTTCATTGTTTAGGGTAATCTATGATCCTTTTTCATCATGATACCCTTTAGATAGTTCCCTATTGTTTTACACTCTCACTATAGTGATCCTACACTGTAATACATTATCATTATATAACTATATATAATTAATTAAAAATTATACCAATATATACCTAAATAATATAAATGTTTAAAGCCTTTGGAAAGATGAATATAAACACTACTAAATATGTGTGATACATTATACCCCTCTAGGATCTTCATGTCTAGAATCCTTCGTAGATATATAAAAAAAATATATATTCATAACCTAGTGAAAGAAACACTAAAATGGGTGAGGTAAAATTCTCCACAAGAATTAACAAGATAGATATGTAAGCATATTCATGAGAATTATGGTATGATGACATGATCATAAATATATATTTTTAGACCCAACATATCAAATATCATATACATGAATCGTGAAAAAATGAATGGTAGTTCATAAGAAATGAATCATAATAAATTAAATAACCTAATCTATGAAAGAATAAAATAGTAATAAAACATGGAACTGTGGTAGACACATAATATTTTAATATGATTTTTATATTATCCAATCAATTGCTGCCAATGCCTTCTGAACAATATGGTTTAACTCTTGATTTTGTCTTGGTAGTCATGGTTTACTCCCATTATTGTTTTAGTAGCATGAGTTCACTCCTAATAATATCTTGGTATTCTTATTTCACTCCCATCACCATATTAGTAGTCATGGTTCTTTCCCAAGATCATCTTAGTCTAGATTTGGTGATATAGATAATTACATAATGTTTCGGACGGAGAGGTAGGTCCCGTCCATCTGATAATTAAATCATAAATAAATATTCCACGTGATCATAAAAAATCATAAAATAACGCATGAAATGAAATTTGTATTATAAACATGTAATCATATTATAACATGTGAAAAAATTTATGTTTCATAATCATTACATAATTTTCATAACCCGTGAAAATAAGTTGTCTTAAAATCATATAACCCCTGAAAGAGATATGGGTTTTACAAATATCATGCCCTCAAAACCTAATCCATTAAATGAAATAATATGAATGTGAACATTTTATAAAATAAAAATAAATTCATGAGTTAATCTACTGTATATTATCATAGATGGAAAATATATTTGGTATATATTTTAAAAAAACTCCTTTTATACAATATCATTTTATTTTTGTCGAAAATTGGTTTTAAAACAAAAACCTTTTAAAAAGATTTTTCATTGAAAATATATTTTATTTATTATAAATAAAGAATTGAAAAATATAAAAAATATAAAAAATATTTTTCCTTGAAATTGGGATTCAATTATCTTTTGAAAGCATTTTGGAATTTATTTTAAATCATGGATTTCGAATTCAATATATATCAAACCGTTGAGCGAGGCTGTCATATTTTACATAAAAATATTATCTTATGTAAATAAGACTAGAAAAATTTTACTAAAACATGAGGATGTCTTCATTCAAAATACGATAAGAAAATTAATAAGTTATCTTGAGTGATGGATGCTGATATTTCTATAATTTTAGAATAATCATTAATAATATTGAAAAGTGAGGTCATTGTTTCAATAATCATTTATCACATGGTAACATGTTATCATACTGTTCTTATATGAAAAATAATTAAATCAAGAATAAAATATCATGAAAATAAGTAAATTCCTAAAATGTCATGTAAAATAGAATTATATACACCCCCAAAAGAATTTATGTTCATAATAGAAAACGGTTCTCAAAGAAGTGAAATTTAGACAATATTATTTTAGTTATTCGGTCAACATTGAAACATAAATCCAATGAAATAAAGATCATATTATGAGTATTTTAGTACCGATAAATTTATGTATTGTAATCATTGAATACATCAATGGGATGTATACGCACCACAAAAAAGTGTGCGTTGTGAATAATGAATGTATCTCAGTAAAATAAAAATGTGAGATGAAATACCCATACCATTTGTCCTATGTCACATCATACTAATTAAAACCAATTATATAATAAAATGAAATTTATTATAAATCAAATACATGACCATGTGATTTTATATAAAACTATATATGGTTTAATTATGACCCTATATTACCATTTTTTTAATATTCATCTGTTCTGTTTTAGCTTTTGGTAATATCCTCTTTGTTTTCTGCATGTGTCTTAATTTATTATATCTTTGGTCCTTATAATTATATAATGATTTCTATAATTTATATCATGGTATAAATATAATTTATTCAGATTTTTTTCATTATTTTATTCTATATAATATGTAAGTATGATGTGGAATACACAGTTAATTGAGACGGTACGTCGTACTTACACATGAATGTTATTTCTGTTTAATTGAACTATTGAAATAATGAATGTAAAATAAATAAATAAATGTATATTTATATGTATAATTATTATATTATAATTATTATATCATATATATCATATATATTTACTAAATCCATCCTTAATACATTACATATTTTTTATGAATGAATCACATCGCATTGAGGGGGTGATAGTCCAGTCTTCTGTAAACAAAAATATAGTATTAATGCCAAATGAAAGATAAAATGTACATGTTATAAAAGGATTAAATAAAAAATATAAAATATGAAATATATAAAAATAGTTTGCAAGATTATTTCTACTGGGATAGGTGGTAGAAGAAAAATGACCAATCATCGTTTAGTGATGTTATAGTTTGTCGTACATATAAATAATATGTCATTTCTTATTAGATTGATGTGTGTATATGTGTAGAAAAATACTAGATTAAATCATATTAGTATATTAAGTATACTGGAGAATTTATACTACCATTGAATAAAGATATGGGAAGAGGGAGAATGAAAATAAATGAATGGACTTTGTGAGAAGACGTTAACTCATAATGGGGTTGCAAATTTTACTTTATGGAAAAATACTCCCTAGATTGATTTCATCCAATTTGGTGGATTCAAGGAGAAAGAAATGGATAGTCTAATATGTATAGGGGAGATATTTTCTGATGTTTTGTGGTTTGAGTGGTGTGACGAAGAGGTAGATTTGGTGGTCGTTTATATGGAAGGGAAATGACACACTTGGACTTTTTGAAAACAAGATTGGTGTATCAACTATTTTACCTAAAATAATTTATACCAAAAAACAAAACTCAATAATGGAAGGTTAATATGCAATTTATTTTCATAAAATTTGGTTTTTGACATGTTTCTAGGTCTTTTTTCATAAAAAATATAAACTTTAGTAATTTTTTAACATACTTTTTATTTTCATCATTGTAATCAATTTTAATAACATTCACTAATATTTTTGGTCAAAAACAATGTTTTTATTATTAAAAATTAATTGTTCTTCAGAATAAAAATAAGGAATCCATTTTCAAAATTCTTATCACATTATTTTGATATAATAATTTAATATTAATCTTCCAATTGGGTTGACAATGTGGGTTTTAAATGTTAACATTTCAAAAGATTACTATGTTATTATACCCATGAACAAAGACAAATTGATCTAAATTGCCTATATTTTACTAATTGATAAAAAATTATAATTAATCATAGAATCTAATTTTAATTTTAATTTCCCAATATAAATAAATTATATTTAAAATAATTTTTTAATTCAAATATGGTATTTTTCATAATTCATACAAAATTTTTTTTTCTCAAATAAATTCCATAAATTCACCCTATGATAATATCAACATTATAAATAAAAAATATGGGTTATTTTATTAAATAAAATTTATTAATGTGTTAAAATTATTTTTATTATTTTTCATAAAAGGATATGAATTGTCGTTCGTTTTATAAAATAGTTTTTTGGACATATAATGTGTTTACAAAAAATTATATCATTTATTATCAAATTCAATTATTATTATAAAACCGTCACAACAAATATTTGAAAATTATTTATTCCTAATAATATTAAAATGTTTAATTTCTAGATTATAATTTTTATTTTTAAATAATTATAGCAATAAAATGATGTTTTGTAGAAGCATCGTTGTTTTGTGTATATTACTCCAAGTTGGTGTCGAATGACATATACACTGAGTTAGTGTTTCATGGATCATATTCCATGTTATCTTTGTGTGTAACAAATGCCAATTCAGTTTCTCATTTTAATGTTAGTTATGTGTGAATGGAATTTTTGACTTTGTGCATTACATGACATAATTGAAAATATAAATATTCTAGATTATAAATGATCATAAAAACTCGAGGAGTAACATTCAACCCCCCCTAAAATTAATTTCACCCTAAATGTTTTTCAATTTGGTAAAAATGACCGAGGATACATCAACATCATAATATCTCTATGTTCCCACATAACATACTATAACTTTTGATTTCTCAACAAAACATTGAATGGGTGAGTGTTCTTATTTCATATATCATTTTTTATATGATCCAAAATATCAATTTCTTATTCCTCATTAGATAGATCCTACTCTGGAGGTATATCCTATGAGGTTAGTACATGTGTCAGGGTTGGTACACAATTCTTCAATAGAGATACATGGAACACATAATGGACTTGAGTGATATTTGGGGGAAGTGACGAGTGATATATAACATCCAAATACGATCAATAATATCAATGGGACTGATATACAAAGTTCTTAGTTTACCTTTAATTATGAACCTTATATCCTTATTCTAGGTAGATATTCATTTAAACACATTCTCTCCAACATAAAATTATTAATCATACCAATGGTTATCATTATAACATTTATGCCGACGATGAGATACCTTAATACGATGTCGAATGATTCTAACCTTCTAGACCATTTTTTCAGCGATATTATTCCCCAATATAATTGTTTCTTTAATAACATCCCAACATGTTGGAGCTCCATTTTTCTTCCTATATATGGATTTATATAGTTCCATCTAAATTCTAGAGTGATACTATTTTTGTAAAACAAATCTACTAGAGGAAGGGGTTGATCGCAACCACTTATGAGTTACAAAGAGCCATATCTAAACCTATCATAGAGGGTTTGAATTATTCTATTAGACTGGATGTCTATTTAGTGATGATAAGTAGTGCTGAAACTCAGTTTTGTATCAATGTATTGATAAAGTCTTCACTGTAACATTATGTTAAACCAAGGATCCCAATCTAATACGATGAAATGTTGTACTCTATATAGGCATACCCCATCCTTAATGTATATCATGGAAAGCTGATCTAGAGAGTAGTATTTTCTGGTAGTGATTATATTTTCTATTGCAGTGAGGTGATTGAATAACACAAATATATTGTTAAACCCTTTAGAGGTTTCTAGTAGTCCAATTACAAAATCAATAGTGATGTTCTCCATTTTTCATTCAGGTATGGGTAATGGATTCAAAATTCACTTTGAATTTTTCCTTTCACCCATAACAATTAGGAATTATATGAACTATGATACAAACCCTATCATATGTCTCTTCATATAATCCAACCAGAAGTATTTATTCCATGTCACGCAAAACTTCATAATTCTTGTATGAATATTGAATGAAGAACTACGATCTTATTCTAACAAATACTTATTCAAATCGAGAATTGAACGGACACATACAAAGTTTATAAACCTCATTATTCTTTATTAATCAAGGTTAAAAACAATAATATTTCTAACATTATTTTGTAGCATTAAAAAGTCATTCGTTTCCTCTTTAATCTTTAATCCCATAGAAAGTTGAACATTTATTTGAGAAAGATAGTATTTTTTCCTTTCTATATTATTTCATCTATCCTATGAAAATCTAAAAATATTTCATATTTTATGATCCTTATAATGGATATGATAGAATCATCCTTCACTCTCAAAGCATCAACCACCATGTGTTGTTTCCCACGATGGTAACATATTTGGCTGTCATAATACTTTATATACTTTAACCATTTTTACATGAATCTATTCAACTCCCAAGGGGTGAATATTTATTACGATGTTTTATAACCATTATATATATATATATAACTTTTCTCCATAATGGAAACTCCTAAGAATATTTAATGAAAAAATAATCATTGGTAACACCAAATCATGAGTAGGGTAATTTTTCTTCAGAATCGTAAAATACTACAAGGAAAAAAGTGATAACCATGTTATTATACTTAATAACACTTCTCAATCCCTTCATGGATTCATTACTATATATTTGAAAACCTTATACACTATAGGATAATGTAATCATAGGATAACTGAATTACCATCCTTTTAGTTCCATGAAATTTTCTTCATATTTATCTATTGAAATTATCATGACACCTGTAAGAGTTATCATGGTCCTAGGATTAGATATTGAATATAAATTATTCATAAAATATACATAATATCCACCTAAACTATGAATGATATAGATCTTAGTCACCATGTATGGTCTTGGACATCATTCAATGGACTCAGAATTTATTGAATCTACTCTTACACAATATTTTGAGACTATGTGGGAAAAAATCAATCCATTTTCCATAAAAATTCATTCTCTAAAGTGTAATATATATTTTTCTTCCTTATGGTATTTAGTAAAATTCTATGGTTTTAATCATTTTCATTCTTTAATTTTTAATAGGTAATAATATCATCTATAAATACTGCCACAAATACATCAATCTAATCCTTAAATCCTTTATTAACTAAATCAATCAAAATTACAAGAGAATTATAAAGGAAAAATGCATTATTAAATATTAATTGTGTCCAAAAAATGTAAGGAATGCATCCTTAGGTATATAATCTTTCATGAATATCAATTAATTATATTTTTAATAAACGTCAATCATGGAAAATTAATAAGCTCTCGGTAGTTGATTGAACAAGTCATTAAAATATGGAAGAGGATAAATTTTCGTCATTGGGATCTTGTTCAACTTGTGTCAATAAATTAATAGAATAATTATTACATACCACTTTTTCAGAAATATAATAGCTACACCCCAAGGTGACACACAAGACAGAATGAATCCCTAATCACTATTTTCTTGTAGTTTCTTCATTAGTTCCAGAAAACTAATCGAGTACATTCTATATGGAGTCTCTAAAAGTTCTGTCCAACCAGGTTAGAGTTTTATTGAGAACATAACTTCATAATTTTTTGAATGGATAAAAAAATCTTTTGTAAATACATACAAGAAATCCTGAATAATAGTTATGTCGTCAATATTGATTTTATCCCAAAAATTTTAAAATAAAAAACACTTTTAACAGGAATTAATACCTAGACAGAAGATGTAATCTCCAATAGAATTTCATTATTATCATCACATGGGTGAATTATCATAAGAGGGTTTGAAATATCAAACACAACATCCCTTAATTGAAAATTGATATCGAAATTATGAAGATAAATCAATTCCATGACTACGATGTCATCAAATATAACCAATGGATGAATTCAATTATTTTCCACATGTAATTTCCCAAAAACTTCAACAAGAGATGAGTCATAGAAATGATGTGATATCATCACACCATTAGGTGTTTTCATTACAAATTAAAATTATATTTTTTTGGAGGAATCTCAAAAACCATAAAAAATTTATTAGATATGAAATAGTGGGTAGATACAAAGTAAAATATGATAGTTGCAGTTCATGATTTGATGGTAAGTTTTCCTTCCAAAATGTATTTATCACACCCCTCATCTGAAGGTCTGTTTTCATGAGATATAACCTTTTCCCTCATTTTAATATGTATTTTTCATCGATTTTCATCATTGGACCTTAGGTTTATGTAGTGGTTAGTATAATGATCATTTTCCATACACATGTATCATGGAATTGTTGGAGGTTTCTTATTTTTCCTATTTTCCCTATTAACCATGTAATAATACTTATTCCCCAAACATCAGCAATGAAAAAACTAATTTTCTTCCCTTCCACACATATAAAATTTATTATACCCCTTGAGTTAATTTCCACCATTCTTCTTCACACATTAACATTATAAATTAAAGAACATCTTCTTTTCTCCTTGTTTTTTATATCTTCAATGAAACTTTACCATCCTTTTCATGTCAAAACAGTGGTATTTATATATGAGACCATGATCTATTTGAAACATTATTGCACAACACACAATATCTTCATAACTACTAAAGTATCTTTTGGCTAGTTCCCTTATAATACTAGGATTTAATCCATAGAATGACCTATCGGATTTACATTCAATTTAGATGATAATTAATGAAGCATGCCTCAGAAGTATCCAGAAATGAGCATCATAGGTACCAAAATATTCATCATTCACATGATAGAACTAAAATTATTCTTTTTTAGGTCATGGTTTGAATAATCCTTTGAAATAATTTATTTGAAAAAATTCTCGACTCATCCAAATCAAGGGAAAAATCTAACCTAGCATCCACAAATTCATAATTGTTTTCAACCACTAACCTTCAGTATGTTTTAATCGATAGAAATCTAGAATGAATTTTTCATTCTACAAACACTGGAGAAGGAAGAATATATTTTAAATAGTAATGATCCATTGAATAAAATAAAGTGGATCAGAATACCCACTAAAAGAAGTTAATAATTTCCTCATGAATGACTCAATAGAATGTTGTTACCTCCAATACTCGTTTGTATGTCTATACGATTCCTAGCTTGAGAAATTTGTTTGAGGATAAGAAATGTTTTTTTCATTCATGATCCAATTATATTTAGTTTCTCAAGATGATAATAATTCCATTGTCCACAATAATCACCATTTTCAAGGTACATTTAGGTCCAATCATTGAAAAAAAACCAAATATCAAAGACTGATAAGTAGTTATCATATCATTGAACAACATAATCATGAAAAGAAACTAATTTTATTTCTAAATTATGACAAATTCCTTGATTTAAGACAATAGAGTTTTATCCTATGTTATTCATCGATATCCACTATTTAAATCCTTCGTGATGTTTCGAGAATAGTTTTTAATTCCAAAATCAAATCCCTTGAGAGTGTCAAACCATGTGTGTACCAAGGCCTATTGTTGTGTACCAGATTACACCGATCCAGATCCAGAAAATCTTATTGTTTTGGATACACCCAGGTACATATATACCAGATCCATATCCTCTTATAGTATCCAAATATAGATTTATTTCATGGAAACCCCATTCTATATCCATTAAAAAATATGAGGCTAATTTTCTATACATTCCCTTATCCATATAGTAATCTATTGACATGTCCTTATGAATCTCACTAAGATTCTCTCATCCTAGATTCAAAATGTTAATTAATCCTTTTTTCAAAATCAAAATATAGAAACCCTCTCTTATCATATTTTTCTATTAAATAACATTTAATGAATAATTGAATGTTTTATAAATAGAATCCAAAAAACCGTACAGGTATAGTTCTATTATAAATATGGAATCATAAACACTGACATAAAAGATAGATAAATTTTCTCCAACAACGTTCTTCTTGAATAGAATCATTCATAGACTGATAATACATAATACATATCTTCATAACTAGGGTAAGGAAACATAAAAAGGGCTTCTCTCAAAGGCATTATAATGAAAAAAGAAAGATATATGTGAATAATCATGAGCATAAGGGTTTGAGAACATGATCATAAAAATTAAATATCAAACCCAACATATCAAAGATCATATACATAAATTAGCGCATTAATCATGTCATTTCATAAGAAATGAATCAGATAGAAATAAATATCATAATACATAAAACCATTGAATTAGAATAACGCATTGATTTGTGGAAGGAAAATAAGAAAATAATACGATTTCCATAGTTTATAAGGTATCACTTTCAAGTCCATAATGGAAGTAAAATTGCACTCCCAATACCATCTTGGTAGTCATGGTTCACTACCATGGCCATATATTTACCTTGAGCATGCTCCTCATAGCATTTTGGTCATCATGGTTCACTCTCGTATCCATATTAGTAGTCAAGCATCATTACCAAGACCATATTATTCTATCTCATGAGATATAAATCGATACCCAATGCATTGAGGGAGATATGGGCCTCACCCATCTCATAATGAAATCATACATACATATGAAACAAGATCATAAGTAATCATATCCTGACATAAGAAATGAAATGGGTATTTTAAAAATGTAATCATAAATTAACTTATGGAAAATGACCCATTTCCTAATCCTTTCAATCATAAATATTATCCATGGTAGAAAGCGTGTTTCAAATGTATATAACCATTGACAAAGAAATGATTTTCATAAAAATAATTACATAATCACATAATTCATTAAAATAAAGAATACAAATGTTAACATTTAATAATTTAATATATATTTAATGAGTATTATATATGTATGTTTTCTTATATGGTAAATATATTTGAAAAATCATTTAAGAACATTTATAGAAGAAAATGTACTTTTTTCATTGAAAATGATTTTAATACATGAATACATTTGAAAAAAATTTCCTTTTAAAATTCCTCTGAAAAAAAAATAAAAGAATCATTTAAAATAATTTTTTTAATTCCTACTTCCTTGAAAAATGGAATCAAATATTATTTTTTTAAAAAAATCAAAGCCACTTGAAAATCTGGTTTTTGAATACAATAGATTTCCATCTGAAGAGAGAGACAACAAGATTTTACTAAAAACATTATCTTAAGCTCCAATGAGTTAGAAATGATACAAATAATTGAATATATCTTCTATAAAAATATTATATGAAAATTAATTAGTGTTTTTTAGATATGGATTATGATATTTCATTCATTTAATAATAATCATAAACAATCATGAAAAGTGATGACATTGATTCAAAAAAACACTTATCACATAGTAACATGGGATGAAAGTCACCAATAAGAAAAGGAAATTAAATAAACTTTAAAATATCAGGAAAATAATTATATTCATTATATAACATATAAAATAGAATTATATACACCTCGATAATAATTTAGGTTCCTAAAAAACATGACTTGTAATGAATGAAAATTGAGCCAAAACAATCAAACATATTTAGAATCTTCTGAAAAATAAATCCCATGAAATAAATAATTTATAATTGATATGTAAATACATATAGTTTATTTATAATAATCATTGAATACATATATGGTCAGTTTAAAGAACACATAAATGTAGTGGGCGGTGAATGAATCATGTATCTCGCATAAATAAAAAGTGTGATGAAATCCCCTTACCTTGTGTCTTGGCACTTGTCATATTCATTATAACCAATTTATAATAAATATAATTTATTATAAATTACATAATTAATAATATTGGTATATCTAATTCCATATATGTTTTTTTCATGACCTTACATTACCCTACAATTAACATTCATATGGTACGGTTTATCTTCGGGTAACATCCAATTTGTTTTTTTGCACGTGTGTTAAATTGTTATATCTTTGATAATTGTATTTAAATCAAGATTTACAGAATGTAAACTATGATATATATCATTTATTCCATATTTTTTTAGTATAATAATATATATAACATAGTATTATGAAATGTAATACATAGTTCATGGAAACAGTAAGCTGTATGTATGCATGAATGTTATTTTTGATTAATTATAGTGTTAATGGAAAGAAAGTGAAAATTTATATATGTGTATATATATATATTTATCATTATTATAGTGGATTTATTATATCATATATATCAAATATATTCACCCAATCCATGCATAATACAATCCATGTAGTTTATGAGTGATTTACATCACTTTGATGGGGCGATAGTCCACACTTCCTCAAACGAAATTATCATTTTAACAACAAATTGAAAGTAAAAATATATTCCTTCTAACAGGAATAAAAAAGATTAAATACAGAATATATATAATATATTACCTATATTAACATATTTTTCTTCATAATATCATCCATGGTACTTTTTAAAGTAAAAAATGCTAAATCATTATTTAATGAGGTGGTAGTTCTCCATACACATAAATTATATGATTGTGGAACATAGTTGTAGGTATGTGTAAGGTTAAATTTAATCCATAGCATACAATCTCCCAATTATTTTCATTAATATTTTTTTATTATAAAATAATGTTATAAATTAGTATAATGTGTGGAGAATAAAAATAAAAAGTAGGATCTTGAGTGACGACATTACCCCTTAATCAGGAAAATACTATTGGATTGTTCGAAATCTATTTTTTAGATTTATCTCTATCCAAATCTAGGATTCATGGAGTATGGAAGGAGTTTTTGGATGTTTATTGGACATATCATTACTGAGAATAAGTGGTTTTTGAGGTTTGAATAATATTGAGAGTTGGTATCCTTTTACAGGGAAAAGAATGGGGACAAATGGTATTTTTAATAACTAGTTAGGCGAACCCACAGGTTATCCTAAACAAGTCATAAAACCCCAAAACAATCATGGAATTAATTGTAATTAGAGAATAATGTACATAAAATGGGGGTTTAACAAGATTGAATTTCTTTTTGGGACATAATTTTATGGTTTAGTACTTTGATAACCAACTTATTCACTTAATCATTAAAACTAATTTTTAATCTTATTCACTATTTTTTATCAAAAACAATGTTTAACATATAATAAATTATATATACATATATATACAAATATTTAATCCATTTTCCAAATTATAATCACATAAATTGAAAAATTAAATTAATATTAATCTCAATGTTTGGTCGACAATGCGGGTTTTTATTGTAACAGGATTCAAATGTATTCTACAATTTTGTAGCCAGGATCAAAGGGAAATTTATCTAAATTACTTAAATTTTAATAATTTAAAAAATAATTTTATAATTATATTTTAAAAAATTTAAATTTTTTTAACTATATAAATTAAGTGTATAAAAAGGTTGTCCTTAATAATAATTTTCTATTTTCCATTATTCATCCCAAAATAATGTTTCAATGTAAAATTCCCATAAATTCACCATCAAATAATTATAAATATATATTAAAAACTGAACATTATTTTATCAAATAAAATTTAAAATTTTTTCTCAATTTAATTTTAAAAAACTATATAAGGATATGACAAGTAGATCATTTTAGAGAATAATAATTGTAAACATATAAAGACTTTTCCAAATATTATATATTTCATTATAAATATTATAAATTTATATAAAAACATTCTAAGAAATATGACTTTATTTTGAAGGAATTTTTTACATATTTAATTGAATGACATAAATAAAAATTTAATTTATTCAAAAAAATGCCCATAAATACTCAGGGTGTTACACTCACTGCCCGTACAATTTATCTCAGAGGGTACTTTTTACAATTTTTTATATATCTCGTTCACATTATGTTAAACTATGTAATATATAGTCCTTGCCTCTTGACATTAATGAGTATATTCAAAGTCAAAATCACATTTCATTACACTATATGAGTTATCATCCTCATAAAATGATGTTAAATTTCATGTTCCAAATCCCGATCACACTATGTAAAACTGTGGGATTTATCATCCTTATCATATGACATTAAAATTCATGTATATCATCCCCATTGCATGATGTAAGATTTGATATCCTCTTAAAGCCCTATTTTCCTCTCTAGTAATAGACATATATTTCATTGTTCTTATTCATAAACCATATATTTGAAATTGAGATAATTATTCTCTTGGAAGACATGTCTAGCCTTTATTCAGAACAATATTCCTTCACAATGTTCTCAATTTGATGTTTCTTTAATTCCATTATTGTTAGACCCCATTTGAACATTTTATCACTTCATCTCCGCTCTTCACCTTCCTATTTATTTAGATCCCCATCAACACCCAAAAAAATGGTTACCCCTTGATGGATTATTACCATTCCACACTGTCTCATCTACTATCATGATAACACAACCCAGAAGCCTTTTGATGAAATTTTGTTAGATTTACCTTGTTTTTAAGATGATCAGCGATCAAACCTAACTTTTTTCCCCATTATAAAGAAACTGATAGTTGATTATTTGTATTGGACATGGTTTTATGTACACCTATATCATCATGATACCTCATTTGATCTCCAAATAATGGGATTATTGATTTATTCTCACTATTACCATATGGTTGGGTATAATTCAGTTCCCCTAGTTTTACCTCACTTATGAACTAGTGCATGTCATAAAAGTAGGTCAGTAGTCAAGAGGACCCCATCCACTAACCATAACACTTATTGGATTGGAAAATCATGTTGGTCAATCAACCAATTCTGATCATGAGTGTTTATACTTTTAATGACACAATAATGAAATGGTCCAATCACATAGTGGAATAATGGTTCCCCCAAGAACTTGAGTCATTTCGTCTTAGGGATCAATCCTTTGTTGATTCATCAGTATTAGTGATGTTTGAAAATAAAATGTCAAAAAATAAATATTTCCCAGCATAAAGAGATGATTCAAAAAATAAACATCAATACTTTTGGAGTTTCATCTAAATATTTAATCCACCACTTTTCATATAGATAAACAATATTTCCCTATGGATAAAATCTATTGATGAAGCATTCACAATCATCCCATGTCAATTTCATAGCCTCTAGAGTCCATTGTTTCTCTTCCAGATCACCCACCCATGCCTTCTATATAGGTAAAACCACTTCTGCCCTTATCTATGTGTTTTATTGGTTGTAATGACACTCTTCCACTAGAGACTCCACCTCCAATGGCTTAGCCTAAGATTCTACCAACTCCACCCACATAAGGACATTGATCATAGCTTTAGTTGAAATGAACACAACATGCTCATGTGCCTACCCTTCCAAGAGATAGATCTATTACTCATCCACCTGATGTGAATGAATACAATACTCCTTCAATTTTTTCGATCAATATCAAACAAAAACCACCAGGTCTGTGACTGTTCGGTGATGATGTCTTAATCTAGTGAGTATCTAACAGAGTCCACCATGAATTCCCCCAACAGACTGCCCCACAGGGGAGAGATTCCACCCATTTTGTTACGTCAACCATTAGGTTTTGGTTGATGAACATCTCTATATACCTCCATGACTTATATAATAAATTGTTGTTTATCCTCATCAGATTCCATTCTAAAATAAATTAATTCATCATGAATCATTGGCTCGTATATTGGGAAGTCCTCCAAAACATCTATCTCAAATCATCCATAGGAATGAAATGGGGTTGTATGAAATACTTCAATTTTTGAAATAGATCCTCAACAACCCCCTCATCAATAGAAGGATCCACATAAACCTCATTTTCTCCTCTATCATTGACCCAACCATCTTAGACTCATTGATCGCCTCTGTGGGTGACACAATCATGGTGACTTTTGATGACACTCTTTTTGTAGTAGCCTCTGTAGATGGAAATTTTGGGTAAACTGTATATTTCACTCTCTACATGGTCACAACTGTTGTCGACGTGATTCTCGTCTCCTAAATTTGGGATTCAGTAGTAAATTTCATCTCCTCTCGAGCATCTATAATGAAACCAACCACCAAATCCCATTCAAAAACCATTTCCAGTTAAATCTAAATAGTTTTTCTAACCAATGTGGCCTTCCAAATCATCTCCTCTAGGAGTACAACACATTTTTAAAACTCATTAACTTCATGAAACACTGTATTAGACAGTGGAACCGGTTTATAAGCCCTAAATAGGATTTGAAATTCTATTTATGTATGATTCATTTATTTTTAGGAAGGAATAATATAAATAGATACTGTGACACAAGATAACATGCCTATAATAATTGTTTTCTCAGCTGAAAATATCAAAGATGTCCACATGAAATCCCCCCCTTTAGGGAATTCTGCCAACAGTGGAGGTCTCTATAATAGGTTTTACATTAGGAAATGGTTGTAATATTATGCTCACAATGTCCAAGAGGGACCACATGGTCACCCCTTCATGGTTTGATCCTCCCTTTACTTTTTCTTCTGGTTTATCACAAATCTCAACCTCATATATTCTCACAGATCTGTTGATAAATAAAGGGATGATCATTAATAAATCAAATAGTTTTGCTAGTTTTCAAAGAATATGGGTCAAAATATATAATATATTAGTGGCTATATTTATGGTAACAACGAATACTAGGGGAGAATCCCAAAAGGAATCAATTCTATCTGAATCATTTAAACTATCATGCTGAGGCACTCTAGCATATAACATTCATTCTGAGAGATCTTGGGGGGAGTTAACTAAAAATAGCACCTTCACCTAGTTGATCAATGGTCATGTGGTTCCTTGAGAGTGGACTAATTCTTCCATATCACATTTTTATTTCACTAAATCCTCCTGGGTAATGTGGAGCACTAAAAAGAATTTCCAAACATAGGGTGGAAAATTTCATTTCCTTTTTGTTGTTTTCATATCCTATAGTGGGCGTTTAATTTCCTATAGCCCCTCCCCCTAAACTCCCAGGAGTCAAGGAATATATATTTTTTCAGGACACATAGTATACAAAAAAAAAGATTCATGTCCCCTATAAAAAACACATATAACATCCACAGAGGGATTTAAATCCTCCTGTGAATGCTTTCCATGGATCATTGAGCATGATTCCACTCTACTCTATATGGTTCAAAACTATTTAGGACTACGTGTTTTCATATCTGTAGCTTCCACCACATTCCCCACTATAACAATTCATTCATTTTGAGGAAATTCACATTCCTCTTTCCCTTTACCCCATAGTTATGGGACCCCTCATTCCTAAAAATCATTATTTCATTTCCACAACATGTCCCCTGAATATGTAATCTTCCAGGTATGAACAAATTCATAGGTGAGTATATATCTAGAATTATGTGACAACATTTAACTCCACCCTTTTCAATATTCTCATAAGAACATCCTCCATATCTTCTTAGTTATCAGATATCGGAAGTCGTAAATCATGTCTGTATATAACTTATGGTCAAATGGTAGAGGTGTCAATACTACATAATGAACTTGTGTGGGTCGTACTACATGGAGATCACCTTGCAACTGACCCTCTCTAACAAACCCCACCATAGATGGCCATCATGTATTCCCTCTGATCATGTTTTCTCATTCCATCATCAATCACCATTTCCATGGGAATGGGGAACGGATGAAAAATGATGATTTCCTCCGACCCATTCATCGTTAGTGCATCCACTAAATTCATATATAGAAGGTTACTATAGGAAATGTTCACAATTGACATCCAAATGATTGTGAAAGGATACGATATAGGGTTTGGATATTAATAAACCCCCATTTTCATAAAAAATAAACCGTATAGAAAATGGATGGGCCCACACATATTGGGAGGAATCTTCACCTGGATGGTGTTGTGAAGCACCTAGTACATCTTCAACATCTTTGGAAAAAATATTTTTATTTGATTCCTCATAGAAAACAATACATCCATGAATATGGTTTTAAGAATCACTCATATGTGCACATCAGTCCACATATCAGGTTGATGAAAAATCTCACCAGCCTAAATGTGGGAGCCTTGAGAATCCAAGTGTATCCCCATATCATCCACAGGCTCTCATGCTAGATACTCTATTTAGAGTGAAGCTTTCCTCCATGGCACATCCAATGTAATGTTTTCAGCCTCCCAATAATTTATTCCATAGGATCACTTGAAAATTATTTTATCCCCAACATGAATGGGAATAAAAATAATCCCAGATGTGTTTTGGATGGTTCTACACCCATTACATTAGCTCCCGCACCATAGATGTATTCATTTCCAGGTCCTCCCCTAAATTCTTCGTATGGAGTAACAAATCATAAATTACCACCTGAATCGAGATCATATCAATTTGGTAATGACCCCACAAGATTATTCTGGCCTCCCAATGGTGCATATTGAGTGTGTTGGTCCCTGGAACAAACTTCTCATTGACTCTATGATGATTTTGAGGTGTATGTAGTCATGGAACTACAATTCCAATTCTATATCATAAATTCTTTCATATATTTGTTCAAAATATAAATCATAGCATAACTAGAATTCCAAATATATCAAGGCCCACTCATTTGTAAATTTTTATCCATATAACATATAATCACTATATGTCCACCCATGGAGTGGGCCCACCAATCATTCCATGAGATTTGTCTCATTTAGATGGGGGCACAAATACCCAAAATTCCCCTCCCTAGATTTTTTTAAATTGGTTCTAGAGGTTTTCATAGGGATATAAAAATGGTCCATGAGGTTATAGCCTCAAGAAGAACTATGTGACTCTGAAAATCTATGTAATCTCTTGTACCAGTAGGAGGGATCATCGTAGAGAGAACTTGGGATGAATACACCATCCCTCAGCCAAATCCACAAAATAGAAGCTTATTTTAGATATGGTACTCCTATTGAGTATCAATCAGTTGTTCAATAATATTTTTTATGGTATGAGAATCATTGGACACTATCCTTAATCATTATGTATCAATTAATCCTCTCTTGATGAGTAGTGGCATCATTTTCACCTTTAACATCGATTTTTTCGAATAATTAATGAATTATTTAGAATATTTTTCTGCTAACTACTCACGAATGTCTGGTTTAAAGAATGATGTTTTGTATTTTTAGGTTCTCAAATATCAATTCAATGAAAAATTTCTTGGAAGGGCTATGATTCTAGAGTGGTAATGATTGAATTCACAAAACAATCATGAAGGACTAGTATTTCCCCAAAAGGGTCATAGCTTAATTATTAACAAAAATCTTTTGGGTCCCTATTGAAACCATACTCCTTTTTATAGTCATATGGTTATGATGAGTTCCTTAAAGGATATCCCCGAGGGATCTTCATGGATACTTTCCCATAATGAGTTTCATGACAGGGAATTTACAATTTCCAATTATAATTTTTTTACAGAAAAAAATTAACACCCTTTTCCTCATTCGATATAATTCATAGGGGGTTGTGAGTTGTTTTTTTGACCCTTAAATATGTGTTTCCCCAGATAGTTCAAGATGTAATGGCTAGTTTTGTATGAATACGGGCCAAAATGGAAAAAAACATTGAACATTAGGTACAAGAATGGATGATTTCAACACCTTTGTGAGTTACTATAGCATGTTAATGCCTTGTACATGAGGGTTTTTAAGGCAACATCCAAATATTGTATTTTCATATTCAAAGATCCCACTTTATTATTATGCGGTGGTTTAATGGTAACCATTGTGTAGTGTCACTTGGTCTCCCAAACCAAAGGTCATCGTGAAGGTCATAATATTTTGAAAATGAATCCATCTATTTTGTAAATATTAACCCAACCTCCATCAATCGTATAAATTCCTCATATGTGAACCATTAATGGGGACATGACCTTTTCTCATTCAATAAATTCTCTCATCTCTTAACAATTTTAATAATGAACAACAAAATAATAGAGGGTTCACCTAATGTGTCTATCCATCATGAAACAGTTATCATGTGTTTTTAGGAACCTCACCTCAGAGTGAGGAAATTTTTTACAAAACACCATTCCGATAATGGAAGAATAAATTCCATTGATTTTCTAATGGTTTTGTGAGACACATACCTTTCATGAAACAAACCCCATAGAATAATCTACATTACTCTATGGTAGGGTCACCCTATTTCATTAAAAATACTTCTTTTTGAGGCCCATAAACCCAAGGATGTCCCCGGTCTTCATGAAACACCATAATGTCATGAAGTCCCAAACTTCTCAAAACATATCTCCATAGACTCTTTATAGTGACTCCTTTCATCTATCCCCCTTTCATGAATTTTGAGTTCCCATACACCACCCCCATTTCAATCCTAGACTGTTATATCCCCACTGCAGATGCATGTCCGACCAGTACCGCCAATTCTATTGCACTTCCATGTCACTCCAATAGTCTATTGGGAATCCATACTAAAAACTTATCCTAATAATATATATCTAAATTCATATATCACCAATGAAAAGGAAACCTAATGTCATGTCTCTGGATTTCCACTCCTCCCTGATAGTGCCAACTCTATATCTAACCTAGACGCACATGAGTGTTGGCCACATAATCCCTATAGATGGGATAATCATTGGTAACTATAGAACTATATTTTTAGATTAAATTTTTTCCCTATCATTATCTCACCTTTATATGATATATTTTTAAGAGTAATTCACAAACTCATCTAATCTAATAGATTTAAAAAATTCTACCTCCAGGTCATAGTTATATGATGTTAAACTACATCACAATAGATGATATTCATGTCGTAGAACATACTAGATACCTAACCTTTTGAATCAAAATCAATCAACATGATAATTTCCCCATAACATGACTTTAAACTATTCCCTTACCCTCTTGGGTGAACACATGATGCCCCTTATACAACCTTTATGGGATTTTACCATATCCCCCTCAAAGGATGAAAACCCAACACCACTGAATCTTCCATGAAAATTTACCACAACCACAGACCTCCATAAGGGATGAGAAACCTATAATGGGTTGATTCTATGTGTAATCCCCTCATCATCCTCCATCTCAGTGGGATGATTCCAACAATGAGCATTTCTCACATCTATCCCAACAATATATCCCCAGAGTTTTATTCTCCGGTATAAGAAAACATACATTCATGATCAACACACCATCCCTCATTCACACTCCCTTGGTTACATGACTATTCATATCACATAATGTAAAAATAAATGGGGTGGTCCTACCATATGAGATTAATCTGGGGCATAAAAATACATAGGATTTGATTCATGTATCCTATACCACATATTAAGATTCCTATTTGAGGTTCGATCCTAACTATAAAATCCAACTGTGAAATAATTCCACCAATAGGACAAACATTACCACCTGATATTTCAAAACAAGATTTTCTAATCTCTAACTACAATATGATAAGCATATTAATCAATATATCTCAAAATGGCATTCAAATATTTCCCCATAAAAAGATAATCTTTTGACTTGTTCCAACCCTATATGGTTTCTTGATATATCTCAATGAGACAAAAAACTCATTTTCTAATTTTTCTCAATAAGATTTTGTAATATATTCCCATAATATATTAACCATATTCCCATATCCATGAGACATTGAACATATTCCCTGACCCAGAATATATAACCCATGAGGTAAATATCCATGAATGACTTGTGTCCTTTGTTTCAATTATTTCTTGGCCAACATGAGATTCCTTGTGTTCCAGGAATGAGGATACACATATGATATGACTCTTAAAAGTTGTGTAATTTATAGGTTCCATTTATAATAAATGTGCATACTTTCGTGGATCTTTCCAATGTGACTAATCACCCAGATCAAAGGATGATTCCCAATAGAGAAAGAAACAATATAATATTTTGGCATCAACATATATATTTCATGGTGAACGAGTTCCTCAAACCTGACATAATCTATGAGGGAGACCCTGGCTGGAAAACGAGATCAAAGGTGGAAGACATGGATGGAGGAACTGAAATCCGATCCTCCCATTTTGATCAATGATCATATATCCACAATGATTTTGAAAAATGATTCCCTATTTTGGAATGTGGGAATGTGGTGAAATAGAGTAATGTGGGTGGGATTCTTGAGCCCCGAAAAAAGTGTCAGAAATAACTTTGTAGATTCCAATTAAGGAACAAATTGGTTATCCTTCTCATTATATCTATATTCATTGAGATATTTATGATGTATTAAGGAAAATTTTAGAATGACTCCATCAGTGACTCATCATCGATGGTACCGTCCTTATCAGTATTAGCCATCCCACTGAGTAAAGGATCCTAAATCTACACAGAAAAATAATTATACTAAAAATGTACATGATGATTATAGGTATGTTTATCATATCCCATGGGATATTTGACATCCTTATAATATACATTATCCATTAGAAAGTGGATAGTTATATTCACCTCAATCAGCTCAACATTGAAGGCAAAACCCATACACTTCTTGAAAAATCAACTATCAAATAACCAATGTTATGGGTGTCAATAGAAAAAAATTTAGAACATCTAAATCTTTTTATCGTGGTAGTATTTTTCACAGATTAAGTGTGATGGGTTTCTTCATAAGAGATCATAAAAAACATCACCTAACAGCCTTCTTCGTCATGAGTTAAATGAATTTTTTGTTTATAGGATACATTAATATCCTATTTAGGAAAATTATATATAGTATTTTTTAAAAAATTGGGTCCCTCGAAAAGACATTTACTTTTATAGATATTGTCTCTACCTTCTTGGATACAATAAATCACATTATAATCATGGTACTCTCATAATTTCTCTCCAGTAAATGGACCTATGTTGTAGACAATGAAGATACATCGATTATTTAGTTTAGAGAATCATCATCCAATTCAACCCCCATTCACATGGTGAGGTCCACAGACTATTGATGTTGTGTGGGTATGGTCAGTATATTTTCATGCATATATCTAGTTAGAGACAAGTTCAATCCTATATTTAGATTCTATCCATTGATCTTCACTATGTAAATTTAGTCTAGTAGGGTTCAACTCATTTGTAGCCTAATTGGAATCCCCATGTGGCTCGGGAGACAAAATTGAATCTTATACTGTCTATAAAACCAACTTATCAGAATGTATATCATATTTCCTCTATCCATGTTTTTTGGGTTAATGATTCATCAATCAAATGTGCTTCCATATTTATTGATTAATATTGTTGGATGATGTCCTAGTAGAATTCAATCATTTTATGAATGTTGATCATTTATACTGTAGATTAGAACATAGCTATTAGAGTCAAATTTTATCACCTTATATTTGGAACATGATAAAATGAAATGTTCTTATGACACATTAAAATAATTTTCATTGGGTACACTATTATAAGATGCCAAATTATCCTTACTAGTACTCATATTCAATGTTCCACATGAAATTTAGGCACTCAATTTAATTTTCCTGGAATTAGTACGTGAAATATTTACATTTAAACAGGGATCTCAGTCTTTAAAATCATAATGACCCAAAATTTTATATCGTACAGGTCCTGAAAACAATATCATAACTTAATAAAAGGTTGCTTAAAATGATGATTATGTATTAAGGATATACTAGTTAGACTTGTCAAATAAACATCCCCCCAGCATCTTCCTCGCACCGGTTTTTGCTTTTTCCAAGAGGCCACCAAAATCCATAGGCTAGTATTTTTTTATTTCCATACTCATATCGTTTAATATATTCATGATTCAATGACCCTTTTAATCTTCTATCATTGTTATAGGTTCAATTACAAACAAAGGATTCATTAATTTCACCAGAATCTCATCATTACCCACCTTCATTGAAACTCAGTTTTGTATAAATTAATTGATAAATTCTTCACCATAAAATTAAGTTAATCCTAGGATCCCCATCTAATACCATGGAATGTGGTACTCCATATTGTTTTAATGCATCCTTAATGTATATCATGGAATCCTGATCTAGAGAGTTGTCTTTTCTGGAAGTGATTACGTTTTCTGTTGTAGTAAGGTGACTGAATAACACCCATATACCATTAAACCATTTAGAGGTTTCTATTAGTCCAATAACAAAATCAATAGTGATGTTCTCCAATTTTCATTACGGTATAGGTAATGGATACAACATCCTATTTTACTTTTTCCTTTAATCCATAATATCTGGGAATTCTAAGAACGGAGATACAAACCTAGCGATATATCTCAACATATCATCCCACCAGATGTAATCATTCCAGGTCACAGAAATCTTTGTACTTCTTGTATGAATATTGAATGAAGAACTATGATCTTATTATAATAATTACTTCTTCAAATATAGAATTGAACGAACACATACATTGTTTATGAACCTCATCATTCTTTCTGAATAAAGGTTAAATAGAAGAAAATTTCTAACATTATTTTGATGCATTACATATTATGTCTTTGCCACTTCAATCTTCAATCCCATAGAGGGTTGAACATTAATTTGAGAAAGATAGTATTTTTTCCTTTCTATATTATTTCATCCATCATATTAAAATATAAAAATATTTCATATTTTATGATCCATATAATGGATAATATATAATGATCCTTTACTCTCAGAGTATCAACCACCTTGTGTTGTTTCCCATGGTGGTAATATATTTGGCTGTCATAATACTTTTTCAACTCTAACCATTTTCACTGGTAGATGTTCAACTCCCTATGGGTGAATATATATTTCAGTTTTTTATAACAATTATATATATATATATATAACATTTCTCCATAAAGGAAACTCCTCAAAATATTTAAAGAAAAAATAAACACCGGTAACACCAAATCATGAGTAGGGTAATTTCTCTTCAGAATAATCCAATACTACAAGAAAAAAAGTGATAAAAATGTCATTCTACTTAAGAACACAACCCGATACCCCCATGGATGCTTTACTATATATTTCAAACCCTTATACACTATAAGATAATGCAATCAAAGGGTAACTGAATTACCATCCTTTTAGTTCTATGAAATTTTCCTCATATTTATCTGAACAAAGGATCACAACACCTGTAAGAGTTATCATGGTCATAGGATTAGATATTCGAGATAAATTATTCATAAAATATTGATAATATCCACCTAAACAATGAATGGTATAGATTTAAGTCACCATGTTTGGTCTGTGACATCATTCAATGGCCTCAAAAATTGTTGAATCTACTGTTACATAGTCATTTGAGATTATGTGAGAAAAAATGAATCCATTTGACGTAAAAATTAATTTTTTAATGTGTAATATTTTTTCCCCTTATGTTCTTTAGTACTATTATAAGGATTTCATTATTATCATCCTTTAATTTTGAATATGTAATAATATCCTCAATAAATAATTCCACAAATACATCGATCTAATCTCTAAAGACTATATTAACTAAACCCATAAAGATTACATGGGAATTATAATGGTCAAAATGCATTATTTTATATTCATTGTGTCTATACAATGTAAGGAATGTATCCTTGGGTATATAATATTTCATGACTATCAATTATTGATATAATGAATAAACTCCAATCGTGGAAATGTATTAAGATCGGTGTTGTTGATTAGACATGTCATTAATATATGGAAGAGGATAAATTTCCATGGTTGGGATCTTGTTAAACATGTGACTCTAAATTTAAAGAATCATTGATCCATCTCTCTTTTCAAAAATATAATAGCTACACCCCATGGTGACACATATGACCAAATTAATCCCATGTCACTATTTCCAGTAGTTTCTTCATTAGTTCCAGAAAATTAATCGGGTACATTCTATATGGTGTCTCTAAAATTTTTCTCCAACCAGGTATGAGTATTATTGAGAACATAACATCACCTTTTTTGGGAAGGATATAAAACACTTTTGTAAATACATATAATAAATCCTGAATAATAGTTATATCATCAATATTTATTTTATCCCCAACAATTAAAAATAAAAAACACTTTTAATAGGAATTAATACCCAGACACATGATGTAATCACCAATAGAATTTCATTATTATCATCACTTTGATAAATGATCATAATATTGTTTGAAATATCAAACAAAAAATCCCTTAATTGAGAATTGATATCAAATTTATGAAGATTAATCAATGCCATGCCTATGATGACATCAATTATAACCAATGGATGAATTCAATTATTTTACACAAGAAAATTCCCACAAAATTCAATAGGAGAGGAATCATAGAAATGATGTGAAATCATCACACCATTAAGTGTTTTCACTACTAATTACAATTATATTTTTTTGAGGAATCTCAAAATCCAAAAAAATCATTAGATATGAAATAGTGGGTAGATACAAAGTAAAATATGACATTTTCAGTTCATAATTTGATGGAATGTTAACCTTACAACATGTCGTTATCACACCCCTCATCCGAAATTGTGATTTCATGAGATATAACATTTTTCCTCATGTTAAGAGGTAGTTTTCATCGATCATCATAACTGACCCTTGTCTTTATGATGTGGTTAGTATAATTATCATTGTCCGTACACATGTAACATGGAATTTGCTGAAGGATTCTTATTTACCACTTTATCCCCATTAACCTTGTATGCATACTTATTCCCATAACATCATCAATGAAATAACTAATTTTACTCCCTTCCACAGATATAATATTTATTATACCCCATGAGTCAATTTCCACCATTCTTCTTCACACATTTAGATAATAAATTAAAAAACATCTTCTTTTCTTCAGGGTTTTTATATTTTCCAAGAAACATTACCTACCATTTCAGGTCAAAACAATGGTATTGATATACGACACCAACCTCCATTTGAATCATTATTGCACAACAAAAAATATCATCATTTCTACTAAAGTCTCTTTTTTCCAGTTCCCTTATAATACTTGTATTTAATCCACTGAATGACCTATCAGCTTTACATTCAATTTAGATGACAATTCATGAACCATGCCTCTGAAGTCTCCAGAAATGAGCCTCATAGGTACCCTAACATTCATAATCCACTATTTAGAGCTCACATTACTCTTTCTACATCATGGTTTGAATAATCATAGGAATTAATTTATTAAAAAAATTCTTGACTCATCCAAATCCAGGTAATCAATATCATCTTGCAGTGACATATTCTTGATTGTTGTCAACCAGTAACCTTTTGTATGTTTTAATCGACAGTAATCCAGAATAATTTTTCCATTCTCCAAACATTGGAGAAGGTAGAATATATTATTAACAGTGATGATCCATTGAATAAAATTAAGTGGATCAGAATACCCTCTAAAATAAGGTAAACATATCATCATGAATGACTCAATAGAAAATTGTTTCCTCTGTTACTCATTTGGATGTCTACCGCGATTCCTATCTTGAAAAAGTTTTGTGAGCATAATAAATTTTTTTTTGTATTCATGATCCCATTGTATTTTAGATTCTCATGATGATAATAATTTCATTTTCCATAATAAGCACCATTTACAATGTTTCATTGGGTTCCAATCATTGACAAAAACCAAATATCAATGATTGGTTTATATTTTTCATATAGATGAACCACATAATTATGAAAAGACAATTATTGTATTTACAAATTATGACAACTTCCTTGATTTAAGACATCATAGTTTTATCCTATGTTATTCATAGAAATCAACTATTTAAATCCTTCTTGATGTTTTGATAAGAGTTTTTTAAATCCCAAATCAAATACCCTGAGAGAGTCAAACCGTGTGTGTACCAAGGCTTGTTGTTGTGTACTAGATTACACCGATCTAGATATAGAAAATCATATTGGTTTTGATACACCCTGGTATATAAATACTAGATCCATATCCTTTTATAGTATCCCTATATGTATTTATTTCATGGAAACCACTCTCTATAGAATTTAGCAAAATATGAGGACATTTTTCTATACATTCCTTTATCTATAGACTTATCCATTGACATGTCCTTAAGGTTCTCACTAAGATTCTCTCATCCTAGCTTGAAAATTTTAATTAATAATTTTTTTGAAAACTGAATATAGCACCCTCTATTATAATATTTTAATATTACATAACATTTAAAGAATAATTAGAAATTTTATAAATAGAATCCAAAAGACTATACAAGTCTAGTTCCGTTAGAAAGATGGAATCATAAAAACAAACACATAAAATATATATATTTTCTCCAACAAGGTTCTTCTTAACTAGAATCTTTCATTGACAAATCACACATAATACATATCTTTATAACTCGGGGAATGAAACATAAAAAGGGATGATCTCAAAGGCGTTATAATGGAAAATAAGGGAGATATATGTTAATAATCATGTTCATAAGTTTATAAGAACATGATCATAAAAATTAAATATCAAACCCAACATATCAAAGATCATATACATAAATCGGGTCATGAATCATGTTATCTCATAAGAAATGAATCATAATGATATAAATTTCATAATACATGAAAACATAGCATTGGAATAAGGAATTGATTAGTGGAACACAAATATGAAAATAATATGATTTCCATAGTACGCAAGGAATCACTGTTGTGACCATCATGGATGTACAAGTCCACTCCCCAATCCATCTTGGATGTCATGGTTCACTCCCACGGCCATAACTATAGCTCGAAATAACTCCTTATAGAATTTCGGTTGTCATGGTCCACTCCCGTATCCATATTAGTAGTCAAGGATCATTACCAAGACCATATTAGTCTATCTCATGAGATATAAATCGATACCCAATGCATCAGAGAGATATATGGGTTGAACCCATCTTATAATAAAATCATACATACATACAAAACAATATCCTAAATAATAATATCCTGACACAGGAAATGAAATGGGTGTTGTAAAAATGTAATCATATAATAACATCTGAAAAAAGTCACATTTCATAATCCTTTCATCATAAATATAATCCATTGAAGCATGTGTGTTTCAAAAGTCTATAACCATTAACAATGAAAAGAGTTTCATAAATATAATTCCATAAACACATAATTCATTAAAGGAAAGAATACAAATGAGAATATTTAATAATTTCCTATAAATTAGATGAGTAATATAAATGAATGTTATCTATAATGGTAAATAAATTTTATATATCATTTATAAACATTTATTGAAGAAAGTATGCTTTCTACATTGAAAATTATTTTAAAACATGAAGACTTTTGGAAATCATTTCCTTTTAAAATTTCTTTGAAAACATATAAAAGAGTCATTTAAAACAATATTTTTTTAAATCCTTCTTCCTAGAAAATTGGAATCAAATATCATTTTAAAATGTTTTTCAGAGCCATTTGAAAATCTGGTTTTCTAGATACATTATATTTCCATCCGAAGTGAAAGACGACAATATTTTAGTAAAGAAAATATCTTAAGCACCAATGAGTGAGAAATGATACTATTAATTGAGTATATATTTTATAACCACAGTATAAGAAAATTAATTAGTTTTTTTGAGATATGGATTATGATATTCCATTCATTTAATTATAATCATAAACAATCATGAAAGGTGATGACATTGATTCAAAAAAACCCTTATCACTTGGTAACATGGGATCAAACTCTCCATTATTTAAATGAAATTACATAATGTTTAAAATATCAAGAAAATAAATGAATTCATTATATATCATATGAAATATAATTATATAATTCTAAATAATAATTTTGGTTCGTAAAAAACATGACTTGTAAAGAATGAAAATTGAACCAAAACCATCTAACATATTTACAATCTTCTGAAAAATAAATCCAATGAAATATATATAATATAATTGATACATAAATACCTATAATTTGTGAATAATAATCATTGAATATTAATATGGTTAGTGTAAAGAACACAAAAAAGTAATGGGTGGTGAGTGAATCACGTATCATGCATAAATAAAAAGTGTGATGAAATCCCCTTACCTTGTGTCTTGAAACTTCTCTTATTCGTTAAAATAAATTTATAATAAATATAAATTATTATAAATTATATAATGAATAATACTGTAATATCTAATTCCATATATTTTTTAATCATGAACATAAATTACCCTACAATTAACATTCATATGTTATGGTTTCTCTTCAGGTAACATCCAATTTTTTCGCATGTGTGATAAATTGTTATATCATTGATAATTATATTTAAATCAAGATTTATCGAATGTAAACTATGATATATTTCATTTATTGAGTATATTTTGTATTATAATAATATATATAATATTGTATTCTGAAATGGAATACATAGTTCAATGAAATAGTAAGTCATACATATACATGAATGTTAATTTTGATAAATTATAGTGTTGATGGACAGAAAGTAAAAATTTATATATGTATATATATATATATAATTATTATATTTTATTTATTAAATAATATATATCATATATAATAACCCAATCAATGCATAATACATTCCATGTAGTTTATGAACGATTCACATCACTTTGATGGGGCATTAGTCCACAGTTCCTCAAACGTAATTATCATATTAACAAAAAATTGAATGTAAAAATATTTTCTTTTTAACAGGAATAAAAAATATTAAATACATAATATATATAATATATTACATATATTGATATATTTTGCTTCATAATATCAACCATGATAGTGTTTAAAGTAAAAAAATGGTCAATCTTCATTTAATGAGGTGGTAGTTCTCCATACACATAAATTGTATGATTGTGGCACTTATATGGATGTGTGTGTTAGCGTAAATGTAAACCTTAACATAAAATAATCCATGTATTTTCAGTAATCATTTTTATCATAAAATAATGTGATAAATTAGTTTATTGGGTGGCGAATAATAAAAAAACATAGGATCTTGAGAGATGACATTACCCCTTAATCAGGAAAATACTTTTGGATTGTTCAAAATTTGTTTTTTTATTTATCTCTATCCCATGATTGGATTCATGGAGTATGGGAGGAATTTTTGGATGTATATTGGATATCTCATTATTGAGACTAAGAGGTTTGAATGGTTTGAATAATATGTAGAGTTGGTTTCCTTTAATAGGGAAACGAATGGGGACACATGGTATTTTTTAATACTAGTCAGGTGAACCCACATTTATTCCTAAGAAAGTCCTAAAAACCCAAAAAAATAATGAATTTACGGTTAATTGGAGTATAATATCTATAACATGGGTTTTTACCATGATTCAATTTCTTTTTGGGACATAATTTTACGGTTTAGTAATTTGTTTACTTACTGATTCACTTAATCATTGAAATTAATTTTTAATATCATTCACTATTTTTTATCAAAAACAAAGTTTAACATATGATAAAATATAAATACTTATATATCAAAATATTTAATCATTTTTTTACGAATTATAATCACATTGGTGGAAAAATTAAATTAATATTAATCTCAATGTGGGGTTGACAATGCGGGTTTTTTAGTATCAAAATCCAATGGTTTACTACAATTTTATAGCCATGTTCAAAGGGAATTTTATATAAATTACTTAAATTTTTATAATTTAATTTTTTTTAATTATACTTCTAAAAAAATTTAATATATTATTTAACTATATAAAAAATTATATGAAAACATTGTCCTTAATAATAATTTTCTATTTTCTATTTTTCATCCCAAAATAATGAATCAGTGAAAAATTCACATAAATTCACCCTTGGGTAATTGCAAAAAATATATTAAAAAATGAATCTTATTTTATCGAGTCAAATGTTAAAATTTTTCTCAAAATTTATTTTTAAAAAATCAAATAACGTCATGATAAGTAGATCGTTTTAGAGAATAATACTTTTAAACATATAATTAATTTACCAAAAATTATATATTTCTTTATCAATATTATTTATTTATATAAAAACATTCCAAAAAATATTTGACATTTAGTTATTACTATTTATATTACTTGGGTTAATTGATTTTATATAATTGACTCATTTCAATAATTATAACAATAAAATGTCATTTCGTAGAAATATTAGTGTTGCATGTAATGTATTCCAAGTTAGTGTTTAATGTAACATAAACAAAGTCAGTGTTTCATGTAACATAAATTCTATCATTTTTTCATGTAATAAATTCCAAGCCAATGATTTTTATGTCGATTCAGTTACTTTTGAAGGAATATTTGAAATATTTCATGGAATAACATAAATGAAAATTTAATTTATTCTAAAAAATTCCCATAAATACTCTGGGTGTTACACTCACACCCCATACAATTTATCTCAGTGAATACTTTTTTACATTGATTTATATATCACAGTCTCATTATGTTAAATTATGTGATATATAGTGTTTTCCTATTGAAATTAAATAGTATGTTCAATGTCCAAATCACATGTCATTACACTATATGAGTAATCATCCACATCACATGAGGTTAAATTTTATATTCCACATCTCGATAACACTATGTCAAACTATGAGATTTATCACCCTTACCATATGACATTAAAATTCATCTCTATAATCCCCATTGATTGATGTAATATTGGATATCCTCTTAAATCCCTATTTTCCTCTCTGTTTCTAGACATATATTGCATTGATCTTATTCATCAACCATATATTGGAATTTTAGATAATTATTCTCCAAGAAGACATGTCTAACCTTTATTCAGGGCAACATGCCTACCCAATGATCTAAATTTAATTTTGGTTTATTTCCATTATTTTTGGACCCCATTTGAACATTTTATCACTTCATCTCCTTTCTTCACCTTCCCATTTATTTAGATCCTCGTCAACATCCACATCTAAATGGCACCCCTTGATAGATTATTACCACTCCACAATATCGCATCTACTATCGTGGGAACACAACCCAAAAGCCATAGGATGACATTTTGATAGAGTTCCCTTGTTTTGGAGATGATCAGTGATCAAACCTAACTTGGTTGTCCCCATTATAAAACACTTATAGTGGATTATTTGTATTGGACATGGTTAGATGTACACCTCCATCATCAAGCTACCTAACATGATTTCCAAATCATGGGATTGTTGATTTATTCTCACTATTACCATATGGTTGGATATAATTCAGTTCCCCTAGTGTTAACTCATTCATGAACTAGAGCATGCTAGAAAAGTTTGTCAGTAGCCCAGAGTACCCCAACCACTAACCATAACACATATGGTATAGGAAAATCATGGTGGTCAATCAACCAATTTGGATCATGAGTGTTTATAAATTTAATGACATTCCTATGAAAAGGACCAATCACATAGTGGCCTAATGGTTCCCCCAGAAACATGATCCATTTTGTCATAGGGATCATTCATTGGTTTCATCATTGGTATGATTGAAGTTTGAAAATAAAATGTCAAAAAATAAATATTTTCCAGCATAATAGAATATAAAAAAATAAACATAATTAGTTTAGGAGTTTCATATAAATATTTAATCCTCTCTTTTTTGTAGATAATAAATATGTCCCTATGGATCAACCCAAGTGATCAACCATTAACAATCATCAAACCTCAATTGCGTAGCCTCTAGAGTCTATTGTCGCTCTTCGAGATCACCCACACATTCCTTGTGTATAGGTAAAACCACTTCGGCCCTTATCTATCTATTTTATTGGTTACAATGACACTATGCCACCAGAGACTCCACCTCCAATGGCTTATCCTAGTATTCTTCCAACTCAACCCACATAAAGACATTGATCATAGCTTTAGTTTCAATGAACACAACATGCTCATGTGACTACGCTTCCATGAGATAGATATCTTACTCATCCACCTAAAGTGAATGAATACCATAGTCCTTCGAGTTTTTCGATCAATATCAATCACAACGTACCATGTATGTGACTATTTAATGATTAAGTCTTAATATAGTGTGTATATAATGGAGTCCAGCATGCATGCCCCCAGCAGACTGGCCCATGGGGGAGAGATTCCACTCATTTTGTTAGGACAACCATTAGGTTGTGGTTGATGAACATCTCCATATAGCTCCAGGAATTAGGTAAAAATGTATTTGTTATCCTCATCATATTCCAAGATAAAATCAATTAATTCATCATGAAACATAGACACACATTGTGGGAATCCCTCCAAATCATCTATCTCATATTATCAATAGGAATGAACTTGGGTTGTGTGAAACCCTTCTATTATTGAAATATATCCTCTCCCACCCCCTCATCTATTGAAGGATCCACATATACCACCTTTTTACCCGCTTTCATGGACCCACCCTTCTTATCTTTCTTGATCGCCTCTATGGGTGACACAATCAAGGTCGCGTTTGTTGACATCCCATATGTAGTTGACACTGTAGATGGAAATTATGGGAAAACATTATATTTCACTATCTACATGGTCACATCAGTTGTCGACGTGAATCTATTCTACTAAATTAGGGATTCAATAGTAATTCTCATCTCCTCTGAAGCATCTATAATTAAACCAACCACTAAATCCCATTCGAAATCTCTTTCTAGTTAAATCTAAATAGTTGTTCTAACCAATGTGGCCTTCCGAATCATCTTCTCTTGGAGTACAACATATTTTTTAAACTCATTAACTTCATGAAACACTATATTAGATAGTGGCACCAGTTTCTAAGCCCTAAATAGGATTATATATTTTATTTAGGTATGATTAATTTATTTTTATGAAGGAAGAATATCAATATAAATTGTTACACAAGAGAACATGCCTATAATAATTGTTTTTTTGGGTGAAAATTTCAAATATGTTCACATGAAATCCCCCTCTTCAGGGAATTTCCCTAGTATTAGAGGCCTATATCTTTGGTTTTACATTAGGAAATGGTTGTAATATTATGCTCACAACATCCAAGAGGGACCACATGGTCACCCCTTCATGTTTTGATCCTCCCTTTTCTTCTTTTTTTGGTGCATCACAAACCTCAAACTCATATATTATCAGAGATCTCTTGATAAATAAAGCGATGATCTGATAGAAATCAAAGAGTTTTGGTAGTTTTCAATTCATATGGGTCAAAATATATATCATATTAGCGGCTAGATTAATGGTACCAACGACTAATATTGGAGAATCCCAAAATGAATCATTTAGATGTGAATTGTTTGAAGTTTCATGCTGAGGTAATCGAGCATATAACATTCATTCTTAGTGATCAGGGGGAGTTTTAACTCCAAATAGCACTTTCACCTAGTTGGTCAATAGTCATGTGGTTCCTTGAGAGTTGACTAATTCTTCCATAACTCTTTTTTATTTCACTAACTCGTTTAGGGGAATGTGGAACATTGAAAAGAATTTAATAACATGATGTGGTATATCTCGTATCCATTTTTTTGTTTCAATATCGCATAGAGGGTGTTTAATTTCCTCTATCCCCTCACCCCAAACACCCCGGAGTCAAGGAATATATATTTTTTAGGGACATATAGGCTGCAAAAAAACATTCATGTCCCCTTGAAAAAACACACATAGAACATTCACAGAGAGATTAACATCCTTTCGTGAATGATTTCCAAGGATCATTGGGCATGTTTCCACACTACTATTTATAGTACAAAACTATTCAGGATGAGGTGTTTTCTGCTCTGTCGCTTCCACCACTCTCCCCACTACTCTAACTCCTTCATTTTCTAGAAATTCACATTCCTAATTCCCATTACCCCATGGTTATGGGACCCCTCATTCCTAAACTTGATTTTTTCATTTCCTCAACATATCCCTTGAATATGTACTCTTATAGGTATGAAAAAATTCATGGGTGAGTCTATATGTGGAATTATGTGACAAAATTTCATTCCTCCCTTTAAAAATTCTCATAAGAACATTCTCCATATCTTCTAATGTATCAGATAATGGAAGTCAAAAAGAAGTTTGTATATACCTTATTGTGAGCTACTATAGGCATCAATACAGCATAATGAACTAGTGTGGGTCGTAATACCTAATGATCACCATGAAATTGATACTCAATACCAAAACCCACCTTATTAGGTGATCATGTTTTCTCATACCATCATTGATCACTATCTCCATGGGAATGGCGACCGGATGAAAAATGATGAATTCATCTGACAAATTCATCACTATTGTATCCACTATGTTTATGTTGGGAGGGTTGTTGAAAAAAATGTGCACAATTGACATCCAAACGACTGTTCTAGGATAAGATATAGGGTTTCGATATTAATATACCCCCATGTGATCAGAAAATAAATCGTATAGAAAATGGAAGAGACCACACATATTGGGAGGAGCCTTCACATGGATGATGTTGTGAATCACCTAGTACATCGTCACCAATTTTAGGAAATATTTATTTATTTGATTACATTTAGCAAACAATACGTCC
Organism: Viscum album; assembly: GCA_963277665.1. NCBI lineage: Eukaryota > Viridiplantae > Streptophyta > Magnoliopsida > Santalales > Viscaceae > Viscum > Viscum album. The sequence goes on along the minus strand of OY728136.1, from coordinate 2,014,889,014 downwards.
ATTAATATGGTTTTTAGAATCACTCCTATGTGTGCATCAATCCACATATTAGCATTATGATAAACCCTACCAGCATAAAAGTGGGAGCCTTGAGCATCCAAGTGTTTCCTATATCATCCACATGCTCTCCTTCCAAACACGTTAATTAGAGTGAAACTTTCCTCAATGGCACATCCAATGGAATTTTTTCCTCCTCCCAATAATCCATTCCATTGGATCATTTGAAAAATATTTCAACCTCTACATGAATGGGAATAAAAATCATCCCTAATGTGTTTTGGATGGTTCTACACCCATTGCATTTACTCCCTGACCATTAATGGAATCAGTTCCAGGTCCTCCCCTAAATTCTCTTTATAGAGTAACGAATCTTAAATTACCCCATGAATAGAGATCCATTAAATTTGTTAATGATCCCAAAAGATGAATCTGGCCACCACATCATGCATATGGAATGTGTCATTCCCAAGAACAACCTTCTCAATGACTCTATGATGATTTTGAGGTGTCAGTAGTCATGAAACTATAATCCCGATTCTGTATCATAAATTCACACCTATATTTGTTCAACATATAAGTCATAGAATTACTAGAATGCCTAATATATAAAGCCCTGCTCATTTTTTAATTTTTATCCACAGAAAATATCTCCACTATCTGTCCACCCATTGAGTGGTCCCACCAATCATTCCTTGAGATTTGTCCCATTTTGACGGGGGCACAACTAACTCAAATTTCCTTCCACTGATTTTGTTAAATTGGTTTTAGAGGATTTCACATGGAGAGAATAATTGTCCATGAGTTTGTGGCTTCTTGAAGAACTATGCCACTATGAAAATCTATATAATCTCTTTTACCAGTAGGAGGGATCATCAAGGAAAGAACTAGGGATTAATACACCATCCTAAAGCCAAATCCATAAAATAGAATCTTATTGTAGAGAGGGTACTCTTATTGAGCCTTGATCAGTACTACAGTTATAATTTCATGGTTTGAAAATCTTTCGGCACTATACATGATCATTATGTTTCAATTAATCTTCTCTCAATGAGTAGTGGCATCATTTTCACCATCAACATCCATTTTTCTCAATAATTAATATATTATTTAAAATATATTTCATCTAACCAATCACTAATTTCATGTTTAATGAAGGTTGTTTGAGATTTTCAGGTTCTCAAATATCAATTCAAAAAAAATCAGTGAAGGGTTATTTTTCTAGAGTGGTAAGGATTTAATTCACAAAAACAATCATGAATGACTATTATTTACCCAAATCGTGTCATAGATTAATTATTAAAAAAATATTTTGGTTCCCTATTGAACCCCTACACCTATTTATAGTCATATAGTTATAATGAATTCCTTAAAGTATATCCCTGAGGGATCTTTATGGTGAATTACCCAGAATTAGTTTCATGACAGGGACATTACAATTTCTCATTATAGAATTATTACAAAAAATATATTAACAACCTTTTCCTTGTTGGATCTAATTCATTGGGGGTTGTGGGTTGTTTTTTAACCCTAAATTATGTGTTTCACAACATAGGTCGAGATGTACTGGCGATTTTAATATGAATATAGGCCAATCCGACAACAAAAATTTGAACATAAGGGACAAGAATGGATGATTTAAACACCATTGTGAGTTAATATAACATGTAAATGCCTGGTTCATGTGATGTTTTTAAGGTAACATCCATATAGTTTATTTTCATATTCAATGAGCCCCCTCTATGATTGTGCGGTTGTTTAATGGTTACCATTATGTAGCGTCACTTGGTTTCCCAAACACCATGTGGTCGTGAATCTCATAATGTTTTGAAAATGAATCCACCTCTTCTGTAAATAGCACCTGATCCTCCATAAATCGTATAAATTCATCCTATCGGAACAATTAATGGGGGAAAGGACCTTTTCTCATTCAATAAATGATCTCATCTCTTGACAATTCGAATCAGGAACAACAAAATATTAAAGGGTGCTCTCAAGGTGTCTATCCATCTGGAAATATAAGGCCTCGGCCTTAAACATTACTTACTATTGAATTAAATGAATAATTCCCATTGAGGATCTTTTCAGGTATATATTTTTAGAGAATTAGATCATAACTATTATATCTCAAATGATTACACAGAATACACTTCAACATAGATTCTTTTTTTTACAAAACATGAACTCTTAAAAAAATGATTCATGTCTAGTTCTAGGTTTAAGATAGCATGACCTTTCCTTGATCCCATACATGACCCTATTCCACATTATGTCTTGTGAAAAACATTTCAAAAAAACGTGGGTTGAGAATAAAAAGATCAGTAAGGGATACAGAAAGATGAAAAACTGTTAGTTTTTCTAAACAACAAGTAAACCATGAATACATTATCAAAGTAATACTTTTCACCTTTATGAAGTGGTAAATACTCTTCATTTAATAAAAGATCATTACTTACCCTTATGTAACCAAAAGATTACCATAAAACCCATATAAAGAACACATAACATATAAAGGCAACTTGTGACATAAACATACTTAAATAGAATAACCATACCGTCGACTTCCACACATGCCACTTAATGTAATAGCCATATGGCCGACTTCCATACCCAATGAATTGAAGGTTATAACGTAACCACCCATACTGGCATTCACGACAAAAACCTTCATATGGTTTATCACGTTACCACCCGTCAAATTTCCAAGTACCATTATAGAATCATCAAAAATAAAACAAATATAATGGAACGAAAAAATTGCCACATTTCAATCACAATATATCACTTAAATATATTGACATAAAAAATCCATTATAAAAACAATTTTCAATACTAAAATACATAAAAGAGTATATGGTTTTTATTTCATTATAAAAACAATACGACATTTTGAGGAATCCAAAGACCAAATAATTCTCGCGGTGGCTGAAATGCTTTTTGTCACCGCGTATGTCAAAATAAACATTCCTTTTTTTCGTTTAGTAAAACGCATCGTTGAAAAATATTACCTTTTAATGAAATGAAATGTCAAAGGTGTTTTATAAAGCATATAAAAGAATGTCTTGTATTAGAACAAAATATGCCTCACTGAATGGAGATTGAGACGATGTCTCTTACATCGTGTCCGACTTGACTCGATTGCTCTTTAATCTTCTGAATAATAAACTAGTGTTAATTTAAACTTACTTAAGAACCTTTTTCGAGATTATTATTCCTTTTATATCACTTATTTCAAGGTTATAAACATTGTGTAATCATTTAGGTTAATAATCTTCGTTTTGTGGATATTTTGTTCTTAAGTCAAAAATGGACTTCTTACAATTACCTGATGTTCATGTGGTCAAAGGTTAATTATATATAGAATCAAATTAATTATTTGGATATCATATATATAATATATATCCAGAATATACATGTATTTATAATAGTACAAAACATTTAGAAGTATGAAATGAAATGCACCGTTCATGGAGACGGTAAGCCGTACGTATGCATGAACGCTACTTTCATTTATATTTTGTATTTAATGGAGTGAAATAAAAATGCTATAAATATATATTATAAATCCAGTATAATATAATATATAATATCATTATCCCCATCCTTTATATGTCCCACATATGGCATTAACGAATCAAATCACTTTGAGGGGGCGGTAGTCCGCACTTCCTAAAATGAAATTATCATGTTTACCCATATTGGAAACCATAAAGGTATGGCATAAATGAAAAAATACAGAATCATAAGGAAAAAATAATAATTATATATATCATATATAAATACATATACCTCTTAATGGCCACCATGAAAGGTGTTAAAGGAATATTGAACAATCATCTTTTTGTGAGGTTGAAATTCCCCAACCACAGAAATCGTATGTTCTTTAAACATTAGACGGAGGTGTGTGTAAGTGTATCTCAAATCATTATAATCACAACATCCTAGTATATTTAAGATACTTTTGTTGTTACTAAATAAAGGAATAAAAAGATTATAGTGGGTTGGAGAAGCAAAATTTTTAAAAAAAAAGAACAAAAGTGAAGACATTACCTTTAAATTGGGTAACTCCTCTTTGTTTGATCCAAAAGGGTTTCTTGAAGAGATTTCTAAAAAAGATAAGGATTCTAGGATGTGTAGAGGGATTTGGAGATATAAAATGATCAGATCTCGGTCGAGACAAATGCATGAGAGGTGTGGGTAAGTTGGTAGAGGTGTGGGACTTTTATAAGAGGATATGAGGGCCACTCTGGGAATTATATAAAATGATACTTTAATATATAATGAGTTTCGGTTTTTAAAGGTCCAAAAAGTTTATATTTCTTGGATAATATGATATTATTTTTATATCCACCCACAAAATAGGTTTTTGACAAGTGTAGGTCTTATATTTTACATTACCTTTTCATTTTATTTAAATTGTTAAATAATGAGGTAATCAGTGTATCATCATGGTGTCATGAATAATTTAATTTATATAATGTCTAAAAATTATAAAAAATATACTATGATGTAGTAAAAAAATTTATATTTACAATGAATATTTATAGTAAAAATTTTGACTTGTATTACCCCATCTAAAAACTGTTTTAGTAAAACAATACATGTTTGTGACATTTTTATTTTAACTTTATATAAAAAGTTATTAGTGTCATTTTTATACCCATTTGGCTCCATGGGGTCCCCAAGTTGACCCATAGATTTTTTTGTCGTCCATGAAACATAAAATAATGGTATTACATGTCTCAAGGTAATTTCATATTATTTAAAAATTATTTTTACCTTAAATGACATTAATTTCCTCTAATCACGATTAATAAACATAAAAGTTACTTTTCAAAAAAAAATATTTTAATCCCATTGAACAACATTTTTCTTACTATTGAAAACCATGTATGTTGGATTTTTGAAATTCAAATCACAGAAGTTGTAAATTTTCATTTAAATGAAAAATCAGTTTTTTAACTACAACATAGTGGTTTCACTATTCATCAAAAATTGATGTTTTTCAGCAAAATACAAAAAATTAACCCAAAGCTATATTTTATATTCTGAATTCAAAAATGATTTCTATTTTACAAAATTCAAAACTTATAAGTTTCATTAATTAATTTATTAAGTAATTCTCGCTGTCAAAACAAATAGTGTGTTTTTTTAAAACAATATATATCAATAGATTGACACTAGTTTAGGTCCAATTTCAAAGTAAAATTAATTTCAATAACCACTATTGGATTAAATGGTAAATATATACTCTAATTTAACTTTAAAACAAATTCAAAAGATAATATAATAATATAAATAAATTAGATTAATAAGAGGTTTTGAATTAAAATACAACATTTTCCACTTATTCATTAAAAAAGAACATTATCGTAAAAATACCAAAAATTCACAAAAAGTAAATTATGATGTCATGATTCTAAAAAAGAATATTATTTGGTCAATAGAATGTTTAATAGTGACCAAAACTATATTTAAATAAGGTTCGCCATCAAAAGGCGATAAATCAACCTTTTAGTGAATATTGGAGTATTTATGATCAAAATTGAATTCTTTTCTTATTTTATGCCTTTATCTTTTATTGGATAAATGTAAAAACATTTAACAAATATTTATAATCATATATTAGTTATTTCTATTCATTCCCACCAATACAACGTCTACATGTTAACTACTATTTAAAATAATATTATTATAATACTAGTGTGCAACGTATGATTTCAATGAAACTCTTTTTTGCATATTGGCTACGCTATCGAGCATAACAACCCCTTTAGAGTAAAATTAATATTTAATTCATAAATGTTAATAAATATGAAAATGTATTATTCTTTATTTACGTGGGATTTTACATCCTTCCCACCTTTTGGGAATTTCTTCCTCGCAATTTTATTCACTTATCAATATAAGTGGGGGTATTTTTCCCTCATAGCATTTTCAGATTCCCATGTTGCCTCTTCAAACATATGGTTTATCCCTAAAACCTTAACCTAATAAATTACCTTATTTCTCAACACTTGCTCTCTTCGGTCAATAATCTAGACTGGTTGTTCTTCATAAGATATATTCTCCTCCAACTAAACTACCTTTGGGCTCAAAACTTGAGATGGGTCTGGAATATACATTCTCAACATCTAAACATGAAAAAAATTGTATACCTGGGACAAACTGGGAGGTAAAAATAATAGGTAAGAAACTGATCAAACTCTCTCCATAATTTCATATGGTCCAATGAACCTTGGACTCGTCTTTCCTTTCTTACCACATCGCAGCACACTTTTCCATGGTGAAACTTTGAGAAAAACATGATCACCAACCTCAAAAGAGAGATCCTTCCACTTGTTGTCAGAATAACGTTTCTATTTTCTATTACATGTTCTCATGTGTTTCTGAATCAGCTGAATATTTTCTTCCATCTCTCCTACTAATTCTGGTCCCATCATCTTCCTTTCACCTACTTCATCCCAAAAAGATGGAGTTCGACACTGCTTCTCATTTAATGCATCAAACAGATCCATCTGTAAACTGGAATGAAAACTGTTATTATATGAAAATTCAACCAAAGAAAGATATTGGTCCCAACTTCCCTGATAATCCATCTAACAAGCATTTAGAATATCCTCCAATGTCTGAATTGTTCATTCTGACTGCCCATCTAATTACATATGAAAACTTGTACTAAAATTTAATTCAGTACCCAACGAATTCAGAAGGCCTTTCCAAAATATAGAAGTAAACCTGGGATCACGATCAGATACGATGGAGAGGGGAACTCCATGAAACATGAAAATCAATGTAAGATACAATCAGGAATGTTGATCTAGAGACAAAGTATCTCGAATAGAAATGAAATGAGAATATATAGTCAATTGATCAATAATAACCCAGATTGAATTATTACCTCGAGATGTCTTTGGTAATCCCAGAACTAAGTACATGGATATATTTTCCCATTTCTACTCTGGCACTGGTAATGATTGCAGCATCCCATTCAGTAACTTCTGCTCTACTTTAACCTGCTGACAAGTGAAAAACTTCACAGTAAAATCAGCAAAATCTATTTTCATTCCATCCCACCAGTAATACTCCAGCAGATCTCTGTACGTCTTAGTACGTCCAGAATGAACTGAAAACGGGAAACTATGAGCCTCACATAACAACTCATTATTAAACATTGAATCACAAGGAACACATAATTTCATCCCAAACCATAAAACAAAATCATTATCAATGTTAAATTCAGGAAACTTACCCTTCTGATCCAGCTCTACCTTTTTCTGCAACCCACAATCTTTCTTTTGTGCTTGCTTAATTCTGTCTGATAGAGATGATCTCACTAACACCTGAATCAAAAAAGAATAACTTCATGCACCAATAACTTCTATGCCAACATAAATCAACTAAAAAACCAAAGGATCTATTTCCAAATGTAGCATGGTTAATGAATTATTACCTTTTCGACTCAAAGCATCAGCCACATTATTTTCTTATCCCGGATGTTAATGAATTGTACAATCATAATCCTTAATTAATTCTATCCATATCCTCTGTCTCATGTTTAATTCATTCTGAGTGAATATATACTTTAATCTTTTTTGATCGGTATATATTTCACAAATTACTCTATAAAAATGACGCCTCCAAATTTTTAAAGTGAAAACAACAATAGCTAATTCCAAATCATGTGTAGAGTAAATTACCTCATGAGTTTTCAACTGACATGAAGTATATGTAATTACCTTATCATTCTTCATAAGGACACAACCATTTCCCTTCAACGAAGCAGCACTATAGATAACAAACTAACTACTCCTGGAAGGAAGTGCCAAAACTGGAGCATTCACCAATTTTATTTCCAACTCCTGAAAACAATCATCACATTCTTTTGTCCAGATAAACATAACACCCTTATGAGTTATCTTAGTCATTGGATTAGATAACCATGTAAATATTTCAACAAACCTTCTATAGTAACATTCCAAAACAAGAAAACTACGGATCTCGGTCACATTTGTGGGTCTTGGCCATTCTTCAACAACTTTTGTTTTAGCTGGATAAAGAGTTATGCCATTTTTTGAAAAAATGTGTCCAAGGAACGAAATTTGTTGTATCCAAAACTCACACTTGCTGAATTTTCCATACAATTTATTTTCTTTTAAGGTTTTCAAGATAACCCTTAAATAACATTCATACTCCTCTTCACTTTTATAAAACACCGAAATATCATCAATGGAAACAACTACAAACATATCCAATAACTCATTGAAAAATCTATTTATAAGGTCCATGAATATAGTAGGTACATTGGTTAAGACAAAAGGCATAACTAAAAATTCATAATGGCCATATCTAGTACGGAACACAATCTTTGGAATGTCTTCTTCTTTTACTTTCAACTGATGGTACCCCAACCACAAGTCAATCTTCAAAAAATACTGAGCACCCTGGAGCTGATCAAACAAATCATAGATATGAGGCAAAGGATACGTTTTCTTAATAGAGATGTTATTCAAGGATATATAATCAATGAAAAGTCTCATTTAACTGTCTTTATTTTTAAAAAACATGACAGGAACACCCCATGGTGATGTTCTGGGTCAAATGAATCATTTTTCTAATAACTCCTGCCATTTCTTCTCTAACTCTAAAAGTTTATCATGAACCATTCGATAAGGGGGTTTTGAAATTGGATTAGAATATGGAACTAAGTAAATAGTAAATTCAACATCCTGATCATGAATAATACCAGGAAACTCATCAGGAAAAACATCAAGATACTCATTTACCACAGGCACAACATCAATCTGAACAGTTCCTTTATTTTCAACAATATGTGCAAGGTAACATTAATTTCCATATTTTACTAGTTTCTCAACTTCATGATATGTTACCAAAATTAAGGGTTCATTCTTGTACACAAACTGAAAATCATTATGAAAAGAAACCATTTTAGCTCTGCAGTCACTCTTAGCATGATAAATAGAAAGCCAATCCATCCCCAAAATAACATCAAAATCTACCATAGTAAAAACAATAAGGTTTTTAGGGTGATTCTTTCCGCACACAAGGATAAGAAGGTTCTTATAATTTCTTTTTGTCAAAGAGTTTCCTCCAGGTGTTTTTACCATAAGTTCATGATTCATATCTTGAGATGGAATTCCCAATTTAATAGAAAACTTCACAGAAATGAAAGAATGTGTAGACCCTGAATCAAACAACACATTAGAATAATCTGAACAAACAAACAATATACCTAATACTACTTCATTCGATGGCCCAACATCTACTGAAGTAGTTTCAAAGGATTTTATCACCCCTTTTTTATTGTAGTCTGGCTGCTTTTCCTCAATTGAGTTCTTCGTTAGACACTCATTTTCATAAGGACCCATTTCATTACACTTATAACATCTTACCGCTGGCTTTTAATTGCCTGCTTGATCATATTCCTTACAGTTACGAGCAATATGACCAGACTTGCCACACCGAAAGCACATTCAAAACTTGGATAAAAATTCTACAGGTTGCATTTTACCACACTTCTCACAGGATGAATATTTGGTTTTCTTACCTCCTTGCTGATTTGATGAATTCTTCCCCTTTTCTTGCCAACTGGACCTCTTATTCTGTTGTTTGTCGAAGAACACCATATTCTCTTCAAACATCATTTCCACCTTCTCCGCACATTGAACATGTTTTTCATAAATTTTAAACTCATGAGAAGATAAAGACCTTCGATACTTTGTCTTTAACCCTGAGTAAAAACGGCTGATTTTACTATCAAGATCTCGTATGATGTTTGGAGAATACCATGCCTGTCGAGTGAACTTTGCTTCATAAGCATCCATTAAGTCATACTCCTTCCTCAATTCCAGGAACTGTTTTCCATCCTAAGATGAACCACCTTAGGAAGATATATCTCAAGAAACATACCTTTTAATTCATCCCAAAGAAGATCATCAATCTCATCACAATCTCGGATATTTTTCATCATCGACCACCATTGATTAGCTTCACCTTAAAAAAAAGTAAGCATAAATACTAACCTTTTGATGTTCTAAACACCCCATGACATCAAAAATATTCTCCATTAATTTAATCCACCCTTCAGCTAGCACAGGGTTAGATGATCCTCTGATTGATGTGGGATGTTGCCTCATGATGTTTTCCACCACTGAAATTTTTTTCTATGGTTGATCTAGCTGATCTCAGGCATGGATACCACCAACATTTATAGCCTGAGTTAACTGTTCCATCACTGAAATAAACAGTTCAGTTCTGAGTCCAACCATATCAGGTTGCTGGTTTGGACGGTTTTCTTCCTCCTGATGTCATCCCAACATAGATGCCTTGTTTCCTCTGTGGAAAACCATTCTGAACACAAAAAAATCTAAGGCGAAGCAACATGGTAATCATTAAATGCTATATCATTTCAATCATACAATAAATTAATTTATAATTAAAAAATTTTCTAACTCCTATATTTGTCTAAACCGACCTCTGATACCAACTACAAGGCCCCAAACTTAAGCATTACTTAATATTGAATTAAATGAATAATTCCCATTGAGGATATTTTCAGGTTTAGAGTTTTAGATAATTAGATCATAACTATTACATCTCAAAGGATTACACAGAAGACACTTCTACAAAGTTTCTTGTTTTACAAAACCTGAACTCTTAAAAAAAAGAGTCATGTCTATTTCCATTTTTAAGACAACATGACTTTTCTGTGATCCCATCATTAACCCTATTCCACATTATGTCATGTGAAAAACATTACAAAAAATGTTGTATTAGCATAAAAAGCTCAGTAATGGATACACAAAGAAGGAAAACAGTTAGTTTCTCAAAACAACAAGTAAAAAATTAATACATTATCAAAGAAATACTTTTCACCTTTATGAAGTAAAAAATACTCTTCAATGAATAAAAGATCATTACTTACCCTTTTGTAATCAAAATATTACCATAAAACCCAAATAAAGAACACATAACATATAATGGTAACTTGTGACATAAACATACATAAATGGAATAACCATACAGTCGACTTACACACATATCACTTAATAGAATAGACATATTACTAACTTCCATACCCAATGCATTGGAGCTTATAACGTAACCACCCGTCCTGGTATTCACTACACCACCCATCATATGGTTTTTCAAATAACCACCCGTCAAATATCCAAGTACCATTATAAAATCATCAAACAAAAAACAATTATAATGGAAAGAAAACATTTCCACATTTCAATCACAATATATCACTTAAATATATTGACATAAAAAATCCACTATAAAAACCATTTTCAATACCAAAATACAAAAAAGAGTATATGGTATTTATTTCATTATAAAAACATTACAGCTTGTTGAGGAAGCCAATGACCAAATAATAATTGCGGTGGCGGAAAAGGTCGTTGTCACCGAGTACGTTAAAATAAACATTACTTATTGTAGTTTAGTAAAACTCTTAGTATAATAAGACTCCCATTGAATTAAATGAAATGTCAAAGGAGCTCTATTAAGCGTATAAAATAAATTCTTGTTTTAGAACAAAATATGCCTCAATGAAATCAGATTGGGACGAAGTCCCAGACCTCATGTCCAACATGACTCGATCACTCATTAATCAGCTAAATAATAATCTACTGTTGATTTATAATTTCTTAAGAACCTTTATTCAGGATTATTATTTCATTTATATCACTTATTTGCAGGTTATAAACATTATGTAATCATTTAAGTTAAGAATGTTTGTTTTGTCGATATTTGGTTCTTAGGTCAAAAATGTACTTCTTACAATTACATGTTGTTCATGTTTTCAAAGGTTCATAATATACAGAATAATATTAATGATTTGGATATCATATATATCATATATATCTAGCATATACATTTAATTATAATAGTTAATAACATTTAGAGGTAAGAAATGAAATGCACCGTTCATGGAGACGGTAAGTCGCACGTACGCATGAATGCTAGTTTCATTTATATTTCATATTTAATGGAGTGAAATCATAAATATATAAAGTTATATTATTATTAAAGTATAATATCATATATAATATCATTAAATATATCCTTTATACGTCCCAGATATGGCATTAACGAATCAAATCACTTTGAGGGGGCGGTAGTCCGCACATTCTAAAATGAAATTTTCGTGTTTACCCATAATGGAAACCATAAAGGATTGGAATAAATGAAAAAATATAGAAGCTTAAGGAAAACATAAACATAATATATATCATATATAAATTGAGTGAAATATTAATGGCCACATTGAATGTTTTTAAATTAATATAGAACAATCATCATTTCGTGAGCCAGAAATTCGCCAACCACAGAAATAGTATGTTCTTTTATTATTAGACGGAGGTGTGTGTAAGTGTAGCTCAAACCCTTCTCATAAAAACATCCTAGTATATCGAAGGTACTGGTGTTGTTACATAATAAAAGAATAAAAAAGGTTTTAGGTGGATGGAGAAGCAAAATAAAACAAATGAACCCAAGTGAAGACATTACCTTTAAATCGGGTAACTCACCTTTGTTTGAACCAAAGGTGTTTCTTGAAAAGAATTCATCCAATGGTAAGGATTCTAGGATGGGGAGAGGGATGTGGAGAGATAAAATTATCAGAGTGTGGTAGAGCCAAAGGCTTTAGTGGTGTTCATAAGGTGGTAGAGTTGGGGGCCTTTTATAAGAGGAAAGGAGGGGCACTCTTGGAATGTTATAAAATGTTACTTTATTATATAATGAGTTTCGGTTTTTAAAGGTCCCACAATTATATATTTCGAGGATAAGGTGATACGAGTTCTAAATCTACCCATATAATAGTTTTTTGACATGTTTAGGTCTTAGATTTTACATTATCTTTTCATTTTATTTAAATCGTTAAATAATGAGGTAATCGCTGCATCATCATGGTTTCATGAATAATTTAATTTATTTAATGTAGAAAAATAATAATAATAACTATCATTTAGTAAATATCTTTATCTTTCCAATAAATTTTTATAGTCAAAATTATTACTTTTATAACCCCATGTAAAAATTGTTTTAGTAATATAATACATGTTTGTGACATTTATATTTTAACATTAAATAAAAAGTTATTAAAGTCATTTTCTTACCCAAGTGGCTCCATGGGGTCCCCAAGTTGACTCATGGATTTTTTTGGGAGGCCATGAGACAACCAATTAGGGTAGTACATTTGGGAATGTAATTTCGTATTTTCAAAACATTATTTTTACCCTAAATTAAACTAATTACCTCTAATCGTGATTAATAAACTTAAAAGTTTCTATTCACCAAAAAAATATTTTAATCCCATTGAACCAAATTTTACATCCTAATAACAACCATGTATGTTGGATTTTTTAAATTCAAATCATAGAAGTTGTAAAGTTTCATTTAAACAAAAAATCAGTTTTTAGCTGCCATTTAGTGGTTTCACTATTCATCAAAAATTTAAGTTTTCCAGAAAAATACCAAAAATTAACCCTAAGCTATATTTGATATTCTGAATTAAAAAATCGTATCTATTTTAAAAAATTAAAACCATATATGATTCATTAATTAATTTAATAATTAATTCCTTCTGTCAAAAAAATAGCGTGTTTTCAAGAAACAATATATATCAAAAGATTGACACTTGTTTAAGTCCATGTTCAAAGTAAAATTATTTCCAATGACCACCATTGGATTAAATGGTAAAAATATATTCTAATTTCACTTTAAAAGTAATTCAAAATATAATCTAATCATATAAATAAATAATATTAATAATATTTTTTGAATTAAGATACATCATTTTCCACGTATTCATTAAAAATGATCTTTATCCGAAAAATACCAAAAATTTACACAAAGTAAATTTTGATGTCCCGATTCTAAAGAAGAATTTTATTTGGTCAAATATAATGTATAAGAGGGATTAAAACTATATTTAATTAGGGTTCACCATTAAAAGGCGATAAATCCACCTTTTAGTGAATATTAGATAATTTATGCTTAAAATTTATTGCTTTTCTTATTTTAAGCCTTTATATTTTATTGGATAATTGTAAAAACTATTAACAAAAATTTATAATCATATTTTTTTAATTTATATTCATTCCCACCAATAAAATGGCTACGTGTTAACTACCATTTAAAATAATACTATTATATTACTAGTGTGCAACGTAAGATTTCAATGAAACTCTTTGTTGCATATCGGGTACGCTATAGAATATAGAAACCCCTTTAAAGTAAAATTAATATTTAATTTGTAAATATTAATAAATATAAAAATGTTTTACTCTTTATTTACCTAGGATGTTACATGAAACTACCTATCATGATTTTTTATGAACCTCACCTCATAGTGACCAAGAATTTTACAAAACACCATTCCAATAATAGAATAATAAATTCCTTTTACTGTATTATGGTTTTGTGAGACAAATACATTTCATGAAACCAACCCCATCGAAACAACTAAACTACTCAAAGGTAGGGTCACCCTATTTCATTAAGAATTCTTCTCTTTGAGACCCCTAACCTCTAGGATACCCTCGCCTTCATGAAACCCCATAATACCATGTAGTCCCGTACTACTCAAAACATATATCATTAGACTCATTATAGAAACTCCTTTCATCTATCCCCTTTCACAAATTTTGAGTGCCCATACCCCCAATACCAATCTAGTACCGGTACATCCTCACTACAAAAGCATGTGCGACCGGTATCGCCAACTCTTTTGTACTGCCACATGAGTCCAAAAGTTTCTTGGGAATTCATACTACAAACATATCTTTATAATACATATCTCAATTCATATATCACCTATGAAAAGGTAACCTAATGTCGAGTCTCTGGATTTCCACTCCACCACTACAGTGCCATGTCTATATCTAACATAGTGGCACATGGGTGTTGGACACATAATCCCTATAGGTGGCATAATCATTGGTAACTTTAGAACTATAGTTGCAGAGGAAACTTTTTTTCTATCTTCATCTCACCTTTAAATGATATATTTTTAGGCGTAAGTATCAGAATAATCTGATCTTCATGATATAAGATATCCTAGCTCCACGTCATAGTTATATGATATTAAACTACTTCAAAAAAGATGATTTTCATGTCGAATAAAATACTAGATACATTACATATTCAAACAAAATCAATCAACATGATAATGTCCCAATAACATGCCTTTAAAATATTACCTTACCCTGTTGGGTGAACACATGATGCCCCTTATACAACCATCATGCGATTTTACCATATACCCCTCCAAGGATGAAACCCCAACACAGGGGAATCTTCCATGAAAAATTCCCACCACATCATACCTCCATAATGGATGAGAAACCCTTAATGGGTTGCTTATATGTGTAAGCCCCTCATCATCATCCATCTTGGTGGGATGATTCCAACAATGGGCTTTTTTCACATGTATCCCTACACCATATCCCCATAGTTTTATCCTCTGGTATAAGGAAACTTACATGCATAATACCCACACCATTCCTCATTCACACTCCCTTGGTGACATGACTATTCGTATCACACAATGTAAAAATACATGGGGTGGTCCTATCATTTGATATTAAAATAGGGCATCAAAATACATAGGATTTGATTCTTGTATTCTATACCAAATATTCAAGATTCCTTTGTGAGGTTTGATCATAACTATAAAATCAAATTGTGAAATAAATCCACCAATGGGACACAACTAACCAACCGATACATTTAATCATGATTTTCAAATCCTTAACTACAAAATGATAGGTTTATTACTCGATCCATCTCAAAAGGACATTCTAATATTTCCCCATAAAATGTTAATCTTTTGACTTGATCCAACCCTATATGGTGTCTTGATCCGTCACAATGAGATAGCAAACTCATTCCCTAATTTTTTAAACATGATTTTGTAATATATACCCACAAGATATTAACCATATTCCCATATCCATGAGACAATGAACATATTCCCTAACATATAATACATAACCCATGAGGTAAAAATCCATTAAAGACTTGTGGAATTTTTTTCAATAATTTCTTGGCCAACATGAGATTTCATGTGTTCCATGAATGAGTATCCTCATTTTATATGCCTCTAAAATGTTGAGGAATTTATAGGTTCCATTTATACTCAATGTCCATACATGGATATATGTTTCCAAGGTGACTACTCACCTTGACCGAAGGATTCTTCCCAATCGAGAAAGAAACAATATAATTTTTTTGGCATCAACATATAGATTTCATGGTGAACGAGTTCCTCATACTTGACATAATCTATGAAGGAGACCCTCACAAGAAAACGAGAACAAATGTGGAAGACATGGATAAAGAAACTGAAATACGATCATCCCATTTTGATCGATGATCATATATCCACAATGATTTTGAAAAATGATTCCCTCCTTTGGAATGTGTGAATGTGGGGAAATAGAGTAGTGTGGGTGGGATGCTTGAGCCCTAAAAAATGTGTCAGAAATAATTATGTAGATTCCAATAAAAGAAGAAATTGTATAAAATTCTCACTACATATCTATTCATTGAGATATTTATGAAAAATTAATGAACATTTGGGTATTACTCCATCAGTGTTTCATCATCGATGGAACAATTCTTATCTGTATTGCCCATCCCACTAATGAAAGGCCCCTAAATCTACACAGAAAAATAATTAACCTACATAGGTATATGATAATTAAAGGTATGTTTATCATATCCCATACGATGTATGAAATCCTTATAATATACAATATTCATTAGTGAGTGGACAGTTATAGTCCCCTCAATCAGCTCAACATTGAAGGAAACACCCATATACTTTTTTTAAAATCAACTAATAAATAACCCATGTTATGGGTGTTAATAGAAAAAAATTAGAACATATAAATCTTTTTATCCTGGAAGTATTTTTCCTGGATGATGTGTGATGGGAATCGTCATATGATATCATAAAAAAAGCACCTAACTTCCTTCTTCATCATGAGTTGAATGATGTTTTTGTTTATAGGAAAAATTAGGATCCTATTAAGGAAAAATATATATATAGGATTTTAAATTTTTTTGGGTCCCGAGAAAAGACATTTCCTTTAATAGATATTATCTCCATCTTCTTGGATACAATAACTCACATTATCGGCATGATAATATTATAAATTCTATCTAGGGAATGGATATACATTATAGACACTGAAGATTCATCAATTATTTAGTTTACGGAATCATCATCCAATTCAATCCCCCATCACATAGAGAGGTCCACCGATTATTGAGGTTGTGTGGGTACAGTTAGTATATTTTCATGCTTATCGCTAGTCAAATACGACTTCAATCCCATATTTCAATTCCATCCTCTACGCTCCACTGTGGAAATTTAGTCTAGTAGGGGTCAGTTCATTTGTATCCTATTTGGAATCCACATATAGCTCGAGAGAAAAAATCAAATCATATACTAGAAATAAAAACAACTTATCATAATGTCTATCATAATTCCTCTATCCATGTTGATTGGGTTAAAGATTCTTCAAACCAATGTGCTTCAGTATTTATTTATTTATATTGTTCTGGGAGAACACACTGTAAAAGAACTTCAGAATACGATGTTCAGATGAGGATCACAACCAATAGGTATGGGGTGATTCCAAAAACACAGTCTGAACTAATCTGCTAAGCAGAGGATCGATGCCCGGGTAAAGTTGGCATGTCGATACTAAGAACTCTACCTATGGATCCAGTAATGAATATAGGATCCAGCTCTAAGTCTCAAAGAGGGGATTCCAACCACTCTATTTAGGATGTCATGCTGAAGGGATCATACTCCTGTACATAGGAAAGGACACCAGAAACCTTCAGGAGAAAGAACAAGGTGATGAACACTAAGAAAACTAGTCCTAATGACAAAAGGAAACTGGCTCATGCAATGTGAAATAGGTTACAAGGTGTGTATTATGGTTACACGTTGTCTTCCTTGACCACATGTACTGCCCGTGTAATGATTATTTTTATTCCATGCCACTAGAAATATATCAAATACAATTTGAGCCATTTCACTATTATGAACAATAGGAACCCAATAATCTTCTTATATTATATGAAGTTGGGTAAAATTTACATAATTATGCAATAAAAAGATAATCAGGGTGTAAATTGGTGTTCTCATAAAATTTGAATCTTATATTCTAAATATTTCCAAAACCTACTTGGTATATTTGTATTGAGAGATAAATTTTACATGACATACTTCAAATCATTATAGACACGGTAAAAATGTCAGTTTGATGATCATCAATATTTCAAAATCATACAACATTGAATCTGAAAGACCCTAAATATCCCATCTCTTTATTTACTAAGGATTATGGATTCCACATATATAGGAATCATCATCAATTATGTTTCTCATTACAGACATAGAGAATGAAATTTTCTCCACCATGTTAGAAATTGAGTTTATTTATGTACTGATCTATACATGAATAACATGATCTTGGAGTCCAAATTATCCCATAAAGATCCTCCTTAAGTTAAAAAATATTCTTCTATTTATTAAAAATAAATCTAAACATTTAGTGGATGTGTTACTATTTTCTATAACTCTATTAATAAATGATGAATTCTGTTCCATATGTAAAACATTTAATTTAATTTTCTCTTAAATGGCCTAGAATATTCATATTATATCCATCATTTAAGGATATGGAAATGATTCTTCTACATCAATTACCTCCATCTGCGATTATTTGTTGAATACTAGCCATTCATTGATTTGAATCACCATATCATCTTCATTGTATTTGTTTTAGTAGACCTATTTCTTCCAAATTAAATTCATTTATATTAGCCTCGATACAATCTCATATAACTGATTCTTCTATATTTGGTTAAGATCTTCATCTATATAATGAATCTAACACTCATCTTTTGTAGATTATAAATACATTATGTACATCTATATTCATCATCTCAAAGTAGATTATAAAGACATTATGTACACTCATCTTCATTGATTGAATCTAATTTTCATATCTTATAAATAGATTTTGTACATTCATCTATATAATGAATCTAATTCGCATCTCTTGTATTGATTGACATGATAAACCTTATATAGTGTTTCTTGAACAAAATTTAGCTTAAAATGTGAAATTTGATCTTTTTTTCACCTCTCTGGACGATTACTCGATTTTTTTATCCCCAACCACTATTTCTAGGCACAAAAACTAATATATATATTGATGAAGACAATAATATGGATTTCTATTCCAATATTCCACACTAAATATTGAAACAATCCAAATAAAACATATAATATTGAACTCTTCTGGACTTCCTTTATTTATCTTATTCCATTCACTATCATTTTAAATAAAAAGGCATTTTTTAATGTTACATATTTCTAAAATTATAATAAAAAATATTTATTTAACACATGTGAATCTTTTTTATATAAAATTATTTTCCCTTGGTCTGTCTATGTATTATGATTTTCATTCAACCTAAAAAAACCATAAAATTCAAATTCTATACTAGTGGCTGAAAATTAAGTTTCACAACATTCTTTATTTAATCATGATCCAAACCATCTGTATTATTTTCATCTATCTTGTATTTATCCTAATATACCTTATTATATTTATTGTATCTCTTTTATCTACATTTAAATTTTCAATTTCTAATATGATATACATTCCTCGTGCCATTCCATGTGTCAGGATTCTCTCTTATTCCTCTACTTTTCATTATAGGATATGAACTTCTTCCTGGATCTCGTTGATATGTCATAACATATAATTCATAGTCAATGTAAAACTACAAGTAAGTCATTTTTTTTCGTTTACAGTATGAGTGTACAAAATATATTTATAAGAATTTCATAGATTTTCAAATTTTATATTTTCAATTTTTATCTTCATGTTATATTTTTCATCTTTTTTATACTACATTAGAAGTTTTGTATCATGTAACAATATGTATTATTTATACATTTTAACTCCCTTAATGGAAATATCATCAATATTAACCTGTAATTAAAATTTGTGATCTACTCTCCATTCCACGTTCCATTCTTTATTTCTATTCACTTCCAATGCCTATTAATTTTCCAAAAAATCCATCAAAGAATTTCTAATGTGGTATTTGTAGTCTTTAATTTCATTTACCTCATTATCATCTAAATTATTTTTTTCTATTCATAACAGGTTCTTATTAATAAAAAATATCAAGTATTTCTTATCCTATAATTCCCATTTTCCTAATACTTCCATATTGTAATTTCATCAATCTTGATACCTTCATAAATGTTCTTGGACATTTTTTTGTAATCATACCAACATTTCCAACATTATTGAATGTGAGTGGGGTATTATATTAAAATTATCCTTACCAATTACAAATATTATAGATGGAATGGCATGAATTCGACCCCTGCTTCTTCTTCGTAGACATCCTCTATGGTGATATTTTTATGGCCATGAATTCCACCTCCTTAAACTTCCCATTAAACCACCTCGATATCATGCTTTGTAATCCTATGCGTAGGGTGATTAATATGAAAATAATTCCATATTTGATTATTGAGATATTTTTCCCTAAAGTGTGGAAATTTTTTGATTGATCTATCTGTGAAACCATGTTAGGATGTTCATATATATCTACATATCAATGTGTGTTTCTCTAATACCACATATTTCTTTCATAATAACATTCAAACAATAAAAGAAAAAAAATCATTCATTTGATTTTGTTTCAGCCTCATAATAAATTAATTATTCCAAAGAACCTACAGTTTTTGTTATTTGTCTTTTCAATCACCATAATAGGTTTTTATAATTTTTTCCAAAATAAAATGTGAGGAATTACATGAAAAAATATTCTTATAGACTATGTTGAGTAATTCTCCCCTACAAGCATTATGTAATCTATAATTATCTTAGATTTCAATTTCAAATATATCTCATAATGCCCCTATATCCATATTAAATGATATCCCTTGTATATGAGTTTGATAAATATCCATTCTGAAATTTTAGAATTAAATATACAACTAATTCTTCCATAGTCGAACATTATTTTCATAAAATAATTTAATATATTTATTATTGAATGGTTCAAATTATTCCACTAAGTTAGATTATCTATCATTAAAATTACATATTCAAAAAAATATAGGAACTAATATGTTAAATACTCCTAGAAAAGGGGTGAATCAACATATAATGAACTAAAATATTCCATTTTTGATCATATTTTCTCATCAAAATTGTTTCCATATATATTATTCATTAATCCATATATTAACTAAATTGAACTCGTGTAAGTGAACCAAGTCATTTACATGGGTCACCCTAATTGGTATTTTTAAAGGACTATAAAAATTCAATCCTCAAATGTACTATAATCCACTGACAAAAACTATTATGGAAATGTATAGTGTTAACAAAAACCCCCTCTATGATTACAACCAATCAAACATGAGAAATAAAAACTCTATTTAATATTTTAATTGTACTACTCCACTAGAAGAATCATTCTATATTCTTAATCACATCAGATTTTGTTCATACATATACAGTTTTTTCATGAAGAACATTTTTAATTTGAGAGATGAAATCAACTTATATAAAAATAATTTTCATTATATAAAATTCAATTCAAAACAATGATTATCTATGAACTTACCACCATCTATTGACCTAGAAGATATCACACACATAACAAGATGAATCCCATGTGCATTGCACCAACACAACATAACACTTTTAATGACATATATTAGTGTATTTATATGAATACTTCTTTCAATGAAGAAACTCACTAACTCCTACCTATATGAACAACCTATGTCTTCAACATTTACACCGAGCTTATATCAAGAACATCATTTTCCATGAAAGTTATAGTGTGAATGATATATGATTATAATTTTCATAGTATTTTTACCATATGAACCTCCATAATCATATTATTTACAAAAACATATTTCCATACAACATCTTAAAATACTCTATTGATGATCATTTGATGAATTTGTTTTCATTAATAATTATTTCATAATATGGTCATTCTATTAAACATGAAAACCTAATAAAATCATTAATTATGAAATAATTTTTCACCACATGCCTTGATCTATCTTCGCTAGTTTTCTTGGAAACACCCTATTATAACCATGTATGTATGGTGTAGTTATTTAATATTATCATGTGATAGACCTATGTCCTTCATTTCATTCACAAACACTCCCCCAACCACATGAAATCACTATAATCATGTACCAACTTTATATTCACACATAATACCACACTCTTACTATGATACATCACCGCACAACCACAATGTTCTCTTTGTAACCTCATAAATAATATCATTTTTATTTTTCTATCTCAACCATTAATCGTTGATTTCCAACAAAATTTATGTAGATAATTAAGGAAAATAATGGAAAAAAACTCCACATTCAAAATTCATTCACTGGAATCAAATAGAATGGAATTTTGTAAAAAAACAACAAAATTTACAAATATCACTGAAATTCAATGAGGATGGATTTTCAACCATTAATATTTCCATTTGGGTTTATGGAAAATATTTCTTAATCACCAAGAATTTCATGGTGACTAAAACCTACATACCTTAATAATAAATAATCATTATTATGTTTTTACTCTACATAGTGATTGATTATAAAATCCACACAAAATCTGATAACACATTAGTCGTGACCAGCATGGGAATCATGACTACCATCAAAAAGTCATCAATGTATCACTTCTTTCATGACAACCAGTGAAGAATTTTTCCTTATACAAAAATTTTGATCGATACTAATTGATATTGAAAGGTGATATAAATATTTTTTAGTCATAAAATTCCAATATTTACAAATATAGTATCATTATAGAAGACTAATTATTTTACAGGACCTGGTAAGACATTATTATCATGGATGTTGGGGTCATCTGATCATGATTTCTCTTCATTGATATAATTGAATTGGTATTTCATGATATTAAAAATCTCCCCCAACATTCCACCTAATTCAACATATTATATAAATCGCATTTAATCACATTAATCATCCCCATAATAAGTTTGAGAAACTCATCCATGATTTTGAACAATATCTCTCCCCCTTTATTAATAAACCAAAAGGACAATTCATGATGGTTTATAATATAAAAATAATATATAGCTACATTGAGGGAATTTTCAATCATTCCTTGGTAGTTGGTTCCACAACATCACAATTAATATCAGGGGGCTCGATGAGATTACAATATATACATAATTTCATTCAAATACTACTTTAGTTAAGGCCTTATATATAATGTTTACGACCCGATTTTATATAGGGACCCGATCCTGCTTTACTAACCCATGTATAACATATATATTGATTGAATGATACTAAATATCAAGATTCTAAATCAATAAAAGTTGAAAATTATTTTTTTTACAATTTATTCCACCTATGTTATAACTATTTATTCTGATCCAAGACATCAATTCAATACCCATATCATCTACCTATTTATTCATCCATAGTATTTACATTGAATCTTTAGTGATATTAATATATTAATATATCGAATCTCTCAATTTAATTTATTCTTGATTAGTTTTTAGAAATGAAATTTAAAATATTCCAATATTGAAGTCACTTCTTTATGATAACATTCTATTATCTTCTAAACTGAACTAATCAGATTTTTTATATCCCAATATCCCGTACTAAGATATTTCAATATAAATAAATTGTAAATAAATCATAAAATTAATTTAATAAATATTTATTTTAATAATTCATAAGTTTATTTAATTGGGTTTACTTTGAAACTATATCACATGAAATTTGGTAAATTTAATGACATGTAATTTTTATATCAAGTAAACTAGGATCTAAATTATTTTCCTTTATTATGTGACTTTTACATCATTACGTTAAGCATTATTTTACAAATTCATCATTGAAGTAACTAGTGTTTTAATCTCATTTTAATCCCCTATTATTGATCTTTCTAGATTATTCAGATAATATTTATATTTATATATGAATATAATGTTATTTCCTTTCACTACCTGTAGAGAAAGGAAATATTTTATTCCTCTATAATCACCATTTAGAACACATACGTCATGAATTTTATAAAAATGATACACTATGCCTTATCTAATTACAAAAAATAATTTTTCATCCATAAAAAACAATACATTCATCCTTTGAATATTATGATTATTTTAAAAATCAACATAAAAACACATACATCTTATATGTTTACCTTATTCAATTATTGATCCAATATTGAATACCACTCACAGGGTGCATGGTTCATCCCACATAGAGTCTTCCTGATTTAGAAAAATATGTTATCAACATCTTGAAAAATATGAAATTTAAAAAGTTTGATGAATACCTCCTCCTCCCGGACTCCATTAAATAAATATACTTTGAAATCCATATGGAAAACATTGAATTTAATTTCCATTTCTATAGAAATGATTTTTTTTATTTTTTCCATCCTTAATAAATGAGTTAATGTTTTATCTACATGGATTCTCCCAATCATGGATTATCAATTTCACTCTATACTTGTTTTTATTGAATAATCATTCAATATTAATTTTTTTTGTCAATGAATGAACATTTTCTTCTAATGATATTATGTTTTTTGAACCCCAAAAAAATCTCACATGTATTAATATTCTTGATTTGGTCCAGATCAACATTCCATACCTGATCCCAATTCTCATATCTACTAATTTAAAACCATTAAATTTTAATATGCAGTTCTTCTTTAAATAATACTATGTTCGATACTATGCGATTTATGAAACACCACTCCAAAAAGGGATATCATATTTTAAAATAATTTTTTTAATAAAATTAAATTATATATTACGGTACATATATTTTATTATTTTTAAAATTGATTAAACATAGTGATTAAAAATATATATTTATTATGTTATGTATAAAATTATTCAATGATAAAAGTGTTAATTTATATATAATTATTTTCATTTTATTGTGTATTTTATCGTCATATATTTATGTGACCAGTTTAAAAAAAATTATTATGATGATATATAATATTATAATAGGTGAACTAATATATTAACATTCAGCTAATTAAGAATTAATTTGAAGAACTCTAAAACATAAGGGTATTTATTCTAATAAAGTTATTTTTTATTATTCTTATTATATTAATTTAATATATTAATTTATATTATTTAGTATTTTGATTTTATTAAATTGGATTTCATTTTTGAATTCAAAATATAAAAATTTCCTTAGGTTTAAATTTTAATTTTTTCATAAATAGTTTTCTTTTTTGGTGAATAATGAAAAATACTAATTTCCAAATTTCTATCAATTTTATGACATTATAATAATATAATAATTAAATTAAGGTTCATGATATATTTTTTATCTTGAAAATATATATTTAAGAAGTACAATAATTTTAAAAAAATATATTCTTGATTTTATATATCTGTATTAAAATTTTCTTAAAATATTTGAAATTTGTAATTCTAATTAATAATTTTTTAGATAAACTAATTTTATAATTTCTTTATAAGGTTAAACTAAATAGTGGACTGGTTTTAAAATAAAAATGAACTCTTATATATATTAAAACAATAATTAATTTTATATGTATCAATTGTAGCGTATTTTTGAGTCAAATCATCTATATTTTTAAAATACATTTTAAAAACTCATTTATAATTAGGTCCAACTAACATATAACCACGATAACATTGATGAAATATATAAATATTTTAATTTAAAATAGATTTAATATTTTTAATCCTAATTTTCAAATTATTTAATATGGAAATTATAATTTTTTTTCATTGTGAAATTTTACTAAAATATAAAATTTGTCACAATGGTATAGGGTAAAATGAATATAAATTTTGTTTAACCTAAAATATATGGCCATTGTTATAAATAAAATTATAAAATATATTTTCTAATGACTTTTACCATAACTTATTTTATATTGGACACTATAGACATTTTGTTTCATGTTTTCATGAAAACGAATTTAAATTATTTGAATGATTATTTAATTTTATTGGTGACACTCTCCTAAATTATAGAAGGTAATTCACTCTTTCGGCTTATCCAAACTAAAAGGGGATATTATCATGAAAATTACATAACCACGTATATTATAAAAAATATTACACATTAACTAGATGTCTTTTCCTTCCCAGAATCCACATTTGAGTACAATTAATATTTTTTAGAGGATATTATGTATAGAATTGGATTATATTCTTACTAATAATTTTCAAATATCATTCTTCATAAAACACATTAATTTAATCAATAATAATATGATTTTTAATACAGATCATTAATTTATTCAAAATATTTTATTTTATTTCTAAAACCATTTTCATTCATCATACAATCTAATAAAAAAACAAATATTTCTCATTTGTACATACATACGATTATAGCCAAAAAAGTAATGAAATTCATTTCTCATCACCACCTATCATGGATGGTTATGTAAAATATTTTAATAAATATTGAAAATACGTATAACATAATTATTTTTTTGAAGATATGTTATATTTTCCCTTCCATTGATTCCATCAATTAATATATGAAAACATAATCTATATGTATGTGCAAACTACAACATCCATGAAGTGATATAATTCATTTTATACATCCATCTAACATGGATGGTTTTAAAAATTTATTTTACTAATATATATTATAATAAATATTGTTATAATTATTAAATATTGTTATTTATGTATAAAATAAGAGTTAAAAAATATTATAATGTAAGTTATTGTCATTAGTAAATTACATGAAAACTATATCATCAACAATTTCACCATGAAAAATCATTACTAAAACACTCATTGAATCAAAATATAACATTATTAATCATCATGGGTAATAAATTATGTCACATAATATAAACAAGGAATGAAAATTTTTGTATCAATAAAAAATGTCTAATGTCCAAATTACACAACCAATGTGAAATAATTAAAAATACCAAAATATAATGTTTAATATAAAAATAAACCAATTAACACATGTTTTTACAATGATTATAATGGAATAACATAGAGGTTAATCAATGTGAATGCGATTTTTAAAAAATTCATTATTTTTATAATGTTTACTATATATGATTTTGGAAAATTCTCGACCAAAAGTGATTCAATGATAATGATTTATCTTCTCAAATATCATTTTTTGAGACATTTATAATGTTCTGAAACTATTTTTGTGTATATGTTGTATAAACTACAAATTTGGAATATATTTTTATGAATAAATTTTTATTAATGGTATTTATTTTTCTATTTCATCTTTTATCCTTCAATTTATTTGATTCAATAGTTATCAAAGTCATCATGTTTTATTTCAAAATCAAATTTTTATTCAAAATTCTTTTTTTTAAATTTAAATTGTTATAATATAATCTATTTATTTTGAAAAAAAATGAAGTTTTCATTAATATTATTAATTATGTGTTTTGAAAATATTATTTCATTTTTTTCACACATTTCACTCAAAACAACTAAGGGAATTTTTATACAAAAATATGACTATATTTCGTATTTTTGGTCAATAAAATTCATATTCCATATAAATATTCATTTTATTAAATAAAAATTATACTATATATTTATTAATTGGAAATATAAATTTATGTTAAAATTTATTTTATATTAAAATAATTAAAAGGAATGTAATTTTTAATGTTTTCAAAACAAATAATCTTGGACATTAAATAATAATGTTCTACAAAATCACTTTTTATACATTTTTTATTAAATGTATTTTCAAACAATCCTAATAGATATTTAATTTTTAACTACATTTTTATGGTTTTTAAAAGTTTTATATATTATAATTATTCAAAAAAAAATTCAATATAAATTATATTATTTTAAAAAGAAAATAAAAAAGAACCACATTCCACTTATGTATTTTTATCTTACAGTCCCCTTTTTCTTCATGAATAATTGTTAATTTTAAATATTAAATTATTTTAATTATTTTATACTCTTTTAAGGTATTCCTAAAAATTTATAATTTTTTTCTATGTTTTCTTTTGTACGTTTTTTTTCTAAAATGATACAAAAATATATATAGGAAAACATTTTAACAGTATTCACTCCCACTTTTCTCTCAGTTTTCCAGAGAACGTTTATTTACTTTAGAACATCATCATATCTGAGTTTATTTTCTTCTTTATTTTCATGTTCATTAATTTAATCGATGTATTCTAAAACGTTTCAATTATTTCCTAAAATATATTCCCATCACATATTAATTTTTTCATTCATTTCATTCATATGATGAACAAATTGGACATTGTATGTGATATAAGGGATATTATATTTGAGAGCCCCTCAATGAATCTTTAGGTCTCATGAGACATACTAGTCTAGGTATTTGGTGTATTGCTATAAAATTATTTATGATGTCAGGGATTGAATCCACAAAGGTAAGTATGATGTCTTGGATAAGGTCATCACGATATGATAATGATATATGGCATTTTAAATTCTCTCATTATGAAATAATTTATTGTTTTCCATGTAATAATAGTTGTTTTTATATTATCCATTGAAATAATTTAGGATCATGTTATACGTTAAACATAATGTTTTGTTATTAATTGTTATTTCCTTATTCTCCACACCTTGTTTATTCAATGATTACATCTGATATATGCTTTCCCATTCTAATTTTTGGATCACACACTTATGATATTCATATATCCCCATGTGGATAAGATTATTATATAAGATATATATATAACTGTATCATGCTTGAAATTTTTTTTAGACGATTCGGAAGATATATTATGGAATATTAAAATATGGGTACAGGGAAAAAAATTTCCATTATGTGATAATGTTATTTTTTAGGTTAATTAACATATTCCATAATTATGTAAATTTTTAAAACTAAAAAGTTCAAGAGTAGATAAATGAGAAAATGCTATTTATTGTTATTTTATTTATGAATTATTTATTTTTTTCACTTTAGTTTGTACAAAACCATTTATGTAAGGTTTTTTGTTTTTATCAAGAGATTTAGGAGCTCATATTTTAGGTTTTCATAGATGGTTCCACCATTGATTAATAAGGTGATGGTTAGAAATAATATCAAAGGAATTTACATCTCTTTTAGGACATAGATGACCAAATTTTATGGTTATTAATGGTGTTACGAGAGATTATTGAGCTATAGATAACCCTTTGGGTTGGTATGTGATTTAATGCTTAGCTAATACAAACTAATATGTTATTTAATGTTTTTTAGGGATTTAAATGAGAATCAATTATTAAAAAACATTTTTATAATTTTATTTATATGAAATAATAATAAATATTTGTTTTTGGGAATTTAGTGTCAAATAAATAATGTCCTCGTCTATATAAATATAGTTATATGTTGTATTTACTATAAACACACCAGGTGATAATGCCACAAAATAAGGTTTTTTGGGTAATAAACTGATATTTACTTAGTTTGTAAAATTTTCTCTAAACTAACATCTATTTTTATGATATACGGGTATAATATTCTGAAAATAAATATACACGCTATGAACCACTAATATTCAAAATTAATTTGATTTTTGGGTGATTTAGGTAATTATATAATCAATTTATAAAATACAGGGAGTATATATTTCAATAAACATTTGGGCATTTTAATGAGGTGCAATAATTTTTGAGATAAATATTCTGTTTATTATGTCCTTGTAGTTATTGTGAATGAAATCTAGTGATTTATATTTTGAGGAGTTTTAGGATGAATAAATTTTAAAATTAGTGTTCTAATTGAGTATTTGGACATAATGTATTATTTTTTCATAAAAACATTTATTCATATTTCATTTTGGTGCTTTCATTAATTATGATACCCATTGTTATTTTTAATAAATTACTAGGTTATAGTGGAATAGATTTATTTTTTGATCCTATGAATCATGATGATTAAATTTCATTTCTTATTCTTTTAAAATTATTAATATCTGAAATTCTAATGTACGAAGCCTGTATTCGATAGCATGACTAATGCACAATAGAAAATGTAAAAAGGGAAAAAATTAACAACATAATATATAATACATTTACTACATAAAATAAATATAATATGTTATATATATTTAAATTAATTCACGTGTGGCCATCATTGATATCTATTATTACGCACAAGAATGACCTTCCATGATTTCTTGCATTATAGGCAAGAGTTTGTTACACCAAATAGAAATAAATTGTTAACATATTATTATTTGATATAATGTGGTATAGCATATAAACTATTTTAGAGATTATTAAAATAATTTACTAACATAAAAATTTGTTTGTTTACATAAATATAAAATAGATTAATTTGTTATTAGTTAATGAGAAACAAAAACAATAACAAATTGAGAATACAAAATATTTTTATTTTAATGATTCCCAATGAGTTTTTTCATAATAAAAAAATTATTAAAATTAATATAATTATTTTAATATATATATATATATAATAATCAATAAAAATATTTTCATATTTAGCCAATATAATTTATATAGAAAATATCAGAACCAACCCTATTTCAGACCTAAAAAAATATAATTTGTAAGGGAAATTATACCACCATTAAATTGAGAACCCATATTAAATATAAATATTGAAACATTTGCTGATTTAAGATGTTTAAATGAATTTCATTTAAGAAATAATTGATTAAATTTTGTTAAGGGTAAATTTTTTATATTTTTCTGTGATGATTCATTTTTATGAATAATAAAAAATATTGAA
This sequence comes from Viscum album, assembly GCA_963277665.1. NCBI lineage: Eukaryota > Viridiplantae > Streptophyta > Magnoliopsida > Santalales > Viscaceae > Viscum > Viscum album. The sequence continues at coordinate 2,014,858,164 of OY728136.1, read as the reverse complement.
TTCATTTCAAAACATCATTTTCATATGATTTATTTATATTATTAAATTATATTTTAAATATTTATTAAAATATAATTATATAATTTTTTAATAAATTTTAAAAATAATTTCATTTGAAACAATATCACTTTAAAATTGACTATAAAACATATCAATCATTTGGATGGTTTTTACTATAAAACTCTTCATTGTCGTCAAGTCAATGGGATTAAATTTAAACAAAAATTTTCCCCTTATGAGATTTGAATAAAGAAAAAATGAATTAAATATTTTGAATAATTATAATTTTTAATTTATAACTAGGCCATGTTTTTTTACTAAAAAAATTAGTGAATGTGATTAAAAATAATTAACAGGATTAATGTTAAATTAAGCATAATAAGGGACTAAACCTCCTTCTTAAGGTCCGAAATTTCAAAGAAACATGTCCAAATTCTACTATATGACAATATTTATATCCTATAATACATTTTAATGAATTGATTATAGTATCTAATCAAATTTATCAACAAAAAAGTGGGAAGAATTCATTAGTCATGATATTACATAAGTGACACTCCTCCTCTATTATAAACAACCACCACTTCTCATAACTAATCACCTGACTCAAACCACAAAGGTTTTTCGAAAAACTAAAAAAAATTCCCAAAATCATTCCACTATACCTTGAATACTCCCTTTGTACACAACTAATCCAATGAAAGTATTTTTTATATTTTAGAAATTTTTTGGGTATCAATTTTGAAAAAAATCATTTCATTCATTTACTTCTCTTACGCATAAATTATTATTTAATGATTTAATAATGAAAAAATTAATCTTAATATATTTTAATAATTATTTATAAAGGTTTATGTCTATACATACACACACCATATCTAATTTGGTATTAATATATTTTTAATGTGAATAACAATCTACCACTTCAAAAAATGATGAACGTTCGTTCATGCTTTACCACCTCTCATGGTGGTCATTATTATTAAAAAAATAAAATATGTTATACATGATATTTATTATATATTTAAACTTATTTATTTCATTTAAAAAACATATCATTATACATTCAATTTTGTGTAAGAATGATAACATCTTTTTTAAGATGTGTGGTAAACTGCCCACTCAAGCGATGTAATTCCTTCACAATGGATTGTTTTAATTGCTACTATGGGACATTAATGAAATTTATATTATATCCATGACATAATTTTATTTTCTTGTAGTACAATATATATAAATTTCTTTGTTACCCTTTAACACACTAAATAAGTTATAACGGCATTCGTGGACGTGTGGAATACCGCCTCATGAACACAATGTGTTTAATTTTTCATAAAAAATATTAGTATATAATATTATTTAACATTTTATTTATTATATAACGGTATTTCTATAATGATATAGTGTTACTTTACTTATTTCCATAATGAATTTTGAAAAATTAGAATGTTACTCATGCGTTTGGGCAACCTACCATCTCCCTGATAGTAACATTGATTCATTTTTCATTACCAAATTTAAGGATTGTTTTTGAAATTATAATGGATAAATAAATATTGAAATTATTTCATCATTGTTATTCTATATATTTTAATTAATTTACCCTTTTACTGTAGTTAACATACCAAATTTTTTTTTGAAATGTAAATCAAAATTAGTAAAAATGAATGACATAATCATACTTATTTAAGTAGTTGTAAAGAACATTATAATAAGTAAAACTAATGTAATGATAAACACTCTTTTTATTAATGTATGAAATTAACTTATTTTTATTATATAGGGTGTCAGTTGAAATTCTCCAAAAATAAAACTCATGTTATGGGATTCTAATATCACCTTTTTACATCTGTGAGATAAATCTCAAGGTCACCAATTAAAGAATATGTATGATGTATCAACATAAACTTTATATATTATATTAGTAATACTTTTATCATCATTATATTTTAATATTTACTATGATTTAATTATTTCCATATTATTTCAATTCAAAATGGCTCAATGTGGTATAGGATGATTTGGAATGATTAAATATTTTTTTCCTCGATAACAAAATTTATGTTCATCCAATGGTACGTACATTCAATTAAATTATATGAAAATTTATCAATAAAATATTTCATTTTCATAACCATTGGTTAATAATAATAATTTTCATGTATTAGTACCATTGTTTGCCACTTTAATACTCAAAATGTTATAGAAAATAATTTCATAAAACACAAATTTATTTCCCCATTTAGTCTAAGAACCAATTTTCTTCTAGAATCAAATTTTTATTAAGTCGTTTTCAAAATTGATCTAAAAAAGATTTAGTAAATAACATTCAAACAATTTTTATTTCAATAATTGTTTCAATAGATTATACTTTTCAATTCCTGAAAATCAATTTTTCATAGCTTTTTACAATTTTAAAGTATTGTTATTTTACCTCTAATGAAAAGTATGAATATACATGATTCCATTTCATTTATGATTACCTTATATTTATAATATGTTAATATTTAATGAAAATGATTTAAAAATTTATTTTAAAGGTAACGGTTATTCCAAATCATTTACAAAACAAAAGGATATTTTCCTCAATAGTTATTTTAATGGATATTTATACAATATATCTATTCATAAAAAATAACATCCCGTTATTTTTACTTCACTACGGATTTGTTGTATTGATACCATCATTATTATTCCTCTAGATGGTTCATTATTCTTTTTTATAGTAATAGTATTAAAATTCACTTCCCTGAATCATTTTTATTTCCAATAAAATATTAAATATTTTATGATCATGGAACATTGAATTTCCTCATAATAATCCATTTCATTTATCATTTATAATACTATTTCCAAAACTATATAACATTTTTCATATGGTGTCTACTTCGACATGTATTTTTTTATTTGAGGAAATTTTTATAATTATGTATACTTTTTCTAATGTAGATATTTTATAGGGAACATTATTTATTTTCATTAATATATATGTAGAATTATTTGGACTCTTACTGACTTGTGGGGCTCACACTTTATAGTGATCCTTAATGAATTTATAGTTTATCATGAGATAAATATGTCAAAAAATCTATATGGGTTTTTATTTGTAGTGTTATCACATCTTGTGAAAGGTAATGATGGTATAGGTGTTTATGTTCACTAGACATGGAATATGTTAATAATGCATTTCCTTTATATTGGTATCGAATATTATTCATCATTGGGATTTTACATCAACATAACGAAAGACACATTTAATTTTTAGTCCATGGATTAAATGGTATGTGTTTCAGTTTGACAAATTTCATATTTAATTTCTGTAATCTAGTTATTTGATTGGAATATGTGTCTTGTAATTAACATATGATATTATTTATGCACTTTCAAATTTGATTATTGAATATATGGAATTTTTGTTTTGTTATTTACAAATTCATATTTTTTATTCATGTTGATTCATTATTTATTCCATTGTTTTTTATTTTTCTAAGCATTTGAGTTCCCCATTATTATTTTTCATTCCCCGGGAATTAAAAAAACATACTATGAATCATATGCTAGGATTTACTTGATATAATAAGGTTATCATAAAAGATATTTCTTTTTAATGGAGAAAAGAATTGTTCTTTAATTAGTGTATAATTTATGAATAAAAGACTTATGTATATATATGGTTTACAATGACTTATAAACTCTCAATAATTCGAGATTTTATTATTTTGTAATCATTCCAATGTAACTGGTAGCATTCATAGACTCTTATCTTTCTGGGTTTGGGTCACTACAATTGGAATCATATCAATTTTAGTAAAAACCATGTAAATATGATTTAGGTAAACATAAATTAGATATCATATCCCTAAAAAAACTGCGGATAAGTATCGTAGAACATCCAAAACTTTTTCTATCGTAGAGATTATGTGGGTCATACTAGCTATAAATGACTATATAAAAACAAAAGGTGGATGTGGTTCTAGAATAAAAAAAGTTGGTTAGAACCTAGCTCGGGGTAACCTATTACATGACAATGGGCCTTATTATGCACCTTGTTTGACACACCCATTGTATAAGCTTTGTAAAATTCTCATTTTATATATATACTACTAAGAAGGATTTTGAAAATGAATAAACTTGATGAATCCTAATCTATTCAAAATTCTAGATAAGGGGATATGATTTAGATATCTTATAATGATATTATAGATAAAGGATAATCTAATTGGGGACTAATATGGAACTAAATTGATGAATAATTTCTTTATTGAGGTTGTATTTAGAACCATTTTTAATAGACTATTCATTGATTAATCATATTTCATGGATCGTAGTAAATATTTATTTTTGAAATTATAAATATTTTGTATTAGAGAATGAAAAGATGAATTCCAAGTAACAACCAACAATAACTAGAAATGCCACGGGACATGAACTGATGACTTAAGTATGATAGAGGTTTGATGCCAACCACTTAACTATATAAGCTACCGGTTAATTTCTCCTAGTTTTTATATGAATAAATTTATGAAAAGATATTAATTATGAACCAGTAGTGAACCTTTTGGGGTTTGAGATTAATTTTTAAATAATATGATTTTATTAAAATATCTAGAGATAAATAGTTGTATATTTCACACTTTTATGGGCCATAATATCATTTGGAAATGTATTTAAATTCATTATGAATCATCACTAATTTTCAAATGAATTGTAAAATAGATAAAATCCATAAAAATTGTTGAAATTATATTTATAAAATCAAATAAAGAAATATATATATATATATGTACTAAATGAATTCATCAACATTAGAAAAATTATCTTCATACAAAAATGTTATCCTATTTCCATTTTTTCAACTAATTGCCTTCTAAATCACCATATATTTATGGATATTAGGATATTAGATTTATATAAACCATTGAAATATTTTTTAATGATGACCTCAATTAATCGTTATAAATATTTATTATTTTCATATAATTATGTATGTCAACTTTCCACTAATGTTGTCCCACATAGATACCCAGTTATATTCTTGTCCATGTAAACATTGTACATCCCATTATCTCTTTTCTAGAGGTGGTTTTACAAACCCTTATCTCAATGTTGTATCTAAACATAGGAAATACCAATAAATATATCACTATGATCTATTTTAAAATATCAAGTACTTGATTTAATAAATGTGGGGTAAATGTAACACCTAAAAATTCTATTGTAAGAATACTTTCTTTGATAGGGTCTATGAAATGTAACACCAGGTGTCAAATTGGGAATAAAATAATATGATGCATTTTAATATATTATCTATCTTGAAAAATAATAAATATTATATATATTGAAATAAATAAAATATTTTACTTCTTTTATAGTTTGTGTTTCTTGAAAGTGTGTCCTTCCACTATATCTTACATTACTCATATGATCAAGTTTCACCAAATAATAATCTATTATTAATATATAATTAATTTATATAATTCTATATAACATATTTATTATGTTAGATGCTATAAATAGTTTGAAAAAACATATGAATTTTTTTTATAAATATAAAATTAATCCATTGGTTACAAATTAATGAGAAACAATAATGAGAACAAATTGGATATAAAAACATATATTATTATATTTTGTTTCCCAAGGATTATATTATTAATAAAAATAATTAATTATAAATCATTAATTATTTTAATTAAATATATATATTATATATTCAATAAACAATTTTGAATATTCATCCACTAGATTTGATATTCATAGGATAAGAACAAACAATATTTTACACATAAAGCCCTATATTGGTATAAAGTCAATTATACAACATTTTAAGTGAACCCCCATTTTAAATATGTATTTTGGATATTTAAATAATTTAATATGGAGAAAAAGAATACATTTTATATATTGAATCATAAATTTTTTTTCTGATTAGTTTTTGATATTTTTTATTGATGTAAATTTTTTAAATGAATAATAAAAAATATATAATTTTTGATCAAAACTACATTTCCATCTCACTTATTTATATTGATAAATTATATTATAATTTTATTTAAAAATTAAATTATATATTAGTTAGAAAAATATATCTAATATTGTTCATTTTAATCTTTTTCAATTTGAAATTTCTATAATAACATAGAAAACATTAAGACATTTTTACTTTAAAAACCTGCATTATCACCCCAACCGCAGGACTAAATTTTAATCAGTTTAATCCATTTATATGATTATAATTTTGAAAAAAAATGATTTAATATTTTTATTGCACATAATTTATAATTTTCAATAAGTCCCAAAAAATACCAACATGTTAAGTGAAAGTGTTTATAAATAATTACAACAAATAATGCTAAATTAAGCTTAAAAACAAAACATCGGTCATAAGGGCCCAAATGAAATTGAAACTATTCTATAATCCATTGGATGGTCATATTTAGACCCTATCATTCCATTAATAAAATTTATTCTATTACTAGATACACATTCAACATGAAATGTTAGGGAAGATTTATTTTATCAAAATATTACTAGTGTTACTCCTCTAATATAAAATGCTACCACTTCTCCCACATCCACACACATAAAAAAAATAGGATCAGCCATGGTAAATTCAAATATCTTCCCAAATCAATCTTATAAACAATTATTCCTCTATTTTGTCATACATCCTTCCATGGAAGCATTTATGTATAAACTATACAGAGTTTCCTAATTTGTAAGGTAATTATTTCAAATGATCTATTTTATATAATTTACTCCTACACCACTTAAATTATATTTAAATCATACTTATAAAATCAAAAAATAATCTTTAATAAAATTTTATATTGTTCTACTAAGTGTTATAGCTACACATACACATGAATCCTTCTAATGGGTGACAAACATACTGTTTATGTAAATGACAAACTACAACAACACAAAATGAGGATTTTCCATTATACTTTTACAGCCTTTCATAGTGGTAATAATGATAAAAACAATTCTTATAAATAGTATATATAATATATGTTATGCCACTATGTTATTTAAATTCTATTTTTTTCTTATATCTTTATATATTCAATTTTTTTTGAAAAAAGTGAACATTGTTTGTGGAACTGTGGACTAATGCCCCCCTCAACAAGTTTTATTTGTTCACATGATACATTAAAAGAATAAAGGATGGTGTTAATAAAAAATATGTTACATAAAAACATAAAAAATATTCCTAAAAGTATTTCCACTGTAGAAATATAATATATACAATTTTCAGGTATTAGTACAATTTTTTCAAACATTTGTACATAAAATTTTTTGAAAATATTTTATAAGAACAAAAAATTATTGCATTCTTTAGTTAATGAATTTTATTTTCTAAAAATAATTTTTTATTAAGAGGTTTTCAAAATTCTTTTAATATTATTTGATGAAAATATTTTTACCCTTTTTTACTAACGTTTGAAGTGTAATTTTCTTATCATTTTCCCAATGAATACTTTTTATATCCGTTTTTTGGAAAGCTTTTAACTATTAAATCGTATACAAATTAAATATTTACTTGTCATCATTTATTTGAGTCTTCTATTTCATGTCTAAATGTATATATTTAAATTTAAATATCTTCAAAAATTATATGAAAATTATATTTTTTTCATTCAATTTTACAAAACTAAATGATGTTTTCTAGATGAATTCCTTTAAAATATATTTATATAATATTATTATTTATCAACAACAACAACCCATTATTCTTAATGCACTTGGGTTTTTTAGTATTCATAGCAGCCTTTTAGTTCCTATAGATGGTTTATTATTTATTTTTAAAATGGTGTAATTCAAATTGATATCATTAAAACATTTTTTATTCTCATTTAAATATTCCATATACAATTATTAACAAACATTGCATTTATCCATTGTTTTCTGTTTAATTTACTATAGATATTAGTATTTCCTAAACTGTATACCATTTAACAATTGGTTTTTAATTTCATATTTATTTTATTATTTGGAGAAATATTGATAATTCTGTATTATGTATTCAATAGAGATATTTGATATGGCATATAATTTATTTTGATTATTCATTGTGAGAAATGAATTTGACTGGTAACAATAGTTGGACCCAAGACATTATATATCACCACAATCCGTCAATTGGTTATCAAGAGAAAAATATTCAGAATATTTTAAATGAGTTTTTATCCTTATATTTTGAACATCTTTTCAATGGTATGGATGGAATATGATTTCATGTTACTTAGACGATACATCCATTATGAAATCATTGGATTTATATTAGGTTCAATTATTATTCATCCATGAGATTATGTCTTGACATATCTACGGATAAATGTAATTATAAATTAATTTATTAAGTTAAATTTGATTTAGTTTATTATATTTTCATATTGTTTATGAAATTCTATCATTTTTAATTCATTATATGTTATGTGAGTTCTGTTATTTACTATGTCATAATTATTATTTTGAATGATTCATTATTGGTTCTGCTGTATATTTTTGTTGCTAGAAATTTATGCCGAAAGTTATTATGTATATTTCATGAGGAATCTAAGAAAAGTACTATAAAATATATATATACATTTAATATATAGAATATAGTTATTTTAGAATTTATATATTTATAATTATGAAAAAAATTGTTATTTAATTAGTATATTCTTTCGCTAAAAATGATTCATGTATGTTTCATGATTACCAAGACTGCTACCATCTTGGTCCATTGAGATTTTATTTTTTTAAACATGAAAATTTAATTAGTAAAATGAATTGGCTCTAGGCTCTCTGGGGTTAGGGGAAGAAAAAATTCAACATGTTTATTTATTATTTTGAATATGAGATGATGAAAACAATGAAAACTCATCTAAACACTCCTCAAGGATAACATTGTTCTTATGAAAATGAATGAAATCATGAAAGTATATTTTATTATATTCCCAATCATGAGAGTCAATGGATTCCTTATCTCAATAAAGATGATGATAAATCCATGTAGTTTTATATGAAAAATACCACTCACCATTCAAGGAATACTTTTATAAAATACATTTAAAGTTGAATCTTATAATTATATATAAATTGATTCATAAATTTTTTGATAATAAATACTATGTTACATTGTAGTGACTTCGAAATTAAGACCCATGAGTTAATTAACATCATATTATATTACTATGTCATTATAAACTCATTTATAAATAAGAATTTAAAATTTTCAGGATGAAATTTTATTAAAGGGGGATAATGTTACACTTAGATATTTCAATATGTATGTCCCCATTAGAAGAAATAAGTTGGATAGAATAAATTATACACAACACTGAACTAAAAAAAGTCATGAAATATTAAAAAATATATAAAATATAAATATAGTAACAAATTGTAAGACAAAAAATTTATTATTATGTTTTGAAATATTAAATTTAATAACGTGAAAATAAATTAATAAAATGATATGATTAAAATTATTCAATTTAATATGGAAATTTTTTAAAATAACTAATTAAAATGTTGTGTTTATTTTATCATAATAAATAATATTTAACTATTTTAAAATATTATTATCATAAAATTTGGTATTTCATTATGTTAATTAATATATTGTGTCAAAATTGATTTAAAGTCCTTGAGTGGAACAAGTCCTTTGACTATAATAACCACTTTCATTATATATTTCCTCAAATTAAATATATTTATAATTTTTATATTTTAATTTTATTAAATTAAATTATTTTTTTAATATATCATATTAAAATTTTTTTATGGTGAATATTTGAGTTTTTTAAAAAAAATTATTCTTTGAGTGGATAGTGAAAAATACCAATTATACCAATAGTTCTACATTTGTAATGTTATAATGATATTTAAATGAATTAAAATATTTATAAAACAGTTTTTCTATAAAAAAAATATATTTCATAAATAATAAAAATCATTTATAAAAATAATTTGGAACATATAAATCTATTTTGGTGATTTTAGAAATATATTTAATGTTTTCTTCAAATAAAAGAATTATTTTTTATCGATTTTATTAATTAAGAAATTAAAGTGTTAAATACTAATTATAATTGGTCTTAATGTCAAATAAATCTCATTCATTTTTTATAAAACAAAAAAATTTATATATGTAAATTCTGCACATGCATTTAGTGTAATTTTTTTATTTAGTAAAAAAACATTAAAAATATGCATGTAATTCAGTTTTGCGTACTTATATTAAATTTACATTTCAACATCTCTAGAACTTTAATATTATAATATGTATAAAAAATTTGGGATCATCATACAAAAATTTCATAATAATTTCAATTTTATTTTATATTTATAATAAATATTTACCATGGTAAATAGTTTTTCACCATTGTAATGGGTAAAACATGTAAAAAGAGAGGTTAAAATAAATCAAAACCCCACATTATCTTTAAAACATTCATATATTTTATTTGTTGAGTTTCTTTATAAATTAATATATCAGTTATTTAAAATATTTTTCATTTTCATGAATTTTCCATCGAAATGAATTTATAATATTGTTTTGTTAAGATTATTTATATGGGTGTCACTCACCTCACCCATAAAAGGGAACCATGAATTATAACTTATCAAATCCACATGATAACCATAAATTGAACCATATATTTCCAAATTCATTCCCAAAATATTTATCCTTTACTTAAAAGTTTTTTTTCTTTAGAACATTCCTATATATGTATCCATATGTTGTTTGTAAACAATTATTTTCCAAAAAATATGTATATTTTCTTACCGAACATTTTTAAAATAAATTATTTTTAAAAAACAATCAAATATTATATCACCATATTAACATAATTAAAATTTTTTATTTATTAAAATAAAAAAATTATTTCATTAGTGAGTCCATTTTCAATCGTCTTTCAAACTAATTAAAACAGTAAAAACATCACTTGGATGTATGAGAAAACAACCACCTCCACGAAGTGATGTAATTAAATTTTCATCACCTCGATAATGTGTAGTTATGTAGATGGATTTAATGAATATTTATAATATATATAACATAACTATAATTATTAAAATATATATTAAATTTTACCTTACATTCATTCATTAAATTGAAAATTGAAAACATCAGCCAGTTGTCCTTGAAAACTATCTCCTCCACTATTACGACCAAATATTTTTTAACGATAATTTTTTTCTAAAAATTTGTGTTATATTATTTTATACAAAAAATTCATTTCTCTTAAATAATGATTTGAATATAAAAATAAAATATTATTATCATGTTTTGGCCATTATATGATCATAGTTCAATTATATCCATCGATCAATATGATTCTTTGAAACAGTACTCATGATAATAATTTTAATGTTATAATTATTATTTATAATTAAAAATTTTCACAAAATAATTGATTCAAAAAATGATTCAATGGACTCATTTATTAGATTTGTGTCATTTTATTACTATATTACATATCTTGTGATAGAGGTATCATCATTTGGGATCTTGATTGTCCAATAAAAAAGATGAGATTCAATAAGTGATGCTTGAATGGAATCACCTATCGAAGAAGTTCATGTAAGTAGAGATTACCACTCCATCGATTTCTACTAAGGAACCACATGAATCTACCACCAACACATACCTAACTCCAAGTCATTATACAGATGTTATAAGGGGTTATGTGTCCATGAATTGCTGTGTAATTCCATTTTATTAATAAATATTTTTATTCCATCTATTTCATTTTTGAGAATGGGTTTTCATAAAAAAATTGATATATATTTTGATAAATTGATTTAACAGATATGAATTTAACTTTCCAAAAAATGATATAAATATTTATTATAAACTAATTTATTATTAATAATTTAATTTTTATTGAAATTTTTTGATAAAAAACTATTATTTAAATATAAAAGATAAAATAATTGTAAAACTTTTATGTGTCAGAAATTTTACAGTACATTTTCAACCCATTATTATTTTTAATAATTAATAATTTTATTATTTAATATTAAAAATTATCATTTTTAGGGAATTATTTTTTTAAAATAAATATCATTTTTTAAATCGACACAGCAAATTTATGTTAGGTGGCAATTTATAAATTTCTAAATTACATTATTGTCTTATAAATAGTACATATATAGTTTGAGTTTTTTCAGTATGATTATTGACATAAAGAATAATAAATAATTGTTTAATAACTAAATAAACAAAATCCAAGACCTAAAATATGTTATTTTATTAATATCATGTATTTTATTATTTTTTCCATTTATATCCAAACCTATAATTTACTATCAAATGTCTAAAATGGAATCATTAATAATTGAAACATTATATTTGTGTAAACATTCCTTTTATATGCCAAATGAAATAACATAACTAGGTGATCATTTCTTTTGGAATAAAATAACATATAATTTTACCCATATACCAATACCATTGGAAAATACCATGGGAAAACCCATGGTATTTCATTTCCCACAACCATTGTTTATAAGGACTATATTCGGAAATTAATAAAACAATCCTAAATTTTTTATATAAATACCAACCAATTAGACCTTTTATAATCACTCTTAATTCATCCTCCTTGAATATTTGATATTTTTACCAACCAAGGATTCATCAAAAGGATTCCTTAATCCCATAATGTTCCAATCATTTTATTTTAAGAGATACTTATAAATTTAAGTGAATTATCCATATTTTCTTTTCCATTCAAGAAACTATTTTTTATATTACATTTATTGTTATTGTAAACATCCTTTATTTTCTTTTTATTCATTCAATTATTGAAAAATTATGTTTTATCAATGGTATACCCCTTATCCCCTATCATTTTAAAATTTTCTAAAACAAAATACTATACATGTTATGCTGCTAAATTTACTTCTCAAAATGACTTTCTTCTCTTCATGAAATTATATTTTACTTTTTTCTATGAATACCCAAAACATGTTATTTTACATGGTTAACGACTAATACTTTAAAGACCCGTAATTTGCATATAATTTTTTTAAAAAATATGTATGAATATTACGAGTCTACGAAAATTTACGGCGCGTTATTCCGAGGCCCGGTGTGCCCGGAATAAATTTCTGATATTTTGTTCTAGTATGTTCAGTAAAAGTAAGAGTGGTTTTTTATAACTATTGAACCGGTGCACAGAATTTAAATCTGAAGGGACTGTAGATCTTGTAGTGCATATATTCTCTTAAGAAGATTTTCACATCGACGGTAGTGCGATGATGATAAAATATTTTTTTGGCGTTTTTATGGGATATAATAAAATCAAATGAACTTCACATTTTTTTTTTGAGCCACCATGTGGAAGTTTGAGATGGGTTCCACTAGAACTAGACTAGATCATGGTAGTTGAAGATTGGGGAACACCCGACCATAACCTCTCATGAGAGGTTATGGTGGTGGGGCCCACCCGAACCTGACATCCTATTCATGTTTATTGTGGTGGGGACAAACCAGGATTTAAACCCCCTTGAAACATCCCATTAATGTGTAGAAACCCTCTAACTTCTATTAAGTGAAGGGGAGCCTCATCAGCTTCTCTAACACTTAATTTTTCCAAATCCTCTCCATTAATTAGTTGATCACATAAATTATTTAATTTAAATCTTTTTGAATTTTGTGCCAACTACTAAATAACAGATAAGTTAATCTATTATTTTGTATGGGCTCATATTATTTTTGGTGGAACTTTGGAGAGGAGAGAGTTTGGGAAAAATATTTGGTGGGGGCTTCCAATGAAAAACTTCATCTCCCAATGAAGAACTCTCCACTGACGAAGAACATAGACCCCGTCTTCAACCTTCTTCCTAGGGACTTCCCCAGATGTAGGACGTCTTCGACTCCAATGAGCTGGCATGCAAACTGATGATCGAGGTAAACACCAACAACGCCGACGTCCGTCTTTTCCCAATGATTCGTCTTCTTCCCCACAAATTCATCGACGGACAACATTCAATGTAGGGGTTCTTGATTTGTTAATTGTTTCTCGTTCTTCATTTCCCTTTTTTGGATGATGACACGAAGCCGCATGCTATCAATCTAACATGGAGGGTGCCGGTCGAAGGAAAAAAAATGACCCCTACACCTCGCTTTGTGGATTTTTATGGTAATCGTGACATGAGTCCATCTAGCGTGTAATTTCGTCAAGGATCGTCGCAGTTCAATGGAGGTGTCCCGAGTAGTGCGCGACTACTTCCAGAATGAGAATTTGGCCACCAGAACTCATCTGGTGACCCATTGAAAGTTCACCAGTGGTCGGAGCCAGATAACATCACCGACGACGAAGGGAAGAGCGGCTGGCACTATGACCTTCCATGTGGATGACAGTAGTGAAACTACACCACCAGAGGAGAGGGCCACGGCGGTGCCGCGACAGATAGCGTAAGGCTTGCAGTGATGAAAACCAGTGGCTCGGGCCGCCGGGTTGACACAGAAGGTATGGGGCAACGCGCGCCACGCAGAGGAGTGAGGGGTTGTAGCCAAGGCCGCGATGACGGAGGACGGGCGGCTGCCAGAGGAGGCGCCATGCAACCACACCGTGCGGGATGCAGCTGGCCGCTCAGCCAGCCAGGAATAGGAGGACCCATCATGGGGGTCCCGTATGATGCGGACCGGTGCCACGTGGTGCCTGATCTATACTTCCCAAATGACTTAGCAGTTTGGGACTTCATGGGGCATGGCCTCCCACCTAGACAGGGCTAGGTAGGACCCCATAGGGATCGCTAGTCGTGGTCCTAGCGAAGGCCAGACCATACACGGGCCGGACCTAGCATAGGTCGGGCGGCCCTTGTGGGCCAGGTCAGACCTGCGGACCGGTTCGGTCCTCGATCTGGTCCCGGGTCGGGCGGGGTTGGTCTGATTGTGTCGGACCGGACCTAGGCTCGCATTGACCTATTTCCACTCGTTTGACTATAACAAGAGTTATGGTCATCTGATTGATGAATCGTCATTGGTGACATAAACCTTGGATGGAGATGGTTCCGTTGGTATACCCCACTTGAGGTTTGGACGTAGTTGGGTTATTGCCGGGTTGGATCGAACTTAAATCTAACCAAGCCCTCGGAACTGAAATTCCAATAACTCGCAGACCGGGCATCTGATTGATGCGCTGTCTATCACATTGGATTTCTTATAAATAGACTGATCTCCTAGATACATCAACTTTTTACTTCATTATAGTTTATTTATTGACACATGATTTTAGGAGCGGAACCTCCCGAAATGAAGCATTCATTATGTGGGAACCGTGTGGCTGGCTATATTGTGATAAATAGATCCTCCATAGACTGAGTACATATCAATGATCATACGTGTGTTCGACAACTATGACTAATGTTCTAGGATCCTACATTAGTTTCAAATCTCTAATTACTATTCGTGGATTCTACGTGGGTTCGACAACTCTGATAACTATTTGAGGATCCTACGTGGGTTCGACATATTTGATTATTGTACCCTGATCATATGTCTTTTTGATAGAGTATATGATTCAGTGGATACATCTAATAATGTATTTCCCTTTACATAAGTTTTATACATGTGTGATCTGATCCTTGACACCATGTTGTTATCAATGAGTTATCTTTCTTCCTTCGTGAAACTGATTGTGCTTGGGCTCAAGAGTTGGAGCCAGATTGTATTTGATTACTTATGTATATGTATGGGAATATACCTAAGTAGGGTTGGATGATAAATTGTGATTGTTTCCTTACCTTGTGGTTTAGCCTTGTTTTATTTTGTGAGACCTCAAGTGTCTCGGGGTCCTTGCTAATTTTCGTTATAATCACCCCTTCACGGGCTATGCACGCACCTCATTTTGTTGGACGTAGATGACAGACAACGCTGACTGAGGCTGATAGTACCAGGACTAGACGGTACCCACAGATGGAACTTACGAGAAGTTGGTACCCAGAGGGGACTGATAGACATAGAGTGTTGAGGAGGCTATCTGTACCTACCCTTAGGTATGAATCCCATACGATGACCCAACAACTCTTTTTCCTTTATTCAGTTTTACTTGTACTTCCAGTTCCATATAAATTATAGTTTGGCTTATATTTCTTACGCCATTTACTCTTTAGCACAAATTTATTATACAGTTTTCCTAGTGTTTTGTATCCAGCTATATGCATTGTTGTGTGAATTTATAGCTAATAATGTCAATGCCTTCCATGTTTTATAAAATTACACCTTTGGTGCTAGTCGCCAGCCCCTGGCCTATGAAAGGTGGGAATGGGGTAGTCACGGCATGGTCCCTGGGCTACAGGTTGAGGAAAATTTATAAAAAAATAGTATGTTCCACTATAGAACATTGGGCTCTGATCTTCTAACAACAATATTGTTAATTGTTTGTGTGGTTATCTATTTAGGGAAACCGGTGTTGGTGAGTTTGTCAACGTATCCACACACTTGGACTCTTCCTTCTGATTTTCGAATCATTTCACGAAAAAAAAATTCGTGATTATTTCATTTTAAAAGTTTACTTTATTACCGATTTATGTCATATCACTACGTATAACTTATTTATCACTACACAGTTGATTCTTTTCAGGATGGTCCCACGTAGAGAGACGGTTAGGGTTCCTGGCTTTGTACGTGATGAAATTCCACCGAATGATGAGGCCTCGATGCAGGGCTTTATCACAGCTGAGGAACTAGTGGTACATCTACCCATTGGGATACTAATTACACTATCCCTATCTATAGAGAGGGCACCCTGCTTGAGCGTGTTGCATGAGTTCTAGTGCTAGAGGCCTCACATGATCAAGGGTGAGACGTACCCGCAGGTAGCTGAGGATTGGCTGGAGGATGTGGCGGGAGTCTTCAGACTGGTAGGGACACCGTATGACCATATTGTAATCCTTTTCATGATTATACAGGTTCAATACAAGATGATACTTCTCTGGGCATACATCGAGAGACTCTTTCATGCGGAGTTTGTCCCAATCACCCTACGTGCAGTGCAGATATATGATCTACTTCATCTACAGAACAGAAGTATGACGGTGGCATATTACTCAACGAAGTTCACCGACCTCTCATGCTACTCCACAGATTTGGTGTGCGGACCCATTCTTCAGGACCTAGACCTATGCATAGGGGATCATGCGAGATATCAAAGCATTGATGATCTCCCTTAGCATCCCGACACAGGTTGAGGTTTTGGAGAGATCCCTCTTAGTGGAGAGTTTCCTTACTGAGCAGTCACCAGCAGCGAGACCCACCATCGGGTGTCACATAGCGGAGTCTTCTATAGCTGGAAGCAAACAGATGTCACAGAGATCAAAGCTGATTAGGTTGTCTGTTGGACGCACTCAGGATACGAGTTCGGTTGTACGTGTAACACAAGACATGGCCAATCATACGAGGAGAACACAGCTCTATACAAGTGACATGCAAGGTCACATGTCTCGATATTGTCCAACCAACTGTTGATATGATCATAAGACTATTGTGGGACCTCCTAGGAAGAGGAAGTTATTTGACCACGGTGGTCCACATGGAGCAGACAGATGTGTCAGAGGAGCTCACCGAGCAGCAGGTGGTGAACAACAATTCGATGTCCTACCAACACCACCACCAGGATTTCCACCCTGACCATAAGGTGTAGGTGGACATGGGTGAGCTCAGCTCCATGCAGTTGATGTCTATGACCATGGTTCTCCCGATATGATTCGAGGTACAATCTTTTTCCACTCCACCCTAGTTTCAGTACTTATAGACACTAGTGTGGACTGTTATTTTATTGCCACTACCCTCGTGCAGTGATCGGAGATTCTTGTGGAGCATTTGCCTAGATCCATACATCTAGCCAAATCCTACAGGAGAGGATTCTATGATTACACACTAGTGTCGATAGTGTGATCTCACTCTAAGGGGCGTGAGCTTCGGCCGAGATCCTCTATTAGCGGCGTTGAGGCCTTTCAGCGTTATCATAGGCATGTATTGGTTATCCACAATTCATGCTTAGATTGACTGTATTAGGTGAAATGTGTGATGTGTCAACATGGATTGGACCAAGTTTACCTTCACCGAAGAGAAGGGAACGTTTGCAAAATTTGATGGACTTAACCAGAGGAGCGGGAAGTCGATTACTCATTATTAGGCTAGCCTTATGCTCAGAGAGTTTGATGTGGAGTGCCTGAGCTATCCTATTGTGGTGGATTAGTACATGGATGTTTTTACTAATGAGGTGTCAGGACTACATCCTCATAGAGAGATAGACTTTTACATTGACTTGTATACTAGGACTACACTGATATCTATGCAAGAGTGTTAGATGGATCTTGTGGAGATTTGTGAGCTGCGAGTACAGCTGGAGGACTTGTAGGGAAAGTTGTTTGTCAGACCCAGTGTTTCACTATGGGCAGCACTGATTTTGTTCACCAAGAAGGAGGACCAGAGTTTGAGGCTCTGTGTGGATTATTGGCGCCTGAAATAGGTGATCGTGAAGAATAAGTATCCCATTTTGAGGCATTATGACCTCTATGATCAGCTGAAGGGTTCATTTTGGTTCTCAAAGATAGACCTCTGATCATGTTACCACCGGCTTAGAGTATGAGATGAGGATTTGAAAATTATGGCTTTATGATGTCGGTATGGCCACGACGAGTTCTTTTTAATGCCATTCGGCATAAATAATGCACCAGCTATGTTCATGGGACTAATGAACATGATCATTAAGCCATACATTGATCGTATTGTGGTATTACTCATCGATGACATTCTGATTTACATGAATACCATGGAGGAGCATGATTATCATTTGCAGATAGTACTGGACACACTTCGAGATAACCATCTTTATGTTAATCTCTCTAAGTGACTATTCTAGATCTGAGTGCTTCACTATCATGGACAAGTCATTTCAGATACTGGAGTTATTTTGGATCCAGCAATGATTGAGGTTGTAGTATCATGGGAGACACCCAGGATTGTGATGGAGGTACAATGTTTCCTTGGTATGGCCTGTCATTATCGGAGAATTGTTCCAGACTACTCCAGAGTTGCATCACCCATATCTTCGTTTAAGAAGAAGGGTATACCCATCGTGTGGTCAGAGAGGTGACATCATAATTTTCAAGAGATGAGGAAGAGGATAAATAGTGTGCCCTTCTTGAGGCTAACGGAGTAGGGTGTTGGGTAAGTGGTCTATTAAGATGCATCATGGACCGGGCTCGTATGTTTCCAGATGTAGGAGTGATCAGTGATAGCATATGGTCCACATCAGCTGATAGAGAATGTGATGAACTATGCTACCCATGACATGGAGTTAGCAGTAGTGGACTATGCCTTGAATATGTGGAGACACTATATGATGGGAGAGTGTTTCACAATCTACACATAGTACTATAGTCTCAGGTAAATCTTCTCACAGAAGGACATGAACCTGAGACATCAGCATTGTCTTGAGTTCCTCCTGGACTATGATTTCGAGATAGTCTATACTAATGGGAAGGGGAAGGTTATAGAAAATTCTCTCAGTATGAGATCAGGTATTTAGCTGCAAGGAGAGGCAACTGTGCACCTGACCGCTTTGTAGATTTCTTTTTTGGACCGTGATGGAGCAGCGTTCCTGCAGTCTCTTACAGTCACAACCCCACTTTTTTAGAGAGTCAGGTAGATGCAGCATGGGGATGACGACTGTGAGGCTCGATGTGCACAGATATCCCCAGGGTAGGCACCTGATGGATTTTATGTAGATGGGGAGCTTGTCTTCCTCTTCAGAGGACGTAACATTGTACCAGCTTCACATTGGGATGCAGTGTTGAGGGAGTACAACACATCACCTCTAGCGGTAAATCCAATTGTGGAGAAGATGTACCAGGACCTTTGACGACAGCACTGGTGGCCGGGTATGAAGAAGGCAGTAGCGGAGTTTTTCTCTCGATGCCTCACTTGTCAGCAAGTGAATGTGGAGTACCAGGTAACAACATTTTTGGTTCGTCCATTTGAGGACCCAAAGATGAAGTGGGATGGGATATCGATGGAATTTGTTACAGGACTTCCACGTACATCCATGGGACATGACTCGATTTGGGTGATCTTCGATTGACTCACCAGGTCAGCCCACTTTCTAACGATCAGAGAGTAGTGTTCAATAGTGTTATTGGGACGACTCTATATGAAAGATATTTTGTGGCTACATGGGGTAACTTCAATTTTTCTTTCTGATCGTGGCACACGTTTCACTTTGTGGCTATGGAAGGGGTTTCAGGAGGCTTTTGGGACGCAACTGCATTTGACCACTACCTTCCATCCTTAGACGGATGGCCAGACCAAGAGGACCATTCAGACTCTTGAGGACATGCTCTATGCACGAGTCATCGACTTCATTGGCAGCAGGGAGGACCACATTCCATTGAGGGTGATTGCATACAAAAACAACTATCACTCCACAATAAAGAGGGAACCTTTTGAGGCCTTGTATGGTCAACCTTGCAGATCACTACTATGTAGGACAGACTTAGGGGAGTCAACACTCATGGGACAGGAGATGGTATGGGCTACCATGGTGAACGTGAAGATCATCTAGGAGCGGATGAATACTGCAAAGAGTAGGTAGATGTACTATGACGACAAGAGATGGAGACCACTATTGTTCAAATATAGTGACCATGTCTTCCTATGGGTCTCACTTTGATGGGGTTTGTGGAGATTTGGCCGAGGTGGAATGTTATCTCCAATATTCATCAGACCATTCAAGGTCCTCAGTAGAGTAGGCAAGGTGGCTTACCATCTAGTACATCCCCCACAGTATCACTGGGTGCACGAAATTTTTCACATATCACAATTGAGGAGATAAGTGCATGATCCTACTCACATCATAGACTGGGGTGATCTTGACATTAACGATGGGTAGACTTTTACGGTGGTTCCAGTGGAGATTGAGGATCGACATGAGCGGGTCCAATGTGGACGGTCGATACCACTGGTGCGCGTTCGCTGGCAGTAAAAAATTTCTAGGAGAGAAAATGGGAGCGGGAGGCTCAGATGCGTGCTCAGTACCCCCACTTGTTCCCTCAGTTTGAGTTGTGGCTTACGGGGATATAGAGCCCTAAGGATGGGAAAATGTAAAGAACCAGAATTTCCATGTAATTTTTTCTAAATATATGGGAATTTTTCGAATCCATGAAAATGGATGGCGTGTTATTCTGATGCCTGGTGTGACCATAATAAATTTGTCATATATTGTTTTGGTATGTTTAGAAAATGTACAAGTGTGGTTTATAACATTTGAACCGGTGTTCAGAATTGAAATTTGAGGGTACTGTTAAATTCATAGTGTTGTTATTCTCTTAAGAGGATAATCACCTCGACAAAAGAGGTTCAGGAATAAAATATACTTTTTGGGTTTTTGGTTAGAAATAATAAAATTAAATTAACTACACTTAATTTTATTAGCCACCTTGTAGAAGTTGGAGGTGTTATCCACCAGAACTAAAACTCCTTGTGCGTGTTGAAGTGTGGGGAACACCTGACAGTAACCTCCCATGAGAGGTTATAGTGGTGGGGCCCACCTGAACCTATCATCCTCTTCATGTTTAGTATGGTGGGGACCACCTAAGATTTAAACCCCCTTGAAACTTCCCATTAATGCGGAGAAACCCTCAAACATCCATTATGTGATGTGGAGGCTCTTTAACTTCCCAAACACGTAATTTTTCCAAATCATCTCCATTAATTAATTGATCACATCAATTTATTAATTTTAATCTTTTTGAATTTTGTTCCCACGACTAAATAATAGAAAACATAATCTATTATTTTTTCTGGGCTCACATTATTTTTGGTGGAACTTGGGAGAGGAGAGATCTTGGGAGAAACACAGGGAGGAGGCTTCCAACAAAGAAATTCATCTCACAATGAAGAATGCTACCCCAACGAAGAACATCGACCCCATCGTTGACATTATTCCTCTAGACGTACTCTGACATAAGAAATCTTCAACTTTGACAAGTCGGCACATATACTGATGATTGAAGAAAATGCCTACGACGACGACATCCGTCTTTTCAAAAAAAATTGTCTTCTTACCCATGACACCGTCGATGAACAACATTCAAGGTAGGGTTTCAAGCATTGTTAATTGTTTCTTCTTCTTCATTTACCTTCATGGTTTAATATTTGAAGCCGCATGCTATTACTCTAATGCGGTGGGTGCAGGCTGAATGAACAAACCCCACCACTCGGCCCTCATTTTGGGATTTTGACGTAAATCGCGGCCTGAGTTTGGATTGAAATTATTTTTATCAATGATGGTTTTGGATCAAAGGAGACACCCCGAGTAGTGTGTGGAGACTTTCAGAACAAGAATCGGACCCCCGAAACCCGTCCGGTGACCCACAGAAGGTTTTCTGAAGGTAGGAACTGGTGAATGTCACCAGCGACGAAGGGAAGTGTGGATGACACTCTGAACACCCACGTGGAAGGAGGTGGAGAAAACACGCAACCAGAGAAAAGGGTCACGAACTATGGGCCATGGCAGTGCAGCGGCGGCCGACGCAGGGTTGTCCGCGAACAAAACCGAGGGTTCGAGACGCTGGGTTGCCGGGGAAGGCGCTGCGTAGTGCACGCCACACGGAGGAGAGAGGGGTCGTGGCCACATTAGCATATATGGGGAACGGGTGTCCGGTAGAGACGACTGTTGGAGGAGTCACAACACTGCATTGGAGGTGGATGGCCGCTTGGTTGACCACGAATAGCGGGACCCTCCACATGCATACCGCGTGATGCGGACCGACACCACGTGGCACCAGATGTATACCGACTAAATAGAATAGATATTTGGGACTTTAGGGGGCATGGCCTCTAACCTGCACATGACAAGGGTAGACCCCATGGGAACCGTCAGATGTGGGCCTCAAGTAGGCTGAGCCGAGTGTGGGATGGAACCCACATGGGCCGGACCCTGCATGGGTCACACCCCCCAGCCTCTACACCCCCTGCATGTCTGGTCAGACCCGCAGACTAGGTCGGACCCAGGTCAGGACACGGGTCAGGCCAGGTCGGTCCAACTATGTTGAACCAGACCCAGACCCCATTTGACCTATTTGAACTGTTTTTCCCATAACATGAGCTATGAGCGTCAGATTGAAGAACCTTCTGTGGAGACGTAAACATTGGAAGAAGAATGTTCTTTTGGTCTACCCCGCATGAGGTTTGGACACTATTGGGGTAAGTCTGGGTTGGATTGAACATAAATCCAACTAGGCCCTTGGAACGGAAATGCCAATAACTCTTAGACCGGGCATCCAATTGACGCGTCGTCTATCACTTTGGATTTCATAGTACAAGAATGATCTTATAGACACATAAATGTGGGACTTTGTGGTATTTTATGTATCGATACTTGTCTTGAGGAGAAGACCCTATCTGAATCAATCATTATTTGTGCGGGATCCCTATGGCTAGCTGCTTTGTGATAGAGGGATCCTATGTGGACCGACTACTCATCCAGGATCCTATGTGGGATTGACATCACCAACTACTATTCCACGATCCTATGTGGGTTCGACAGCTCTAATTACTATTCCAGGATCATATTTGGGTTTGACACCTCTAATTACTGTTCCAGGATCCAATGTGGGTTCGACAACTCTAATTACTATATTAGGATCAAATGTGGGTTCGACAGAGTAGATGATTCAGTGGCTACATCAAATCAACTCTTTCTATCTACTTATGGTTTATACCTACTTGAGCTGATCCTTGACAACATGTTGTTTTCATTGTGTTATCTTTCTTCCATCATGGAACATGTTGTTCATGGGATCAAGTGTTGGATCTGGATTTTCATTTATTACATAGGTATATATATGGTAAAATACCAAATTAGGGTTAGATGGTACTTTGTGATTGTATCCTTACCTTTTGGTTTATCATTTTTGTATTTTTTGACACCTCAAGGGTCTCGGGGTCCCTATTGAGTATCGTTATACTCACCCCTGCACAGGATATGCATGCACCTCACTGTGTGGGATACAGACGACAGACAACGCTGACTGAGGCATATAGTACCAGGACTGGATAGTACCCAGAGGTGGACCGTACAACACGGAAGAGTCTGACAGACATGGTGTACTGAGGAGGCTATACGTACCTACCATTCATGTAGGAATCCTAGAGGATGGACCATTGGCTGTTTTTCATTTCTTCAGTTGTACCTGTACTTCCAGTTCCTTTTACATTGCAATTGGGATTGAATTTCCAGCCCGTTTTACATTTTAGCACACATTTGTTATATAGTTCTCCTAGTGTTTTTTATTCAGTTGTGTGCTCTTTTGTGTGCGTTTACAGGTTATAAAGGCAATTCCTTCCCAGTTTTACGGAATTACGCCTTTGGTGCAAGTCGCCAACCCCTGGCCTATGAAAGTTCGGCCTGGGGTAGTTACAACATGGGCCCTAGGGGAAAAGTTGTGAAAAATACATAAAAAAATAATTTAAGTCTTATAATGACATACATAATAAACTTATTTCCATTCGTGGCACAAAAATTTCGTAATGATCTTGTTTTTAACAAGTTTTGAAATACCATAATATTGATATAAAAACTCATTTACTTCTGCAATTATTTTTTATGTTATATGTGGATCATATGTATATTATTAAATATGAATGTTTTTACTAGAGAGTGCTCCAATATATTGGGTAATAAAGTTAATATCTATAGATGACATGTTATACAATATCTTTCGAAATAAACTTTGTAATTTTCATGAAACCATGGTGATTAACCATGCTGATATTCTTATGAATATCTAAATTAAATTTTGTTTCCACATTTCCATTTCATGATTCATGTTCTTGGAATAGTATGTGCCTTCCCACCACATTATATTGCATGTATTTGTTGTTGGAGGTGTTCAGAGGAGAATCACATGATTTCTAGAGAACATTGGTTGGAAAAGACTGTATATAGGGATATTTCAGGACATGTAAACATTTTTTCACAATGTGAATGTGGGATTCAGAACATGTAATAATTTTACACAATGTGAGAGTCGGTTTCATGGTGTATAACATATCGGTGTTTAAAAATAAATATTAAAATTAAGAGGAAACATGTTTTTTGGTAGAAACTAATACTTGAGGATTATATGATGTGGATGGAGAATACACACCCTATAATACGCTGCCAAAATAAAAAATTAATGTTATTTTCATCCAAATTCTCATACAATTGGTTGTGGTTTCTTCTTACTCTCTTTTTGGGTGAACCCTATGCAACCAAAGGTTCTCCTCCATCCATTTTCCTCTCTCTCTAAACTACTCAGCTATTGGTTATTTTCTGTATATCCACGGCCGTTCTGTGGTGAGTTCTCCTCTCATATTATCCTTTTCTGATTGTTTTTCATTGTAGAATTTCTATGGGGATGTGGTTTTGTTTCAATTTTGAGTTTCTGTTTATTTCATTTATCCCTATTTACATATAGAATGATCAGCATTTCTCCTGGCCAAGCTTTCATTCCTATGCATTCTTCTTTATCTTTTAGTGTGTAGAATGATGGAATGATTATTTTAGATAGGTATTCCTTAATTTCTATTTATTTTTGTACCATTTAGTAGGGGATTAATTTTTTATCTATGTATTATGGTTCTTTTTGATTAATCAACGATAAATTATTGGTTAATTTTATTGAAATGGGTAATGTGTTTTCCTTATTAGGTGTTTATGAATTTGATATTATTTTTCATATTGTGATTGTTTGTGATCGATGCCTCACATTGAATTGTGGATGTTGTGTTCTTTGTTTTCACTAGATTCATATTCTATGATTGGTTTGATGGTTATGATTTTTATGTTATCAAACAAAATGGAAGTTGGTTATTTACTTATGCATGGATATTGAAATAGTCTCCATTGTATATTGGTTTCAATGATAAATCCCCAAAAATAATGTGAAATGAGTTAAATCCCCTTAGAAAATATTTAAATTTATGAAGATGTATTTTCATGTGAGAGTATTCTTGTTCTAAAGAGACCTGCTGTTGGGGCATGTGCAGAATACAGTTTCTAGGTTGTGATTTTGCTGAGGAAATGTAATAGTTTTTGGGATGTGCTTTAATGGTGGCTAGGGGATATAATATTGAACTATTTGTGGAATGTGCTTTCTTTTTTCAAGAAGCCAGAGTAGAGATTGGGTAAATGAATGTTTAATATAAAATGAAATAGAATGGGTTGGTTTGATTATTTGAACTATAATTTTTAATAATTAATATAATGATGAGTTTTTTTATTAAAGGTGGTTGATGATATATTATGAATATAATGGTATGATTAAATGGAATTGGATGGAAATGTGAAATAGGGTCAATGCCTTATTGTGTGGTGTTGTG
The DNA here is from genome assembly GCA_963277665.1 of Viscum album. Classification (NCBI taxonomy): domain Eukaryota; kingdom Viridiplantae; phylum Streptophyta; class Magnoliopsida; order Santalales; family Viscaceae; genus Viscum; species Viscum album. Next base: position 2,014,831,790 of record OY728136.1, on the reverse strand, counting down.
CATTTAGAGGAGGTAGCATCAGTGAAGGTGTTGATTTGGTTGTTTGGATAAGAACCTATGTGTTGTTCATGATTATTCAATAGTATATATATATATATATATATATGCTTTTAAATTCTTTTGATTTATATATTCTTCCCAACCCAAGTTAAACATTATGTTTTGAACACCCGCATAGTCAATGGTGGGTGTCTTTCCCAACACACCACTTGGGGGAAGGATGGATATCCACCCAATCATCCATGCTCTTTCTAGGAGAGGTAGGTATTTCACAGGCTATGATGGAAGAAGGTATATAAATTCATTAAATTAGGATATATCATATCACATGTGACTTTTGGATGAGTTGTGATGTGGTATCCTCAGTTCGTTCATGATGAGTTGTGATGTGGTGTCCCATGTGTCTTCAAGGTGAGTAGTGATGTGATGTATGTGGTGTCATGGTGATGAGTTGTGATGTGGTATCATAGGTGTCTTCATGATGAGATTTTATGTGTTTTTTAAACCATGTCTATGCTGGAGGGGTGTGTTGTGAAGCCTAGTATTGCACGGGAGGGAAGTGTTCGGAGGCCCAGGCGTGTGCAGAGAAGATGTGATGTGGTATATTCAAAATATGTGGGATCATTAAGATGTCTTACGTTGAGAATTGAGATCATATAATTATTGGAAATGTGGTGTGGGGTACTATAAAATTGAGACGCTCGATGTTATATTATACTACAGGACATGTGTTTCTAGATTAGAATGCCATGGGGTGGTTGGGAATGTTTTTATACCTGTAGAGGTTCTATATTATTCTGTTCTTTTTTCACAGCTGCATTAGTATAATTTTTTAACATGTTCATTAGATACATGGGTTTTCCCCACTGTGTATACTTATATACTCACCCTATGTGTATTAAATTGTTTTCAGGTTTCCATGAGGATTTTGTGAGTAGTGAGTAACCTTACCATCTCGGATCCTTTACAGTTGTTACGTCGTTTCTTTAGCGTAATTTTTGGGTATTTACATTGGAGGATATTTTTTATTTGTTCAATTTATACATGCATATGGTATGGTATGGGTTTTCCATTTTTATGATTTAGTGTATTTTTTTATGGGTGAATCATTCTATATCAACATACTATTTATATTATAATTGGTAACACCTATAATATTGTTATATTTGTATACCTTTTGTGCTAGTATCTAACCTGAGGCCTATTAGAGGTGGGTCTTGGGGGGTCATTATCACCCTCCCCTCATTGCGATATCATTTCAAGGTGGGGGTCATGATAGAGTGGTATAAAAGGTGATGGTTGAAAGATAAAAAGGAGATTGGAGTTAAACAATGATATGATTTTAGGGGATAGTAGGGAAAAATTGTTAGATGATCTTGGTGAGTTTCATAGGGATGAAGAAGACTTGATGGGACACTGGATATTATGGTCCCTCTGATCTAATGAAAAGACTCTAACGCAACCCAAAATCGATGTGAGGTTACACCGCTTGCATGATACATATCTATTAGAGTTACATACATCATAATTAATTGAGATCGTGTATGAATTTTATATTTATGGGATTGAAAAATTGATAAAATGAATTAAATGGTATAGGATTAATTTTAACTTATCATAATGATAATTACATACTTCACAGGAATAGGAAATAAATTTTTTCCATTCATCTTTGGATCATAGTTATTGATTCTAGGTGGCTCTATCAGTTGATGTTGAAAAGCCTGCTCTAGATGATTTTTGTAGGGTTGATCCGATAGAGTATGAGTATATGAGGTAGAGGGATATTTTCACTTTCTAGTCAAGTTAGTTGGGAATGTCTAGAAGGAGTTCCATGAACTGGTCGTTTCATTGACAATAAACATAGTAAAGAGGCTGGTGATTCATTCTATTTATCAGAGAGTGCATGTTAGTGCATAACCATGGAATCTAGTTCAAGTATGTTCTTTGTTTTCAAAATATATTTCCCTATATGAGTAATATCTTATGAGAAATCATGAAGAGTCCCTTCATCCTTCTATCCTACATACACTTACTCCTTTTACATTGAAGATGTTTCATGAGGTTTAGAAGAAGGTAGAGGTGATTGATTGAAAGAAATCATGGAGAGGTTTTCCACATGAATATAAGAAGAACGGTTCTTTAATGTGAAGAGTTATTAGTGGTAGGTATCAGGAACCATGAACATTGTGGTTTCAACCGATAGATATTCAACCTCAACAGTTTCCATTTTGGACTTCTAGTTCAAGTAGTTATAATGTTTTTCCATACCTTTTTGTTCCTATTTGTTTTGGTTGCGGAGTTCATGACCATCTGCTGAGCTAGTGCCTAGTGGTTCTCCTAGATCATTTTGGAGGTGGTGGACATGCTCAGCGTTATCCTTGGATAAAATTGACAATGATGAAATTTTATCAATATGGTCAGAAAGTTTTTTCTCCACCAAGGTGGTATCGAGTAGGTTGAGGCTGACACTAAGATTTTATCAATGTTCAAGAACCGTAAACCCAGAATGTCCATGGAGGTTGTTGTTATCATGGAGGAAAATAATATAGTTGTGATTAGTTTCATGCAGTTGAATTTGTAGTTCGAATGGGGCTAGAGATCATCAATGACATGATCATTTTGTATTTTAATCCTGTTTGTGACTAGTTTTGTTTATGATCCTCGCACTCCTTAATTGGAACTTCCCTAGCCCATGCTCTGGCACTGTACATTTATAGGCTTCCTAGGCCCCTAGTGTTGAGTATGGTAGTTAGAGTCCAGACTAGATTTTTTGATGTTTGATAGTGGTGTAGATTAAGGTTGGTGTTTCATATATCTCATGGTGATAAATTTTTTAAATAGACGATGTCATAAAATGTCATCCTCTACCTCAACTGGTTGTATTTTTTATGTGTTGTTATTAATGGATTCTGGTGAATAGTTGTGTTTTCAGATACTGATGACCATCATGTCTTTTTAGTTGGTGAGTGGAGTTTTCAAGCGGGAAGTAAACATGTGGGGCACCTTCATTCCTTATTGACTTATTTTTATATGGAATCAGTGAAAAATGGTATATTTAAGGTCACTAGGATAATTAATGAGTTAGTATATGTTTTATTTTTTGCAGTTTTGGACTACAACCTATCGACGTGATGTTGAGTTTGTGAATGACTTAAATCTTGGTGGTTCGCTGATTTCAATGGATCATAATCAGATGAAACCATATTAGTTACGGGGGATGAGGTTACATGTAGATGAACTGATGTACAAGGGTTTTATCTAGACTAGTGATTCTCCATGGTGAACTCTAGTGTTGTTCTCAAAGGTATATAATAATATGAGGTTTTGTATTGAGTAATGGAAGCTAAATTAGGTGACAGACAAAAACCATTTTCCTATTCTAAGGAAAGAAAATCTATTTGAATTTTGAGGGTTGAGTTGGTTTTCTAGGATCTATCTATGGGTAATATATCACTAGTTGAGGGTGAAGGATGGTGATATCCAAAGGAATTCCTTCGGATGTAGTTATGAGAATGTATTATTTGTATTCTAGTTATTTGGTGTTACAAATTTACTATTCGTGTTCACAGGGATTATAAAATATGTTTTTCATGAGTTCAATGACAAGTTCATCATTTTATTCATATATGATATATTAATCTACTCAAATTCATATGAGAAGATTTCTTAACATCTCAGAATAGTCTTTCTTGCTCTTCGGTGCCACCTGAGTATGGAACTTTTTGAAGATGTATATTCTCAGCAGGAGAGGTGCATTTCCATGGGGATGTGCTGTCTCAGCTTGGTGTGTTAGTAGAAACATTGATGGTTGATGTTGTTTGTTCGTAGGTAGTACTATATAAAATTTAAGAGGTTTACATTTTACATAGACTTTCAGACCTTTATCAGATCATTGTAAACATTTATCTCAATTTATTTCCTCATTGATAGTTTTACTAGGAATGACCTAGCTTATGGGTGGATTGATTGGATCCAGATAACATTTAGTTACCTGAAGGGTGGTGTTAGTTTGTTTTTCATTTCATTGTTTTCCTAAATAATGAGTGATGTTTGAGGTGTTTTATGATGTTTTCCATATGGTATTAGGATGTTTTTTTGATGCATCAAATTGAATTTATGTCCTATGGGTCTAGGAAGCTATGTCCCCATGAGCGTAAATATGCCACCCATGATCTAGATCAGGCATCAATTGTGTTAATGCTGACGTTGTAGAGGCATTAAATCAGTTGGGATAACATTATAGTCTTTATGGATCACAAGATCATGAAGTATATTGATTTATAACAAGATTAGAACTACTGGAAGTGGAGGTGGATAGAGATTCTTTGGGATTATTATTTTGTAACTTCCAACACCTTAGGAAAGGTAAAATTATGGCTGATTTATTGTGGAGGAAATTGTGGAAGAATATTTTCCAGGATTCTGAGGATTCGTGCAGATAAGTAGAGTAGTTGGATTCTTTAACATTGATTCAAGAGTGGATGGTGGTAGAAAGAGTCTGTTTGAGTTGGAGGTGAAATATTCTCTGATCCAGTAGATGTATGAGTCTACATGGGAATAAATATATAAATTGGAGTTGTGCACTCATGTTGGCCATCGGGATGTTGTACAACTATGGTCATAACCCAAAATCGTTTCATGGAAGGTTGTCTGTTACGACTCGTCGTCGGGGCCAGTGTCGTGACTACCCCAAGCCGGCCTTCCATAGGCCAGGGGCTGGCGACTAGCACCAAGGCGTAAATCCCTGTAAAAGGGAAGGAATTTCCATTGTAAAGTAAGAAACCACCACATAGTAAGAAAGCGGAAAAAGGTAAACACTAAGTAAAAACAGGTACAACAGTAGGTGCAGAAAAGTAAAAGGGGGCCGGAAATACAAGCCCAACTGTAAAGTACAACTGAAAGGGGAAAAAACGCAACTGAAAGGAAAAGCCGAAGCGTCGAGCCGTCCTCTGGAAGTCCCTCCTGAAAGGTGGGTACAGATAGCCTCCACAGCTCCTCGATCCAGCCGTCCGCTCCGAGTACACCCCGCCCAGTGGTCCACCTCCATGTACTGTCCTGCTCCGCAAGACTCCACCGCGATCAGCGCTGTCCGTCATCTGCAACCAACACAACGTAGTGCGGGCATAGCCCATCCAGAGATGAGTATAAGCTACTCAGTAGGGACCCCGAGACATCCGAAGGTCTCCCAGAATCCACAAAGGATAATCCTCAAAGGAAAGATACAGTCACGAAGTAAAATCCGACACATCTTAGGTATATTCCCATACATATACCTAAGTCATCAATTCTCACTCGGTTCCAACATCCGATCTCAGGTACAACCCAGTCCACACAAGAAAGCTAAACGTAAATCCACATAGGATAGCACAACATAATCCGCAAAGGAAAGAAAAACGTAAATCCACACAGGATAGCACAACACAGTCCACAAAGGAAAGTAAAACGTAAATCCACACATGATAGCACAACACAGTCCACAAAGGAAAGTAAAACGTAAATTCACACAGGATAGCACAACACAGTCCACAAAGGAAAGTAAAACGTAAATCTACACATGATATCACAACACAGTCCACAAAGGAAAGTAAAATGTAAATCCACACAGGATATCACAACACAGTCCACAAAAGAAAGTAAAACGTAAATCCACACAGGATAGCACAACACAATCCACAAAGAAAAGTAAACAGGATTCAACTCACACAGGTATACTTCTTCGTATGAAGATAGAGATGATTATGTATTTCCACTGATTCATCTATGTCGTCGGACCCAAAAAGGATCGATAGGTACTAACCCCCGCAATGACCCACAAAGGATCTGGCCCACACAGGATCGATAGGTAACTAAACCCTGCAAATACCCACACGGGGCGTGAAGTCCCCGCGGGAAGAGAAGCCACGACCCACATGGGGTTGCGCTAGATCAACGGACGCGGCTTTGCCGCGTCCCATGTCTCACCGGACCCGTGAGGTCGTGGGTCTGGCTGGCCGCCGCCTCTAGCCGCCGGCACCGCCGGTGGATTCCGCGGGCCACCAGAGTTGCTCCGGTGGTCCGAATCCACTTCCGTCTGTGCCGAAGTTCCTCCTGGGTCCCATTCTTCACTGCCAGGCCCTCAAAACGCCATTGCGGCCCTCGTTTGTCATCGTCCTCCAATCCGCGCATCAACGGAAAACTGCGGAGGGTTGTCGGGCCGTGTTTGTTTGGCTCGCACCCTCCACGTTAGGTGATAAAAATTGGGAATAAATATTCAACACATGAATAACAAGCAAGGCACAATTTTAATAGAATTAAAATTTAACTTTGATCTGGGTTCTCTGTTTTAAAAGAATCAATCATGGGAATTAAATGTTATTCTCAGATAAAACTCCTACCTCGCCGTAGTCGTCGAGCGTGCGTTCTTCACGGAATTGATCATCGCGGAAGGAGGTGATCGTCGCGTCGCGGAAGGGCGTCGCGTCGTCACGGAATACGGCGTCGCGTCGATGAACTCCGAGGTTCAAGAAAATGTAGATTTAATTATATTAATTAAATCCATGATGTTGTTATAACCCGCAAAGAGATTTAAAAGAAGAAACCCGAAATCTCCTACCTCAAGCAGTTGGTGATCAGAGATCGTTGCGGGGAAGAACGTCTCGGAAGAAGCGTCGTCAATTTCCGAAGGTGACGACGTTCTTCGCGTTCTTCGCGTTCTTCGCGTTCTTCGCAAAGGAGGATGAAGGCACAAAAATTCTGTCAAAAGCCTCTCAACGAGCAATCATTAAGAAGTCGTGTGTTGGTCTTTTTTTATTATTACGCCAACGGATTGTAAAAATGTTAAGAAATGATTAAATTAATTAATTGAATTAATTTAACGAAGTTAACCCCCCAATTAATTGGTGCGTTAAGAATTAAAGAATACGCGTCAGTTGACTTTCATAATGACGGTTTTTCGCGGGGGCGTTACATAGCGAAAAAGAAACGGTGGGGATCATGTGGGCCCCACCTCACAAATATCCTACCAAGAGGGTAGGATATTTTTGGATAGCACCCTATCTGCATCAACTCATCTTATTCAGCTTTATGTGTATTCCTAGTGGCTATAAGTGAAATAAAAATAATGATGTCGCACACTTTATTTTATTTCTTAACTTAACCCCAAAAATTTAAAAACCACACCCGAGAAAACGCACCTCCGGAAGAGGCGTTTCTAAGAAAATATCGGCGCTACAATTCCATCGGTGCCCTCATAATTTGATTCCGAGCACTAGTTCAAATGTTAGAAAAACTCTCTCATCCTTTCACTGAACGTACCAGATCCAAACATCGGAAAATGATTCCGGGCACACCGGGCCTCAGAATCAGGTGCCGTCAGAAACTGTGTTCTTGTAAAATTACAAAGCAAATTATGAAAAAAAATTCCATTGAAATTTACGGGTCATTCAATTACTCCCACCACAGGGCTTTAAGTCCCAGTAAAGCTTCACCACAAACATAGGGATACAAAGGCGGTACTGAGCACACATCTGAGCCTCTCGCTCCAAAGTGCTCTCCTAGAGGTTCTCGTGCTACCATCTGATGCGCACAAGAGGAATTGATCGTTCACGTAGGACCCACTTCTGTCGATCCTCGATCTCCACCGGGGCCTCTGCAAAAGTCACCCCATCATCAACGTCTAGCTCCTCATGGTCAATGATGTGTGTCGGGTCATGCACGTATCTCCTCAGCTGAGATACGTGGAAGACGTTGTGCACCCGGTGCAACTGAGGTGGTAGATCCAGACGATAAGCCACCTCACCAATCCTGCCGAGGACCTGGAATGGTCCAATGAAGCGTGGAGAAAACTTGTCGCCTCAGCCAAATATCCATAATCCACGTCGAGGTGAGACACACAAGAAGATGTGGTCGCCATCCTCGAACTCTAGTGGCCTTTTCCTCCTGTCATCGCATGACTTTTTCCGGGTCTGAGCTGTCCTCATCCGCTCATGGATGACTTGGACCTTCTCTGTCATGTCCCGGACCATCTCTGGTCCCACCAGTGCTGACTCCCCAGGATCTGTCCAGCACAAAGGAGATCTGCATGGTCTTCCGTACAACGCCTCGTATGGTTCCATCCTGATGGTGGAGTGGTAGCTTTTGTTGTACGCGAACTCCATCAAGGGTAGGTGGTCCCCCCAACTGTGACCAAAGTCGAGGACACATGTACGGAGCATGTCCTCAAGAGTCTGAATGGTCCTCTCAGTCTGACCATCCATCTGAGAGTGAAAGGTGGTGCTCAGACGTAGCTGCGTCCCGAACGCCTCCTGCAACCCCTTCCAAAGTCGGGAAGTAAAGCGATCATCTCGATTGGAGACGATAGATGATGGCACACCGTGATGCCGTACAATCTCATGAACGTAGAGACACCCCAATCTCTCAACCGAGCCCTGCTCTCTGATGGGTAAGAAGTGAGCCGACTTGGTGAGTCAGTCGACAATCACCTAGATGGAGTCGTGACCTGTGGAAGTGCGTGGAAGTTCAGTCATGAAGTCCATAGATATCTCGTACCACTTCCACTCCGGGACCTCCAAGAGTTGTACCAAGCCATCTAGTACCTGATGCTCTGCCTCCACCTGCTGGCAGGTGAGGCATCGAGAAACAAACTCTTCCACAACCTTATTCATGCCCAACCACCAGTGATTTCGTCTGAGGTCCTGGTACATCTTCGCCACTCCAGGCTGTACCGCCAAAGGAGAAGTGTGAAACTCTCTCTGCACCTCCTCCTGTAAGGCAACTGGTACCATGGTACGTCCTCTGAAAAGGGCATCGTGCTCTTCTCCCAAGGAGAAGACATAAGGTGCATGTCTTGAGGATATCTGTGCACTCTGCGTCTCACAGACAACGTCCCAATGTTGTTCCTCTCTGACCCGCTGCAGTAGTGGAGGGGTGACTGTGAGAGACTAAAGGAAGGCTGCTCCATCTCTAACCACGCCTCTAGGGCGCTGGTCAAACTCTGTCTCAGCTCCTAAAAGCTCTGTTGACATCTATCTGACCACACGAAGGGTTTCCCCTTCCTCCTTAACGTTCTGTAAAGCTGCAATGATTTCTCTTTTTCCGAAAAGGTAAATCTGGTCTCATCACCTAGATGAACCACGCTCCTTTCCTAATACAGTCAATCCCGTCATGATTAGTTAATTCATGGCATGGATGACATCGTAAGGCCTTGACGCTGCTACAAAGAGATCCAACCGTTACTCTCGCCTCCAAGGGTTGAGTCACACTGTCGGCATCAGTGTGTGGTCACTGGGTCTCCTCCAGTAATAATCTCACAAGTGAGGGTCACGTCAACAGTTTTTAACTATCACCTCTTAGTATTAACAAACAAAAGAGGACATGAATGAAAACATCACAAGGTAGGCGTCTTTTATTATAGCACCTCATAATACAAAGACAAAACACAACAGCAACAAGGAACTAGAAGTACAAAAGATATATCCACTAGTTCCGCTCCTGTCCATCTGCTCCCAAAACTCCATGATCGAAGGCCTCATCTACCTGAGGCTGAGCTCTCCCATGTCCATTGCTCGGATGTTGCTCAAGCACCCACCACTACATATACCTCAGTGGCTCCTCCAAATCCTATAGATCAACTGTACGGGGAGTCAGACAGTCACGTGTCAGGTGACCCATCCCGCCGCAGGAGTAACACTATCTGTTTCTGGCACGCCTGGCTCTGACTCCACCCCGGGTGCCCCACACCACCGGTCCTAAAACCCGAGAACGTCCAACTGTTGGTCTGGTCCTCCTAGACGTCTACATCATCTTTCTACTTCCCACAGATGACTCGGCTACTGATCGAAAAACACGAGGCAAAGGCAGCAGCTCCTGAACACGCTCGGGGTGTAGAGCTACTAGCACAAACTCCACCCTGAATAAGGTCTCAAACTCTTCCCATGAGAAGGTAATCCCGTCGAAAAACTCGAACAAGTGGCTCCACCACCTGCCTGCTGCTGCCTGAAAAAGGCTAGCATCAAAGATCACCATGAAGTCTGCATGCATCCCTACTAACCTGAAGACTCTCACCACAACCTCCAGCCAAAACTTAGCCGCCTGCAAGTCCGTCTCTCCCCGGAACCTGGTTGGTCGATGGCGCTGGAACTCATGCAGTGCACTAAGGCGACGTGCATCGTCAGCGGCTGGTGCTGGAAGAATTGGTGGCTCAGCGGGTAGAGGTATCGCCGGTGCCTCTGCCGTCAAAGGGCCTTGTACCGAGGCCTCGTCACTCGGCGGGCTGTCGTCACGCTCAAGTCTTGAAACCCTAGCTGGCTGCCGCCGTGGGGCCATCCTAAAAGGAAACAGGTGTGCCACTGTCAGAACAGTATACCTGGTGAGCTGATACAAAGTAATCACAAAGAAAGCCTGAAACACACATGCAATCAATGTTTTTGTGCATTAAGTCGGAAATCAGAAGTCAGGGTCCTGGTGTACGGATACGTCGGCCACCGCACCAACACTGGACTCCCTGGACAGATAACCACACCCAATACACTAAACTCTATTGCTTCACATAGAAAAGATCAAAGTCTCCGGTAGAATCGACCGCCTCTGATTCCAATTTTTCACGACCTATCCTCTAGGCCTGTGTCATGACTAGCCCAAGCCCACCTTCCATAGGCCAGGGGCTGGCGACTAGCACCAAGGCGTAAATCCCGGTAAAAGGGAAGGCATTGCCTTTGTAAAGTAAGCAAGAACCACAGAGTAAGAAATCAGAAAAAGGGAAACACTAAGTAAAAACTCATACAATAGTAGGTGCAGAAAAGTAAAAGGGGGTCGGAAATACAAGCCCAACTGTAAAGTACAACTGAAAGGGGAAAAAATAGCAACTGAAAGGAAAAGACGTAGCATCGAGCCTTCCTCTGGAATTCCCACCTGAGGGGTGGGTACAGATATCCTCCATAGCTTTTCGGTCTAGCCGTCTGCTCCGAGTACACCCCGCCCAGTGGTCCACCTCCAGGTACCATCCTGCTCTGCAAGCCTCCACTGCGATCAGCACTGTCCGTCGTCTTCAACAAAAACAACGTAGTGCGGGCATAGCCCATACACGGGTGAGTATAAGCTACTCATTAAGGACCCCTAGACCTCCGAAGGTCTCCCAGAATCCAAAAATGATAATCCACAAAGGAAAGATACAATCATGTAGTATCATCCGACACAGCTTAGGTATATGCCCATACATATACCTAAGTCATCAATTCTCACTCGGCTCCAACATCCGAGCTCCGGTACAACCCAATCCACACAGGAATGAAAAACGCAAATCCACACAGGATAACACAACACAATCTGTAAAGGAAGGAAAAATGTAAATCCACACAGGGTAGCACAACACAGTCCACAAAGGAATGTAAAACGTAAATCCACACAGGATAGCACGACACAATACACAAAGGAAAGTAAAACGTAAATCCACACATGATAGCACAACACAATCCACAAAGGAAAGTAAAACGTAAATCAACATAGGATAGCACAACACAGTCAACAAAGGAAAGTAAAACGTAAATCCACATAGGATAGCACAACACAGTCCACAAAGGAATGTAAAACGTAAATCCACAAAGGATAGCACAACATAATCCACAAAGGAAAGTAAACAGGATTCATCTCACACTGGTATACTTCTTTGTATGACGATATAGATGATCAGGTATTTCCACTGATTCATCTAAGTCATCAGACCCACAAAGGATCGATAGGTACTAACCCCCGCAATGACCCACAAAGGATCGGACCCACACAGGATCGATAGGTAACTAACCCCCGCAATGACCCACAGAGGATCGATAGGTAACTGACCCCTGCAATGACCCACAAAGGATCTGTCCCACACAGGATCGATAGGTAACTAACCCCCGCGATTACCCATAAAGGATCTGACCCACAAAGGATCAATAGGTAACTAACCCCCGCAAAGACCCACAAAGGATCTGACCCGCACATGATCGATAGGTAACTAACCCCTGCAATGACCCACAAAGGATCTGACCCACACAGGATCGATAGGTAACTAACCCCCACAAAGACCCATACAAGATCAGGCCCACACAGGACCTGTAGGCGCTGGCCCACATAGGACCGTTGAGCGCTGACCCACATAGGATCGGTAGCACTGTCCCACAAAGGATCGCTGAGTGCTGTAGTCGTCACCGTTGAATCCACTGAGGATCTCTGTACAGTCGTCGTCGTCACAGTAGCAGTCGCAGCCAACTCTAGGGTTCCCGCACACAAAAAACTCATTTGGGAGGGTCTGCTCCACGAGCCGAGAGGCTGATACATCAACTGACACCTAATCCTGAGTTGATGTATCCAAAAGTTTCGTATCGCCAACAGGAACTCAACGCAATAGACGGCGCGTCAATCGGATGCCCGGTCTGAGAGATATTGGCTTTTTCGTCCCAGGGGCCCGGTTGGTTTTTATGGCAAAACCAACCCGACCATACTCCACCTGCGTCCAAACCTCGGGAGGCGTATGGAAAATGATCCATCTCACATAGAGGAAAACAACAATGTCGATGGCACGTCAATCGAACGTCCGAAGCTCAAGATATGAGCGTTTCCACTCTGAGGGCCCGGTTGGTTTCGTGAACGAACCAACCTGGCCGAACACAAAGTATTCTGAAAACTTTTGTCTGATATACCAAAATGACCATCTCGATCCAAGGATCGCATCGCCGCTGACGGTGCATCTTTCGGAGGCCCATAACTCATGTTATGAGCGAAAGACCGAAAATGTCCAGAGACGGGGGGTCTGGGCCCGGACCGACCCGGCCCAACCCCCCTTGGGTCCGCCCGAACCGGGTCGACCCGACCGGGGTTCGGGTCCGACCCGGTTCGGTGCGGCTCGGCCGAGCGGCCGAGCAAGGGAGCCACGGGGCGTGACGTCCCCACGGGAAGAGAAGCCACGGCCCACGTGGGGCCGCGCTGGATCAGCGGACGTGGCTTTGCCGCGTCCTGTGTGTCAACGGACCTGCGCGGTCGCGGGTCTGGCTGGCCGCCGCCGCCGCGCCAGCGACCCGCACCGCCGGTGGATTCTGCGGGCCACCGGAGTTGCTCTGGTGGTCCGAATCCACTTCTGTATGTGCCGAAGTTCCTCCCAGGTCCCATTCTTCACTGCCAGGCCCTCAAAACACCATTGCGGCCCCACTTGTCATCGTCCGCCAATCCGCGCATCAACTGAAAACCGCGGAGGGTTGTCTGGCCATGTTTGTTTGGCCCGCACCCTCCGCGTTAGGTGATAACAATCGGGAATAAATATTAAACACATGAATAACAATCAAGGCACAATTTTAATAGAATTAAAATTGAACTTTGATCCGGGTTCTTTATTTTAAAAAAAAACAATCACAGGAATTAAATCTTATTCTCAGATAAAACCCCTACCTCGCCGTAGTCGTCGAGCGTGCGTTCTTCGCAGAATTGATCGTCGCGAAGGGAGGTGATCGTCACGTCACGGAAGGGCATCGCGTCGTCGCGGAATACGGTGTCACGTCAACGAACTCCGAGGTTCAAGAACATGTAGAATTATTTATATTAATTATATCCATGATGTTGTTATAACCCACAAAGTGATTTAAAAGATGAAACCTGAAATCTCCTTCCTTAAATAGTTGGTGATCAGAGATCGTTGCGGGGAAGAACGTCTCGGAAGAAACGTCGTCAATCTCCGAGGGTGATGGCGTTCTTCACATTCTTCGCGTTCTTCGCGATGAAGGATGAAGGCACAAAATTTCTGTCAAAATCCTCTCAACGAGAAATCCTCATGAAGTCGTGCGTTGGTCTTATTTTATTATTATGCCAACGTATTTTAAACAGGTCAAGAAATGATTAAATTAACTCATTGAATTATTTTAATGAAGTTAACTGCCCAATTAATTGGTGCGTTAAGAATTTAAGATAACGCGTCAGTTGACTTTCATAATGATGGTTTTTCACGGGGGTGTTACTTAGCGGAAAAGAAACGGTGGGGATCATGCGGTCCCCACCTCAAAAATATCCTACCAAGAGGGTAGGATATTTTTGGATATCACCCTATCGGCATCAACTCAGCTTAAGCAGTTTTAAGTGGCTTTCAAGTGGATTTAAGTGAAATAAAAATAATTTTTTCGCACACTTTATTTTATTTCTTAAAATAACCCCAAAAATTTAAAAACCACACCCGAGAAAACACTACTCCGGAAGAGACATTTTTAAGCAAATACATGCGCTTTGATTCCCTCGGTGACCTCAGAATTTGATTCCGATCACAAGTTCAAAAGTTAGAAAAACCCACTCGTCTGTTCACTGAACGTACCCGAGCCAAACTTCTAAAAATGATTCCGGGAACACCGGGCCTCGGAATCAGGTGCCGTCAGAAACTACGTTCTTGTAGAATTACAAAGAAAATTAAGGAAAAAAAATTCCTTGAAATTAAAGGTCTTAATATTGTCGTTTCTGGTATCCATGTGTGGGGTATTCCTCCATGAGTTTTATAAATAAACATTTCCAGTAAAATATTGAATTTCCAAAATGTACCGTGGATTGAAGATGTATTTTTGGTGGCATTGGATGAAATCTGTGGTGCTTGAGTTTGAGAAAATTGTTTAGTTTTCTAGCATGTAAAGGCTAAGAATCATGTTCATAGTGGTTTGTTTCATCACATGGATGTTCTCAAGTGGAAATGGAAAGAAATATCAATGTATTTGGTCAACGGGATTCCTATAGCTCAGGAAGGTTGGGATACTATATAAGGCCCCAACCTTAAACATTACGTAATATTGAATTAAATGAATAATTCCCATTGAAGATATTTTCAGGTTTATAGTTTTAGAGAATTAGGACATAACTATTACATCTCAAAAGATTACAAAGTAGACACTTCTACTAAGTTTCCATAAAATAAAAACTATTAAAAATAAACATGTCTAGTTCCATGTTTTAGATAGCATGACTTTCCCTTGATCCCATCCTTGACCCTATTCCACATTAAGTCCTATGAAAAACATTTCAAAACAACTTGGGGTGATCATAAAAATCTTAGTAAGGGTTACATAAACAATGAAAAACGTTAGTTTTTCAAAACAACAAGTAAACAATGAATACTTTATCAAAGAAATACTTTTCAGCTTTATGGAGTTGTAAATACTCTTCACTGAATAAAATATCATTACTTACCATTTTGTAACCAAAAGATTACAATAAAACCCATATAAAGAACACATGACATATAAAGTTACCTTGGTAAATAAATATACTTAAATGGAATAACAATATGATTGACTTCAATACCCAATGGGTTGGAGGATATAACATAACCACCCGTCCTGGAATTCACGGCACCACCCGTCGTATTGTTTATCAAGTAACCAGCCGTCAAATGTCCAAGTACCATAATAAAATCATAAGACATAAAAAAATATAATAGAAAGAAAACATTTCCACACTTTGATAAGAATATATCATTTAAATATATTGACATAAAAAATCCGATACAAAAACCATTTTCAATACCAACATACTTAAAAGAGTATATGGTATTTATTTCATTTTAAAAACATTACGGCTTATTGAGGAAGCCAAAGACCAAATAATACTAGCGGTGGCAGAAAAGGTCGTTGTCACCCTGTACGTTAAAAGAAACATTCCTTTTTTTTCTGTTTAGTAAAACACTACATAGAAAAAGATTACTTTTGTATAAAAGTAAAATTCAAAGGGATTTATACACTGTATAAAAGAAATGTGTGTATAAAACGAAATATGCCTCAGTGAAAGGAGATTGAGACGAAGTCCCTTACCTCATGTCCGACATGACTCGATTGCTCTTTAATCTCCTTAATAATAAACAAGTGTTAATTTATACTTTCATAAGAACCTTTTTCAAGATTACTATTCCTTTTATATCAATTATTTCCATGTTATAACTATTATGTAATCATTTATGTTAATAATGTTCGTTTTGTCAATATCTGGTTCATAAGTCAAAAATGGACTTCTTACAATTACATGTTGTTTATGTGGTAAAAGGTTCATTATATCCAGAATTATATTCATGATTTGGATATCATATATATCATATATATCCATCATATACATGTATTTATAATAGTACACAACATTTAGAGGTAATAAATGAAATGAAGCATTCATAGAGATGATAAGCCGTACGCACACATAAGCGCTACTTTCATTTCTATTTCCAATTTAATGGAGTGAAACCATAATTATATAAGGGTATATTATAATTCTAATATAAAATAATATATAATAATATTAAATCAATCCTTTATATGTCCCAGATATGGCATTAACAAATCAGATCACTTTGAGGGGGCGGTAGTCCGCACTTCCTAAAATGAAGATATCATACCCATAATAGAAACCATAAAGGTATGCCATAAATGAAAAATACAGAATCTTAAGGAAAACATAAACATATTATATATCATATATAAATATAGTGACATCTTAATGGCCACCTTTTAAGGTGTTAAAATAATATTGAAGAATCATCGTTTCGTGAGGCAGAAATTTACTATCCATAGAAACAATATGTTCTTTAACCATTAGATGTAGTTGTGTGTAAGTGTAGCTCAAATAATTCTTATAACAACATCATAGTATATTGAAGATACTGGAGTTGTTACAAAAGAAATTAATAGAAATATTTTTGGGTGTTGGAGAAGAAAAATAAAACAAAAGAACACAAGTGAAGACATTACCTTAAAATCAGGTAACTCCCTTTGGTTTGAACAAAAAGGGTTTCTTTAAGATCATCCTACCTAAGGTAAGGATTTTATGATGAGGATAGGTATGTGGAGAGACAATATGATCAGATATTGGCCGATCCAAAGGTTTGAGAAGTGTGGGTAAGGAGGTAGAGGTGGGGGACTTTTACAAGAGGAGAGGAGGGGCACTCTTGGAAAGGTATAAAATGTTACTTTATTTTCAAATGCGTTTCAGATTTTAATGGTCAAACATTGATTTTTTTCGAAGATATGATGATAAGGGTTCGCAATAAACCCATACAATTGGTTTTTGAGATGTGTAGGTCTTAGATTTTACACTATCATTCTATTTTATTTAAATCGTTAAATAATGAGGCAATCGCTGCATCATCATGGTGTCATAAATAATTTAATTTATTTAATGTCTAAAAATTATAAAAAAATATCATGATGTAGAAAATATTTTTAGATTTTCGGTGACTATTTATAGTAAAAATATGAATTGTATAACCCCATGAAATTTGTTTTAGTAAAACAATACATGTTTGTTTCATTTTTACTTTTACATTAAATAAAAGGAATTAATGTCATTATCTTACCCAAGTGGCTCCATGGGGTCCCAAAAATAGACCCATGGGTTGTATGGGTCGGCTATGACTCATCCAATAGGGTTAGGACAGGTGTCAAGATATTTTCATTTTTTTATAATATCATTTTTACCTTAAATCACACTAATTACCTTTAATCGCGATTAAAAACATAAAAAATACTATTCACCAAAAAATTATTTTAATCCCATTAAACCACAATTTACTTCTTAATTAATATCATTATTATTGGATTTTTGAAATTCATATCACAAAAGTGGTAAAGCTCCTTTTAAATGAAAAATCAGTTTTTGTAACTACCACTTTGTGGTTTCACTATTCATAAAAAATTATGGTTTTTTAGAAAACTACAAAAAATTCACCCTAAGCTATATTTGATATTCTGAATTAAAAAATGATGAATATTTTATGAAATTCAAAACATATAATTTGAATTAGTTAATTTAATAATTAATTCCCGCTGTCATGACCAATAGCATGTTTTTAAGAAACAATATGTATCAAAAGATTGACACTAGTTTAAGTCCAATTTCAAAGTGAAATTAATTCCAATGTCCACCATTGGATTAAATGGTAAAAATATATTCTAATTGATCTTTAACACAAATTCAAAACATAATCTAATCATATAAAGAAATTAGATTAAAAAGAGATTTTGAATTAAAATACAACATTTTTCACTATTCATTAAAAAATGAACTTTATCGGAAAAATACCAAATATTTACACAAAGTAAATTTTGATGTCCGTATTCTAAAAAAAATTTATTTGGTCCAATATAATGTATAAGAGTGACCAAAAATATATTTAAATAGGGTTTTCCATCAAAAGGCGATAGTTCAACCTTTTAGTGAAAATTAGAGTATATATGCCTAAAATTTAATTCTTTTCTTATTTTAAGACTTTATCTTTTATTGGAAAAATATAAAAACATTTAAAAAACATATACAATCATATTTTAGTTACTTATATTCATTCCCGCCAATACAACGACTACATGTTAACTACCAATTAAAAAAATATTATTTTATTACTAGTGTGCAATGTAAGATTTCAAAGAAACTCTTTGTTGCGTATCGGGTATGCTATAGAACATAGAGACCCCTTTAAATTAAAATTAATATTTAATTTTCATATATTAATAAATATGAAAATGTTTTATTCTTTATTTACCAAGGATGTTACATCCTTCCCCCCTTTTGGGAATTGCGTCCTCACAATTTTATTCACATATCAAAATAAGTGGGGGTATTTATCCATCATAGCATTTTTAGAATAACATGTTTCCTCTTCAACCATATGGGTTTTCAACAAAACCTTTACCTGGTGAATTACCTTATTTGGCAACACTTGCTCTCTTCGGTCAAGAATCTGGGCTGGTTGTTCTTCATAAGAGAGATTCTCTTCCAACTGAACTACCTTTGAGATTAAAACATGAGATGGATCTGGAATATACTTTCTCAACATCGAGACATGAAAAACATTGTGTACCAGATATAAACTCTGAGTTAATTCCACTCTATATGCAACTGATCCCACTTTCTCCAGAATTTCCTATAGTCCAATGAACCTTGGACTCATCTTTCTTTTCTTACAAAATCGTATCACACTTTTCCATGGTGAAACTTTGAGAAAAACATGATCACCTACCTCGAAAGATAGATCCTTCCTCAGTTTATCTGCATAACGTTTCTGTCTGCATGGAGCTATTTTCATGTGTTTCTAAATCAACTGAACTTTTTATGACATCTCTTCTACCAATTTTGGTCCCATCACCTTCCTTTCACCCACTTCATCCCAAAAAGATGGAGTTCGACACCACTTCCCATATAATGCCTCAAAAAGAGCCATCTATATACTGGAATGAAAACTGTTATTATATAGAAACTCAACCAAAGAAAGATGTTGGTCCCAACTTCCCTGATAATCCATAGAGAAAACAGGTAGAATATCCTCCAAGGTCTGAATTGTTCATTCTGACTGCCCATATGATTTTAGATGAAAAGCTATACTAAAATATAGTTCATTACCAAACGACTTTTGAAGGCCATTAAAAAAGATAGAAGTAAATCTAGGATCACGATCAAATACAATGGAGAGGGGAACTCTATGAAACTGGACTATCACTTTAAGATACAACCGAGCAAGTTGATCTAGAGACAAAGTAGCTCGAATATGAAGGAAATGATCATATTTAGTCAATCGATAAACAATAACCAAGATTGCATTATTACCTCTAGATGTCTTTGGTAATCTCACAAAAAAGTCCATGGTTATATTTTTTTATTTCCACTCTGGCACTGGTAAAGGATGAAGCATCCCTTTCGGTAACTTCCGCTCTTCTTTAACCTACTGACAAGCCAAACACTTCACAGTAAAATCAGCAATATCTCTTTTCATTCCATCCCACCAGTAATATTCCTGCAGATCTCTGAACATCTTAGTACTTCCAGGATGAACTGAAAACAAGGAACTATGAGCCTCACATAACAACTCATTATTAAAATATGAATCACAAGGCACCCATAATCTCTTCCCAAACCTCAAAACACAATCATTATCAATGTTAAACTCAGGCAACTTACGCTTATGAACCTGCTCTACCTTTTTCTGTAACTCACTGTCTTTCATCTGCGCTTGCTTAATTATTTCTGATAGGGATGACCTCTTTGATACCTGAAACAAAACAAAAGAACTTTCTGCACCAACAACTTCTATGCCAAAGTTCAAGAAATAAAAAACCAAAGGATCTTGTTCTAAACGTAGCATGGTTAATGAAGCATTACTTTTTCGACTCAAAGCATCAACCACTTTATTTTCTTTTCCCGGATGGTAATGAATTGTAAAATCATAATCCTTGATTAATTCTAGACATCTCCTCTATGTCATGTTCAATTATTTCTGAGTGAATATAGACTTTAAACTTTTGTGATCAGTATATATTTCACACTTTACTCCATACAAATGGTGCCTCCAAATTTTTAGAGAAAAAAAAACAACAGCTAATTCCAAATCATGTGTAGGGTAATTTACCTAATGATTTTTCAACTAACGTGAAACATAAGAAATTACCTGATCATTCCGCATTTGGACTCAACCAAGTCCTTTCAATGAAGAATCACTATAGATAACAAACACACCATTCCTAGAAGGAAGTTCCAAAACTGGAGAATTCACCAATCTTCTTTTCAACTCCTGAAAACAATCATCACATTCTTTTGTCTAGATAAACTTAACACCCTTACGAGTTATATTAGTCATTGAAATAGATAACCGTGGAAAATTTTCAACAAACCTTCTGTAGTAACCTGCTAAACAAAGAAAACTAGATATCTCAGTTACATTTGTGGGTTGTGGCCATTCCTCATCAACTTTTGTTTTAGCAGGATAAATAGTTATTCCATCTTTTAAAACAATGTGACCAAGGAAAGAAATTTGTTGTAACCAAAACTCACACTTGCTGAATTTTCCATACAGTTTATTTTATTTTATGGATTGAAAGATAACCCTTAAATGACTTTCATGCTCCTCTTTACTTTTCGAAAACACTAAAATATCATCGATGAAAACAACCATAAACTTATCCAAGAACTCATGGAAAATTCTATTCATAATGTCCATGAATACAGCAGGTGCATTGGTTAACCCAAAAGTCATAACTAAAAATTCATAATGCCCATATCTAGTATGGAACGCAGTCTTCAGAATGTCTGATTCTTTTACTTTCAACTGATGGTACCCCGTCCTCAAGTCAATCTTCGAAATATACTGAGCTCCCTGGAGCTGATCAAACAAATCATTGATATGAGGCAAAGGATATTTGTTCTTAACAGTGATATTACTCAAGGAACTATAATCAATGAATAGTCTCATTGAACCATATTTATTTTTAACAAACAAGACAGGAGCACCCCATGGTGATGTGCTAGGTTGAATGAAACCTTTATCTATTAACTCTTTCAATTGTTTCTTTAAATCTAAAAGTTCAACATGAGCCATTTGATAAGGGGGTTTTGAAATTGGCTTAGCATCAGGAACTAAGTCAACAGTAAATTCAACCTCCTGATCATGAATAATACCAGGTAACTCATCAGAAAAAACATCAAGATACTCATTTACGACGAGCACATCATTAATCTAAACAGTTCTCGTGTATTCAAAGATATGATCAAGATAACATTAATTTACATATTTTAATAGTTTCTCAACTTCCTTATATATTATCAAAAGCATGGTTTCATTATTGTACAGAAACGGTAAATCATTCTGAAAAGAAACCATTTTAGCTCTGCAGTCATTCAAAGCATGATAACCAGAAAGCCAATCCATGCCCAAAATAACATCAAAATCTACTTGAGGAAAAACAATATGTTTTGTAGGTAGATTCTTTCCGCACACAAGGATATGAAGGTTCTTATAATTTCTTTTTGTCACAACGTTTCCTCTAGGTGTTTTTACCAGAAGTTCATGATTCATATATTGAGATGGAATTTCTAATTTACTGAAACACATCTCAGATATGAAAGAATGTGTAGACCCTGAATTAAACAACACATTGGCATAATCCGAACAAACAAACAGTGTACCTGATACTACTTCATTTGATAGCCCAACATCTGCTGAAGTCGTTGCAAAGGATTTCACCACCCCTTTCTGCTTGTAGTCTGGATACTTTCCCTCAGTTTAGTTCTTCATTAGACACTCATTTGCATAATGACCCATTTCATTACACTTAAAACATCTTACCACTGGCTTTTCATTGCCTGCTTGATCATCTTCCTTATAGTTACGAGCAATATGACCAGACTTACCACTCCGAAATCACTTTCCAGACATTGATAAACATTCTCCAGGATGAATTTTACCACACTTCTCACAAGATGGATATTTGGTTTTCTTATCTCCTTGTTTCTTTGATGAATTCTTCCCTTTTTCCTGCCAACTGGACCTCTTATTCTGATATTTGTCAAAGAACACCTGATCATCGACAAACTCTATTTCCACCATCTCCACACATCGAACAAAAGTTTCATAACATTTGAACTCACGAGAAGCTAAAGTCCTTAGACACCTTGTCATTAACCTTGAGTAAAAATGGTTGATATTACTATCAAGATCTCGTATAAAATTTGGGGCATACTTTGCCAGTCGAGTGATCTTTGCTTCAAAAGCAGCCACTAAGACATCCTCATATCTCAATTCTACAAATTTTTTTTCCATCCTAAGAGGAACCACCTTAGGAAAATATTTCTCAAGAAACATACCTTTGAATTCATCCCAGTGAAGATCATCAATCTCATCACTATCCCTGATATTTTTCACCATCGACCACCACTAACCAATTTCTCCTTCAAAACAGTAAACAACAAGACTAACCTTTTGATGTTCTGAATACCCCATGACTTCAAAAATATACTCCAGTGAATTAATCCACCCTTCAACTAACACAGGGTCAGATGATCCTATGAATGACGGAGGATGTTTCATCATGAAATGTTCCACGACAATCTTGTTCATTTGTGGTTGATCTGGATGATCTCGTGCATGGATACCACCACCATTTATAGCCTGAGTCAACTGTGCCATCACTACAACAAACTGTTCAGTTCCAATTCCGACTATCTCAGGTTGCTGATTTGGAAGGTTTTCTTCCTCCTAATGTCATCCCAATATAGCTGCCTTGTTTCCTATGCGGAAAACCATTCTGATCAGAGAAATATTTTAGGCGAAGCGACATGGTAATCTTTAAATGCTATATCATTTCAATAATACCATAAATTAATTTATAATTTAACAATTTTCTAACTCCTTAAGATGTCTAAACTGACCTCTGATACAAACTATAAAGAACTGGACTTAAACATTAATTATTATTGAATTAAATAAATAATTCCCATGGAGGATATTTTTATGTTTAGAGTTTAGTGAATTAGGACATAAAAATTACATCTCAAATGTTTACAAAGTAGACACTTCTACTAAGTTTACATAAAATAAAAACTCTTAAAAAGAAACATGGCTAGTTCCATGTTTTAGATAGCATGACATTCCCTTGATCCCATTATTGAACCTATTCCAGATTAATTCATGTTAAAAACATTTCAAAAAAACATGGGGTGAGCATAAAAATCTCAATAAGGGTTACACAAAGAAAAAAAACTGTTAGTTTTTCAAAGAAACACGTAAACCATGAATACTTTATCAAAGTAATACTTTTCTCCTTTATAGAGGTGTAACTAATCTTCACTGAATAAAATATAATTACATACCCTTTTGTAACCAACAGATTACCATATAACCCATATAAATAACACATAATATATAAAGGTAAATTTGGACATAAACATAGTTAAATGGAATAACTATACGGTCGACTTCCACACATATCACTTAATGGAATAGCCATGCGGGCGACTTCTAGACACAATGCATTGGTGTTTATAACATAACCACCCATCCTAGTATTCACGGAACCACACGTCATATGGTTCATCACGTAACCACCCGTAAAATTTCCAAGTACCATTATAAAATCATAAGACATAAAAAAAATATAATTGAAAGAAAACATTTCCACCCTTTGATCACAATATATCACTTAAATATATTGAAATAAAAAATCTGTTAAATAACCATTTTCAATACAAAAATACTTAAAATAATATATGTTATTTATTTCATTTTTAAAACATTACGGCTTATTTAGGAAGCCAATGAACAAATAATACTCGCGGCGGCAGAAAATATCCTTGTCACCGCGTATGTTAAAAGAAACATTCCTTTTCTTCATTTAGTAAAAATCTTCATTGAAAAAGGATCCTTTTGTATTAAAGTAAAAGTCAAAGGGCTTTATTCACCTTATAAAAAATGTTGTGTATAAAACGAAATATGCCTCAATGAAAGGAGATTGAGATGAAGTCCCTTACCTCGTGTCCGACATGACACGATTTCTCTTTAATCTCATGAATAATAAACTAGTGTTAATTTATACATGATTAAGAACATTTTTCAAGATTAAAATTCCTTTTATATCAATTATTTCCATGTTATAAGAATTATGTAATCATTTATGTCAATAATATTCATTTTTTCGATATCTGATTCATAAGTCCAAAATGGACTTCTTACAATTACCTGTTGTTTATGTGGTCAAAGGTTCATTATATCCAGAATGATATTCATGACTTGGATATAATATATATCATATATATCCATCATATACATGTATTTATAATAGTAGATAACATTTAGAGGTATGAAATGAAATGCACCGTTCATGGAGACGGTAAGCCGTACGTACGCATGAACGCTACTTTCATTTCTATTTCATATTTAATGGAGTGAAACCATAATGATATAAGGGTATATTATAATTCAAGTATAACATCATATATAATAACATTGACTCCATCCGTTATACATCCAACATATGGCATTAACGAATCAAATCACTTTGAGGGGCGGTAGTCCGCACTACCTAAAATGAAGATATCGCGTATACCCATAATGGAAACCATAAAGGTTTTCCATAAATGAAAAATACAGAAGATTAAGGAAAACATAAACATATTATATATCATATATAAATATAGTTACGTATTAATTGCAACATTTTAAGGATTTAAATGAATAATGAACAATCATCGTTTCGTGAGGTAGAAATTCACCATCCACAGAAAGAGTATGTTCTCTAACCATTAGATATAGTTGTGTGTAATTTTATCTTGAATACTTCTTATAAAAACATCCTAGTATATTCAAGATACATGATTTGTTATAAAAGAAATGAATAAATAAATTTTATGGGGTTGGAGAACCAAAATAAAACAAAAGAACACAAGTGATGACATTACATTAAAATCGGGTAACTCCCTTTGGTTTGAACCAAAATGGTTTATTTAAGAGCTTCCTGCCTAAGGTAAGGCTTCTAGGATGAGTTGAGGGATTTGGATAGACACAATTATCATATAATGTCCGAGACAATGGCTTGAGAAGTGTGGGTAGGGAGGTAGAGGTGGGGGCCTTTTATAAGAGGAGAGAAGGGGCACTCTTGGAAAGGTATAAAATGTTACTTTATTTTCAAATGAGTTTGGGATTTTAATGGTCCCAAATTGATTTTATTCATAGATAAGGTGATAAGGGTTCTAAATATACCAATACAATAGGTTTTTGACATGTGTAGGTCTTAGAGTTCACATTATATTTCCATTTTATTTAAATCCTTAAATAATGAGGTAATCGCAGCATCATCATGGTGTCAAAAATAATTTAAATTATTTAATGTCTAAAAATTATAAAAAAAATTCATGATGTTGGAAATTTTATTATCATTCCAATGACTATTTATAGAATAAATATTACTTTTTATAACCCCATTTAAAAATTGTTTTAGTAAAACAATACATGTTTCTATCATTTTTACTTGTACTTTAAATAAAAGGCATTAATGTCATTATCTTACACAAGTGGCTCCATGGGGTCCCAAAAATCTACCCATGGGTTGTCTTGGTCAGACATGACTCATACAATAGGGTTATGAAAACTATCAAGATATTTTCATTTTATTATAATATCAGTTTTACCTTAAATCACACTAATTACCTTTAATCGCGATTAAAAATATAAAAGTTACTATTGAACAAAAAATTATTTTAATCCCATTAAACCAAATTTTACTTATTAATGAAAATTATTTATATTGGATTTTTGAAATTCAGATCACAGAAGGGTTAATTTTCCTTTTAAACGAAATATCAGTTTTTGTAACTACCACTTTGTGGTTTCACTATTCATCAAAAATTATGGTTTTTCCGAAAAGTACCAAAACATTAACATAAGCTATGATTGATATTCCGAATTCATAAATGATGTCTATTTTATGAAATTAAAAACATATAAGTTTCAATAATTAATTTAATAATTAATTCCCTTTGTCATGACAAATTGCGTGTTTTTAAGAAACAAAATGTATCAAAAGGTTGACACTAGTTTAAGTCCAATTTTAATGTGAAATAAATTCCAATGACCACCATTGGATTAAGTGGTAAAAATATATTCTAATTTAACTTTAAAACCAATTAAAAATATAATCTAACCATATAAAGGAATTATATTAAAAAGAGGTTTTGAATTAAAATACAACATTTTTCACTATTCATTAAAAAATGAACTTTATCGGAAAAATACCAAAAATTTACACAAAGTAAATTTTGATGTCTCGATTCTAAAGAAGAGTTTTATTTGGTCCAATAGAATGTATAAGAGTGACCAAAACTATATTTAAATTGGGTTTACCATCAAAAGGTGATAGTTCGACCGTTTAGTGAAAATTTGAGTACACATGCCTAAAATTGAATTCCTTTCTTATTTTAAGCCTTTATCGTTTATTTGATAAATATAGAAACAATTAAAAAACATATATAATCATATTTTAGTTACTTATATTCATTACTGCCAATACAATGACTACCTGTTAACTACCATTTTGAATAATATTATTTTATTACAAGTGTGCAACATAAGATTTTAAAGAAACACTTTGTTGCGTACCAGGTATGTTATCGAACATAGAGATCCCTTTAAAGTAAAATTAATATTTAATTCGAAAATATCAATAAATATGAAAATGTTTTATTCTTTATTTACCTGGGATGTTACATGCTATATAGTCAATAGTGGATCAGTTGATGAAATTGGACAACTTCTTAGTGATGAAGGATTTGGGAACAGTGGATTCCTTGGGTAAGAGGTAGATGGATGAGGTAGTGTGGTTTCATGGAGTTATGATGTCAAATTTCTCTTATAGGGATGCACATTTTTTCTCAGGAGTCTAGATGTGATTGGGGCATGCTTTGGGCAGTGAGTTAGGTCACATCACTTCTTTAGAACCTCAGATATATGTGAAAATTTAATGTACCATCCAGACATTGGATGATATGTGTTGTTAATGAAACATGGACTTTAGCGGATATTTGTAACCACTCCTTCAATAGTTATAGATTTCTTAATAAAATATCTATTACTCTTTAATTGGAATTGACCATTTTTAGAAATTTATAGGTGATCATGTTGTTAACTGTTGTTCTAGATAGAGGATGGGGAGACATCCATTATTGGTCCTCATTTGGTGTAGAACATAGTTGAGGAAGTACATCATGTTCATGAGATGATGAAAGCAGCATTAGAAAAAAAATATTCCTCATTTGAGTCATTTGAGGGGGGCCTTAATGATTTATTTTTTTTCTACCACATGTTTCTCATAGTTAACCCTCAATTTTTTCTGTAATGTTTTAAAAAATGAATTAATCTTTCATGTAGATTTTTTCAAATATTTTAGGTGTCCCAACATGTTTGGGAAGGTTGTGTACTGGTTGGTGTTTTCACCGTGGTTAGAGAGGATACATGATGTCTTCCATGTCTCTTACCTTCATTAGTATCATCAAAATTACACTCATTTCATTAGCTTATGATATTTGGATATCACCAATGATGTGATATTTTGGGTGTGGTCAATTTATATCTAATATTTCCATGATAATTTGTTATCTGGATGGAACATTTCTTTGGTGTGTCTGTTGTGGTGGAATGGGGCACAAAATAATATAACTTTGGAGTGAGAGAGGTAGATGTATGCCAATAAACTAAAGATGGTTTGATTATTTCTTTGATATATTTTTCTTTATGATGTGGTTTTTGAACCTTGATTTCATAGATGGGTTGTTTTCCAAGGTTTGTGATGTGTGTGGTGTGATGTGTGATAAATTACTAACATATGAAAACCATAGGAACAAATTAGTAATTGAGACTCATTAACTGAGATGTGATTAAAGCCATATGGGTTAGTCAATGCCACCTAATGATGATAGTATCATGACATGAAGAATGAAATTCCATTATTTGGGTGTTTTGGATGGTGTGGTTTTTTAGTATTGTAGTCGTTATTTGGTGGTGTGGTTGTATGTTGGAAGACGGGTTTCATTTTTGGTTTCATGGAGATGAGATTGAGCTATAGGTTTTTTGTGTTTTAGTTTGGCATTTTTTTCTAGTGGTAGTGAGTGAGGTTTTATGTGATCCTTGAGATGTATTTCATGGGGTATTTTTTCAGATCCCTTTCTTATAGTCTGGGTATTGGAATATCTGAGGGAAGAATCATTTGTGTGGTATATAATGTATCTTTTACTGCAATACCTGTCAATTACATTTCTGGTTTTGGTTTTTGGAGGTGTTCATAGGAGTTTTAAAGGAATTTTAAAGAATTATAGTTATTAAAGGATAGATGTTTTGAGTTTTCACATTTCTTAAAAAAATTCTCAATGTGAAATAGGTTTTAATGGTTTTAGGCATTTTAAATAATATGAAATAAGGTTTTGGGATGTATAATTTTACTGGGATTAAAGTTAAATAATTAAATCATGGGGCGATGAATTTTTAGTGGAAACCAAACCAATAGGATTATATGGTTCTAGATTGGATTATGAATCATGTAATACCCTTATATAATGAAAATGTAATTTTCTTTTTAGTTGAATCATTATTCATTTGGTTTTGGTTTTTTATTACTCTAATTATGGGTGAACCATAGGTTCCCTAATGTGTTCTTCAATACATTTTCTCAATTTTGGATATACTGATCACAGTGGTTGTTCGTTAAATATCTATGGCTGATCCATGGTGAGTTGTCCTATAGTTCATATCATTTTCTTCTATTGTACTTTGGTGTTCTATTATAATGATGTGGTATGGTTTGGATTGTCAGAATGAGTTTTTTTATGAATCTTTAGTGTGTCATATGATGATATGTTGTTCTTGTGGTTTTAATGTGTTCTCCTTCACCCCATGGGGCATAATATATTGAGAAGATTCATTTATATTGGTATTTAAATATTTCTCATTATTAATGTATCATGTGGAAGGGGTTTACATTTCTTTAAATATGGATTATTATTTCTCTATAATAATCAACGATGATGAATTTTTTTGATTAATTGAAATGTTAAATTATTTTCTATTCACATTATTTTACCTATTTAATATTTTTTTGGAAATTTTGATATTTTTGGAATGATACCATTGTGAAAAATGAGGTTTTTAGGTGCTTTATTTCTACTGGAAATATCTGTTCTGATTGATTCTTTTGTTGTGATTAATTTTTTTTCACACTAAATGAAAATTTGTTAATTTCTTATATTTTTATAATGAAATTTTTCCCCATGACTTTTTGTTACTGTGAGAACACCCCTAAAAGAATGTGGAATCTGATAAAAGAACATTTTTAAATCTATAAATCGATATTGATGTCTTGTGATGTGATGTCATACTTAAGGGATGATGATGTGTGGTTGGGGCATGTTGGGATAGTTGTTTGTGTAAAGACCCTGACTATTGTTTTTTGATGTTGGTACAATATTTCATTACATTTTATAGATTACATGAAATTTCAATCCCTATGAAATGAAGAGATTTTTATATTATAAAAACTAGATATATATATAAGTGTGACATTACTACTTGAAATGAAAATATATATATATATATTTCTATGCAAACACCAATAACTCTTATTTTATCCCAACACGTTATTCATAATTTACCTATTCATGTATTGGGAAAATGAAACATAAAATTGGGTTGAGATAAAATTCTTAGTAAGGGAATGAAATACAATGAAATATATCATAATCATAAATGTTATGCATGGTGAATAACTAAAATCTCATGCCATTAAAAATGAATTTGGACACATTATGGAATGAATATAGCTGAATAAACAACTAATACCATCTCAAAATCATATTATTTATTTTGTTAAAAATAAAAATTAATGAAAAGTGGGAACCATAAAAATGAATTCACTGAAGCATTATACATCCCTCCAAAATCAAACATCAACCCATACAGAAATCAAAATTCAAACAATCCAAACAAAACCAGCTTCACCACACCACGAAACGTACAACACACCATGTTGAAATTTCAAACATATAATCATCAATTCCTCAATCCATGAACCCTAAAACCAGATGAGACTGCTTCATCAACCACTCCATCATCACCATCATAAAATCAACTCTTTCACCAACACATCACTATCATCACCACGCCGATCGTCAAACTGAACATAGCCAAACCCGATGCCTTTTTCCATACACTCATCACTGTAAAAGAATTTGGTCTAATATAATAACAAAACACACCAGGAAGATCAGAACAAAAGAGCATCTTCCAAAAAGATTCATGCTGAAATGACCGAGTGAACTAAAGAAGAAATCACTGAAACCCATAAAAATAAGTCTACGAAAATAACTGGAGCCAACGAAGAAGAATCCACCACATGTCCGGAAGAAGATCATATATGTGAGAAGAATTGAGGCCAGTGAAGCCCATCCTCGATACTCCACACTATGTGACTGACCACAGAACAAAAACCATCATGAAAAACACCCTGAATGAATGAAATTCCAAAACCTAGAGGCAGAATAGGAAAAGGGGAATGAAACTAACCGAGAATAAGTAGTTGTTGTAGAGGACCAAAAATTGACGATCCTCAAGCCTAAAACATTATATATTTAATTTTTCTTGATCTGACTAGTAGAGGAACGATGGAACTTCTGGTCAGAGCATGGTACTGGTGACCTATGTAAAAACTAGAATGCCTTATCCGAATAGAAAGTGAGTATAATGGATTACAAGAAAAGTATGAATGGACCAGCCAGAAAAGAGATCTACTAGATGAAAATGGGGAGAAATCAGTGTAAAAGCACGAGATGGAAGGACATAAGGGGAGAAAAATATGAGAGCAGAGAAGGATTCAGGAGACCTAGTGATGCATCAAGGGGATATAATGGGATAAACACATCACTTACTATTTCAAATTCAATTATCATATGAATAATGATAAAAAACATCTATATTCATATTGAAAATATCATATGAAATTTAAATTACATTCATTGAACATTATACATAAACTCTTACCATTTAGGGTAAATTGTTGATTTGTTTTAAGATAGAAAATCCAAAACCAATCTAATCATAAACCATTCAATAAAATATGGTAAAAGATATAATAAGAGATTAATCAAAATAATATATTGTTATCAATATGATATTTTAAATAGATGAATATACGATTAAAATTCAACGAGTAATTCTTGAGATTAATACTCCTTTACATTGAAAAGAAGAGTTCTTTTAGAATAATCACGGTATAAATTCAATATTTAATTATAAAATTATATTCATAATAAGATGATTTATTTTCAAAATATAATGTTTTGTGAAAATACATTATAGTGTGCCCTTGAAAATATGTAAGAATTGGAGAAATTATCATGAATCAGTCTTGTATTTCTAGATGATTTTTTAATAATCTCTTTAAAACATTTAACTCCCATAAATAAACTTATGATTATATTTAGAATATGTATATAGAAAATTCACAAATAATTGATGAGGAGTACATATTAATAAATAATAATTTCATTGAGGTAAGTGGTGAATAAGAGTAACGCGAATGAAAATGGAGGTTCTGGTAGATACCCCATACCTTAAGTCTGATGGTGTTCTTAAAATTGTATTAGTGTATAAGACAACCTACCAAAATTAATTAATATGTAAGAAACATATTATTTATTTAATTTATCTTGTTTTTCATTATTATTTTCATTCATATCCTGCTTTAAGTGTTGAAGCGGTATAATTCTATTTGTTTTGGAGTGTTTTCATTCTTGGTATACATGACAAGTTTTCTTATATAAATGTAAGGATAAAAATATAAGATGAGAATGGTTATAAAAAATAGATTTTTTATTTAATTTCTTATCATAAATAATATTACATGTTTACTAAATTCATTTTATTTTTGGGAGTTAAGATGATTCATTATAGAAAAAATTAATGATTATTTAATGGATTAACCGGTGGATTTTTTACATAAAAAACTCATATGAATTAATATAATTAGTAAAAAAATATTAAACAACTGTAAATAAGTTATAATATATATATATATATTATTCTGGTTAAACCATAAAAATAGTTTCATGTCCATAAAAGATGATGGTAATAGAAACTAAAACCCGTCATCCTTGAATGTGATAAATTAACACATCTCAGATGGTGTTTTCATTTATAGTATAAAAGAAGTGCAAAAGATATATAATTTTTATTTATTACAATATCATAATAATATTCATGTATAATTATAGTAATGGATTTATCATAACATTTAGCTGAATAGAGGTGACAGTATAAAAAGAAAATAAAGGAACTCAAAATAAATGAAATGAAAAGAAGAATTTACCTCTTGAAGTTTCTTCCTTGGGAGTCTCTTTAAGGGAGATGATTTGTTCTTTTTATGAGACTAAGGGTTGTTGTACATGGTGTGATCATGGGAGGATATTTAAGTAGAATTTTGGTCAGGAATAAGTCTTGAGAGGAGTGAAGAGAATAGGTAGTTATGGGGGGGTTTATATTGTAAGAGGCGAGTGATTTTGGAATATATTATTCATTATTATATTATAATTCTCAATAAATGTAATTTTATTAATTATTGTGACCAAGAATAAAAATATGTGAATTTTATTTCTCACAAATGTTTTCTATCATCATCCAAGATGCATTGAAAAGGGTATTTGAAATATAATGCATATATATGGTAAATTATTGTATTTCACGATACACTTAAAATTAAAATATTTCAAAAAAATAACAAAGAAATCACCATATCCATTTTTCAACAGGTATATTCCCAAAATAGACTAATTTTATAAAAATATTTTTCTGAAGATGTGATATTTAATTTCTTTTTAAAACTATTATTTACTCAAAAAATAAAATTTTACAAAGAAAATTGATTTCATAACTCCCTGAAAAATTAATTAAGGTATTATTAAATTATTAAAAATTCATAGGAAAAAGAAATATTTATTTAGGATCAAATTATATGAAAATAAAATAAATTTAGAATATTAAAATTGTAATTAAAGATTTATCACTCAAACAAATAAAAATAAAAAATAAATAATTTTAAAATATTCTACTACATTTATAAAGATCCTAAATTTTATTACTAAATTCAAGAATGAGGTTATTATTCTTAATGGACTTATTAATATCTATAAGGTATCATTTGTATTCTTAATGTTATGTTACTATTCAACAAAATTTTTATGGTTATATTAGACTAAAAATATCAACCTGAACTGAAAGGTGCATGTCAGTTTTTCAAAATACAAATCAGAGAAGTGGATAAAATATTTTTATTAGAATGATTATTAAATAGTGAGGTTTTTTATATAATTAGTGTTTCATGCATTAAAAATTATTTTTATTGGAAAAAAGTTGGGGTGTTCTCCCCTCTCCTAACACAACATTACTTCCCAAAATTCATAAAAGGTTACCTCATCAAAAGTTTTGGGTAAGTCTTCGTCATTAGATCCACTGGATCCCATGTTTCCTCTTGGATATTATTATTCTTCCCAATTATCTTCACCAGCCGAGTCATCTGATTTTATAACACCTTTCTAGTATTTTCTATAATCATAATTAGATACTCATAGTATGATATCTCAGGTTTCAATTTTGTACCTTATGAAGTGAGGAAATGTGTGGGGTTTGGCATTTACATTTACAACAAGGAGATTTATAATGAATTGTGTACTTTTGATAGGCTAGGTGGAACAACCAAATGATATTCAATAGCTCCAATTATATCTATGATTTCCATAGGCCCAATTTTCCTAGGTCGAAATTTTCTTTTCTTCTAAAATCTTATGACACCCTTAAATTGAGATACATTAAAAAAATGATATTTTAATTGATATTCCAAATCATTCTATCGATTATCAACATAGCCCTTTTTCCTACATTGGGATACTTAGATATGGGTTTGAATATCCTTTACCTTTGATGTTGTTTCCTCAATAAGGTCCTAACCAACAAGCTTCATTTAATCGACTTCATTCATCATGTTGGTGTAGGAAACATCTTTTTGTAAAATGATCCATATGGTGCCATTTGAATGGTATAATGGAAGCTATTATTTTAGGAAAAATCCAATAATGGTAAATAAAAGTCCCACATACATTGAAAATCAAGTTATCATGATCTCCACATGTATTTTAAATGTCAGATTTTCCTTTTTGATTGCCCATCCGTTTAAGTGTGATATGTAGTAATCAAATGAAGTTTAAAATCCAAATATTTATAAAGACTTATAGAGTTTAAATGTAAATAGTGGATTATGATCATAAACTATTGAAATAGGTTCCCCATGAAATAATAAAACATCATTTTCATGATGTTATTCAAGGATATCTACTATAAAATCCTCTCTTATAGTGAGGGAATTTATAGATTTGGTAATTTGGTCAAAAATTAACCATATTGAATCATCCTTTGTTGGAGTTTTGGGTAAAATTGTGAAAAAAACCATTTAATTGTCATCCTATTTCCATCTAGTAATATGAAGCGGTTGAACTAATATTAAAAGATGTTGTCTTTCATTATTTAGCTATTAACAGAGTAAAATTATTGATTATATAATCATTAATTTCCCACTTCATATTTTACAAATAGAAACGTTCCTTCAATTCTCATGATATTTTAGTACAACTAGGGTGAATAAATGAATAAAATAGTCAAAAATCATCCAATATCTCCCTTTGATGCTCGGGTATATAGGGAACCCCTATCCTCTCCCCAAATATCACGATTTCAACCTCACACTCAACGTCAGTCAAATTACCTTATTTCATGGAATTAATTTTCAATTCAAGGTTTGCATTATCGGGCTGAGATATTTAAATCCTTTTTAATAATGTTGGTCAGGAAACCAATCAAAAAATTATTTATCTTTATACTTCATTGGTAATTCCCACATCCAAAATTTATATAATAATAAACATACGATCCATTTGAATCATCATTTTATTTAGGCTTCCATGATCCAACATTCATAATTCATCTTATTCTTTATTTTCCATCCCTGTGTTGTAGTCTATTGAAAAATCACAATCCTTATATAATTAGAGCCATCTATTTTTCTAGATATTGAGTTATTTTTGTGATAAGATATATTTTGAACTCTTGTGATCCATGTATATGTCCCACCATTATCCATAGAGATAGTTTTTCCATATAATTTGAGTAATGGTTATAGCTGATAAATCATGTTCATGAGTTGGATGGTTCTATTCATGAATTTTTAACTTCCTTGATGCATAGAAAATAAATATATCATTATACATAAGGAAATAACAAAATATATTATTTGATTCATCCATGTAGATCTGAAATCCACCATTCTCTAATGGTATATTCAATCTTCGATAATTCACTAATCTTTTCATAAATTCTACAAATAATTCCTCAAATTAATTTTATATATGAAAATTACCCCTATACCTGAATGCTTGTTCATTAGGATGGATAAATGCAGTATGTTTTAAACAGAACAGAAAAATTACCTACTAAACAAATAAATATATATATAGTATTTATGCTCAAATGTATTACGCCATCCATGATAATCCTTTGCCATCGAGGATCAATAGATATTACAACCATAGAGACAACCTGTCCGTGAATTGAAATATATTGAATCCAAAATTCACCCATTCTATACATCGTATATAATTCATTTCTTCTAAGAGTCTTGGGAATTAGGTGCATATTATTTTCATGATCTTTTTAGTATTTTGTATATACCAATATATCATAAATATATACCACCAAAAAGACACCTAGATATTTCTTGAAATTTCTATCCAATAGATCCATGAAACTAGGAGTAAAATTAGTCAATCCAAAAGGCATTACACTAAAATGTAATTCTCATACCAGGTTAGAAATGTTTTCATTAGAATATCTTCCTTCATAAGCCATAACTGATGATATCTAGATAGATGTTCAATCATTGAAAAATATTGTTCTTCATGAAGTTGATCAAATAAATCTTTAATGTGAGGTAGGATATACTTGTTCTTTATTGTTACAACATTTATCTCATATAGTCATTGCACAACCTCATTGATCCATGATTCATCTTAACAAAAAAAGAGGGGATCCCGATGGAGATTCACTAGGGAGAATAAATCCATTATCACTAAATTAACCTAGTTGTTAATTATCTTCTACCATTTCCACAGTGTCTATTCTATATGGATTTTTTGATATAATCTTTGAACAATGAATTAAATCAATAGAGAAAGCAACTTCTCTCTTTGGAGAATTTCCAATTAAATATTTTGGAAAAACATTAATATATTATTTCACAATATTAAAATCCTTAGATTGATTATTCATTTCATAACTTATAGAAATTTTTATCTCTTCCTCCCCAATAATTTCATTAAATAGAGAAATAGGGTTGTACCTATAAATAATAACATAATGAATTTTCTTCTCTAAAGATAAGGGATTATACATCGTTCTCAAAAAAATTAACTTCATTCTTATTGTCGTATATTTTCACATCATGATTCAAAATCTAATCCATACATGGGATTTTATGAAATTCAATCTTGTGTATGGTAATAAAATATGCAGATAAAGAATGTTTATATCCCTTAATTGGGACTAACTTAGACATAATTTTTGAAATGATACATCCCATTGGAGTTTTGAAATAATATAACTTTATTAAATATAATTGGAAATATTAATTTTTTATGAAAAATGGGATGATATGAAAGAATACGATGATCTTGAATCAAATAATGAGTCTACTATGTTTGAGGAAAAAATTAATTATCTGACCCCCACATCATTATGAACATCAATATTAGAAGTTGTGATCACATAAGATTTTAATTTATCCCTTTTCATCATTGGGGAACATTTTCTTGTAGTCTTGGACAATCATTTGTATAGGGTCCCCCACCATAAAATTGTAGCATTGAACATTGGTATCACATTTCTTCCCCTAATAATCTCTAGATAGGTGGACTTTCTATTAGCAACTATAACAATCTCCTATACATTTTAGGCAAGTACAAGAGTATCTCATCCCACAATTATGACAAGGTAGAAGGTCTACTCATCCATTTTTCTCGATTTCATTATTTACTTTTCCAGAGTATTCAGAATCCCTATTCATATATTTCATTACATTAAAATTATATGACCTAGAGAATTTTTTTTCATCATGATATCAAATGAGAATATATCTTCATTTGATGAGAAAAATTGGGACACTAGATCTCTTTAGAGGAATGGTTTTAAACCGTCTGATAATTAATAAATTTTTACCCTTATATTACCTATTTAATCTGTGGAATGTCTTGTTAACATTGTGATATTTTCTTCATATATTTCCACATTATCATCATATTTTTTTCTAAAGATTAAGAAACTATGTTTCAATATCTACTTTTCATTCCGGAGGGATGGATTTTTCTAAGCTGATTTCCTTGAAATCCCCCCATTCCATTTCATCTATTTTTTCCTCCTCCTTTGTGTTTTGAATTAAATTCCACCACTTATCTGCATCTCCCATTTGTAGATAAACTCCAATGGAAACCTTATCTCTTTAGTTACATCCCAGAGAGAGAAATATCTTTTCTAATAATCTTATACATTGCTCCACTAAAAAGTGGTCTGTAGTCCAATTAAATTATGGAGACTATAATTGCATAAAAAGATATAACATATCTCCCCCACATTATGGATCTAGATTCTCCATACAGGTAATGATATTGTTCATAACACGAGTCATTTGTCCCAGTATAGTTGTAATTGTCTTAACTCCACTTGAAAAACCAATGCCAAATTCATCATCTTACATCAGTGGGAATCCAAAAAAATGATATGAGCATTAATTTCATTTCAATTCATTCCACTAGGCGCCATTTTAGAATATTTACATACACTAGGTTAGATTATGAAGCACAACAAATAACCTCAATGTATGAAAATACATTGAATAAATTTAAATCCTATACATAGATAATCCCATAATCATAAACATTGTTTATTTAAAGAAAAATTGACATTTAAATCATTCATAATGTATTTTAGATAAATGTGAACAATCCAAAGCATATCCCCCAACCGTGTCAATAGAATTGCGCAGTAAGGGCCATTTTTGTGTACCAGGATACCCCAGGTCATGCCCAAAAATCCATGTCAGAGTCATTACTCCATGTTACATCTATGATAGAACAGCATCCACTTTTTGTATCTAGATAAAGATTTATTTACTAGAAATTTCTGCACGAAGTCAACATTTACAAAATACTAGGATGTTCTCATATTTTTATTCTCAAAGTCTATCACCTGATTTTCTTCCCCAATGTAAATTTTCAAAATCATGTTTCAAACATTTCAACTAAAATTCATATAATAAAAACTGTAAATTCCCCAACCTTGGTTTCCCAAAGCTAGTAATAAATTTCATTATATTTTCATGATAACAAGAATGTATTATCATCAAAGAATTAATAGTTTAGATTATTAGAAAACCCCGATACATACATAAGATCAACATTAAATTTTGAATGGAAAATAATATATAAATTCCATTGAAACCATCTGTAAAACCTTGGTTATCCATGAATTTCATTCATAATATTCCATTACATGTTCTTGGAAAATGAAAAAAAAGAGATGGGTTAGCTCAAATGCTCAGCAAGGGTAAGAAATATAGTTTAAGATATCATAATGATAAATATTATGTATGTTGAATAACTAAAAACATATTCTTTTAAAAATAAAAACATTCATGTTATCGAAGGAATATGAGGTTAATAAATAACGCCATAATAAATCATAATCATCTGTATTATAATAGTCAAATAACAACATGAACATTCAATTAATAGTTTTTTAATGAGGGAATTTATAATTTTATTCATCTTAACCATAAAGTCAAGGCCCAATTCCCAGAACATAATTATCCATTTTGTTATGGCCTCGTTAAATGAATATATTTTTTTTCATTAGACCTACCAATGAATAGAGGGGATATAGTAGTCCCTGCCCTTCAATTAATAAGTCCAATAAATTCCTCATATGAACTAGGATATATATAAACATTTATTTTGAATGTATTATATTAAATGTAAATAACTTTCCCTGAGCATTAATCACAAACTCTAATCATTTAGGGTAAATTGGTGAATGGTTTCAAGATAACACATCAACCATAAAACTACCAATAAACCATTAAATTAAATATGGTAGATGGAATCATAATGAATTATTACCAATAATAAAAAATAATCATCATTTTTGATGAAATTGATGAAGATATTTTTATAAAATTATCGAGTAATTGTTGATATAAAAAAATATTTTCCATTGAAAAGAGGAGTTTTTTATTGTAAAATTATTGTATAAAACCCAAAATTTTGTAATATAGTATTTTAATAATAATTAGTGTGACTTTAGAAAGATTATGGTTTCTAAATAATATATTTTAGAGTTCCCTTGAAAATATGTAAAAATTTGTGAAATTCACTTGAATCGGGCTTGTATTTCATGAACGAATTTTTGAAATATCCTTTTAAAACATATTACTATCCATAAATGAAAGTATTATTCTATTTGGTAAACATATATAGAACACTAAAAATTATTTTATTGAAGTAAATAAGAATAAATTATAGTTTAATTTATGTATGTAGAGAATAAGAGTAACAAGAATGAAAATGGAGGTTAATGTAGAAGACCCTTACCTTAAGTATGATGTTGTAATTCACATGATCTTACTACCCTAGATAACCAAATTAAAATACATAATATTTATAGAACCAATTTATTATGTAATTTATTTTTTATAGCCTTATTAATTTCATTCACGGCCTTCTTCATGGGTTTAGGAGGATCAATTTTATTAGTTTCGGAGCATTTTCTTCCTTTATATTAGTGATCAGTTTACTTATATATGTATAATGATAAGAATTTATGATTAGAATTGTTTTCTAGAATATATGTTTTATTTTATTTGATAACATCCAGAATATTACAAGGATAAAATATAATTTGGTTATTTTTAGTGAATATTATTCATTATATAATTCTTTGATGATAGTTGTATGGGTTAATCAATGGTTTCTGATCACAACGAACTAATACAAATAAATATCATATGAACAAAAATATTACAAAACCTTAATTAATTTATAATACATTTATTATAGTCTTTTTCCACTATAATAATTGTTTCATTTCCATAATTGATGATGTTAGGATAAATTTAAAACCCCTCATCTGTAAAAAGTGAAAAATTAACACATATCGTATGGTGATTTCATTTCAACAATATAAGATTGTGACAGGAGAGATGATGATTAATTATTCCATTGTCATAACAAAATTATAATAAATTTATGTTACTATATTTATCATAACATTTGGATGAGTAGAGGTTATGAAAGAAAATTAAAATAAAGGAAATCTAAATAAAAATAATAAATACAGGAATTTGCCTCTTGAATTTATCTCCCTTAAGAGCCTATTTTGGGGAGAGATTTTTTTCTTTTATTGACACCAAGGGAAGAATAACATGGGGGATGATCTTTAGAGGATATTTTAGAATAATTCATTCAAGGAAAATGGTTTGAATAGAGTGAAGATAAGAGGGAGTGAAGAATTTTTATTATGGAGGAGATGAGTGATCTTGGAATATCTTATTCATTATAATATTATTATGATCAAGAAAAAATAGTATTGATTCTTGTCACCAAGAATAGTAATATGTTCATGTGAGTTTTCACTAATGGTTTCTTACATCAGACATGATTCATTGAATAGTGTATTAAACCTATAATGTATATATGCAGAAAAATATTGTATTTCACTATTCATTAAAAATTCAAATATTTCATAAAAATCCAGAAAATTCACCATATTGATTTTTTGACTAGTAGAACTGAAAAATAATCACTATTTTGTAAATATTATTTTATAAATAAGAAATTATTGTTTTTAATTAAAATCATTATTGTCCAGAAAAATAAAGACTTAAAACCTAAACTTATTTTATAATACCCTGAAAATTTAACTACATTCATATTAATTTATTATAAAATCATAGGACAACATAAAATTTATTCAAGAACAAATTTTATTAAAACTTTTTAATTTTAAAATTTAAAATTGATATTATGTATTTATCTATCACAAAATTAAAAATACTTAATTTATTATATATACAATATTCTACGTCATTTATATGGTGTCTAAATTTTATTTATACAATCATGGATGAAGTTACTTTTCATAAGGGCCATATTACTATTCCTAGGGGTAAAGTAATATACATAAGGTTATGTTATTATTCCCTAAAATTTAAATTGATTTTATCAATGTCCAAATGTAACCTTGAATGCAATCGTGCAAGTCATTTTTTTGAAATCAATATCATAGAAATGGAAAAATTATGTTTACTGGATAAGTTATTACAATTTTTTGTTCTATAGAGACTTAGTGTTTCAGGCATACAATATTTAATTTATTTGAAAATACATGGGGTGTTACAGATTGTGGGCCATGATTTTAGTGTGGGTAGGTGGTATAATGTTGATCTATTTTAGAAATGTAGTTTCTTTTTTATAAAATCCCGATTATTGATAGATGTAATGAATATTTAATAAGGTGTGAAATTGAATGAGTTTTTGTTAATAGGATAAGAATTGTTAATAAAAAATTTGATGATGATTTCTTTGGTTAAATGTGGTTGATGTGAAATGACGATAAAAACGGGATGATTAAATGAAATTGGTATGAAATGGAAAATGAGGTTTGTTCCTTATTCTGTGGTTTTCTTCATTCCTTAGTGGCAGCAAAGGTGATGATGTTGTGAGTTGGATGATTGGTTGAGAACCTATTGGTTGGTCTTGTGTGTATGATACTATATATATATATATATATATATATCTGTTTTTTTGTTTTTGTGTCTTTGTGTGTATTCTTGTGATTACATTACGCATCCCACCAACATTGTGAACTATGTGGAAAATGCCTGCATAGTCATATGGGGGTGTCTTTCCCAATATCCTAGTGGGAGGTAGGATAGATGGTTACCCACTATTTCCTAATCCCTCTAGAATATATAGGTATTTTATATTGTGTGATGTAAAATAGGATGTTAGTTTTTTAGATAATGTGATGTTTTATTCCATGTGTCTTTAGGATGTGTTGTGATTTGGTATCCCAGGTGTCTTTGGGATGAATTATGATGAAGTGTCCCAATTTTCATTGAGATGAGATGTGATATGATTCCCCATGTAACTTTAGTATGATATGTGACGTGTTATAATATGTGTATTCATGATTAGATGTGATGTTTTGTGAGTCCTAGGGTTGTGATGGTGGCATCTATTGTGAGGATTAGGTGTGTGTGGGTGGAAAGTGATGTTGTATGTTTGGAAGAGGTGGGACTGATAGGAAATTTTCTCTTAGGGTGTGAGAGAATATAATCCATGTGAAAATGGACTTTAGTACACAATCATTGATTAAATCTAATTAATATTATATTAATTGACTTGTGTTAATTGATGAGTGTTTATTGGTGAGGTTGGGATGGTTAGTATACCTATATTGGTGTTGTTTTGTTCTTCTATTTTCTAACAGGGGCACTAGTATGATTATTTCACATGTGAAAAAGAGACATGAGGTTTTTTAATGAGTATAACTGTACACTTACCCTACTTATAAAAAAAATTCTAGTTTTCATGTGGATTTCAAGATTTGTGGGGGACCTTACAAGCTCTGATCCATAATAGTGGTTTTTTCACATCTTTAGGTTTACTATTCA
Source organism: Viscum album (assembly GCA_963277665.1). Lineage (NCBI taxonomy): Eukaryota > Viridiplantae > Streptophyta > Magnoliopsida > Santalales > Viscaceae > Viscum > Viscum album. The sequence goes on along the minus strand of OY728136.1, from coordinate 2,014,788,702 downwards.
GTATTTACTTTAGGGAATTTAATTTATACTAGTTCTATTTATATATTCATTTGGTATTGGTCTAATATCACATGTATATTTTTTCCTTAGATTTGTTTGGGGATTATTCCTTCTATCCCTCGATCCTATTTATATTATAATGGCTAATACCTCAAATATTTTGAGATTTGTACAACTTTTGTTTTGGTTTCCCACTTGGTGCCCAGATGAGGTGGGACTCTGGGGTCATTATCTCTCTCCCCTCAATTTGGTATATTTGAAGGGAGCTTTCATGATATTCTTATTGGTAATTTTCAATATCCCATTTCAATTATTTCCTTTGTTTTCTCATACTGTGCCTTAAGCTCACAATTTCCATTGATGTAGGTCCAAAGGTAATGTGATGTGAACCTATTAAGAATCCTTTAATGTGGAAGTGAAGAATTTTTTTATGTTATAATTTATTAGGTACCTTTATTCCAAGAAACTAAACATTAAAATATCCTCTATTTTGTACCATGTAATGAAGAGAATATGTAATAAAATGTCATGATTCCATACTTTTTATAAACTGATGGTTTTCATAATTTTTGAAATTAGGATTTGAAAAAATTAGAAATAACCTTATAAAAATGATAAGTTATAGGAAAACGACTATGTATTTTGGTGAAATATTAATTAATCGGTTTATGAGTAATGAAATATATTTTGGGATACCAACGAAATGATGTGTCTCTAACATAGTTTTATATATGTGTAACACCTAAAAACCCACATTTAAAAATAATAAAATGTGAACTATTTCACAGAAAAAGGAATTTCAACAATCCTAATATGAGACTCTTGGGAAATGTGGTTGGTTAATCAGAATATTTTTATGAACCATTATGAATTATTTATTGAAATTTTATTATCTTGTTAAAAATAACATATTTAATCATGATTTTTGAATACATATAATTTCATTAGAAATTATAAAATAATAAAAAGAAACAAGTTTCCCAAGATGATTTTATTATTTTAGATAATGTAGTAACATACAAGGAACATCATAAATGGTGAGCCAAATAGACCCTGCGTTGATAGCACTACAATATAAGATTAATAGAAAACATCATGAGAATGATGAATCGACTTACTTGGGATATGAACAACAACTTGAATAAATCCTAGAGACCAGATTAACCATGAAGGGGATACATTTATTTGGTTTCCTTTATTCCTCAAAACAACCATATTTCAAACAATATTCAAATGTATTTTTTTTAATAATGGATAATCTCTATAAAAAATTCCTTTCTTGTACTCCATTGTGTGGGACAAGGCAATGTGACCAAGGATGTGTATAACATAGTGAGAGAAGCTGATCAATGGTAGGAACTAGTTAAATATATGAATCCAAGAAGAGAAATTGATTATATGGAGTGGGTAGAGTTCAGGGGAACCTTTTTCAATAAATATATTCCCATTTCAATGGAAATGAAAATTGAGAAGGAATTTCTCGAGCTAAATATGAAGGAAAATAGAAGTGTGGAATCCTATTAAATTAACATTAAACTAATTTAATGTAACACCTATACCTTTATCAGGGATCCTAATTTAAATCTTGATAGAATTTTTATTTGACTAATACCAAACCTACAAACTTATCTATCCAATGGATTCGATTCTAGAAATGATAATATAGTGTGGTCTTCTAGAAATGATGAACTGGAGTTTGGGGAGAAACAACATTCCCATAGAACGAGTGAAAAAGACGAGAACATTAGAACCCAAAAGTGGGAAGAACATTGATCCTGAAATAAGATGGATGAAACATCAACTTCTTACAAGAAGCATAGGTTGGAAGAAGCATTATGTGAAAAAAAAAATCTGGAGTGAAGAATGTTACGAATGTGGAAGATATAAAAATATTTCTCTGAACCGTTGTAGTGAGGTGAACCCAAGACATCTCAACAAAAAATATAAAGGGAAGATGGTGTGGGCCCAAGCTAAAGTCCCACTGATCTAGTGTGAATAGCTTGGGAAAATTTCAAATCATTTTTCAAATCAAATGGTAATGAATGGATTCAATATTAACCTCAGCATAGACAAAGAGCGAAAGGTTTAGAATTTTCTATCACAAGGGAAAATGTAGTGTCTCTGAATCATGTGGTGGTAAGTAATCTCATTTTTCTCTCCGAGATATTGTTTAATAATTTATATTATGGTTCTATGTATTCATTTATTTCCACTATGTTTTCATAAAATATAGATTTAAATACCTAATCATATAGAAGTTGATTTATCAGTCGAGACTCTAGGAGGTATTACCTAAGTATAAATAGTGCAAATAAACTCTAGTATTCACATTGGTAATCCAAATCTTATCATAAATATAGTAGTCAATCCCTTGTTCTAATTATATACTATACTAAGAATGGACTGGAAAATGAATTATGATGCTAATATAAACTATAGGGGGAAGGATATATTAGTAGAAATAAATGGAAAAAATATAGTTATTTTCAATGGAGAGATATATTGACCTGATATTTGTCTAGAAGCACCTCGTGTAACTTTCTTTATAGATATTATTATTGAATATAAAGAAGGATGAGAACTTATTAAAATAGAAAACGCCCCCTTCATGTCACAATACATTGAAATATTTTCTTAGAAGTTTCCCAGACCTCCCCTAGAATGATATTTAGTGTTATCCCTTGAACTCATGTTGTGGTCCATTCCAATATCAATGACCCTTTATATAGTGGGAATTAAGGATTGTGAGGAATTAAACAAACAACTCCAGGATATTTTGTGTAATGGCTTTATCTGACCTTGTTTGACTCCTTGGGGTGCACCCATTAAATTTTTGATGTCGAAGTATTTATCAATGTGGCTATCAATTGATTATAGAGAACATAATGGGATCACAGTGAAGAAAAAGTACCATCAGTCAGGGACTAATGATCTACTTGGCCGGCATTTTGTGGCTCAATTCATCTAAAAGATTTTTCATTGATTTGGTTGTCATCAATATAGGTTGAATAAATAAGACATTCCCAAGACATTCTTCCATTCAAGATATAGGGATTTTTAGGTCTTTGTTATTCCCTCTGTAATTATTACCAATCCTTCTATATTTATGGACATGATGAATAATGTTTTTAAGGAATACCTTGATAAATTTGTTGTAGTTTTTATTTATAATATTATGATATATTTTTAAATTAATGAAGAACATGGTGATCATTTAAGGCTTTGATTGAAATGTTTTATTAATAAAAGACTATTTAGAATGTTCATCAATCTTGAATTTTGGTTGCGAAAAACTTTTTTCTGGGGGAAAATATTCACCAAGGAAGGAATCTTAGTTTACATTACAGGATAAATTTTGTGGAGGAGTGGCCTCATCTTACTATTGTATCTAATATTCATAGTTTCCTTGGTTTATCATGATATTATAGTCGTTATTGAAAATATATTCATGACATTCTAATCCATAGACAAAGTTAACTCAAAATGGTCCAAGTTCAACTAGAAATAGTAGGGTAAGGAATTATTTCATGATCTAAACAATAGATTAGTTACTGCAACTATGTTAACACTACCCTCTATCCATGATTGATTCATTTTTTTATTGATTCATTTTTTAAAGTGAATATGTTCATCCTCATGAAAAATAAAAATGTGATTTCTAATACATATTGATAGTTAATTCCTTATGAGATGAATATAACTATACATGACCTAGAACTAGATGTGGTTGGTCATTGAATTAATATATGAATGTTATTTCATTATGGGGAAAATGGTGATATATAAATAGACCTCCAAATATTAATGTATATTTTAATGAAAATTAAACTAAACATGAAACATAGGATATTTATGGAACATATTAATGATAATTATTATTCAATTCATTATCACCTTAGAATAGAAAACAATGTTTTTGATGCCTAAAGTATGAAATATATTAATTTCCTAGTAATGATAATGATATAACATGATCCTTTGATCGAAGACCTAGTAAAACTAAACATGGGAATCATAAGGGATGGTATATCATCAATCCTATCCCAAATGTTTTTACAACCATTATTATGATAGGAGGTGAAGAAAGAATAATGAGAATATCCATTATTATATACGAAGATATTGGACTGAAAAATGGGATTTTTCTGGAGTTCCAAATTGATCAAGAAGCTGTATTGAAATTTCATACAAGACTATTGTGTCCATCTATTCTAGAAATTATGAAGGAATTGATGGATCAAGAACATAGATAAAATATCTCTACACATCATCGATGAAGAAAAATTATAGGGAACTTCAGGATCATTATTGGTTGGATAACATGAAAAAGATTATTTCAAAATTCATGGCATGGTGCACGATATATCAGCAGTTCAAGGTATACTGACAACTTAATATAGGGGTATTACAACCACTACCCATACCAACATAGAAATATGAAAATATCACTATAAACATTTTCATTTGCCTCCCGATAACATCCATAAGAAACATTGTGTATTGATTTTATTAGACTATCTCACCAAGATTCCCCATATCATCACTATTCAGGATGAATTCCCTTTTTATCATCTTAACGTGATTTACATATGGTAAGTGGTATGTTTTCATGGAGTGGAACGTTCTATAAATTTTGATAATGACCCAGGTTAAAATAAAAATTATGGAAGATTTTTTAACATTCTATGAATTCTATATTAACTTTCAGTATGGCCTATAACCTCCAGACTAATAAATAATCTAAATTGATTGTTCGTACACCCGAGAACATACAAGGAACATTCTCTGTGGAATTTGAAGGTGGATGGGATTAACATATCCCATTGTTTTAGTTCTCATAGAACAACATCGTCATTTCCATTATTCAAATTGGAACCTATGAATCCCTATATCAGATGTGTTGAAGAAATCTTAAATTTATGGATGAAGTTAGTGAGTGAAATATTCTTTTTCATAGTCATTTGCAAGCTACCACAAAAAACAATCATTTCATCCAACAACAAATAAAGGTTTCTCAAATTTGGTATAAGTTTTGTTATGAAACCCATCAATGGGAATCTTATTTTGCAATTGGTGACAAGGTGTTCCATTAAATAACACAATTGAAGATATTCATGCAAGTTGGTAAGAAAGGAAGTAATATCCCAAGGTACATTTTCCCCTTTAAAATCCATGGCATCATAGGATCTGATGCCTATCAGATTTCACATAAACAAAATATAGCTGATGTTCATCATAAATTTAATTTATATATCTTCTAGAAGTGTATAATTAATCCACCATATTTACTCAATCATGAGTGGTAATAATATAACATGTCCTATATTTTGAGGAGAATTCAGTGGAATCTTGGACCATATAATTGAGGTTATACGCAACAATACTTCCAATATATCAATATGTTTTATGGAAACCATAAATGTGAATAATCAACATGGGAACTATAGTAGGAAATGTGGATGATATACCCACGCCTTCACTCAAATAATAGAATGAGTTGAAATTTCTAGGAATAAATTTTTTAATGTTAGAAAAATGTAATAATCCAAACATTTTGAATGTTAATTTTTTCTTAAAAATATTTATAATATATTTTTACACAAACACAATACCATATATGTTTAATAATGAAGAATATATAAAGGGTAATGTGACAATATGGTTTCAACGAATATATCACCATTGGTCAATTCTGATCTTGGGTCGACATGACACTTGGGAATAATACTCTTGAGAATAATTTTAATGTTATAATTAGTGTTTACAAGTAAAATGTGAAAAATGATAATATATGAAAAGAAGAAGAGTCGATGGACTCAACTAGTATAGTTGTGTCATTTCAATCCCATCTATCAGATCTTGTGAGGGAGGGATCATCAACAGGGTGTGCCCTTTCTTACAACAAATGTGATCTTAAATAGGTGATGACTGATCAAAATAACATATGTGATAAGTTCATATTAATGGATATTAGCAATAAGTCAATGTTTGGAGAGGCACCCCAAGAAACAAACACCATAAAACACCTTATAATTTGATATTAAACAGGTTTAATAAGGGGTGACGTTTCCCAGACTTATTGTGTAATTCCATTGTATACATAAAAATTATATTCCATCTTTTTCATTTTATGAATGGGTTATCTTAATAAAATTGATATGGAATTTCATAAGTTGATGTTTTTGACAGAAATTTTACATTAAAAAATATATATAAAAATATATAATAAATGAGAATATTATTAATAATATTTATTTTAATGAAATAGTAGTTAACAAAAAAATTTTAAAATAAAAATTTAAAATTAATTTAAAAATACTTAGGTGTTAGAAATTTTACAATGCATTATCGACCCACAATTTTTATAAAAAAATAAGGAATTCATATTTATAATTTACAATCTCTATATCTAGTAAATTATTTATTTTTTTAAAAAATATTATTTTTGTATTTCATGATGTCTAAATTAGTTCATGCTAACATTATTAGAATTTTCAAAAATACATTATATTTTATGAGTAGTTTAAATATTTGTTCAGAATGTTTAATGAATTAGAATTTTTTTAATGATATAATAACTAATTCATCATAGTATAATACATAAAATATTGTATTTTATTAATATCAAGTACATTAATAAAATTTCATCAATATCCCAATCTATAATTTTATTTTCGTTGTCTAAAATGGAAACGTTAAAATTTAATATATTATTTTTGCTAAAACATTAATTTTCTTTAAAAAAGAACTAATATAAAATTATGATTAACACTTTTGGATTATTATAAAATACAATATGACATATTTTTTTCCAAAAAACATGGGAAAATACCGTGGGAAATCCTAGGGTTTTTCATTTTCTATAACCTCAGTTTCCCAAGCCAATGTTTTGATATTAGAATTCAAATCAACAAATTTTTGAACAAATATGCACTGATTTATCCATTAACATTTAGTCTAAATTCATCCTACCCAAATATATGATGGTTATAACTCCCATGTAATTGAACCATGGTTTCATCAAGACCCCAAGGACAATGTCCTTAGGTGTTAGGAGTTACTTTTCATGGTAATGGAATTATCGTATTTTTTTATTTTTTTGATTAACGATACTCTTTTTGTATAGGTCTTATGAATGTTTTGGTAAATATTTATTAATTTCTTTTAATTCATTATATTACATCCAAATTATGTTTCATAGATAGGTTAACCCTTTCCCCTCTGTTTTTATCCTTTTGTAGAACAATGTTTTATACTCGTTATGTTGTCGAATTTCCATCTGGTAATATATCTCTTCCATTAAAAAATTAAATTTTAATTTATTTTTTATAATACCCTCTCATATTGTTTCTATAATTATTAAAAAAATATGTAATTTTTTTATTTTATTCTAGTATTGACATACATAAAACACGCATTCCATTAATTTGAGTTAAAAATGGCAAAATGACCATGTTTTAAAAGTTATTTTGAAAGACATAGATTTTGATGTGGAATAAGTTTATTTATTAAATGATTAATTATGGACTATGAGGATTACATGAATATGAATACATATAAATTTTTTTACCATGATATCTATTCAATTAATTCTATTAATAATTTATTAGATGTATATGTCAATTTATACGATACATTGGTTAAAAGCCCGGGTAATTTCTAGGAAGTCTTGGTGATTAAACAGCGTGACACACGTATGATTGAAAAAATTATATTTTTTAATAATATTTCCATGTTATTATTTATGTTATTTTATTTATTATATTACTAATATTATATTTTCCATTACACAATTATATATATCATGATTTTATTCATATTATTCAAGATCACTTGTAAATTTTTTCTCGTTCATTCTAATAATGTGTCTGATGGTCACCCATTCGATTTATATATGCCCCCATGTTTTGAGGTATATTGAAAGTACTTATGAAGATCCTTTTAAGTATCATTTAGTATATATTTTAATAAATATTTCTATTTATAAGTATTATCTATTATTTTTTCAAGAATCTAATAATTAAATGTTACTCTGTTTTGTACCATGTACAGAAATGTTTGTGTAATAAAATAGTTGGATGCAATATCCCTAAAGTTATAAAATTATTTTTTTATCAGCACCTTATATATAGATATAAAAAATTATATTTATATATATGAAATGAAGAAGAAATATCATCCAGGAATGTTATTCTTTAAGGATATAACAATATTTTATAATAATTATAATGTAACAAGGGGATATTTGGAAATTACATAGAGATAAAATATTATCCAATGTAAACATCATGGGTTATAAGTAAAAATATCATGAAAAGAGTGTATTAATTTTTTTATAATCATGTACTATCAATTACAATACAATAATATTATTATAATTATAAAATGATTATAATAGAATGGGTTTTTCCGCCTCCATTAGAAAACATTCCTGATACAATCGAAATTAATATCATATTATAATGAAAATAAAAATTAATTAATTAATAATTATATAGTAAAATATTATAATGGAAGAATATAAAAGATAATAAAAAGTAATAAGTTATGGAAATAACTTATTAAGATAAGAAATTAGATTATACTGGAAGTTAGAACAAGCCATACCAAGTGGTAATCATAGGTATTGTTATACCGTCTCAAATTTCCATCTTGGATAAATCCTTCATGCAATGATCCAATAATTTTCTAGATAGAAAATTTAATTTTTATTTATAATTTTATATCATGATTATGTTTTTATTCATTGTACATAAAATTTAATTTCCATTTTTATCATTCAAATTATTTTGATTCAAATGTTACAAATGTCAAAAGGGTTTTTATAATATCATTTTTATTTTTGATTATTTATATTAAAATTTAAATTTATGTGATAACATGTTGTTTATTTTTAAAAATATCAATATTTTCATCTATGTTGATTAATTTACATTCTTACATTTATTTATTCCTTTTTTACACTCTTTAGAACTCAAATCCACAGAAGTAATGTATATATGAAAACTATACTATATTACTTCTTTTTGGTCAGGAATCATTGTCTTCCATATCCATATATATTATTTGTTCACTAAAATATGTTTAGTATACTTAAAATATTTCTTATGGTAAATTTCTATAAACTATTACTTAGTTTTCAAAAAACATTAAATGGAATAATTTTTAATATTTCTCAAATTATATATTTTTTAATATAATTAAAAAACTGTGAAATGATTATATTTTTAATTGTTTTCAGAATGAATGGATTTTACCTTTAACATGGACATTATTAATTATTTAACAACCATTCTATTTCTTGAAATTATTATAAATTAATATCAACTAACATTATTCAATAAATTATTCATAACAATTGGATAATATTTCATTAATAGTTTTGATATAGGATTTTCTTCAACATAGGTATTTTTTTATCATCCTCTCCATATTTTATTAATTCAGTTTGGATTATTAGGAAAATTATAATATTTTTACATCATTAAATTTTTCTAAAGGAATCCATTAAATCTTATTAAAAGTGGCTGTGAAGTTAAATTTAACATCGTTTTTTCCTCAAATTGGAAGAATAACCAAAGGATTAAACCATTTCAATTATTTCATTCCAATTTATCCTCTATATTGAAAATAATGTGTCTTAAAGGAAACACATTAATTTTTTATGATATGATTTTATTCTAGAATGCCATGTTTTTTATTACAATAAATGTATTGTACAATATTTCAAACACTAAATTTATTGTATATCCACTTACTATATACAATTAACAAGTTATTTTACATAAATTTTATTAGTGGTTTTAATCATGAATGTAATATTTTTTACTACAATAATAGTCTATTCTATATAATTTATATTTCTATACTAATTATTATCAACTAATATTGTTGATTTACTATGTATATCGAAATGTTGGGAGTATACACAATTGATTCAATATGGATATTAATTAATTATTATGTTAAGGGATTTTTTATTGAATTATAATTCATTTATTTCATATTATGAATGAATTGGATTTATACGTGATCATTGGATAATTTTATTAAATAAACTTAATGCATCATTAGGTTTCATTAAACAAACTACACTAGGTATTTGGTGTATTCCTCCCAATTATTTATCATTTCATGGAAAGTGGTTGTGATGGTATGAAAGTTGTCTTGGATGAGGCTATGATTATAAGATTATATTATTCAGGATTATGTATTCCATAATTATGAAATCATTTATTATTTTAAAAGTTACAATTTCCTTTGCTCTGTTGTTATTATAAATAATTTATGTGTATATTTTACGTTAAATGGAATGTTTGAATATTACAGACTCACACTATAATGTTCATTCCTTGTTTATTCTATGATAAATTTTGATGTATGATTTTCTTTACTGAGTGATTGTGCACATTATTATTATCCATCCATTTACCATGTATACAATGATGAGTACTGGAGGATATATATATATATATGTGTGTGTGTGTCTATTAAAGTATCTTATGTAATGAAAAATTTGGGATATGATTATTTCTTATTGTGGAATAATAATATTTCATTATTGTGGGAAATTATACATTTTGTTAGAATGATATGTGGTATATAATGTTATGTTATTCCATATTCAATAAAAATAGAAACCAAAAAATCTCATAGATATTTTAGTGACTAAATGTTCTTTATTTGTAGTGTATTTATTAGTGGTAAAATTGTATTCACTTAAATTGGTATTAAATCACAAATTTAATGAGTTGTTTTTTCCACTAATTCTATATAGGTGGGTATAGGGATTCTTAATCAACTTCTTAAAAGCATTTTGGTTCAACATTATATAAAAAGTAATTTTTTATAGATAATCGATTCACATCATTTTCATTTTCATTCTCTTGAAACATGTCATATTCAACCAATTAATTTCAACTCGATTCTTCTTCATCCATGTTAAAAAATATAACACATTATTCACATCATTTCATTATCTTCCTTTGAATAAATATATTCCACTATTTCCCACTGAGTTTCTTACCTCCTCCTCACCCACATAATTAAGCATTTTATTTTAGTATAGATGACTATGATCTTTCATGACTACAGTTTCTACATATTGTTTGAAATCATTTTCAAGCGACTACTTGAAGAATTTTTTTATTATCCATCAATATCAAATAAATATTCCTTTATCTCAAAATTATTTAATGTTTAAGAAATTATCCATAGTGATAATAAAACACATGCATTATAAAATTTGAAGATATTTAGAAGTCCTAATTTTTCCATACTAATACTTATATGGAGTATTTTCTTCTCACTATCCCAACAAAGGATATATTATAAATTTATAATGATGTCAATACTATATCCAAAACATTCTTAATAGGTCTTTTTCAATAAGCTATATCCTGTAAATATTTTTTCAGCTATCGATTCTCCTCCAAACAAAAAAAACATAGGATTCTTCCCTATGAAAACATGGTATCCCTATATAATGATTATCAAGAAAATCCTTTGAATGGTCATTAGTAAACTCTATGCCATTATTAGAGTAGAATTAAAAAAATATCCATGCATATTTTATGTCCCCATCTAATATTGTATTGTGATACTACACCCTTAGACATGTGATTGATGACTTCTAACCATTAAAACCTACTGCAATCATCAAAAGAACAATATATTATATGTTCCCATCAATAAATAATTGTGATATATTTCAAAACACAATAATATAAAATAGTTGAAGAACTGAGGTATGTGTTTTCTCTTATCCATTTTATATAAGTCTTGTTTTCACCGCTTTCTAGTTGGTATTCAACATGTGATTATGATCATGTAACAGCTAAGGAAGAGCTAGAACACTAGAACATTTCAGCATATCCTCCTTTCATGTTTTGTCTCAATTTCCAATACACTTATTCCACAATATTTTTTCTACTACCAATGATAGAAGTAAAATAACATATACTCTCATATAAATTAATATATTCCACATCAATTTATTCCACTAAAAACAATTACATTTTCTTTTCCCTTAAAGGTACATGCCTTCCAATTAAAAATTATTTCATAATAATTCACAAATATAAATTGAAAATAGAATATTATGACTAATACATTAAACAACCAACACATCTAAACAACTCATAACTTTACACATTAATTTAATAATTTTTGAAAGCTATATTATTTATTCCTTCAGCATTATCCAAATTATATGACACGATCCTTATCACTCTTGTTGACTATGACATGATCCATATTTCCAATCATAGGGGAACTAAATTCCCTTTCAAGGATAAATACACTAGTATGATTTGATGATTTTGGGTCTATCTCTAAAAAATAGCTTCTTATATCATTCCATTTTATATCAATGACTTTGGCTTAACATATGTTATTCATGGGAAAGATTGACCCTCTTATGAGTATGATGATTTAACTTATTCATTCAAATTAGTTATTAAATTTTTTATTTCTGTGTCACATTTTGATTACATAAGCTATTTTTCATGACCCCTATGGGTCTATAACATAATATTCCTCTATATATTAGACATGAAAAGTCAATACATGTGTCCAAATAATATGCAACTGAAATAGTGATAAACAAACTCATCCCTATAATATTTAATGCCGCTCGTCTTATTTTATTTCTAGTAATAATTTGGTCTCTTTTAGTTATTGAATGTAAATTTTATGCAAATAACATCTTTCCCAAACAATAAAACTATATACGATGTTCATCTTTGTGTGTTTTTCAATAATACTTTTTCTCTAGAGTACATTAATAATTATAATTCATAGTCATGTCCATAATGACCTTCATCTTTCATTTATTTATTCTGTCTGGGTATCAGCCGTCAATTTCATATATTTACAATCAATTTCCAAATTATATTTTCAATATAATTTTTTATTTTATTTTTATGATGGAAATTTTCAAATGTTACAGCATCTCAAAGATACAATTTAACTTTTTATATCACATTAAAATCTACGTTCACAATTAAATATTAAATATTATGATTATATTTTAATCTTATATATTGTTCACAAGGAGAATACTTCCACCACTATATATTTTGTATGTTTTACCATAACTTTTATCTTCGTAGGGAAACAATTGATGTCCAAGGTCTCTTCATCGATATTAATCTTGTATTTAATGAACTTTAGTTTTATTTTTTGTTTTTTTTAATTTTTATTTTCTCAATTTGTACCTTCAACTCAGAAATATATTCTTATTTTTATAGAAAGTTGATTTTCTGATCACAAACAACTATGATGGATTTATTGGTTTATCTCTCAAATCATATTTCGCTTCATTAGTGACCTTTAATTAAAAATGTCAATCAATTATTATTTCAATATCACCTTCATCATTCTCACTCTCTTCAATTTTGTGGGAATTTACCACATTATACACTATAGAATTTTCACAATGGTCATTTTAGTAATCAGTTTATTTTGCCTCAAGTTCTTAGGAACTATTGTTTCCATGTAAATATAGGATATACATGATGAATAAATTATTCGTAGTGTTTCCCAATCCCATCCCATTAGCCAAATACTTTTTCATTGAAATTTAATCATCCTTAAATTATTCTTAAATGGTTTCAAATAATTTTGATAATGGTTCCTAGCAGTTTCACATTAAAATCATGATTGTGTAAGTTTACCTTTAAATTATCCATTTCACATTTGAAGATTTGGCGACATGAATGGCATTACATCATCCAAATATTTTTATTCCTATTCATCCACCATGGAATGATTTTTAATAGACATGAATTCCACCTATGTATAATTAACATTTTTCAAAGCCTCATTATCATCAATTATCTTAACATATGTTATAATATTTCTCTACCAACAATATAATTTCATATCATTTTGATCTATTCCCTTGAGTATATATACATTTGGATTGACATATGGAGATAAGATTATTTGGATGCACCTAAAAATATATATTCCACCAAGTCATTCAATGAGGACATGAATGTCCTCAAATATAATGTTCACCTATTCATATAAAATATCAAATTATTATTTTTTGTTCAAATCAATTTCTTATAAATTTTCTAAAGAACATGAATGTTGGATTCTCAAATATTAATTCTCTATCAACGATTTTATTCGGTTTTCATACATGGTGTGTGAGTACTTTGAAGGCATAAACATTATGTATATTGTGTTTGATAAACCCCCCCCCCCCCTTAATGCCTTGATTACTCTTGAATTAGTATCAAGTTTTCTTCTGTCAAAATATGATAAATCCATATTTCCAATAATGTCTAAGATAACATGGATTACTAATGTATACACACCCATTTCTAATTATCAAATACAATTCTGTTTATAATTCTTCAATAGATAAAAATTATTTCCCAGAATGATCTAAATAATTTTACTATTTAGTACATACTTTTCAAAAACTGATACATATTAACTAATTTAAACCATTACTTCTGATACTTATTTTCTATAAAATTATGTTAAATACACTATGTGGGTGAATCATTGAATGTATAATCAAATAATCCTTGTATTATTCATTTTTTCATTAAAGATAACATCATTATATATTCCCATCATGATAAAATATAATCTGAAATTAAACAATATAATGGAAACAATAATTACAATGTTCATCCTAACTCTAATTTTTTAAGGAGTATACATGGTAAATATTCACATTCTAAAAAATTAGTGAATGTAAATTTTTTCTACAATGTTCAGAGCAGAATCAATGTATCTCCTACTTTACAACCAAAGTCACATGATAAAACAATTTCTCCATAACCAAAGATAATTCACTAATACACAATATTAATATTCCCTTTTAAAGAATCATCTAATATTTGTTTCACACATAAATGAGTGTGTCATAAATCTTCTCCACCACCCTAGTGATGAAGTATAGTATATCTCATAGAATTTTCATTATGGGAGTGTGTAATGGAAAAATTATTCTCCATGAAAACCCCATCAGACACTAACCAAGTGGACATTGTACACTTCATAGTTTGAATCACGGAAGAAGACTACATTTTCATGAAAACACCACACACGAAACACACGACCTACTACCTCCATAGATTTACTTCATTGACTAGGCTTAGGGAACACTTAAATCATGAACATCTTGTATAGTAAACCATTATAGTTTGATAATTTCATGATAATCCTTTACCATTTAGTTTACCACAAAAAATGATTTCTGTTCCAAATATTTGTCAAAGGATCACTACTCCAACATCCTTTACTATGTTTTTATAATGACAACATCCTTCTGTCATTGTAGAATTATCTAGTGATGACCATCTCTGAAAAATTTTTCTCTCCCTAATGAATTTATTAGAGTGTGCATATATTTTAACAAAACATAGAAATACCTCTAATCATGAAAATACTACTCTCCCCATCACATGTTTCTTATTCACAGTTTTCATCGATGAACCATATGAAGACTGAAAACTAAAACTATGATCTTGTAAACATATCAAATGATTGAAACTATCAAAAAATTACCATTATGAACTCATTTCATGGTTTCAACTCCCTCATGAAACCTATATGATCATGTACCCACTAATCAGTAACACAAACTATTACACAACATTTAGTGGTTACTATGTAATCTATGTGGTTACCTCTAGAAAATCACACCACTTCTATTTTTGTATTCCAACCCCAAACAAGTATTTCCTAAAAATTTATGTCCATTGTATTGAAAGAAACTAGGGAAAACTCCATATTCCAATTTTCCTATTTGGAACTGAGAATGATATTATTTTTCCATCAAAACTGTTCAAAAAATATAACATGATAAATATAATAAATTGTCAAAATGAAGGGGTTTCATCAAAGGTTTACTAGTAAAGGGGGTTTTCATAGTATTAAAGTTGATAAAATTCCTAATAAAATGGAGAAATGAATGGATTATTTTCTCACCACCACAAAGGAGGACAAAAGTGAATAGAAAAAAACAACACATATTATACAATCACGACTGGATATGTTATTATTTTACTTAGGTTAGACAAATTATTTTATATAAACATCATTTATAAGAGTAATGAATCATCTCAATGATATCTTAGAGAGGATATATCTATGAAAACACCTAGTGGTGGAACTATTGAAATCAAAATGTTAGATTATTCCTTAAATATAATTTTTTGGAAGATTCATACAGAAAAAATTATAGTTATTCTGTTGATTGAATTTGAAATTTTAGTATAAAAAGATTAGCCCTCATTACATAGAGATCATATCATCTTTTGGGAAATATAAATATTTTCCCATGTCTATAAACATCCAATGATCCTATAGAAATGATTAAATTAACATGAATATCCTTTTGAAAAACATTTAATGATTTGATAATTTTTACCTATTGAATAAGATTAATTTTCATATATAATTGACAGAATGTAATAGATCATCCATTTGGACATTCCAATTTTATTGGATTTTTTAATGTATTCCATAAATAATAACTTATAATTGCAAGGATTGTGAGGTATAAGACTCAATAGAAATTATTCCATGTCAAACACCATTAAATTATATTTCCTCAATATAATGGGTGGAGTAATGAAAGAAACATAAATACATATTTTTAATGGATTTATAAAACCTATTGCGTAATAAATATGTATACTAGTTCTATTTTCCAAAAATAGTAAAGGGATAGTGAGGAATTTCATTTAATAAGTTGAATGCAAAAGTTTAATAAATTAACATGTATTTACAACCCCCTATTGGAAACTTATTTAAAAGTATGATGAGAAGCTCCATTATTTTCGAAATTTTATATTTAATCCTGTAATTATTTGTTGCTGATGAAGAGAGATGATGTTCTATATAAATCCTTTCAAATCATATATGAACAATATTAATTAATATTGATTCTATTTTGAAATATAAATTATCTTGAAATGAAAATAGAAATAATATATAGAATCATTAGATACCATAAAAAATCATAAAAAGTTGTTTTTATTGAAAATATTATCTTATACTCTAATTGTATTAATGAAAATGTGAAAAATATAATGAATTTTCAGAAGATATTTCAGAATGAGAAGTAAAGCTCTCTATATTTAATGTTTCAATTTGTTATGGATTATATTCAGTTTTCTAGAATGTGATCATATGTGAATTATTTTCCATGGATACAAATAAAATCATCGATATTATGATATTTACTAAACCAAAAATTATCTTAGAGATCCTTTGTTTTCTTGTATTTTCGTAAAACTATCATTCCATTTAGTTAAATTTACTATGATTGTCTATCACAAAAACTAATTTTTCATTTAATGTGGAGAAATATATTTGAATAGAAGTATATAAAGATATAATTTTGGTGTTCATTAAATGGACAGTCATTGAAACTCTAATAGAATTACAAAATATTAGAATGTGATATTTGAATTATAATTATTATTTAAATATGTTATTAGTTTGTGTAGTCCTGAAAATGACAAATCAATAGCCTATTCCTCCTAAAAATAAAATATGAAACAATAGAATTTCCCAATTCATGAATCGGAGTTATCGATTCTTATCTTTGAATCAATGGTTTTGAGGCACAATAAGTATGGAGTGAAGAGAGACATATTTAATAATATTTTTAGTTTAAATCTTATATTCACAACAAAAAAGATAAACATGATTCGATGGATATTATTGGAGTCAATCATGGACTATTATTTTTAATCAAACACTATATTAGAAATGACATTATCTAGCTGATACACATTATAGAAAAGAAAATACTAATCTATGCATGTTGAAAATTGAAAAATAGATAATATTTATGGATATGGAATGGATGGATTGAGGATTACTAAAGATAAAAATATCTGAACATTCCTAAATGATTTCCCAACCATGAATTCAATATAAAATCAATAGGCATGTATCGAATATTTTTCTGTAAAAACTTGTTGATAACAAAAATGGAATGAGGGATTCAAGAATTAATCATAGATTTAAATTGAGTAATTTTATGTAAAACTAGGATCTATGTTTCATTAAAAATTGTAATATCAATAATTTTAATCTTTTATTAATAATGTTATTACTGCAACATCATTCTATCATAAATAAATTTAAAAATTTAATGTCTAAAAATTATAAATATAATAACAATATGTAGGAAATATTTTTATCTTTATAATAAATAGTTATAGTCTAATTTATATGATTTATAACCATTTTTTAAAAATGTTTTTGTTACGAAAACTTGATTTTTAAAACTTTTATCTCTTCATTAAATTAAATAATAATAAATTTCCTAATGTAATTCAAGTGGACCTAAAGAATCTTATATTATTCCTAAGGTTGTTTTTGGATGAATTACAGTTATATAATAGAATTATGTCATGATTAAGGGTAATTATAATATTATTTTTACCCTTAATTACCCTATTTACTTTTAACGTTGGTAAATAAAAGTCAAAGGTTACTATTCACCAAAAAATATTTTCATCTTATTGAACCACGTTTTACTTAATGAAGTCAACTGTGTCTCTCGGATTTTATAAATTCAAATCATAGAAGTTGTAAAATTATTTTTTATTCAAATATGTAAATGCTACTAATAGTTGGGTAAAAGACGGTAAAAAGTTCAATTATATTTTTATATATCTAAACTTATTAGAAAATTACTCCAATGTATTAAATTTAACATATATAATTATTATTTATCTATTTTTACCTAAAATAAATTTACATAAAATAAACAATTATTTAAATAAAAAGTCTGTTTTAACCAATAACTCAGTGTTTTTCACTATTCATCAAAAAAGAAAGTTTTCAGAAAAATACCAAAATCTCACCCTAAGAAAATTATGATATTCTGAATTCAAAAATGAAACCTATTTTACCAAATTCAAAACATAGATGTTTTTTTTATTAATTTAAAATTTATTTCCGTTTTCATAATATTTAGCGTGTTTTTTATGAAACATTATTTATCAAAAGATTGACACTTTTTATGTCCAATTTCAAAGTCAAATTAATTATGATGAGATAAATTGTATTAAATGGTAAAATTATAAAATAATTATACTTAAAAACCATTAAAATGCATAATTTAACACAGTAAATTATTTCGATTAAGAATGTTGTTTTTAATTAAAATTTAGTACTTTTCATTATTCACCAAAATATGAAAGTAATGAGAAAAATATGCAAAACGTATCAAAACTAAATTTTTATGTCTTGATTCTAAATAAGAAGTTTATTTTTTAAAATAAACTATATATATGTTTAAAATATTATATTTAAAAGGGGATCACCATTAAAAGGATGTAAAAATTAATTTTCTAAAAAATACTTCCTTTATATGAAAAATTTAATTTGTTCATATATTAGGTCTAAGAAACACCTAATATTGATGTCAAAATTATGTGGTGTATAAAAAATTCAATATTCAGTTAATAATATCCATAACCTTCTTTTTAATTGTTAGTTTGGTAGGTTTTAGTGCGCTCGAATTCGGTGTTGCGTGTAGCACAAGTTAATGAATTAAATTGAAGAGATAACATACTATGAAATCATGGGGTGTTACATTCTCTCCAAATTTAATAAATGCAATCCTCACTATTTTAAATTATTCTTCTATAATAAGAGTTTGAAAATAGAAAATACATTTGTGGAAAACCAATATCAGAAATAGAGTTAATAAAATTTAGTCTTAATAAGATTAAAAGGGTATTGAAAGGGTCACCACCAAATGAAGATCACTATTAAGAGAACATTGGTGGATATTAGACAAACACAATTAGAGGGAAAATGTAAACATTTATAGGGAGTGATTGAGGTCATCAATCAAAAACAATTGTAAAATTGAGGGCATCAAATCTTTCAATCGATGATGATTTAAAATACCATCATTTCAACAAAACATAAGGTATTTGGGTAACACATTTTTGGTTTTATAATCTCTTAAATAATGTTTAATAATTAATTTACCCATAAGAATAAGAGGGAAAAATTATACATATATATATACATACATGACAGGTAGAGTTCAATCCTTCACCCAATTCATACCACAAACTCATATTTCACTCTAAAAGTTTTCAAAAAAATGTCTATTTAACCTAATTGTATAGGGTTCAAAAAATAATTAATATATAATTCACCTATCAAACCACTTAAAAAATAGATTATACAATCTAGGGACTTCACGTAGACTACTTGTAGGCGATAAATCCTAATCGCACTATGGTTATGGGTTCGATTCATGTAGCTTTGTCCAACACGACATATTGTCGCACGGTCTGCGTGTTGTCCCTCTTATAACAATCAAAAAATAACATTAAAAATATTATCCAATTTCACACTTAATCCATTCCAACCTTTAGAATTATCCAAAAATACTTTTATCCAAACTCACAGTCCAAAATTTATGAGTAAGTTAAACACAATGAAGATCCTTTTTTCCACATAATAACATGAGAACACCTTCATCATGTATTATTATAAAACATGGTCACACCGTTAATTACCATAAAACCTTATTGATTACATTAATGATCACTTACCATTTATATAATACTGGATATTTTCCTTATATCCAAAAGTTTTTAATATTCCAAAAATGATGAAAAAAATAAAATAAATTATTATTCACTTCCAAGGAAGTCAAGAATATAAAATATAATTTATCCAAATAAACTATATCTTATTCCAAAATCACTAACTCATTATCAAGACCGTATTAAGGATTACCTTTCTTTCAAGAATGTATTTTCCAAAATGTGTAGATTTTATTTAAGTCACTTTTCATAGAAACATATAATCTCAAATCCTCAATTAAATAGTACTGCAGTACAATCCTTATTTATCTAAATAATTCAGATAACCAGTATTTTGCTGATATAAAACTGAATTGAAATAATTCTATAACAACAACATAAGAACACTAGTCATTCCTCTTCATCTGAGGTAGTATCATAACGTGATTATTATCCAATAGCATCATTTGCGGTATACTATGATAACTGGGACATTGATTTAGGTATCATCCCAACGCCTTGTAGATGAAGCATTTCACATTGGAAACCTCTTTCATACCTTCGAAATTACGTACTTGGTGTCCTTTTTCTACACACTTATAAGAAATTCCCATTCCCTTAAAGCATTTACCAAAGTGATTCTTTCCTTGGTTATCACATATGGGGAAATCCTTCTTTTCCCTCTTCCCTTTATCCATATTTCTCTCTTCCATATTTATCTACTCTTGCTTCCCTTCAAATCCATAGGACATAGTGAATTATTTACTTATCTTATTAACACATGATACTATTTATTCATATGTTGAGAATACCTGGGAGACTATTTCCCTTACAAGTGTTGTCTTAATACCATGAAAGAAATGATCCTTCTTACTCTTTGGATCATATTTATTGTTGGAGTTCACATTCCTTCTATTGGGCACCATTCAATACAATGGCAGACACTAGGTCAATTTATTAATAGCAATGAATAATTATAAATTTGTAAAATACCTTTGGTAAATTGAACAGTTTATGTATATAATCAATTATCATAAACATATTTTCTTTGAGGAGGTATGTAATCGTAGAACCTTTATAATTATTTGTAAAGAATATGAGAATTATCCTAAGCATATCCCCCAAGAGTGTCATAACCAAGAGTGCAGCAAGGGATGTTGTCGTGCACCAGTTCCAGTTTGAGTCTACCTAAAATCAGAGTTTTTCTTTTTTTTCCTAGGTACATCTATGCCAGAGCTTCCTCTACTAGCTCTTATCCAGACAGGGATGTATTTTCTTGGAAAACTCACAAAATCACTACATTAACAAATTTCTAGGGAGTTATTTATTATAATCCTCAAAGACTATATAAGGGTAAAGATATCTAATCAGAGTTTATCTAAATATAGTTTCCATGTTATTGCTAAACTTCCTCTGATAACAACTATAACGCCCTGACCCTAGATTCGATGAGTCGGTGCATTATTTAAATAAATTGGCCTGATTACAAGGAATCATGTCCCGAAAGAGCTATCAGTTTAGTAGTCTTGTAAATTATAGATACATTCATAAGGTTTACATTACAACATAAAATGGAAAAACTACAACAACATTGTTTACATTGAAAAAACTGAGATCCCATAGATATCCATGTAGGTCAGTCATAATATACTTTTTCTCACCCTGGAAAAAAGTAAACATAGAAACGGGTGATCTTAGATGCTCAATAATGATAACTACATAGATAAATTTTTAATAAATAAGTATAAACATTTAAGTCAAGGTATAAAACTAAAAAGGGACTTTTCAACATTAAACTCATCATAATATTGCAAATATAAAT
Source organism: Viscum album (assembly GCA_963277665.1). Classification (NCBI taxonomy): domain Eukaryota; kingdom Viridiplantae; phylum Streptophyta; class Magnoliopsida; order Santalales; family Viscaceae; genus Viscum; species Viscum album. Next base: position 2,014,766,343 of record OY728136.1, on the reverse strand, counting down.
CAAAATAATGAAATTTACTTACTCACATTGATATTATACTCGTCAAATAATCAGATGAAATATCAATAGAGACATTTATAATTATGGATTGCATAATGCCATACATTCATGACCACATAGTGAAGGCCTTGTGCCAAGTCACTAGTTTGTCTCATCAGACCTACCAATGCATCGAGGTGCTATAGCGGGCTCCACCCATCACTTACCAAATCCAACGCATTCCTCATCTAAAAAGGTTTGAACATAACATACACATTCGTATTTAAACTAGCATAAAAAATGTTAATACTTTTTCCATAAACCATGAATGGTATAAAAATAACACATCCACAATCAAAAATATCACAAAACATTCAATACAATATGGAATATTTGTTTCATAATAATTCAACTTCAAACATGTTTAAAATCCATTAAGGGATGTTGACATAGATGACAATGATCAGTATATTGCTTTGAGAGAAATACCCCTTTTTCATGAACTCGTTTAAAATTATAACAACTTTTGAAGATTCTAATTTAAAAGGTATTTTTAATCAAAGTGTCTCATACCACATTGAACCTTTTTAAAAGAATTATCATTTCAAAATATTCATGTCTATATAAATAAATCCATAAAATCATTTTGAAAACCTGGACATTTATTTTAAGGGATTAGAAAGATACATTTTAAAAGATTTAAAATGATGATCTAGTTATGTAGAACCACCCATTAAACCATAAAAGATTTCTTTTGAAATAATTTTTATTAAACATGGGTATCTATGATTTGCATGTCCTGGAAAATACTTACACATGAACAATCTCGGTTAACAATGAGACTGAGGAAATAACCCTTACCTCTTTCTAATCAACCGATTCATAAGAACAATAGTCAATAACCACCAAATTATTCATAGAATATCATGAATATAAAGATAATCATGATAGTATATATCATATGGTAGTACACAAAACACCACATGCAATAAATAAGTGGTAAACAATTGAAATCTCATGGAATTAAATGTGATATAAGAAAACATTACCTTGCACTTTTTTTGGTCGAGGGTATGTTTAACCTCTCGTATAATGTCAATTGTATGTTTTTAGATTATAAAAAGAACATATTTATATTTATTATAACATAAATGATTCATTAATTACTTTATACTACCCATTTAATAATGATTTTCAAGTTAAATTAACATTTCAGGTAATAATTACTTTCTTTATCGTATGTATTTTTACATGTTATTCCTGACCGTATCATTTAGGTCATGATTTAAATAATCCTAGAATATAAACCGTGAATAAAATATTATATATATTTATAATATAAATATTTAAAATAGATAGATATATGAAATGGAAAACACGATTTATGGAGGCAGTAGGACGTACGAACACATAAACGTTGTTTCTGTTTTCATATCGTATTGAACATAAGTTAGTTAATAAGATATATGTAAGTATATAAAAAATACATACATATATATATATATATCCATTAGAATTATTATTTCATATATTATATATTTATCAGTAATATATATTTTAATAATCGTCGATGATTGGTGAACGTGGAAATGAATCTCATCGCGTCGTGGAGACAGTAATCTGTACGTACACACGAGCGACAATATCATTTCCTTAATGTTTTATAATTTGAAGGTATATTAGTTTTACAGAGAAATTATCATGTTATTTTCATTATTTATATACATATTACTCATCAATGTATCCATACAAATAACACAGTGTTGAATAACAAATTATACCACTTCTTGGAGACGGAAAACCGTACGTACGCACACATAGTGACATTATCATTCATAATATGGATAGAATAATGAATATAGGTTTTCCATATTTATAATAATATCACAGTATATATAAGGTATATCAATTATTATTATTTTTTGGTAACAACTATAATGGAGTAAGAGGAAGATGAAAAGAACTTGAAACACCGTGGTGAAATCATTACCTCTTCTTTGAGTTCTTCCTTTTGTATTGATCAAAAGTGCTCATTAAGTTGTCTTTCTGACCAAATAAATTACTATAAGATGAAGTTAGGATATTTGGGGGGGGGGATATTTGGGTAGGGGTTGGCCGATCCAAATGGAATTTGGGTGTGAATTTGAGAGAAGGGGAAGTTCCCTTTTATAAAAGGGCTGAGGGGCACCATAGAAAAAATATAAAATATTATTTTATGTTAATTTAATTTTCGGTTTATAATTGATCTAAAATAAATTTTTTAAAGTATAAGGTAGGGATAGTTTGAAAACCACTCATAAAATAGGTTGTAGATAGGTTTTGATCACTATATTAACCTGGCCTTTTAGATTTAACTCTTAGATAAATAGTTTGACATTTACCATGTATCTTGGTATTTTTATATTATATGGTCAATAAACATATTATAAACATCCAAGGGAACCCCATATGGTAAATTAATGACATATATAATTGTATTTAATCCGTATGGCCGAACCATATTTTTCATGAATAGAATACCAATTAATAATATAATATTTGTTATAAAAACTGTTTTATGTCAATTTTGACACTATTTGGTATTTTTTTTTCTAAATTAATAACAACATTATTACATCGAAAAAAATTCTTCAAACCAACGCTAACATGTTATATTAACCATGAAAATTTGTTGAATTTATAAAAAGTCTCAAATTACATTTATTATGGTATTTATAATATCAATTATTTTAATATTTTATTAATAATGTAATCAATTCATCTTCATTGTGTCATAAATAAATTTAATTATTTAATTTCTATAAATTATAAATAAAATAAAATTATGTATGAAATAATTTTATATTTCTAATGAATACTTATAGTCTAATTTATCTTATGTATAACCCTATATTAAAAATATTTTAGTTATAAAAACATGAATTTTAAAACATTTAACTATTCTTTAAATTAAATAATAATTAATGTCCTAATCTAATCCATGTGGACCTAAAGGATAATTATTTATTCCCAAGGTTGTTTTCGGTCAAATTAAACTTCTCCAATAGAATTAAGACATGTTTTAGGCTAATTATAATATCTTTTTACCCTTAATTACAATATTTACTTTCAATTGTGGAAAATAAAAGTCAAAAGTTACTATTTACTAAATATTATTTTTATTTTGTTGAAACACATTTTACTTAATATGGTTAACCGTGTCTCTCAGATTTTTGAAATTAAAATCACAAAAGTGGTAAAATTATCTTTTATACAAATTTGAAAATGCTCCTATGAGGTGGGTAAAAGACGGTAAAAAGATAAGTAAAATTTTTATATATCTAAACATATTATAGAATAACTCCAATGAATTACATTGAACTTATATAGGTATTTTGTATTTATTTTTAAATAAAATAAATTTAAATAAATTAAATAATATTTAAATAAAAAGTATTTTTTAACCAATTACTTGGTGTTTTTCAATAATCATAAAAATTTGAATGTTTTCAGAAAAATAACAAAATTTCACACTAAGCTAATGTTTATATTATGAATTCAAAAAATAAAGTCTATTTTACAAAATTAAGAAAATTGAAGTTGCATTTATTAATTTAAAATTAATTCACATTGTCAAAACATAGAGCATCTTTTTAAGAAACAATATATATCAATAGAATGAAAATTGTTTATGTGCAATTTCAAAGTGAAATTAATTATAATGACCTAAATTTTATTAAATTATAAAAATAAACTAATTAAACTTTATAACCCATTAAATTAATAATTTAAAACTATAAATTATATCTATTATAAAGTTTTTTTAAATTAAAATTTAGTATTTTTCATTATTCACCAAAATATGAAAGTTTTCAGAAAAATACCAAAAATTTATCAAAACTAAATTTTTATGTCCCAATTCTAAAGGGGTTGTTTTTTGTCAAATTGAATACATAAAATTGTCAAATATTGGATTTAATATGGGTTCTCCATTAAATGGTGGAAATATTGCATTTTTTTAAAAATACATCCTTTATAAAAAATGATCTTGTTCTTATATTATGTCTATGAAATACATACTATGGATGTTAAAATTATTTGGTATATATAAAATTCAAAATGAAGTTAATACTATCCATAACCATATTTTGAATGGTTAGTTTGGTAAGTCGTGGTGTGCTCGAATTCGATGTTTCTTGTAGAGCAAGTTAATGAATTACTTTGAAGAGATAACATACTATGAAATCTTGGGGGGTCACACTACCCCACATAAAATGAATTTCAAAAATTAAATTAACCTATCTTACAAATGTTTAATACATGAATTTTTCACTCGTAGAAAACCACAACTTAAATATGGATATTGAAACATACCTTAAATTTGTATAGTTTGAACCATTAAGGTTACACATAGTAACACATATATATGAGTTTCCAGATAAGAAAACATAGGTTGGGGGAGAATATTAGACATAAAAGAAATTTTTAAATATTTACTGGGAGTGATTTGATTAATCATTCATAAAAAAATGAATGATCAAATAATATTTGGTGACCTCAAAGACATAAACTTATGATGATTTAAATGACCATCAGTTCTAGAAAATTAATGTATTAGAAAATCACATTATTTTATCATTATCCGAAAGTTGATTAATTATTTTATTTACCACGAATATAAGGAAATATAAATAAATCAAATAATTCTATATACAAAATATCATTATCATGTTGTTCATTTAACTATTTTTAATGCATCTATTAATTTATGAAATGGATTTCAATAAATTAACATTGATTCTTGAATAACTAAAAAACACATTTATTTGATAATAGTTCCCAAAATGAATTAAATGTATCACAATTTATCTATAAATGTTCTTAAACATATATATTATTAAGACATTAATCTCTAAAAATAAAAAGGAACATTATTATTTCTTCATAAATAATTATTCATCAAAAATAATTATACATTAATAAGGACATCACATAGAATAATGGTTGGTGTGAAACCCTTATAGTCCTTTGTTCAAGGTTCAAGACTCACGTCGCGGCCTTTCTGGACATGATTTGTTGCCACATGACATAAATGGAGTCCTTTTATAAATTCACACTATATTTAATTTCTAAAATAAATAAGATGCACATCGTTGAAATAATGGTACTCACTATATCATTTTTTAATCATGGTTTTTAATTAAAAATTATTTCACAAATACTTCCTACGAATTTTACCATAATCATATCATAAATAGTTAACCCTATATCACTTCTGAATGTTGAAAATCCAAAAACATAAGTATAGATTCACAAAATAATGTTAACATTGATTCACCCATATTTCCCCAAGTATATCTTGGTTTTTACCTTCAAATCATTTCAATATCATCAACATATATTCTCTAATAACATTGCAATAACCTATATTACCATAATACTTCTAGAGAAATTCATTATTCATTATTCAATAGATTACAAGATTGGTTCCTTAAATAAAAGAAGTTTTAAACATCATCCATGATAGCATAAATGACTTGACGACAAGCCCTTAATTAGTTCCAAGGTAATCCGTCCCTTCGAAAAAACTTATTCATATCCCACATATCTTTTTAAAAACAACATTACCATTAAATAAGGATCATATTATGGTTTATCATTGACTTAATAATTTGTTTTCCATGGATTACACCTTTCCATTATATCACTTTTCCTTTCCATTTGACCAATTCAATGTGTTCATGTAAATTTGTAGTGGAAAACATAAAATGAACAATCTTTATATATTTCCCATATTATATAATATTCTTTCCTAAATTAAAATACATTAAATTTTTATTATCCCACATCATATTTTTTCCATTAGCAAGGATAGCATATCTTTTTAAACAATACCTCCTTCTATTCACATTCCATATATAGTCTCTTTATCATCAACATCATAACCATTACTCGTACCACCTTGTTGAAACTCTTTTGGAGCATTTCACTTGGTAAATTGAGTTATATAATGACTATTTATTCCAAACTAAAAATACATATCCATTGGTGAAGCATTAAGGAGAACATTATTCTCATCCATTATATAAATTGAACTCTTAATTTTTTCCGTACAGTCACTTTCATTGAGTCATTCATTTCCACATTCAAAACAACTTATTGTTCCTCTAATACATTCACTTAGGTGATTCTTTCAAATTTATTAAGAAAAAACCCAATTATTTTTTCTACTATGGTCACCATTACCCGAACTCTTAGAGAAATCCTTCTTTCTCTTTCTTTCTATGTTGGAATATGGTTAAGGTATACATTGTTAATCTTGTTTCATGAAATCTGATTATTCATGATAACAACATCTCTTGCTCCAATGGTCATCCCATATGAAATACTATTTGAAAATTGTCTATAACATTCAATTTTAATCAATTTCCTTCGAGTTCAATCCATTTACACATACTAAAAGCATCATATGAGCATTAATTATCATAACACTAAACAATATAGTTATGAAAGGAATTAAATATTGGATTTCTAAATAATAACACCTTACTTAAAATATGATACTAATGCCTTAAAAAAATTTTATATCCAAATTATATTTAAATCCTTCATGATGGTATGGGAAGTGTGTGGGAATTCCTAATTAATATCTCCCAGCAAGGTCAAACCAGGTGTCTAGTAAGACTGATTATTATATACAAGATTACCCTGATTCATGACTAGAGTGTCATGTAAGAGTTGTTACCAATATTTTCTTCTATTCAAGAGAAACATCCAATTTTAGTGTCCATACATGATTTTATATCTGAAAAACCACCCAATCCTTCCATTACCAAAATTTTAGTACATTTTACTAAATTTTTACTCGTCCTTATACTTATCATTAGATACATGTATAATCATAGCATTATAAATATACTTATGTGTCTCAACAATGTTTCATAATCCTAGTTTCCAATAGTTGACTAAACCATTATTTTTATACCATATATAGAGACCTAGTATTAACATACAAGGATAATCCATCATTTTATATTAGTATTGAATTCATTATAAAAATTTATGCCTGATGACTATATTACTTTAGTGTATTTGGAAACCTGGAACCAAAATACTCTACCATGTTGAAGGATCTTCAACATCTCCCTTAATGAGATCTGAATTTTTTTAAATCTACATAAAACCATTATTCTAAACCTGTGGAAAGGAAACAAAACATTGGGTGATCTAAGATTCTCCAAAAAGGTAAATAACGGAAATATGTAAGAATAACATGAACTATCGTGGCCCCATCCCCAAAAAGTGTTCACCACCTAGGACGGAAAATGTGAGAAGTGAGATAATGACTGAGGAGTCCTACCTCCAGTAGGCCCTGGGATGGCGAATAGCACCGAGGGTATAATAAACACACATATGGGAGTCATTACCCTCTATGAGAACACATGTGAAAGAGAGAGATAATAATGATACCAACTATCTCCGACTCAGACTGGAATATAAATGAAATCGCATGTACACATATTTAATGTCCTGAAAACCTACTAAAACTAAATAGGGAAAACTTTTAGTACCCAAATGAAAGTGAAAACAGTAGTGACCAAGAAGCTCCAATAGCTCATGCAACCTGAAGCTAGTAGAAAATAGCATGATCTCCAAACCAGCTCCATGTGACCTAAAAAACATTTTATATATACAAAGGGGGATTATAAAAGTACACTCATTAGGATTCTTCATATTGCCTATTGGGAAAAATAAAAGGAAGGATGTTAAAACATAGTGAACAAAAAGTGAAACAAACTCCTCACTTAAACAAGTATACTATGTTCCCAGCCTCTCCAGGGCTACTCTCTCCCTGAAAGACATAAAAGAGTATATAATATAATAAATAATATCATGGGTACCCCACTACTACTTCCATTCTGGTTTTCCCCTTTTCCCCAACATTGCACATCCTAGGAATATCTCCCCAAAATGACAATCCAAGAGACACCTGGGAAAAGCATCATAACATGCACCTCGTGCAACAAAACAACCACATTCACTTATGAAAAGTAACCATTTTGTTTCCAGGATCCATCACATCTCAAATAACATATATCAAATCTTGAGCATTATACCTCAAGCTATTGAATACCATACACTGACTATGGATACTCAAGCCATCACACCCTAGAATTGTTTCACCTATAGTAGTCCATAGGAATCTATATCCAAAATATATATGAGTGAATAACCCCAATCTATTACAGGCCTCTACAAACATATAATGGGAAAACTAACTATTGTTCCTACAATCACAAGTAACTATAATGGGAAGAGAGAGGGGATAAAGGTGTAGTTAGCCATCCATCCTCCCACTGGAATTTTAGGGAAAACCCACCCTAGGCTTCAGAATCCGCAAGGTGTCAGTTTCCCTAACTGAAGGGGTTGAGTATCTTATAGAAACACAAAAGTCCAGAATATACTATAGCACACAATAACATTTTGGGAATAACCTAGTCTTAGACTCAACTATAGAAAATATATCTTGGACTCCCAGCTACACCTTCTTAGACTACGTATCATATAAGCACACAACCATTTAATGAGCTTTATTACATTACTTCATTACATTTTTATAAGTTTCACTTTATCATAATTAATTCTTTAAACATAAATTAACCATTAACAAATCTACATTATAATTCATTAGCATCACACCCAATGTCTGTTGTCAATTTAAATTTTAACCTGAACAGTGCGACCCAACAAGCACCATCCCAATCGGATAACATCATTTATTCAATCATTTATATAATGAATATTGTTTCTATAATACCCGACCTTATAGAAAAACATTCTAGGATACTAAACACATGGGAGATCAACATGATGATGAGATAAACTACCCGTCAAGTCTTCGCCTCCTATAGTGAGATCATAGACCCATCCACAATTATGAACCTAAAAACCTAATGTAGGTAGTATCCCCCGGGCATCATATCCCCTTTTTGAAGTTTTTTATGAAAAACCAACTGCCCTAGGTTGAGGGTAATGTTAATCAAATATCAATGAACAATATTAGAACACATCCAAGCATTCACATCCAACATGTTCCATCATCCCTGGTGTCCTCCTCGACACCCACATGCATAAAATGATGCATCTCGCCACTATAGGCATCAATTACTACCATATCCAAAAGACGTACATGCCCCCATATATGACAACATCCATCTAGGATCATATCACAACACAAGAATCATGAAAACAAACAACATATCATCAAGGATCTTGGCATTTAAACAAGTAAGAGGGTAACTCATAAACCTATGAGTAAAATATATTTTATGAAATAACCAGTTCATTATTCCAACTTGGATTAACCAATTTAATATTTGTAGGTTCCTACATAGGGAAAGATTAAAATTAAGATATCATAGATTGACTAAACATACTTACTACATCAATTTGATTAATATCAAATTACAACAACAACTAGATTCATTTACATGCCTCTTAATCATTATCCAATCAATTATCAATTAATTTCAGATTTTCATTCAATACCAATTCACATAATGAACAAAAATATAAAAAAATAGACCATATATATCAAACTATATATCAAAACAAGATTCAATAACATAAGATCGATATCAATTTAGTTATCTAGTTACAATAGTAATTAGTTCATTTCCAATGCAATCCAGTTTGCTCAAACATTATGACTCTATAATTTCATGTAAAAGAATAGAGAAGCAAAAAATCCCCTACATCAAACTTTTCTTTACATTATTTAAATAGAATGAGCTAGACGATCTGTTCTGATCTCCTCCCCTTGTGACCATTGGATCCACCCGAGGATGCAAAGAACCCACCACAGTGGTCAACACCCAAGTAAATCCAATTAAGAATATGGAGATAGAATTCCATAAAATGTAAAGGAGAAAAATATATAGATGATAACAAAATAATGATGATAGATCATACCTTATGTCAGATATTCATCGATACTGCTTTGTTGCATCAAAAATAGAGGGGAACCAATCCAAGGAGGAAGAACATGGTAGGAAGATATTTTCTCTGTTTAGAATGTTTAATGGAGCAATGGTTTAGGATATGATGGATATTCCATTAAAAGAGGATCCAATTAAACAATGTGGTTATACGAAGGAAATAGAGGCTTCCATTGGACCTCACCATTCTAGAAATACTATTCATCAATTCAAAATTCTGCAATGGAAATAGAGGGTATCGTTGGACCTCACCATTCTTGATGCAATGTTCATAAACTCAAAAAATTTCATAGGAAATAGAGGCTAACAATAGACCACACTCTTTTTGAAACACTGTTCACGAACTCCAAATTTGGAAAAGGAAATAGAGGCGACCGTTGAACCTCACCATTCTATAAACACTTTTCCTAAACTCAAAATTAGGGAAAGAAAATAGAAACTACTATTGGACCTAACTATTCTGGAAAAATTTTCCCAAACTAAAAATTTAGAAAAGGAAATAGAGGCTACCATTGGACCTCACTATTTTGGGAACACTATTCATGAACTCAAAATTTGGAATAGAAAATATAGCATACCATTGCACCTAACCATTCTGGAATCACTGTTCACAAACTAAAAAATTTGGAAATGTAAATAGTGGCTACTGATGTCATTATATATATATGGCTACCAATGCCACTATTTAAATAAGGCTACCATTTCATTTTTCACAGAACTGAAAATTTGGAAATGTGGTGGGGATAAGTCACCGTGTCCTCTAGGAACACCTCTGACACAAGATTTTTGTAATGGAATAGACCTGAGAGGTCCAAGCCATTACATAAGATATCTCTCAATACATTCTCATCCTCACGAATTCAAAACCAACCTAAATGGAAATAAAAAAGAGGTATGAAAAAACCACCCATCGAGATACCTCTCAAAATAGAGCAAGCCGCACGAAGAAACCAAAAAAGATATCTCATAAACAATAATGGTTTACAACAAAAAAGATAATGTTGTTATAAGAATAGAGTAAAACATCAAACAAATCTGGGTAATGATCATGTATCTGTGACTCGTGTTACTTGGTACTCTCCTCCATGCCACCATGTCTCCACAAGACACAAACCAATGGGATTGAACGCCCGTCCAACACCATCAATTTTCGGTCATGGATCTCCACAGGCTGCACCCAAAAAGTCGCATCAACATCAACATCAATATCTAAACCATTCTATGACATGTGATTCATCATGAAGATAATGATGGAGATGTGATATATGGAAAACATCAGGTATCCAGCTCATCAGTAGAAGATGTGCTACTTGATATGCCACGACTCCAACACGATCCAATAACTCGAAAATCCCAACAATCCAGGGAGAAAGATTACTCCCATGACCAAACCTTGTCTTCCCACGATGGGGAGTCACCATAAAAAACATGTGATCCTGAACATCATATTCCAATGCTCTACTCCTTTGATCGGCTTATAATTTCTAATGATCCTGGGTTGTCTTAATCCTATCACAAATCACATTAACCATCTCTATTGTATTTTGCACTAGTTCTAGTCTGGGAATTGCTGACTCTCCGACCCTAGTCTGACATAATGGATAATGGAAAGGTCAGCCGTATAAGGCTACAAATAGAGCCACACCGATGGTGGAGTGAAAAATATTTTTTTAAGAAAATCCAACTGGGGTTAGTGCCTCATCCTCGAACCTTGAAAATCAGGGACACAAGAGCGTAACATGTCTCAAGATTATGGAAATTCTACTCTGTCTGATGATCCTAATGAGGATGGAAAGTAGTGATATTTCATAATTGAGAGCCAAAATAATTCTAGAGACCTATCCACAGCTGGATTTAAAACGAGGATCTCAATCATAAATAATCATTCTAATGACTCGATGATGTCTGCCGACCTCATCCAGAATATGCCGCGATGAAACAGCCACTAATTTCGACTCCTTGAAGGATATGAAATGGGATGATTTTATTAAACAATCTACTACCTCCCAAATAGAATTATTTCCTCCTAGAGATCGATGTAAACCAGTAACAAAGTCCATTAATATGTCCTCCCACTTCCACTGAGGAATATCTAACGGCTGGAGCATACCACCAAGAACACAGTATTAGACTTTCACCTTCTGTCAGAATAAACATCAAGACAAAAAATACACAACTACACGCTATAGACCTGGTGAAAAAAAACAAACTCCTCATGGATCGGTACATATTTTTCATGCCAGGATGCACTGAAAATGGTGATCTATGTAACACTCTGAGAACCATCTCATGCATCGCCTAAGGAACAAATAGTGTTCTGTGATAAAATATTCGGTTTTTTTCTTCCTCGAACAGGCCATCAGGGGCCTCACAATAAAAAACTCAGCCTCTCCAGACTTCAACCTCAAGATCCCCCAACTAGGACACTTCCACTAACTCTACCAGTTATGACTACACAGTCATCTGAAAAAGACATCCTCTGCCCCCTACATCTCAAATATCAAGATGTAATGGTGATAGTTCTTCAATTACACTGCAGGAATCACTAGATTCACACACTGCATCAATATTTGACATCAAACTCAGCACATCAACTACTACACTCCCCTTTCCAGGTTTATACAATATTTAAATGTATTATTCCTATAAGAACTCCATCCACCAATCTTTTTGTATTTTCAAGTCCTTCTTGGAGAAAATATTACTCAAACTCTTATGATCAGTGAAAAACACAAAGCACACACCAACGAGGTAATGTATCAACAGTATCAGAGCAAATTCCATGGATACCAACTCAAGATCAAGGGTGGCATAGTTACGTTCCTGGTGACGCAACTATTGAGACCCATAAGAAACACCTGATCACTGCTACATCAGAAAACAACCCAACCCCAAGATGAAAATCATAACAAATAACATCAATCTGAACTCCCTCTTCAAGAAGACAATGAACTGGAGAAATTACAAAATTCTCCATTAAATACTTGATAGATTCCTGAAACTGATCAGTCCATCTGAATTCCTTGTCTGTCTTGGTCAAAGCTACTAGAGTAGTTTCCACTTGATAGAAATCGGCTATGAACCACCTATAGTATCCTGTGAGACAATGGAATCTTTTCAACTCTAACACTGTTTTGGGGATGGACCAAGAAACAACAACTTCTATCATTTATGGATCCACAGCTACTCTTTGATGGGACATGACATGACCCATGAAATGAAATTATCTAGCCCAAAACTCACATTTTGACAACATCCCAAATAGATTATGTTGATCAAGAACTCCCAAAAAGGAATTTAGATGTGTTGCATGCTCCTCCCCAAATGTATAGTACACAATGATTTCATCGATGAAAACCACCCTGAACATGTCTACGAACTCACAGAACACATCATTCATCAATCCCATGATCACATCTAGAGCATTTACATGCAGAACAACAATACAAATAACTCTTAATTCCCCCGACGAACAAAAAAAGTAGTGTTCAAGATATCCTCATCCTTCACACAAATCTGATGATATCCATACAACAAGTTGATCATTTAAACCAACTTGATCCCTTTAGTTGATTGAATAAATAATCAATCCGCAGAAGAGGATAGCTATTCTTCACGGTCAATTTGATTAAGTGACGATAATCAACACACAATTGCAAACATCTATTAGCCTTCTGCATAAACAAAACTAGTTCACCACTCAGTGACAAAATCGGCTGAACAAAACAACACTATAACAGACCACCAAGCTATATACGTACAACTTGTAACTCAAGAATGGGGCATCCTATATTGAGACATAGTGATAGGAGAAGCTAATATTTGTAGCTCGATCCCAAACATGATCTTTCGCCGAGGGGGTAATGCTAAAACCTATTCTATAAATACATCCAGGTACAATTTTATGACCTTAGGAAATTCCAACTGCTGATCATATGAAGAACTCAGCATCATCTCAGCCATCTGGGATGATAAGGATGGAATACACCACTGACCCATGTGAGGGTCTTTCTCGACAAAAAACACCACTGGATCTCTATCTGCATCGAGGAACACAATATTACTGCTGAAGAAATCCATGGTAGCATTCAAAAATTACAACCAATCCATGCCGAGGATGAAATCTCATGGTTGTATTCATAAAAGTAGGAAATATCTCCGAAATCGGTGCTTCCCTAACACTAGCTCATTGTCTCTACATACATCAAACTAGTCAAATTGGCCACCAACTGGCATAGTCAACACCAAGTGCAATGGAAGCCTCTCAACCTCATGTCCCAATGCATGGAAAAGGGTAGGTGATATGAAGGAGTGAGTCTCTCTTGAATAAAAAAATGGAAAACACCAAGATTGAAAACAAGCAATGTGTACCACAAACGATGTATAGATCACCAGGCACATGCAATGCTAATGCACGAAGCGGACCACAAATGCCTCCATGGACTCTCTGACCCTGATGAAGGCCACCACCATGGCCTCACTCTGCTCTTTGAGGATGGGGATCATCACGGGGTAGTCCTCTCACTTCCCCATCTAACCTCTAATAATCCTATACAAGGGTAACCTGCTACTACTACATCAGCTAGAACTACCTCAATAGAGGAACATGGAGCAGAACACCTAGTGCATGATGACTGCCCTGAATGGAAGGGAACTCATGCTACATATGACCTCAACCACCACAAGGAAATCAAGCACCCGATCCATTTTTGTAGCCTTAAGAGTAGCTATCCACAAAAGAATGAGATGATGAGGGATGGGACCTACCCCCGGATGAACAAAAACTCTTCTTCCTGAAAAACTGGGATCCCTAGACCACAGATCTGCTTCATGAAAAATCATGAAGACTTCCCTATAATGATGATAAGGTTCTAGAAAATGTCCTCTCGGTGACCCCTACCCTTCTAAGAATCTCAAGATATTCCTTTAGCATAAATTTGCACATTTGGTGCTGGATATCTAGATGTAAATCCTCCTCAAAATGTCTTGCCATGGCCTCCTCATATGGAAATATTTCTGAATCATACTTAAAAGGACTCGAAAACATATTCCAAACCCTCACATAATGGAGCTCCACTATCGATGGGTAAGACTCTCTTTGCGATTGGACGCCTTCGTGGTCGAAGAAAAAAACCCAACTCCAAACTTGTCTCAAAAATCCTTCCATGAGATCACCAACTCCTCCTGATCCCTGAAGAACAAGTAACACCACTTCCTCGCTTCTCCACATAGCATTGTCACAAACAAGGACCCCTAGTGCTCCTTTTGAGAACAGATTGAACAGAAGCCACTATCAACCTCCTCCAACCAGTCTTCTTTGGCTACATCTGAAATGGATCCCTCGTACATCTACAGACTCATTTTCTAGAACTCTCAGACTGTCCTCCTCCACGTGTCGTCATCGTCATCCTCTACCCTATGACGATCTACCGGCACAACCTTCTGGACATCTTCTATGCGATCCTGATGAGGTCTTTGACCTTTATCCATACCTATTAAATAAAAAATAGTTAGAGCTCCTAATCCCGGTTTTGTAAATACTCAAGATTAATTTATTAATTCTTCTATTTTATTCATTTTAGTTTAACCTACCTGATGGTCTACCCTTTCAAACATAGGCACAAGGAAAAATTACGCACGATCCTTTCCTAGGTCTTTACCCTACAACTATAATCTCCTTCTTTAGTAGCCATTGAAAACATAATGGTCTGTAAATCATATCATAGGAGGGCCTAAATGCCTATGTCATAGCCAGTCTTTATTGTTTACATCACTTGATAAACATGACTGACAACGTTTCCCTACCAGCCCATGAATCCACACATACGACTAACACCAAACTCCATCCTAGCTCACATCTAGACATCTGATACCACTATATCCAAACCTCCCCACACACGGTGTAAACCACCTAGGATGACAATGTGAGAAGAGAGATAATGACCCCTGTGTCCTACCACTAGTCGGCCCCAGGTTGGAGACTATCATCGAGAGTATAGTAAACACACATATCGGGGCCATCAGCCTCTAGGAGAACATATGTGAATGATATAGATAATACCAACACCATGTAAATAAAAATTATACTGCTATATAAAATAAATCAAAATTACACAGACATAATGTCATACAAAACAAATACAACTTAAAGGGGAAAACTGAAAGTACCCAAAAGAAAGTGAAAACGGAAATGAACACGATTCCCAAGCAGCTCTTGCAACCCCAATCTAGTAGAAATGAGCGTAATCTCCAACATGATCCAAGTGACCAGAAAAATAATTTATATAAACATAGGGTGAGTGTAACATTATACATAGTAGAATCTTCCTCGAGCCTCTAATGAAAAATTAAGGGAAGCAATCTAAAACACATTGAACAACAAGTGAAACTAACACGTCTCCTAAACAGGTATACAATGTTCCCATCCTCACAATGGATACTCTCACCATGTAACACATACATGAGTATATCATATAATCATGAATATAAATAGTACCATGATACTACTTCCCCATTGGTTTTTTGCTTTTCCCCATCGTCGCACATCATAAGAATATCTCTTCAAAAAAGTTTTACTACATACTTCTACGTAAAACATCACAACATGATCCTCATGCAGCAAAACCACCACATCCACATAAGAAAAGTATCCATTTAGTTTCTTGGAGACACCACATCTCTCATAACATGAATCATATGTCAGGCATTATACCTCAATCTATTGCAGCCTACACACTAAGTAAGGATCCTTAATCCATCACAACCTATAAATGTTACGCCTATAGTAGTTCAAAGAAAACTATATCCTTAATATATGTGTGTGAATAACAACAAGTCCTTGAAACCCTCTACACACATATATGGTGAAGACTAACCATTCTGCATACCAACCCAAGTAACTACCAAGAGGAGAGGGCGGGGAAAAAGTGTGTATTTAGCCATCCATCCTCCCACCGGAATGTGGGGGAGAACTCCCATGGTGTATCAGTTTCCCCAACTAACAGGATATAGTTGTGTATAGAAACACAAAAATTATAGAATATACTATATCTCACAACCACACTATGGGAATAACCTAGCCCTAGACTCAACAACAACTAACGTCTCTCAGACTCCCCACTGCAACATCTAAGACTAAGAATCCTATATTCACACAACCATTTAAAGAGGATTATTATATTACTTCATTTCCTTTTTACCAGTTTTACCTTACATTAATTAATAATTTAAACATCAAGTTACCATTGAAAAATCCACATTATAATTCATTATCATCACACCCAAATATTTTTGTCCCTTTAAATTGTAACCTCAGCATTACACCCCATCAATCCCCAATCCCATGGGTTACCATCATTTATTCAATCAATTATTTACATCATTACCATTAACAAATCCACTGTTTGACCTCACCATTCTAGAAACACTATTCATTCATTCAAAATTTGGAAAAGGAAATACAGGATACCATTGGACCTCACCATTCTTAAAGCACTATTCATGAACTCAAATTTTTTCAAAAGAAATAGAGGATACCATTGGACCTCAATGTTTTGGAAACACTATTCACGTACTCCAAATTTGGAAAAGGAAATAGAGGATATCGTTGAACCACACCATTCTAGAAACACTGTTCATGAACTCAAAATTAGGGAAAGGAAATAAAAGATACTGTTAGTACTCACCATTCTGGAAACAATGTTCATGAATTCAAAATTTCTAAAATAAAATAGAGGCTACCATTGGACCTCACCGTTCTGGAAACAATGTTCATGAACTCAAAATTTGGAGAAGAAAATAGTGGCTACGGTAGTACCTAACCATTCTAGAAATACTGTTCACAAACACAAAATTTTGGCAATGGAAATAGAGGCTACTAAGGACATTGTTCATATAAGGCTATCGATGACACTTTTTATATAAGTCTATCATTGCACTATTCACAAAATTGAAAATTTGGAAAAGTTTTGATGATAAGTCACAGTGACCTCCAAGAACACCTCTGACACAGTATTTTTGCAATTGACGGGACCAGAGAGGTCTGAACCATTACATCAGATACCTAACAATATATTCTCGTACTTAAGAATTCAAAACCAACCTAAAAGAAAATAGAAAAGTGTTACGAACAACCACCCATTGAGATACCTGTCAAAAGAGAATAAGACACAAGAAAAAACCAAAGAATGTTATCTCATAAACAAGAATGGTTTACAACCAAAAATAAAACGTCATTACATGAATATAGTTAACCATGAAAAAACTCTTGGTACTGAGAACTTATCAAAGACTCATGTTCCCAGGTACTCTCCTCCATGCCACCGTGTCTCCACAAGAAACAAACCAAAGGGATAAAATGCCTATGCAAAATCTACAATTTGCGGTCTTGGATCTCCACAGGCTGCTCCTCAAAGGTTGCATCATCATAAACATCAATATCTCCACCAACCGATGACATATGAGTTATCATGAAGATAATTAAAATGATGTGATATATGGAATACTTCAGGTATTCGGCTCATCAGTGTGGGAAGTTCTACTTTATACACCACGACTCCAACATGAGCCAATACCTCAAAAGGCCCAACAAAACAGGGAGAAAGCGTACTCCCATGGCCAAACCACGGCTTCCCACGAAGGGGAGTCACCTTCAAAAACATGTGATCCCCAAAATCAATCTCCAAATGTCTCTTCTTTTGATCAGCTTATGATTTCTAATGGTCCTACATTGTCTTCATAACATCACGAATCACATGAACTATCTCTATTGTATTCTTCAATAGTTTCGGTATGAGAATTACGGAATCTCCAAACCTTGTCTGACACAATGGATAACGGAATGTTCGTTCGTACAAGGCTTCAAATGGAGTTACACCAATGGTGGAGTGAATACTATTTTTGTAAATTAACTCCACCAAGGGTAAGTGCCTCATTCACGAACCCTGAAAATCATGGAAACAAGAGTGTAACATATCTTCAAGAGTCTAGATAGCATGCTCTGTCTGGCAATCCATATGAAGATATAAAGATGTGTCGAGTCATAATTGAGAGCCGAAAGAATGCTGGAGACCTCTCCATACCCTGGATGTAAAATGAGGATCTCGATCAGAAAGGATCATCCTTAGGAATCCATGATGTCTTCCCTCCTCCTCTAGATTCTTCCTCGATAAAGAAACCCCCGATTTCGACTCCATGAAGTCTATGATGTGGGCTAATTTTGTTAAACAATATACTACCTCCATAATAGAATCATTTCCTCCAAGAGATCAAGGTAAACTAGTAACAAATACCATTTATATGGCTTCCCACTTCCACTAAGTAATATCTAACGGCTGGAGCAGACCACCAGGAACATGATGTTCGGCTATCAACTTATGTAAGACTAAACATCAAGACACAAACTCTACAACTTCATGCTTTAGACCAGGCCAAAAAACTAACTCCTCATGGAACAGTACAAATTTTTCATGTCGGGATGCACTAAAAATGGTGATCCAGGGAACTCTCTGAGAACCATCTCATGCATCGCCAAAGGAACAAATAGCCTTCTATGATAAAAAACATGGTGTTTTCCATCTGCAATCCAGACATTAGGGGCCTCATCACAAAAAACTTGGTCTCTCCAGACCACCACCTCAAGATCCCCCAACTGGGACACTTACACCTACTGCACCAGAAATGACTAGACTATCATCTGAAAAAGACATCTTCTGCCCCCTACATCTCACATATCGAGATGTAATGTTGATATTTCATCAATTACACTCCAGAAATAACTAGATTCACGCACTACATCACTATCAGACTTCCAAATCCTCCCATTAGCTACAACATTCTCTTTTCTAGGTGTATATGATATTTTGAAGTTGATTCCTATAAGAAATCCATTCACTGATAATGTTGTATTTTCAGGTCACCCATGGAGAAAAAATACCTCAAACTATTATGATTGGTGTAAACAACAAAACACTCCCCAATGAGGTAATGTCTCCAAAAATCAGTTAAAATGACATGGCTAACAACTCATGATCATGGATGGCATAGTTAAGTTCATGGTGACGCAACTACCAAGACCCATAAGAAACACCTAATCCATGTTACATTAGAACACAACCTAACCCCAGATGCAAAACATCATCGAAAACATCAATTTGACATCCTATGCTAGAAGAAAAATAACTGGATCACTTACTATATTCTCCTTTAGATACTCAAAATCTTCCTAATACTAATCAGTCCCTATGAACTCCTAGTTATTCCTTGTCATTGCGGTTAGAGGAGTAGCAACTCATGTGAAATACACTATGAACCACCTGTAGTAGCCCATGAGAGAAAGGAATCTTCACACCTCTGACACTGTCTTGGGGGATTCCCGTGAAACAACTACTTCTATCATTGATGGATCCATAACTACTCCTTGAGGGGACATGACATGCCCCATGAAATGAACTTCTCGAGCCCAAAACTCAAACTTTGACAACATCCCAAATAAATGATGTTTACAAATAACTCCCAAAATGTCTTGTAGATGCGTTGCTTGATCCTCCATATATATAGAGTACATAAGGATTTCATCGACGAAAAACACCACGAACATGTCTAGGAACTCACTGAGCATAGTGTTCATCAATCGCATGAACACATATGGATCATTCGTCATGAAGAATGAAATTACAATGAACTCATAATTCCCCTGAGGACAAAAAAAGCAGTATTCTGGATATCCTCATTCTTCAAACAAATTTGATGATATCCATACAGCATGTCGATCATTGAGAACAAACATTCTCCCTTCTGTTGATTGAATAAATGATCAGTACGCAGAAGAGGATAGCGATTATTCACAGTCACTTTGTATAAGCAAGGATAATTAACACACAACTGCAAACTATCATTATCCCTCTTCAAAAACTAAACTAGTGCACCCCATGGTGGCACACTCAGCAGAACAAAACCGCACTGTAACATTTCATCAAGTTGTATACGTAGCACTCGTAACTTGGAATGGGTCATCCTAATTGGATACATAGTTAGTGGAGAAGCTCCTAGATGTAGATTGATCCCAGACATGATCTCTCTTCGTGGGGGTAATGCAACAACCAATTCTGGAAAGATATCAAGGTACTCTTTTATGACCCTAGGAAATTCCAACTTGTGATCCTATGAAGTACTAAACATCTACTCAGCCATTAGTGATGATAAGGATGGAATACGCCTCTAACCCATCCAAGGGTATTTCTCACCCACGAACACCAATGGCTCTCTATCCACATCGAATAACACAATTTTCCTCACAAAGCTATCCATGCTAGCCAGCACCAAATACAAAAAAATCCATGCAGATGATGAAATCAGATGGTTGTATTCAAAAACCTAAGAAATCTTCCCAAAATCACTGATGCCAAAAAACTAGCTCATTGTCTCTACATACTTCAAGCAAGTTAGATCGACCACCAAATGGTGTAGCTAACAGCAAGTGCACTGGAAGCCTCTCTACCTCAAGTCCCAAAGCATGGACAAGGGTAGGTGATATGAAGTAGTGTGACTCTCCTGAATCAAAAAAAAGGCATACACTATGATAGAGAATATAAAGAATGTGTAGCTCAAATGACATCTGGCTCACCAGGCACTAGAAATGCTAAAGCATGATGCAGACCAAGACCTCCTTCACGGCCTCTCTAACAAGGATGAAGACCACATCCACGACCGCGCTCTTCTCTCTGAGGATAGGGAGAATCACAGGGATGTCATCTCATATCCCCATCTACCCTCAACTGATCCAAAGCTGGGGGAACCTACTACTACTTCTTTGTATTGAACTGCCTTAATGGAGGAACTTGGAGCAAAACACCTGGTGCACGATGACTGCTCTGAACGTTTGGGCATTCTTGCTGCATATGACATTGACCACCACAAGAAAATCAATTGCATAATCCATTGGAATATCCATGAGAGCAGCTACACTCAATTTAATGAGATGTTGAGGGATGAGAACTACCCTCAACTAAACGAAAACTCTTCCACCCTAAAACCCGAGAACCTCAGACCACAGACTGGTTCGTGAGAAATTATGATTACTCACATCTCACAGTGATTCTGTTATAGAAAATGTCCTTTCGGTGAATCCTCTCCTTGATATCACCTCAAGATATGTCTTTATCATAAACGGGCAGACCAAGTGTTGTATATCTAGATACAAATCCTCCTCAAAATGCCTCTCCATGGACTCCTCTTCTGGAAATAGGTCTGAATCATATCATAAAATGTTCCTAAAATAGATACCAAACCCTCACACACACGAGGTCCCTTGTTGAATGGTCAGACTCTCCTAGTGATTTGATGCCTTCGTGGCTAAAGAAAAAATATCTACTCTAAATTTGTCTCAGAAATCCTCCCATGATATCACCAACTCTTTGTCATCCCCAAGGAACACGAACCACCCCTTCCTCTCTTCTTCAGACAACATCATCACAACCATGGACCCCCAATGCTCCTTCCAAGCATGGATCAAACTGAAGACTAACTTTAACTCCTCCAACGAGTATTCTGTGACTACATCTGAAATGGATACCATATACTCTTGCAGACTCTGGAACTTGAACTATAAGACTATCCTCCACCATGTGTCATCATCATCATTCTCTACCCGATGGTGACCTGCTGGCACAACTTTCTTGATATCTTCTATGCAATCCTGATGAGGTCGTCAACATTGATCCATACCTGTAATATAAAAAACAGTTAGAGCTCTTAATCCAAGATTAGGTAATACTCATGATTAATTTAATATTTTTTTTATTTTATTCATTTTAATTTAACCTACCCCAAGGTCTACCAATTCAAACGCAGGAACAAGGAAAAATGATGCATGATTCTTTCCTAGGTTTCTACCCTGAAAATAGTATCACCTTGTTTAGTAGCCATTGTTAACATAAAAGACTGTACATTAGATCATAGGGGGACCTAAATGCCTATGTCTCAGTCGGTCTCTAGTATTTACATCACTTGCTAAACATGACTGACATTGTTTCCCTACAAACTCCTGCAACCTCACCTATACCTAACACCAAACTCAATCCTATCACTTAACCAGAAATCTATTACAACTCTATCACGAACCCCTACCGACAATGTGTAAACCTCCAGGGCCAGCAATATGAGGAGTGAGATAATGACCCCCAAGTCCTACAACCAGTAGGACCCGAGTTGGCGACTAACACCGATGATATAGTAAACACCAAGATAGTCGGCATTTCCCTCTAAGAGAACACATGCGAAAGATATAGATATGATAGACACCATGCAACTCTTAATCGTACTGAAATATAAATTAAATCCCAAGAACACATACATAATATCATACAAAACTACTACAACTAAAAGGGGAAAACTAAAATTACCCTAAAGAAAGTGAAAACATGAATGACCACGATGCCCAAATAGCTCTTGCAACCCCAATCTAGTAGAAAGGATCCTGATCTCCGACCTACTCTTTGTGAAATGACAAACAATTTATATATACAAAGGGTGAGAATTACATTATACATAGTTGGATCAACCCCAATCCTCATTTGAAAAAGTAATGGATGAAAAATAAAAAAAGAGAACAACAAGTGAAACTAACACGTTACCTAAACATGTATACAAATTCCCCATCCTCCTAAAGATTCTCTCACCATGTAACACATAAAAGAGTATATAATATAATAAATAATATAAAGGGTACCACGACACTACTTCCCCATTCGTTTTCTGCTTCTCCCCAACATCGCACATCCGAAGCATATCTCTTGAAAAATTCATTCCCACAAACTCTTACGTGAATATCCAAAACATGCTCGAGGTGCAATAAATCCAACCAATCCATGTACGAAATGTAACCGAGTAGTTTCTAGGATCCACCACAGCACTCATTACATGTATCATTTGTTGGGAACTATACCCCATGTCATTTCAGCATACACACCAAGTAAGGATCCACTATCCATCACCACCTATAATGTTTATGCCGATTATAGTCCAAAGGTAACTATATCTATAATATATATGTGTTAATAACAACAAGTCATTACAACCCTATATACACATATATGGTGAAAATAACCGTTCTTCCTACCAACCCATGTAACAACCACGAGGAGAGAGCGGGGCCAAAGGGGGTTGTCAGCCATCCATCCTCCCACCGAAATGCATGGGAGAACACCCATGGGGGTTCAGTTTCCCTAACTAGCAGGGTGGAGTCACTTATAGAAACACAGAACGTACCTAATATACAATATATCACAACCACACTATGGGAATAATCTAGTCCTAGACTCAACTGAAGCTAACATCTTGCAGACTCCCCATTGGCACATCTATAACAAGGAATCCAATAAGAACACAACCATTTAATGAGATTTATTAAATTGCATCATTCCCATTTTATCAGATTTAATTTCTGTTAATTAAAAATTTAAACATAAATTATCCATTAAAAATCCTCAATATAATTCATTAGCGTCACACCAAAATATTGTTATCCCATTAAATTGTAACCTCAGCATTGCACCCCAGCAATCTCCAACCCCATGGGTTGACATCATTTGTTCAATCATTTATTTACTGCATTATTCATCCATATTCCAAGGAATTATAGAAAATAATTCCATGTTACTAAAAAAATGGGGCTCAACACGGTGAGTATATGAACAACCCGTCAAGTATTTTCCACCTATTTCAAGAGCATATCACCATCCTACCTCAGGAAGCTAAACAAGGAAATCATGTTGCATTCCCCCTAAATCTTAGCCCCTTTTAGGAGGGTATGAAAACACAACATCCTTATGTAGTGGGGAGTGTAATTTAGATAAAAACCCACAAGATCAACATGCATCCAAACATTCACATCCAACCCGTTCCATCATCCCTAGTGTCCTCCCTAACACCCATAGGCAAAAACCATTGTATCTCACCACTCTAGGTGTCAACTTCTTCCATAACTAATAGGCCTCCATGCCCCCACATATCGCAACATCCATCCAAACTCACATCACAACACAAGCATTAGGAAAATAAACATCATATCAATTATGTTCTTGGCTCTTAAACAATTAAGAGTGTAACTCATAACCCTATGAAGATAATATCTTTTATCAAACAAACATTTCATCAATTCATATTGGATTAATATATTTATTATTTGTAGGTCCCAATATTGGTAAACCTAAAAAGTAATCTTTCACAAATTGACTAAACATTCTTACTGCATCAATTTGATTAACATCGAATTACAAAAACAACCATATTAATTTACATGCCCTTTTATCTTTAGGAAATCAATTATCAATTTATTCTATATTTACATTCATTACCATTTCCCACCAAGAATGAAAATCTAGACAAATAAATCATAGATATCACACTATCTATAAAAAAAGAGGCAATAACATACAATCGATATCAATTTATTTATCCAGTTCAGATATTTATTAGGTCAATTCCATTTCTATCCACTATGATAAAACATGCTAACTCTACAGTCTCTCATAAGAGAATAGAGAAGAAAAAAATCCCATACCTCAAACAGTTCGTGACGTTCATTAAATAAAATGAACCATGCATCGGGTTACAATCAACCCCCCCCCCCATGACAACTGTATCCACCTGAGTATGCAGAAACACCACCACACCGGTCAACACCCAAGAAAATCCTATTAAGAACATTGAGATATCATTCAATAAAGGTAAAGGACAAATATAAGAAGTTGAACCCAAAAGAATCATGATAGATTATACCTTATATCAAATATTGATCAATACTATTTGGATGCATCAAAAATAGGTGGGAAATAGTCCATGAAAGAAGAACTATGGAGAATGATATCTCATCTCTTTAGAATGATTTGTAGAGCATCAGTATATGATACACATGATTTTCCATTAAATGAAGATTGCAATAAACCATGTGGTTTGACCAACTAAAAGAATACCGAGCATTTGAAAAAAAAAATATAGGTGTTATCTACATTGAATCGACCATAGAGTCCTCAAAATGATGATTTAAATGAATTTTATGTCAATGTAAACATCACAGTGTCGAAACTATAGGAAACTTGAAACGGAGTTCACAAACTCAAAAATTTCTAAATGGAAATAGAGGCTTCCATTGGACCTCACCATTCTAGAAACATTGTCCCTGAATTCAAAATTTTCCAAGGTAAATTGAGGAAACCATTGGACCTCACCATCCTGGAAACACTTTTCATGAACTCTAAATTTTGAAAATGAAATTTAGGCTACCATTGGAACACACCATTTTGAAAATAATATTCATGATCTCAAAATTTGGCAAAGGAAATAGAGGCTACTGTTGAACCTCACCATTCTGGGATCACTATTCATGAACTCGAAATTTGTCAAATGAAATAGATGCTACTATTGGACCAAACATTTTTGGAAGCACTGTTCATATACTTAAAATTTGGAAAAGTAAGTATATTCTACGATTGAACCTTAAAATTCTAGAAACATTGTTCATAAAATCAAAATTTGGAAAAAGAAATATAGGCTACTGATGGAACTGTTCACATAAGGCTATAGATGACACTGTTCACATAGGGTTACCTATTCAATGTTCACAGAACAGGAAATTTAGGAATGTGTTGGGGATAAGTTACCTTGACCTCCCGTAACACCACAGTCCACAGATTTTTTCAATGTAATGGACCAAAGAGGTCTGGACCTTTACATGAACAAAGATTTCGGAACATCAAAATAATATTTAAATATCATTCATTGCATATTTATTTCATAATAAATATTTTAAATTCATAAGACATGGTTAATAATATAATTATTATCATATTTCGTGAAAGAAAAACATAGGAATTAAACAATGAATTGTGGCAGACACATAAGCATATAATATTATTTTTATAGTAAACAAGGCATTAATACCAAGGACATCTTGATAGAATATGTATTCTCCCCATACAATCTTGGTGGTAATGGTTCCATCACATAGGCATGTTAGTAGCATTATTTAACTACTCATACGATCTTGGTAGTCATGGTTCACTCCCATAGCAATATTCGTTGTCACGGTTCATACCCAATAACATATTAGTCTATCACCCAATATATAAATAATTACCCAATGTATTTTAGGGGTACATAGTTCCCAC
Source organism: Viscum album (assembly GCA_963277665.1). Lineage (NCBI taxonomy): Eukaryota > Viridiplantae > Streptophyta > Magnoliopsida > Santalales > Viscaceae > Viscum > Viscum album. Next base: position 2,014,739,222 of record OY728136.1, on the reverse strand, counting down.
CCATATCATAATTAAATCATACATACGTGATCCAAAAAATATTAAATAATAATATCATAACCCATGAAAAGATATTTGTTATTATGAAGATGTGATCATATTATATTAGGAGGAAAAAATATATGTTTCAAAATCATTCCATCCAAATCATAACCAGGGAAAGCGAAGTATATTTCATAATCATATAACCCCTGAATGAGAATAAGGGTTCAAAAAACCATGAAATTGATAATAACTCATTCATATAAAGAATATGAATGGACCCTTTAAATCATTTCCATGAATGGCGTGGGTTATAATAAAATATGTCATCTTAGATGGAAAATAATTTTGAAATATAATCACACAATATTTATTGAAATAAATTACATTTCATCTATTGAAAATTATTTTTAGTACATAAAACAGTTTAAAAATAAATTTCAAAAAAAATATATTGATAACATATATAGAAGACATGAAATAATTTTCAAAAAAAATTTCCTTGAAAACTTATAAAATAAGAATACAAATTTATGAAAACACATTATCTTCAAAAAAACATGTAAAACCTATAAATAATGCCTAAAAATAATTGGAAACCCTTTTTACTTGGAAACAAGTGAATATATATTGATAATTCATCCAAATCCATTTTAGTGAAATTATTTTGAAAACATGTAATGAAATGATGATTGTTTTTTGAACTACTTTTTAGTTGAAATCGCATTAATGGAGCATGAATTTTTTTTAAAACTATCTCATTTATAAAACATTAAAGACATATAAGTAAGGTGAGAGTATATTTTGAAAACAATTTTCCTTAAAAACTAATAAAAGTTGGATAAATACATTCTGAAAACAAATTACCTTCAAAAAAATTTAAAAAGCATTTTCATAACAATTAACAATTTAAAAATTAAAATAAATCTTTAATGAAATTACAACTCGTAAATATTTATATTTCATGTGAGTTAAAAGAAATTTTTTTTACAGTGTAAAAAGGATATAAAATGTATTGTTTGGAAAGATATAAGATGATTCCATTGAAGATATTGGTAAAAGATATAAATGGAAATTTTTTAAATAAGTATAGGATAATGGTATAATATTCTTAGAAACCACTTTTAGAAATTATGTATTTTATGGAACATAGATTTCTGACCAAAGAGATGGCGACGTCTGGCTCTCTTATAAACTATTTAAAAATTATCACGTGTAACAATGAGTGGAAGAAATGGTATCACTATATTAATAAATAATTAATAACCATTGGAGAACAAATTTTATTATTTTACTTAAGAGATCGATCAGATTATATTATCAAAAGGATGAATAATCATAAACCAACATGAAAAGACATGAGATTTTCCCAACAAACTATGATTACTGGGAAACATGATATCATTATCTACAAGTCAGAAAAGGAAATTAAATGAAAAATAAAATATCATGAAAATAATTAAATTTATTATATAACATGTAAAATGGATTAATATACACCTTCAAATAGAATTTTTGTTCATAACAAAGCATGATTATCAAATATGGAAAATTGAGACAAAAATACTTTACCAATTTGGTAACTTTTGAATCATAATAACTATGAAAGGAAGATAATAAAATGTATTTTTGAATAACCATAAATATATTTATAATATAAATATAATACAATCATGGCTATTATATACCCAACATAAAATAATTGATTGGTGAACATAGATTGTTTCTCATGGTTTTAAGTAGTGAGATGAAATCCCCTTACCTTGTGTCTTGACTAATGTCGTATTCATTCAAACCACATGTATAATAAATATATATTTTCATTAAACATTTTAAAATACATATTCTTATAAATAATACCATATATTGTTTGTTGAATATTTTATACTACCCAATTGTTATCTATCCTACGTTAATGTTTGACTTTAGATAATATATGGTGCGTTTTTCAATTGTGTCTTAATTTGTCATAATGTTGGTCCATGTAACTATATAATGATTAATATCCATAACCCTTGTTATAAATGACATTTATATCCACCTTTTTGTATTCTAATAATATTTTCAACATATATATACAAAATTGAATACACTATTCCTGGAGATATTAAGTTGTACAAACGCTTAAACGTTGGTTCCATTTTTATTTTTTTAATGAAAGACTGGTAGAAAATAATATATATATTTATTTATTTAAAAGAATTCTTTTATTATATCATATATATCATATATAATCATTGATCCCATATATTGTATGTTTCAGGTAGTGTATGGATGAATCATATATCATTAAGCGGCCGGTAGTCCACACTTCCTCAAAGGAAATTTTCATATTCTTAAAAATGGAATGTATGAAAAGATATTTGTCGTAAAATGGAACAAATAATCATAGAGACATAATAAATATAAAATATTAAATATATTAATGAACTTTATATCATAATATTTTCCATTGTATGTCGTTTGAGAAAAATGAACAATCAATGTTTAGTGAGGTTGTAGTTCATCATAAACAATAAATATATGTTAGTTAACCATTAAATGGAGGTGTGTGTGAGATAATGTTAACAAGTTATTATTAAAACATCATGTTATATTTATTATAGTTATTTTTTTATAATAATGGAATAAATAGAATGTATGAGGTGGATAATGAAAATAAAAGAATGGATATTGAGAAAATGAGTTACCTCATAATCAAGTAGCTCCTTTAAGTTTGTGACAAAAGGCGTTATTGCAAAGACTTTTTCCCAAGGTGAGAGTTATAAGAGTAATGGTGGGATTTTGGGAAGATTATTGGGTGATATTAGAAGAACATAATAGGTTTTAGATGTGTGAAGAAGAGGGAGAGTTGGTGGTATCAATTGGGAATGAGGAGTGGCACTTTCGTAAATACTTGAAGAGTGAATTACACCAATTATTTATGTTGAAAGGGGATTAAATAATTAATAAAAGTAGACACAAGGTATTATAGGGTTGATATATGGAAATAAATTGTATTTTGGACTTGTTTATAGGTCATTTTAGTCCCCTATGGTTTTGGTTTACTAACTTATTACAATTAATTTAACCCTAATCGATGTAATTAATTTTAATAACGTTCACTAATTTTTTTTGTAGAAAACTATGTTCACCATATAAAAATTTATAAATAAATCATATTTAATAATGGAAGTAATTTTTAAAAATTCTAGTCCCATAAGTGGTATAAATTAATTTAAAATTAATCTCAGTTACAGGTTGTACTGTGGGATTATAAAGTAAAAATGATTAAAAGCGATCTTAGTTTTTATATCCAATTTCAATGTGAAATTTGATTCAAAACAATAAATAGTATTAATTTATAAAAGTATTATCAAATTAAAATATGTAACCTATTTTAAATATAATTTTTCCTTATCAAAAATTTAAATGGAGATGCATTTTTGAATTAAAATACAGTATTTTAAATATTCATTAAAAAGGAATTCTTATAGAAAAATAAAACAAATAATCCAAACCTAATTTTTATGTTTTGATATTAAATATGACGTTTATTTTGACATATTTATTCAATAAAAGTTTCAAAATTGTGATTTAAAATGTGTTCTGTATTAAAATTTCGTAAAACTGCATATATAAAAATATATTTTTTAAATCAAAAAATTGGGTTTCTTCTTTATCATAATAGTATAAAATATATGGAATCAATTTAAAAAATATTTTATCTAATATATAAAACACATATTACATTAATATAACTCCATAATATTATTTATTTTAATTTATTTAGTTAATAAATGTTTGTGACCATAAAAATAATATTTTATCTTTTTCTATTAAATATGTATTCATATTAATTTATAATTAATTGAATACCAAAGAAATCATATTACATTTTTTAAACCATATATTTTCATAAATTATTTTATACTATTCATAAAATCTTATTTAGCATCCATATTATGTATTATTATAATAATTAATATTATTTTCATAAAATGGTATTATTTCATAAGACTAAATCATGTTCATTGTTAAAGCCATCATGTAAAGTCACTATTGTTTGTAATTAATGATAACCTCATTGTTCTGTGTATATAAAGGTTCAATTTATATTTTTTACAGTAAAATATTAAATTGGGGTTATATATAATGAAACCCAAACCTAGTTATTTAATATAATATAAACAATTTTTATTATTATGGGAAATGAATAATATCGTAAACAATAAATTAATTTGAAGAAAAATAATTCAACAAATCATGGGGTGTTACAAATAAGCCATCATGTTTTCTTCTATCTCCTAATATTCCTCTTGAACTTGTCCATGTTTCGATAATAGGCAAACAATCAGCATGTTATTTCCCTATAATAATTTCACACTATGATCATACACCCATTGTAGATTCTCCTTAAATCCCATCACTATATAATACTCAACTTCATCCAAATTGAGAAAATGAGAATTATAGGGGTGATACTGTATTTTTTGAGACACATGGAAAATTTCGTTCATGAAACTGTATCTATATCGAAGATCCAATTGGTATAACACTAGCCTAATTATCTCTTTATCCTAAAATTATACAACAAACCCATGAATAGTCTTTCCCTTCCCGAATATCATAAAGTGACATAATCTAGGATACACTACAAAGAATACACTAATACCCAATATAATCTCATGGAGTCGTTGATGTCTATCACCATATAACTTAATCCTTCACTGAGTTATAGCTATATGATTCCAAAAATAAATACACCTCCTCCAACATATTCTGTAAAAGTTTCAATCCCAAAAACTCTAACTCCACTACCACTATAAATTAGATAGGTGATCTGTACACCCTTCCAGAATGTTCCTCAGTGGATCCTTATTTATCGTAAATTAATAAATATGGTTATAGGAAAAATCCACCAAATCTAGGAGATTCTACAAATATCCATTCTATTTTATGACACATGAATGATGCATATCCTCAATAACATGTATTGTATTCTTTTATTTTCAATCGATTTATGGGTGTAATTTTATACTCTTCAAAACCATTGTACCAATAGAATTTTTAAATCCCTTCTAGATGTGTTATGTAAGGCATGAGTCGTGATCTCAAAATCATGTATGTGGAACACCATAGAGATGAACTATATCCTAAACATACAAGTCTCAAAATAGATACACTATGATAGTCACTAATATAGGAATTAAATGTTCTACTTTTGTCCAACAATAAAAAATAACCGAAATTGCGTTCTCATTTGGAGGCATCATCAAGAGGCCAACAAAAAAGTCTATAGTAACTGCATCCCACTTCCATTCTAGATATGAGAAATGGCTATAGTAAAACTCCAGGTTGTTGATCCTCAACATCCACCAGTTGATAGGTGTAACATCATTTCATAAACCACTCTATCACCTTCTTCATTCATGGACACTAAAACAATCAATTTAGATTATGATGCATTTTTTTCAAACCTAGATGCACCACCCACTTTGGCACAAAAACCAGATTCCAGACATAGATGATACCAACATTATCTTTGGTCTAATATGATAGTCTTCAAAGCTTCAAGACATTACCTCAAGGATAATAATTTTTTATCCTCATATTTTCTATCACGGGTTTGTCTCAATAACATATAATATTCAAAACTTGATACAATAGTAACCGTCTCTTGACTGTCACAAACCACAACATGCATCTCATATAGTACAGTAATCAGCTTCCACTTATATCTATAAACACTAACATTCTGAGTTTGAGTTTTCTTACATAAAGTGTCAGCAACATTATTTCACTTCACAAGTTAATACGCTACCTCAACATGAGATGAATAAATATAATCAACCCACATTCACGTCTTATTATTAAAATCATGATGATAAAATTTAAAAATTATGTGATGGTGATTAGTATACCCAGTAAAATTCACACATAGTTGATAATTCCACTAACACATCAAATAATAAAACAAGGACTATAACTCAATGTCATGTATCTAGTAGTTCCATTCATGTGGCCTTAGATTTCATGGGATATATGATATATGTCAATATCCCTATATAAACAGATCTCTAATACTTATCCTTGAGGCGTAAAAATACCCCATCTACTCATCAACTCACTTGGGTAGGATCAATATATGTGTCCTTTTCAACCACTTCTTCATCTCCTATGTGGAATTTTCAAATTCTTTCTAAAATTCAAAATTTATACCATTCATGTTATGGCTTGAATGTATTTCATGTAATTTGGAAAAGTCCTAGATGAATATCTGATAATATCCTTTTAAACCATAAAGTTATTGATATCAAAAACATTATTGGGATTCTACCAAAAAATAAGTGTCTGAACCTTCTTAGGGTCCCCTAATAGAATATCCTCTGAGATGATGTGATTAAGAGGATTACATAATCAATCCAAAATAGGAACATCATCCATGATAGCATAAAATAAACTTCAGCAAGTCCTTAATTAGTTCCATGGTAATCTGTACCTTCCAACCTACTTACTCATATCCCACGTATCATTATAAAAACAAATTATCATAAGATAAGGATCATATTAAGGATTATCTTTCCCTTAATATTATGTTTTCCACTGATGTCACCATTCAATTATAACACTTTTCCATTCTATCAGAACTATTGAATGTGTTCTTATAAATTCGTAGTGAAAGCATAAAATGAACCATGATTATTTATTTCCCCTTTCATATAATATACATCTTAAATAAAAACACATTAATCATTTATTATACAAATTCATCCTTATAACATTTTCCAGGATACCTCATTATATTACATAATACATTTTTCCATTAACATTTCAACTAGAGTCTCTTTATCATAAGCATCATAACCATTACTCAACCCACCTTTTTGATCCTCTTCAGGAGAATTCCTCTTGGTACACTGAGTTATATATTTACTATTTATTCCACCCATAAAAACCTATCAATTGGTAATGCCTTAAGGAGGCCAATATTCTCATCCATTTAATTAAAAAAACTATTTATTTTTCTCTTACTATCACATGCTATGTGACCATATTTTCAACAATGAAAACATATTTTTGTTCCACTAATATATTCACTATGTTGATTATTTTGACATTCTTATCAAAAATGAAACCAAATATTATTTTTTCCATGGTCTCCATTTCCTGAACTCTTATCAAACTCTTTCTATCTATTTCTTTATATGTCTGAAAGTCATTAAGTTGCACATTGTTAATCATGTTTCTTGAAAATTTATTATTCATGATAACAACATCTCTTGCTCTTGTTGTCATTACACATGACATATCACTATAAAATTTCCCATCACATTAAATTTTAATAAATTTCTTTTCAGTTACCACCATTGAAGAAAACCAGAAGCATCATGTGAGAATTTCATATCATAATAGGAAACCATATAGTTCTAAAAAGTATTAAATATAAGTTTTCAAAATCATAACACCTTACTTAATCTATTATACTCATGGTTTATCCTTTTTTTAATATCAATATAAAATTTAAATCATTTGTGATGGAATTAGAAGAGTTTGTAAATTCCTAAAGGATACCCCCGAGGATTCTCAAACAAGAAGTCTAGTGTGACACCTTTTTATATACATGATTACCCTAATTCTGGATATAAACATCTTAATAGAGATTTTAACCCTATGTACATCAAAGATAGAGACACATCTACTTATAATATCAAAAAATGGATATATTTCTGGGAAAACAATAAATCGTTACATTACCAAAATTTTATTAATTTTTCCTAAATTCATACTCATCCTTATACTTATCCTTAGAGATATCTATAATCATATCCTTATAAATATACATATGGGTCTCAGTAATGTTTCATCATCCTAGTTTCCAATCGATGACTAAACTATTAATTTTATACCATCTATTGCAACCCATTTTTAAAATACAAGGATATTAAATCGTATTATATTAATATTAAATACATTACCAAAATACATTCTTGAGGACTATAATAAATTAGTGTATATGAAAACAAGGGAAAAAGTGTTCTATAATGGTGAAGGATCATAACCATCTCTTTTAAGGATCTCTATATTTTTTACATCTATATAAAAACAATCTTCATAACCTGTGAATGGAAACATAATACGAAGTGAGCATATATTGTCTATAATGGTAAATAAAGTAAATAAGTAATAATTACATGAAAAAAGAGTTTGGAAGGTCAACAGAATATTTAAATGTAATTTCATGCACATATGATTTCAAAATAAATATTTTCAATTCATAAGACGTGGATAATAATAGAATTAAGATCAGAAGTAATGAATGAAAACATTAGAATAAAACCTATAATTGTAGCAGACACATAAGAATATAATTTTATTTCCATTCTTACCAAGTCCTAACTACTAAGGCCATCTTGATAGTATAGGCTCACTCCCCATTCAATCTTGGTAGTCACGGTTCAATCCAATGGCCATGTTAGTATCATGATTTCACTCCTCATATAATATCAGTTGTCATGGTTCACTCCCATGTCCATATTAGTAGTCAAGGATAATTCCCAAGAACATATTAGTCTATCACTTGATATATAAGTCATTACCAGATGTATTGTTGAGAGAAATATTTCCCACCTATATCATAAGCAAATCATACATACATGTTCCCAAATAACATAAATAATACTATCATAACCCATGAAATGTAATGGATATTATAAACATGTAATAATTACTAAACTGTGGAAAAAAGTTACTTTTAAAAATCATTTCATATAAAGAAAATCCCAGGAAAAGAAGTAGATTTAATAAACATATAACTCTTTATTGAGAAATAGCGTTCAAAAAAACCATGACATTATAAATAAACCATTAATAAAAATAATATGAATCGACTATTTATATCATTTCCATAAAGAGACTGAGTAAATACAATAGATTTCATCTTATATGGAAAACAAATTTGAAATATCATTAAAAAATATTACTTGAGGAAATTATAATTTATTCTTTTAGAAATATTTTTTAGTACATAAAGCAATTTTAAAATCAGTTTCTTATAATAAATCTTGAAAACATATAAAGAAGACATGAAAAAATTTTGAAAACATTTTTCCATAAATATATATAAAAAAACTTTCAAAATATATTAAAAAACATTATCATTGAAAAATAAAAGACTTATAAATAATGCATGAAATTTTTTTTAGACCTTTTTACATGAAAACATGTGATAGAATATTGAAAATGTATCCAATACCATTTATTTGAAATTAATTTGAATAAATATAATAAAATGTTGAAAGTTTTTTAAACCCCTTTCGGTGAAAATACATTAAAGAAGCATGAAATGTTTTAAAAATCATTCATTGAATGTACTTTGAAAACATATAAATAAGACTAAAATACATTTTGAAAACACTTTTCCTTGAAAACTAATAAATGATGTCTAAAAACATTTTCAAATAAAATCTACTTCAAAATAGGATTAATTTTGATTTAAAAATTATCATTTTAAGTATGAAAAGTGATATTCATTGAAATTAATGTGGGTGAATCTATACATTTCATATGTGTTAAAAAATCGTTATGTTTATATGGTAAAAAGTATATAAAAATGATTTTTTTGGAAGGAGATAAGAAGATTTCATTGATAAGATAGGTAAAACATATAAATGGTAATGTTTTAATGAATATAGGAGAATGGTTTAATATTCATAGAAACCATTTTATGAAAATAATGTTTTGAGGGATCATTGATTCCTGACCAATGATATAGGGAAATATGGCATTCTTTAAAACTATTTATTAATTATCAAGTGTACTAAAGAGTTGATGAAATTGTACCAGTATATGAATAAATCATTAACAATCAGCAGAGAAGAAATTTCTTTATTTTTTGTGAAATATGGATCATATTATTTCATCAATGGAATATTAAAAATAAACCATCTTGAAAAGATATGTGATTGTCTCAATAAACTCTTATAACTAGGTAACTGTGACTATTAACTCCATGTTAGAAAAGGAAATTAAATGAAACATAAAATATCATGAAATGAATTAAATTCATTATATAACTTGTAAAATGTATTCATATACACCTATAAATATAAATTGGGTGCATAAAAAAGCATGACTGTCAAAGGGAGTAAATTACGACAAAACTGCTTCACCAAATTCGTAACTTATGAATCATAATACCCATGAAATAAATATCATAAAATTGATATGTTAATAACCATAAATTTAACTATAATATAAATATAATAAAATAATTGTTATTATATAAAAACATACAATGAATAAGTGGTGAACATAGAATGTATCCAGGAGATTTACAAAGTGACATGAAATCTCTTTTCCATGTTTCTTGACTCTTAGTGTTTTCATTCAAACGACTAGTATAAAAAATATATATTTCTTATAAACATTTTAAAAATCATATTAATATATATAAAACCATATATGGTTTCATTAAAACATTATATTACCCACATGTCAACTATCTAATTATAAAGTTTAATTTTTGATAATATTTGGTGTGTTTTTGGCATTTGTCATAGTTTGTCATATTATTGGTCCTTGAAGTTATATCACGATTATTGTTTGTAACCCTTGAGACAAAAAACATTTAAATACACTTTATGTTTGTTATAATATCATTTTCTATATATATACCAAATGAAATAAACTGTTCATGGAGATGGTATGTCTTACAAACACATGAACGTTGGTTCCATTTTTATTTTCGTATTAAAATACTGTTAGAAAATGAATTAAGTATGTATATATATAATTATAAACATTTATTTATAATCACATATATATCATATATAATCCCTGAACCCCTTCTTTTGTAAATTCCATGATTTGTATGAATGAATCATATCGCTTTAAGGGGTTGGTAGTCTATACTTCCTCAAACGATATTACCGTATCATTACAAATGGAAAGTAAAAAATAGAAATTTTTTGTTATAAAGAAAAAATAAAAATTGATACATAAGGAATATAAAAAATTACATTTATAAATGTATTTTTTATAATAGTTTCCCCCATTATATTTTATGAGGGAAAAATGAACAGTCAACGTTTAGTGGGGTGGTACTTCGTTGTACAATAAACTATATTTTAGTTACCCAATTGAAGGAGGTGTGTGTGACTTTATGTTTATAAATTGTTATTAAATCAGCCTATTATATTTGTTATAGTATTTTTTTTATATAATAATGGAATAAATGGAGTTTAGGGGGTAGAGAATGAAAATAAAATAATTAATCTTAAGAAATTGTGTCACCTAATTATCAGTTAACTCCTTCTAGTATGTGCCAAAATGAATTATTGGATATATTTTATACAAATGGGAGTCTTATAAGAGGATGTTATGGATATTAGTAGGTTTAATGGGTGATATATTGTGAACATAAGAGGTTTTAGAGGTGTGAAGAAGAGGGAGTGTTGGTGGCCTTATAATGGGAATGAGGAGTTGCACTCTTGTATATACTGGAAGATAGAATTACACCCATTTTTTCATGTTTCAAGGGGACCCAATAATTAAAAAATGTTTATAAAAGGTATTATAGGGTAGATAAATGGTTTGAAAATACATTTTCGACACGTTTATAGGTCGTTTTGGTCTTTAAATTTATTGTTCACTCCCTTAATGAAATTAATTTTACCATAATCGATGTAATTAATTTTAATAACATGAAATAATATTTTTTGTAGAAAACTATATTGACCATATAATATGCCATAAATTATTTTTATTCAAAAAATATAAGGATTTTTTTAAATTATAGTCACATATCTGGTAGAAATTAATTTATAATTAATCCCACTGATGGGAAGCACTATGGGTTTTTAATGTAAAAATGATAAAAAGTGTTCTTAGTTTTTATATCCAATTTAAATGTGAAATTTAATCCAAAACCCTACATTGGATTAATTTAAAAAATTATTATCAAATTTAAATTTTTAACCAATTTAAATTAAAATTTAACCTTATAAATACATTAAATGTTAATAAAATAAAATTAAAATAAAGCATTTTAAATATTCCATTAAACAATATTTATTGAAAAATAAAAAAATTTTCCAAACATAATGTTTTTGTTTTGATTTTAAATTAGATTTTTATTTTTACATATTATGTCTATTAATGTTAATATTTTTTGATTTAAAATGGGTTCACTATTAAAATGTGGTATAACTATATTTATTAAAATATATCTTTATATGCATAAAATAGTGTTTCTTCTTTATCATATGTTTATCAAATATATTGAAATAATATAAAAAATATTTTATTTATTATATAAAATAGATATTAAATTAATATAACTCCATGATTTTATTTAATTTAATTTATTATGTAATAAATTATTTGTGACCATAAAAATAATAATTCTACATTTATCAGTTCAATCTGATCTCAGATTAATTAATAATTAATTGGAATCCTAAGAATGCATATTATATTTTTTAAACCAAATATTTTAATTATTTAAAGTATAATATTCGTAAAATTTTATTTTAATTCTAGTTTATATATTATTAGAATAAATAAAAATATTTAAAAAAAAATCTTATTGTTTTATAAGACTCAATCATGTGTGTTACCGAAGCCATCAATGAGAGTCATTGTTATGTTTTATGTGAGAAAGCCTCATTGTTCTGTGCAAATAAAGATACAATTTATGTTATTTTTAGGACACAATTAACTTTGGTTTGCATATAATGTAACCCAAACATACTGATTTAATATAAAATAAACTATTTTTAGTGTTATTTGAAACGAAAAATATTTAATTGAATAAATTAATTTTAAAAAAATCAAAAAAAAAATTGGTGTGTTACAAAAGATCCCTTATATATACATCTCTCTCCTAAGATTTCTCTTGAACTCAGCCATATTGCCATAATACATGAACTATCATCATGTTCTTTCCCAAAAATAATTTTTCCCAATGATCGAACACATGTAGAAGATTCTCCTAAAATCCCATCTCTATCTCAAGCTCTACATCATTCAAAATGAATAAAAGATAATGATCGGGTGATACTAACTTGTTTGAGACACATGGAAAATGATGAGCATTGAACTGTTTCTATATGGAAGTACCAGTTGGTACACCCCAAGACTAATTCTCTCCATAACCTAAAATAATCCAAAAAACCTGGGAACCATCTTTCACTACATGGGTATCCAATAGTTACACAATCTAGGATACACTTGAAGGAATTCACAATCACCCTCTGTAAACATCAGGGTTCGTTGATGTCTATCATCATACGACTTCTTCCAACAACAAGTTGTAGAAAAGTTTTTCCAAAATAACTACACTTCCTCCAACGTATTATGTACATGTATTAATCCCAAATACTCTTACTCACCTGCCACTATCGATTAGATATGTATTTTGTATGGACTCCAATAATTTTCTTCATATAGTGCCATGTTTATCATAGACTAATTACTATGGTTATTAGAAAACTCCGAAAAATCTAGGTGCTTCTATGAATATCCATAAATGTATGTGACACATGAATGAATCATATCCTCATGAACATGTATTTAATTCTTTGATTTCACAACTATTTTTGTGTGTAATTTCATACTCCAAAAAACCATTGTACCAAGAGAATTTTTAAATACATTCGAGAAGTGTTATATAAATCATGAGTCCTGATCTGAAAATTAGTATGTGGCACACCATAGAGATGGACTATATCCTAAACATACATGTCTTAAAATAGCTACACTATGATATTCTTTAGTGTAGTAATTAAATGTTCTGCCTTTTCTACCCATAAAAAATAACCCAAATTGCATCATTCTTTTGATGCATAATTGAAAGACACACAAATAAGTCCACAGTAACTTCATCCCACATCCATTCTAGAAATGTGAAATAAATTTAGTAAAACACCAATTTTTTTATCCTCATCTTTAACCTATTTATAGGTGTATCATCATGTCATAAACCATTCTATCGCCTTGTTTATGCACATACACTGAAATAGTCAATATAGATTACGATGCATTTTTGTCACACCTGAATTCACCACCCACTTTGGCACAAAAACCATATTAATGACATAGATGATTCCAACATTATATATGGTTAAATATAAAAGAGTATCCCCAAATTCATGGATTTCCTTCTAAGATAATCATTTTTAATCCTCATATTTTCCATCTTTGATCTTTCTCAATATCATATAATAATATAAATTTAATACAAGATTTATCATCTATTGACTCTCAAAAACCCCAACATGCATCTCATCTAGTATAGTAATCATCTTCCACTCAACACTAGACTAATAATCATCCCGTGTATGAGTTTTCTAACCCAATATATTAGCACAGTTATTTCACATCACAAGTCTATATGCAACCTCCATATCGAATTAATGAATATAATCCACCAATATTCAATACTGAATATTAATATTTTTATGATAAAATTTTATACTTTATGTTCTTGTGATCAATATACCCAGTTAAATTTGGACAGAATAGATAATTCATCAATCACATCAAATAAAAAATCACTGATTCAAACTCAAAGTCGTGTGTAGGTCAGTTCCAATCATGTGGCCACATATGTCCTTAAATATATTCTATAACTCGATCTCCATATATTTACACATTTCTAATATTTATCCTAGATCCATCACAATACACCTAATTATCATCACCTACCTCATACAGGATCATTATTGGTGTCCTTTTCAACTGCTTTATCAACTCCTTGATGATATTTTAACATGCATCTAAACATTCAAAATGTATACCCAACATGTTACCGATTCAAGGTGCTTAGAAAAATTGATTAATGTCCAAGATAAACATTTGATAATATCATTTTAACCACATAATGATGTATTTTTTTAATATTTTTTTGGGATTCACCAATGAAATATGTTCCTAAACCTTCTCAGGTTCCCTTAACACAACTTTCATCTGAGATGATGTGACTGAAGATGTTTATCCAAAAAAAATTGTAATATTGATACCTTGTTGTATACTATATACTCTCTCGGTGCCCTTTGAAAAATTTTAACATGTTAGCCATGATATTCATGAGTGTTGGAGTACACCAAGATGTCATCCCCAAACACTACCACAAACTGATCTAGGTTAATATGGGATATTATATTCATAAAGTCCATAATGATTTTTTTGTGTTTTTCATCCCGAAAGACATAATGATGAACACCTAAAGTCCATATTGTATCCAAAAATCAATCCTTTAATTTTATATGGTAGTAATATATAATGGTGATACACCAATATCAATTAAATCATTGAGAAGACACAGTCACCCATCAACTCATCAAAAATATGATCAATACATAGAAGTGGATATTTGTAAATCAAATTCATATAGTATAAATTCTGGTAATAAACACAAAAGTGAAGGGTTCAAGAAATATTATTCACAAACAAGACAGGAGAACCTCCTGGAGACTTACTCATATGGATAAATCCTTTATCCACTGTATATTATAGCTAGGTCTTATTCACATTAATCTATACTGGTGGAATTATATACAGTTGAGTTGAAACAGTTGAGCCCCCTGTATGAGTTCATTGTTAAATTACACATCACCATCAAGAGGATTCCCTAAAATGTCAATAGGAAACACATGTTTAAACCTTCCTCACATTGGGTGGAAAGATATATTGTTTTGAATCCCTATCATCTTGTAATAGGTTATGAAACTAGGATGTATGATCTCCCTATTAATGATGAACTGGCCCTGCATGACCTGCATGGATATCGCACTCTCCACGATGAACATATTTGTCATTGTCAATTGATATAAATAAATGTTGTATCGTTATTCTCCTACGTAACCCATACCATTAATTATTTTGACCCCTCAAATGCCTAGAATGAGGATATCCTAAAAAATGGTAATCCCCAACCTTGATGGAACACCGCAACCATAAGAATATGTTCCTAGGTCATACTCCCAAGGGTGCATCTATTGTCAACACACATCTCATGATCTCCACCACCTGGTTCAAACCATTCACTTGATTTAAATATATAATGGTATGAGATACATCAATATCAATGAAAATAACAAGCTAATGTCAAAGATATACAAATATTACACATCATTATCGATGGACTAGACTCCCTATCCACTGATGTAAGTTGAACTGCATGTAATTGTAGTACCCCTTTTTCCAGTGATGCAGTCTGAGCTCCATCAGCTACAATACTCTTCTGATACAGGTTCTCTATCCCAAAATAACCTCTCCCACTACCACTACAACAATCTCTTGAATAACTCTAGTTGTAAAACTGATATGGTGCAGAATAATCCCTTACAACACTATGGTTATTTTTAAATCCTCTATCACTACCCATCTGTTATGGGTCCCAACAAAATTTATATAAATGTCTCATCCTACAGTAAGATCCATAGTCAACTGGTGGTCAAGTATACTATCTAGGATTGTGGCTTAGACTAGAGTAGTGGTGGAAAATAACTCAGGTAATATCTTCATTAACTGATCCTCCCCCCTATACACTCTCCATTTTATACCATGGGATAACATTCTAGTATTGACACATCCTACCCATGAATTATGTACTTCCAGATTATCGAGCAGAAACAAAATTTCATGAACTAAAAACCTTCTTATGTTTCTCATAATTTATTATAACCTGGTCCACCAACAGAACAATTAACTTCAATTAGAATATGGTTTCCTAGGACATAATCTCATATTTTTTTCAATATTGAAAATCACTTTTCATAGCTTTCTCATACCCTACCTATTATAGAGAATGACACTACAAATATGTAAAGCATGAAGTAAATTCCATCATAGTGAAATTCCCATATTCCATCCTTATGAACTCAGCTATTGTCTCCTTCCTCACCTTCTCAAGATAAGACTACTCTAGAGAGAACTACCAAAAGAACATCAATAACAGATTTAATGAATAAAATATCTTGTAGAATTTATCTACTACTTCATTACCCAACATTGTATGTGCCTCAAGTTTCACATTGGGTGGTGCATCTCCATCCATAAAATCCAGTCATAAAATCAACAAGCTTCAATATAGGGTCATATTGATTAAATTCGAAACTCATAACTCGAGGACAATAATACCACTATATTAGGTTTATATAATGGAAAATAATAATATATTTCAACAATTATTTTCCCCAAACACATCCTCAAGGTCAAAATTGAGTCTCTAACATTACCCATAACCATCCAACATCTTTTTCATGTTTAAAAAGGGTAAAAAATTCATTATTCATGTTTCCCATTAGAAACCAATTTATTATTTTCATAAATCATTTAACAAACTTTCTCTATTTCAAATTTGAATCCCTTTTTCAATTCAACTTTTCACAACAAAAAATACATTTTAATTTTGACAATATACTCATAATCTCATTTTCTCATGCACTACTAAAATGATGCCTGTCACAGAATAACACTATATTCCATGAATGATTCATGTATAGATGAATATGGTATCATTGTTGCATATGATCCAAATATCAAATATCAACTTCAAAAATTTCATAACAAACTAATTACATTACCCAATGCGAAATAACATACAACTGTAATTGAAAATAAAATTTCAACAATCCCATAAAAATCACTTGGGGTTTCCTGCATACATTGGTTAGAAACTATCATGAATAGAATAATTAGCAAGGATAGACTCTTCTAATTCTCTAATCTAACTTTACAACATATTATGTAAAGACCCAACCTTGGGACCCGTGTCGTGACTACCCCAACCCCACCTCCCATAGGCCAGGGGCTGGCGACTAGCACCAAATGCGTAAATCCATATAACTGGGAAGACATTGCCTTTATGAAATGTAAACACACACACAAAATGAGTACAAGTGGAATTAAACACTATGTAAATCAATATAACATGTGTGCTGAAGGTACAAAGGGGGCTGGAAATACAATCCCAAAATTAATGTATAAGAAAAAGAAAAAACGATAGGAAGGTGTTAAGCTACTCATGGATTGTCCTCCGGTGTCCCTACCTGAAGGGTCGGTATAGATGGCCACCTCAGCTCTATACATTCGTCTGTCACCTCCGGGTACCATCTCGTCATGGTTTCCACCTCTGGGTACCCTCTTGTCGTCACGTCCAAGTTCGCGTACCGTCTTGTCGTGAAGTCCACCTCCGGGTACCGTCTCATCGTCACATCCACCTTTGGGCACCGTCTAGATCTACAAGCCTCAACCTCGATCAGTGATGTCCGTCGTCTGCATCCAACAAAACGTAGTGCGGGTGAAGCCCGTGCAGGGGTGAGCATACAATACTCAGTAGGGACCCCGAGACCCCCAAAGGTCTCCCTGAATCCACAAAGGATACACCACAATGAAAATATACAATCATGAAGTATCACCCAACACTACTTAGGTATATGCCCATACATATACCTAAGTCATTAAATCTAATTCAGCTCCAAATCACATGCTCAAGTACAATCCAGTCCACAAAGGATAGTACAACCGAATGCATAAAAAATCACAACTCAATCCACATAATAAATCACAACTCAATCCACATAGTAAAGCACAAACCAATCGACAAAGGAAAGCACAAACAATCCACGTAGGAAACAAGTCTATCATATCGATGATAATGATTCGAAGTCAGGACTCAGCTGACACCGGTATACATAATTTGTAAAGAAGAAGGAGATGATCATATGTAGTTACTAATTCATCAATATGGGACCCACATAGGATACTAGACCAGCTAAGTTGTCGGACCCACATAGGATACTAGTACAAATTCTCTGTCGGACCCACATATGATACAACAACAGAGGTCAATACTGTCGGACCCACGTTGGATACAAGTACAGTAGTCATCTCCACCGATCCCAGGGAGGATTCTAGTACGGTTGTTGTTGTCATCGAACCCATGGAGGATTGCAGTACAAAAGTCTTCACAGTCGAACCCAGGGAGGATTCCAGTACGATTGTCATCGTCGTCGAACCCACAAAGGATTCAATTACGAATGCCTTCACCGTCGAACCCAGGGAGGATTCCAGTACATTTTTCATAATCATCGAAGCCACATAGGATTCTAGTTTGAAATTATTCACCGTCTAACCCATGGAGTATTCTAGTACAATTTTCATCGTCGTTGAAGCCAACTCTAGGGTTCCCGCACACAGCATGCTCGTTTCCGGGAGGGTCCGCTCCACGAGCCAAGAGGTCGATACATCAAATGACACGTAATCCGGTGTTGATGTATACCAAACATCTACCTTATCAATAGGAACTCAACTTGATAGACGATGCATCAATCAGACGCCCAGTCAGAGAGTTATTGGCTTTTTTGTTCCAGGGGCCTGGTTTGTTTTTAAGTCAAAACCAACATGACCGCACTCCAATTGCATCGAAAACTCGAGCGTAGTAATCCAAACGATCCATCTGAATAAGTGGAATACATCATAGATGACAACACGTCGATTGGACGTCCGGAGCCCAACTTATAAGCATTTCCGCTTAGAGGGCCTGGTTGGTTTCATGTTCGAACCGACCCGACCATACACAAAGTTCTCCGAAACCATGAGTGTAATATATCTCAACGACCGTCTTGATCTAAGGATCACATTTCAACTAATGGTGCATAGATCAGAGGTCTATATCCAATGTTATGGGAAATTGACCGAAGGTGGTCCGAAGTGGGGGTCTGGGCCCAGTCCGTCCTGACCCGAACCCCCATCGGGCCCGGTCCGGACCGGGTCGACCCGAATCGGGTCCGGGTCCGGCCCGGCCTGGTCCGCGTGACCCGCCCCAGCCCAGCCGGGGGGCGCGCTGGCTCGGCCAGCGGGCTGAGCTGGGGAGGGAGGACGCGATCCCCCCTTTGCCAGCAGACGCGACGTTGGGCGCCACGTCTCCCCCGGATCCCGCACGGCCGTGGGATCCATCCATTCCTCCGCCGTCGTCGCGACTCCTACCGACGGCACCCCGGGGAGCCGCCGCCTCCGAGCGGCCGGCTGGTGCCGTCCCCGCCTTCTTGCGGACCACTGGACATGCTCCGGTGGTCCGTTTTGCCCGCCGTTTGCGCATGCGGCTCTCCCGAGACCCGTAGATTACTGCAAATGATTTAAAACACCTTTTCGTCCAGCTTTGTCGTCACCCGTCAATCCTCACACCAATAAAAAATCTTCGGAGGGTTTTTGGGTCATGTTTTTTCGGCCCGCACCCTCCGTGTTAGGTGTTTTCAAATAGAAATCATTAAAAGACATGCTTTAGACGAGGGTATAAGTTTTTAAAGGTAAATTATTTAAACACCCTAAAATTTAAATACGCATGCACTAGGGGATAATTCACATATATACTTTATTTGAAAACCCCCTACATGGAAGAAGTCGTCGAATGAGGATCGTTGCGGAGAAACGGCGTCGCGGAGATACGACGTCGTGGAAGACGGTGTCGCGGGAAGAAGCTCCGAACGTCATCAGTGCACGCCGAGTGAAGGATGAGGCCTCTCGCATTCTTCTACGTGGGAATAAGGTGAAACGATGGTATTGATTTCTTTTTCGAAGCTTCAACGTTCATTGCGAGGAAGACAAAGTTCTTCAAGACCATTAGAGTTCCCTCCTTGATTCTACACAACGATTCCACCTCAACAAAATAATACCTTGTCTTATTTTATTCACACACATACATGCCAACATTAATTTGAAATTAAAAATGAATTCACAAAATTAATTAACATGCGTTATCTAATTATTTAGTAATTTTATTGGAATGTATTTAATGTGGAAGAAAAACTGCTTGAGTTGACATGACATTAAAACGGGGGAGCGGGTGAGTTACGAAATAAATTGCAAGAGGGTGGTTTAATGGAATTGAAGTGGTGGGGCTCGTGTGACCCCACTTCACTAATATCCTACCAAGTGGAGTTATGATGTAGTGGGTCCCACTCCAACTTCCATGCATAGGTTATATCCACTTAGAAAAGAAATAAAAAATTGTTGAACAAATTTTTATTTCGTTCTTCAGTCAACCCATTTATTTAATAACCTCACCCCAGCAAACAAACCATCATAAATGGTGTTCCTAAAAAATTACCGGCACTGTGGTTTAATTGGTGCCTTCAGATTTCGATTTCGACCACAGATTCAAAAGTTTGGAATACCCGCTCGTTTGTTCACTGAACGTACCCGAGCTAAACTTCGGAAATTGATTCCGAGCATAATGGGCCTTGGAATTAGGTCCCGTTAGAAACTGATTACTCATAAAATCCCAAATAAATTTAAATAAATTCTGTTGAAATTTACCGGTCATTACATTACTCCCACCTCAGGGCTTTATGTCTCTGTAATGATATATCACAAACTAGGGAAACAAATGAGGGTTCTGATGATGCATCTGAGCCTCCTGCTCCCAAGTGATCTCCTAGAGGTTCCCATGCTTCCATATGATGCGCACTAGAGGAATCGACCGCCCACGTAGGACCCGCTCCTGTCGATCCTCGATCTCCACCAGGACCTCTGAAAAAGTCTCTCCAACGTTAATGTACAGATCCCCATGGTCGATGATATGTTTCGGGTCGTGCACGTATCTCATCAGCAGAGATATGTGGAAGACATCGTGGACCCAGTGAAACTGAGGTTGTAGAGATAGGCGATAAGCCACCTTGCCTATCCTACTGAGAACCTGGAATGGTCCGATGAAGCGAATAGATAACTTGCCACCCCGACCAAAATTCTGTAATCCACATCGAGGTGAGACCCATAAGAAAACGTGGTCGCCATCCTCAAACTCCAGTGGTCTCCACCTCCTATCAGCATAAGACTTTTGTCGGCTCTGAGCTGTTCTCATCCACTACAGGATGACTTGGACCTTCTCTGGTCCTACAAGAGCTGCTAAGACTACTTCTTTGCCGATAAGAGAAATCTGGTCTCATCCCCTGGATGAACCACATTCTTTTCCTAATATTGTCAAGTCAATAGTTTTAAACTGGAACCTCTTAGTATCAACTACATAAATCATACAAGGAACAAAACGTCACAAGAACAAGTGTCTTTTATTACTACAGATCAGGGTACAAAGAAACATAACATCCAAAAAGCTAGAAGCGACATGAACAAAAGTCCCCACGTCTTGATCTAGTACCGCACTTGTCCATCTGCTCCCAGAGCTTCATTGTCGTAATCCTCAGCTGCCTATAGCGGAGCTCTCCCCTGTCCAACCGTTCCCTATGGTCGGGGTGTTCTTCATGGTTGTGGTGGTGGTGGGGCCTCAAAGCTTCACCAACCACCCGCTGCTCGGCCAGCTCCTCTGCCTCGTCGTCCTTCTCCCTACGGACCGCCATGGTCGAACCTCTACCTAGGAGGTCCCTCTACTGTCTTATACTCATCTGCAAGATGAGTCGGGTAATATCGAGCCATGTGACCCTGCCCGCCGCATGCGTAGAACAACCTACTCCTCGTGTAGCTGGATCTCCTTTATGTGCCCCTCACAACCGAATCATCATCATGAGATTGCCCATCTGATGGTCTGGCACGCTTGGACCTCTATGTCTCCTCTCTACTGCCAGCTACAGAAGACTCCGCTACGGGTCGTCCTGTGGAGGGTCTTGCCGCTGATGATTGCTCGGCAAGAAAACTCTCTACTAGAAGGGCTCTCTTTAACAGCCCTTCTTGTGTCAGAATGTTGAGGAAGATCATCGAAGCCCTGATCTCATGCCTCAGTCCCTGCTCGATGGTCCGGGCCCAGAAGAATGGGTCTCGTACCATATCTGTGGAGTAGAGAGAGAGATCAGTAAATCTTGCCGAGTACTGGGCCACGGTCATGCTGCCCTGCGACAGCTATAGTAACTCATTAATGCGCATCGCACGGAGGGTGGCTGGGATGAAATCTGAGTGGAAGAGGCACTCAAAGTTCGTCCAATGGAGTGATTCCTTGTCGTGCACCTGGAGTATTAGGCTCTACCATCTGTCTGCTGCCGCATGCAGGAGACTCACTGCAAGGATCACGATGAGTTCAACTGGTGTACCCACTTAACAGAAAACTCGAACAACAGCCTCCAGCCAATCCTCGGCTGCCTGAGTGTCCGTCTCCCTATAGAACATGGGCGGTCTCTAACGCTGGAACTCGTGTAGTGCACTAAGGTGACGTGCAATCTCAGCGACAGGGGCTGGTGGCATCAGTGGATCTATTGGTATAGGTACCGCTGGTTCCTCCGCTTAAAAAGGGCCATGTACTAGGGCCTCCTCTGTCGGTGTGCTCTCGTCTAATACGAAGCTTTGAACCCTTTCTGGCTACTGTTGTGGGGCCATCCTGAATAGAAATAGGTGCTCCACGGTCAAAACAATATACCTAGTGAGATGACAAAAAATAGTCACAAATAAAACTTTTTAAAAAGACATGCAATCGGTGTTTTCGTGCACTGAGATGGAAATCAGAAGTCAGGGTCCTAGTGCATGGATACGTCGGCCGCCGCACTAACACTAGACTCCCTGGACAGATAACCACACTCAATACCTTTAACACTATTTCATCACATAGTAGAATGATCAATGTTATGAGATCTTCGGTAGAACCGAACTCGTATGATTCCATTTTGTCATGACCCGTCCTCGAGACCCGTGTAGTGACTACCCCAAGCCCGCCTCCAATAGGCCAGGGGCTGATGACTAGCACCAAAGTCGTAAATCTATATAACAGGGAAGGCATTTCCTTTATGAAACGTAAACACACAGACAACCAGAGTACACGAGGAAGAAACACTATGTAAATCAATATAACAAGTGTGCTGAAAGTAAAAAGGGTGCTGGAAATACAAGCCCAATAGTAATGTACAAGAAAAAGAAAACATGGCAGGAAGGTTTCAAGCTGCTCCAGGATCATCCTCCGGAGTCCCTATCTTAAGGGTACGTACAGATGGCCACCTCATCTCTTTACGTCCGTCTATCACCTCCAGGTACCGTCTCGTCATGGAGTCCACCGCTGGATACCCTCTCGTCGTCACATCTACCTTCGGGTACCGTATCATCTTGCAGTCCACCTCCGAGTAGCATCTCGTCATCATGTCCACCTCCAGGTACTGTGTATCTCTACAAGCCTCAACCTCGATCAGTGATGCCTGTCGTCTGCATCCAACACAATGTAGTGAAGGAGAATCCCATGCAGGGGTGAGTATACGATACTTAGTAGGGACCCCGAGACCACCGAAGGTCTTCCTGAATCCACAGAGGATACACCACAAAGAAAATATACAATCACGAAGTATCCCCCAACACTACATAGGTATATGCCCATACATATACCCAAGTCATTTAATCCAGTTCAGCTCCATCTCACGAGCTCATGTACAATCTATTCCACACAGGATAGTACAACCTAATCCACAAAGGAAAGCACAACTCAATCCAAAATGGAAAGCAAAACACAATCCACAAAGGAAAGCACAACCCAATCCACAATGGAAAGCACAACCAATCCACGTAGTAAATAAGTCAATCATATCGAAGATAATGATTGGATGTCAAGACTCAGCTCACACATGTATACATAATTTTTAAAGCAAATGGATATGATCAGATGTAGTTACTGATTCATCTAGTTGGGACCCACATAGGATACTAGACCAGCTAAATTGTCGGACCCATGTAGGATACTAGCCCAGCTTCTCTGTCGGACCCATGTAGGATACTACAACAGAGGTCAATAATGTCAGACCCACGTAGGTTAAAAGTATAGCAGTTGTCACCAATGAACCCACAGAGGATTCCAGTACGGTTGTAGTTGTCTTCGAACCCACGGAGGATTCCAGTACGAATGTCTTCACCGTCGAACCCATGGAGGATTCCAGTACGGTTGTTATCATCGTCGAACCCACGGAGGATTCATGTACGAAAGTATTCACCGTTTAACCCATAGAGGATTCTAGTAAAGTTGTCATCGTCGTCAATCCCATGGAGGATTCCTGTACGAAAGTCTTCACCGTCGAAACCACGAAGGATTTCAGTAAGGTTGTCATCGTCGTCGAAGCCAGCACTAGGGTTCCTACACACAACATGCTCGTTTCCGCGAGGGTCTGCTCCATGATCCAAAGGATCGATACATAAACTGACACGTAGTTTGGAGTTGATGTATCCCAAACATCAGCCTCATCGATAGGAACTCAACGTCACAGACGAAGCATCAATCGGACGCCCGGTCTGAGAGTTATTAGCTTTTTTGTTCCAGTTCCCCGTTTGGTTTTTAAGTCAAAACCATCCTGACCGCACTCCAACTGCATCCAAACCTCATGTGGAGTAAGCCAAAAGGTCCGTATCACTAAGAGGAATCCAACATAGCCAACGACACATCGATCAGATGTCCAGAGCTCATGTTATAAGCGTTTCTGCTCCGAGGGCCCGATTGGTTTCGTGTTCGAACCAACCCGGCCATACCCAAAGTTCTACTAAACCCTAAGTGTAATATACTGAAACGACCGTCTCGATCCAAGGATCACATCGCAACTGACAGTGCATCAATTTGAGTTCCATAGTCCATGTTATGGGAAATTGGCCAAAGGTGGTCTGAAGTGGGGGTCTGGGCCCGGTCTGTCCTTGCACAACCCCCACCGAGGCCGGTCCGGACCGGGTTGACCTGAACTGGGTCAGGTCTGGCCCGGCCCGGCCGGCCGCGGCCCGGCCTAGTCCACGCGACCCGCCCCGGTCCTTCCAGGGAGCGCGCGGGCTCGGCCAGCGGGCCGAGCTGGGGGGGAGGACGCGGTCCCCCCTTTGCCAGCGGACACGACGCTGGGTGTCACGTCTCCTCCAGATCCCACACAGCCGCGTGATTCGCCCATTCCGTCACCACTGCGGCACGCCAGAAATGCCTTCTGCGGACCACCGGATGCACTCTGGTGGTCCGTTTTGCCCGCCGTCTGCGCCTGCGGCTCTCCTGAGACACATAGATTACTACAAAGGGTTCAAAATGCCTTTGAGTCCTACATCATCATCGACCATTGATCCGTACACCAAAAAAAAATTATGGATGGTTTTCGGGTTGTGTTTGTTCGGCCTGCACCCTCCACGTTAGGTGTTTTCAAATGGAAATCATTAAAAGACATGCTTTAGACGAGTGTATAATTTATTCAAGGTAAATTATTAAAACACCCTAAAATTAAAATACGCATGTAGGAGGGGATAATTCCCATATACAATGTATACGAAAACCCCATACATAGAAGAAGTCGTCGAACAAGGATCATCACGGAGAAACAGTGTCGCATAGAAACAACATTGTCGAAGATGGCGTCGTGGAAAGACGCTTCATACGTCATTGGTGCATGCCCAGTGAAGGTTGCGTTGTCTCGCTTTCTTCGACGTGGGAAGAAGGTGAAAAGATGGTATTGTGTTCTTCGTCGAAGCTTTGGCATTCATTGCGAGGAAGACGAAGTTCTTCAAGACCGCGAGAGTTCTCTCCTTATTTCCATACAACGAATCCCCCATAATATAATTAGACCATGTGTTATTTTATACAAACTCATACGTTCCAACAATAATTTGAAATTCAAAATGAATTCACCAAATTAATTAACACGCGTTATCTAATTAATTAGGCATTTTATTGGCATGTAATGAATGTGGAAGAAAAATTGCTTGAGTTGACATGACATTAAAACGGGGGAGCGGGTGAGTTACGAAGTAAATTTCCAGAGGGTGGTTTAATGGAATTGAAGGGGTGGGGCTCATGTGGGCCCCACATCACTAATATCCAACCAAATGGATTTAGGATGTAGTGAGTCTCACTCTAACATCCATGCATAGGTTATATATACATAGAAAAGAAATAAAAAATTGTTGCACAAATTTTTATTTCATTCTTCAGTCAACCGATTTATTTAATAACCTCACTCAAGAAAACGCAACTTCAGAAAAGGGGTTCCTAAGAAATTACTGGCGATGCGGTTTCATTGGTGCCCTTGAATTTTGATTCCGAGCACCACATCAGATGTTAGAAAAACTTTCCCATTCGTTCATTGAACGTACCCGAGCTAAACTTCAGAAATTGATTCCGGGCACACCGGGCCTCGGAATCAGGTGCCGTCAGAAACTGCATAATCATAAAATCCCAAAGAAAATTTAAAAAAAATCCCTTTAAATTTACGTTTCATTACATAGTATAAAAAATTTAATTAAAGTAATAATTAGATTTTATACCTGTTAATATCATCTCGAACCAAACCCTAAATACTAGTTCCTTGAGCCACACTGCAACCTAACCTCCAACCCGCATCACCATATACTAGTGGATTCTAACTAGCAAAAATGGACTAAAATTGATTATTTGGTGACTATACCATCTTTATCTAATTAATAATCCTTTAGAAATAAATAAATAGTATTCAAATGATATAACCAAAACCATAAAAACCAATATCATATGAGAAAAAACTACAGTAAATCCACTATAAAAATCTAAATAGTAGATATATCATATCATTTATATGCACATGTCAAAGTGAAAATCCAAAATAAAAGGACAATATCAACACCCAAGAATGTCTAAATCCAATACTAGTCCACTCGTCCATTCTTCATCCCATATTATCCTTAAACACATGGATCTTCCCCTTAACCTATAACGCACCCATAAAATCTATTCAGTTACGGATCTTGCTTCCAATATAGGGTGTGAGAACAACATTGTAGGACAACACCAACAGTGTCAAAAACATTATCCATTCAAAACAGTGTATTAAATTCAATATAAAATAATTGAAAATGCATAATTACAAAGTTATCACATTTATTATTCTTTTAATTCTCCTCAAAAAAACATTAGATTCCCAAGGACAATGAAACCCTCATTACGTACTTCAACCCTTGATGGAGTCTAAACTATACCAATGGAATATCATATAATTTAATTCTATTTTTAAAACTCATCATCCCAATTAATATCAAACCATATACCCGAACTCCATTACTACTATTCATCATCACAATTCATATCATATCCAATTTGAACCATAGTCTAATAGAAAATGATGGGAGTAGAACGTCCTGCATAACACCCCTTGGGTATTTGGAGCCTCAGTCCGTATCCTATACTTCAATTTCACTATTGTATTTTGATATGGTAGACCATGTCTCCCGCATGAATTTTTATATTAATGAATACAATATTTTTTATAAATAGCAGACCCTACCCTATAAAAGAATATTAACAATCACATGTATCTCAATTTCAATATTTATATCTATTGGAATTTGAAGAATCAGAATATTTCCCTAATATAAATATCATACAATCAAAATTTCAAAATTACATATGTATCCCAAAATCATAGGTACCAAATAATCCTATTAATTAATTCATAGATTAATTAAACAAATAAATTCCTTTAATTAATTAACTAATAATTAATTACATCAATCCCATTAATTAATTATATAATTAATTAATTACATTAATTACATTATTTAATTCAATAAATAATTATTCCAATTAATGAAATTTCATAATCACAAAAATATATATTAATTAATTAAAAAATTCATTAATCAAAATCAACATTCCCAATATCATAAAAATTATTTAAAAAACTTATAATTCCAATTCGATCAATTTCATAAACTCAACAATCTCAACTAATTAATAAAAAATTTAATAAATCAAACTCTTTATTCCCAATATACCAAAAATTAATTAAACAATTATATTTTCCAATTTTATCAATTTCATAAACACAACAATATATATTAATTAATTCAATAATTAATTAATCAATCTCAACATTCCAAATTTCCAATTAATTAATTTAAGAATTAATTATACAAATTTGATCAATTTATTAAACATAAAACCTCTATTAATTGATTCAACAATTATTTAAACAAAAATAACTAATCTAAATATCCCATGGTTCAAAATCCTCAATTAAATAATTTACCAAATTTATTAATCCATTTTAAAAATATCAATCTAAAATAATGAAATAGAAATTATAAAATTACATCAATATAAATGAAACCAATGCTTTGGTATTTCAATAATAGACCACATACCATTATTTTTTGATGAGTGCTCACCTAATAGAAATCCCCAATTAGAAACAGATAGGTCAAACTGACAATAAAGAACATGACCAATATTTTAAACCAAGGTCCAAAATCTAAAAAAACTAAATATCTAAAAGCCATATATCTATATCTATATAGAGAAGTGGATAAAAACCCACCATGAATTAGGGAAGAGGAGTGGGATATAGATATATAATGATCTAATGATAAATAAAATTCATACATAGAGAGGTGCATATCAAAACATTTGACCTTTGATTCTCAATTAGTGGAGGTATGGAGGGATTGAAATCCATCTGAGAGCCTCTGAAATTTGAAGGAATATGTTTACGTTCGATTATGGGTTATTAGGAATTATTAATAGTGGGTTTTGAATTTTAAAAATAAAAATTTGGGTAACTAAAAAACTCATGCATCGTTTTTTGGGCAGGGGACCATGGTTTTCTAAATGGTGTGCCTTAACTATGCACCACCTCAATGGAGGGCATGGTTTCTCGTAAGAGGGTGAATGGTTTAAAAAACATTTCTCTATACAATGACTCCCATATGTTTTTTTTCCATGGTTTTCATGAGCATGTAACGTGATTTGGGAAAACCATCTACCAACCATGTATTGCAAAATATCCTACCAAAATTCTCAAATTTTAACAAAAAATCATCCAATATAAAACTCAAAAAATAAATTCTGAACTAAAGAAAAAAACATACCTAAAAATAAGCTTGAGACAGCTCCAAAATAGGTGAGAATCTTTCAACACACCAAGACTACTATCTTTATCAATATTTAGGATGATATATCACACGTCCAAGATGTTATGATATATGTATGGGATATTGTTTGAGGTACCACTTTCAATCATTTATGGTCATTATCTATGGTTTACCACTATATTTAGTCAAGGTATTATCATTTCAATAAAAATATTGTTGAAATTTCACACGTTCTATAAACCATCAATAGATGATCTATTTGAAAGTGTTATTCAGAATCATAAATTCGTTGTGAGTGATTTCTAAATATATATTTATAGAGGCTTGGATTATCAAATATCCTTTATTGATTTTACATATATAATGAAATTCACCTATTATTATGTTCTATATATGAATATATGAATAAATTCAATATAATTGGATGAATCTAGAAAAATGGGGTCTGATGAGACTCAAAATATTACTTGATATTATAGTTAAGGTTTTTAACATTAAATACAACATTAAAAGGGTAGAAATTCAAAATAAGATATATTTTTAAAATAATATAACTATAATGGTTTTTGATTTTGAAGAAAATATATTCCTTAATAGTTCATCGTGATCGATATTCATGAGGTTTTTATTGAAGGAATAGATCAGAACTATATATATTGCCCATAAGAGTTGTGGGGTTGTAGATTATTAACTATAACTACAATTAAACAGGTACCATATGGCTGATTTGTTCCCTATATCTCTCCAGGTGAGGAACATACATGATCCAACGCATTTATTGAATCTGTAAGAGGGTGTAATGGAGAAAATCCACTGTTATATATTTAAGATGATAAATATCTTCGACTATATTGAAAATAAAATAAACAATCGGAATACTAATCTCTAAAATGAAATTTTAAAAAAAAATATTTATTAATTGGAAACATGGGTACATTATTATTATAGTAAAATGATGAACCATTTCCTACTATTGTCCAATGATATGATTTCAAATTTCATGGATAAAATTTCTAAAGGGTAAATTATTTTAGAACCTAGTCATTTCTATTTGAATTCAGTGTTTTTAATATAAATGTGATGCATAGTTAGTTATAAGGTATAATATAAAAAAATCATGTACAATTTAACCACACACTATGTTATTCCGTAAATATTTAAAGATAAATATAAATGGTAAAAACAAAAATTAAAATTAATAATACTACAATGGGATAATATAAAATAAAATAAATATATTCAGAATATTTATCAAGACTCCATTTCTGTAAAATATCACACGTGAGAATAACAATTTATAATGGGAAATATTATAAATGATTTTGAAATTTCTAATGGGTATAGAAAAATTTGAGATAAAAAATTTTTAATCATGATTAAACAAAATAGTAGTTATTTTTATAAATCATAAATACAACAGGACCATTTGAATAAAAACCCATTTGATTGATAATGTTACTATTGCAATAGTAACATCACCATTAATATAGTATCATGAATCTTGAAATAGTAAAATAACATATAAGTAGTAGTTAAAAATTTAACATGTGTATATATAAGTATTTTAAAAATATAAAATAAATATTCTAAAAATTCCACTCATAGAGAGTGTAAGTGTACATTTTAAAAATGTGCATATAATGTATTTGGTAAAATCTATAATTTATATGGTAATATCTAAATATTAAAATTACCATGGTTTAATATTATTTATAAAAATATATTAATTTCTATAATGAATGCACCAAAATATTTTAACATTTATTGTCTTTTGTAAATTTAAAGGCATCTATTTTTAAATGAATAATTACAATTTATGATTTAAAATTGTTTATCTTTTAAGACGTGATATTAAATTAAAAATGAAAAATTAAAATGGAAAATAATTTTTTCAACAAAAACATGATTTAATATGATGTGTTTTTCAACTAAAATTAATTCATATAGTTTAAAAAGATAAAGTATACTGCTATAAACTCTGTTTATCTCTCTATTCCATTTTTTAATATATATTAAAATATTTAGTATTTAAATGGATTATTTTTTTTAATATGTATATATATATATTTACCAACTATTCGTAGTCTTAATTAAATAAAATTCTAGAATTGTTGGTTTTGAAATAACATTTTATTCCATATATTAATTTAAAATACCCCCTATATCCTTTAAAAATTCCCCCCACTCACTAACCATGAAAAATCACATTCCAAAGACATATTCCTTCCAAATATAAAAATAATAATAACTTTCATTAATCCATACAAGATACATAATGTCTTTTTTCTTACTCAAATCCATAAGGTCATTACTCTCATAATAATGCAGTATGTATCAATGAAAATGTAACTCCTCCATCATCTAAATTTCATTTTTCTCATCGTATTCTTATATTGTCTTTTAATTTCATAATAATAATAAATAAAATAAATAAAATGTATATAGTATTATATCATTTTATTATAATAAAATATTAATCAAATATACATATGTGTTTGTGTGTGTGTATTCTATAACAATTCCTTCCATGTCTCATTGATTGTCAGTTTACCCACCCATGAAGATGTTACAATTTTTTACATGATTTATGAATATTTTGTTTAAGTTTTATGTTTATATTATTTTTTACAATAATTAATAATAATTTTAATCAATATATAAAATATTCAACTCTCTTCTTTTTTCTCAAAGTCCCTTTCATAATCGGTTTGTTTATTATAATGATATTGATAATTAATTACTAATCACGAAATTCAATGATGGTTTAGGTAACTTATTTAGAATCAATTGTTATATATTTTAATATGATTATCTTAATTTTGGGATATTTTTTCCAAATAATTAATAAATATTTACTAAAAAATGTAATAATAAACAAATAGACCAATTCAGACAAGTATGTCCTCAAACCATTATTGCTCTAATGGAAGTTAACAAATAAATTAAAAATATTATGATTATAAAAAATTATATATATATATATATATATTATTATATTTGTGTTTTATTGCACATAATTATTTATATTGGTGTGAAAAACTGCATGAAAAAATGGAACCTAAGGTTTGAGGACTCCCGACTAGTAAATTTTTTTCGGGTTTACTTTCTCTTTCTATCTGTTTTTTCCTATGATTATTCTAAATAAATCTAAATGAAGCCTACAGAATTTAAAATTTATTATACTACCAAAATATATAAATTATATTAATAAATATATTTTATGTATAATTATTATGTATTCTACAATCTGAAATAAATTTTTATTCTACATTGTTTTTCAATGTATATAATAAGGTTATGATATTCCTTTAAAAAAATATATACATTTTATAAATAAATTATTTTTTGAGTCGTTAATGGTATTATTTAAAAATTGAATTTAAAATTTTAAAAAATAAATATGATTTATCTGAATTCATATTTATTTTTATCATGTAAAAAATTTCATTGGGTGTAATTTTTGGATTTTCTTATGCGTGTTAGTTTTTTATGAATAGTTAAAAAATACAGATTTTAAAATATAATAACTTTTTATAAATAAGAATTAAAAGTTACTAAAACATTTTAAAAAAATTTACATTAAAAAATTAATTTATTATACTCAAAATATCAACCATGGAAAATAAATAAAAAATCTCAGAAATATAAAATCATTTATCTGTGTTGACACAGTGCCTACACAACCTTTGGAAAGAAAACATTTGTGGTTTTAAGATAATATTTTGAATTAGATACATCCAATATCAATGTAAATGATATATATAATAAATCATAAATTATATTTAGGCATATTTTTTATTTTTTTCTTCTATAATCGGTTATGTATCAAATTCTTATGTAGAGATTACACAATGAGAGAAAGGTAAAATTTATAATTTAAAAAGGTTATCATGTGAAGAATGAAAATTTAGAGGATAATATGTATGGTTTAATATGACTATATTTAATAATAAGAAAATAAATATAAGTTATTAATTTAAAATTAATATTAAATAAGAGAATTATTATTTGAAAATCATTCACAACATTGATGTAGTGTTTATGAAACTAGTTGAAAATCCATAGTAAATGGATTTATAAATATTAAAAGTGAGATATATGTGGATGAACTAGTTCAATTAACAATTATTATGGATAAAAATAATATTTAATTATTTATTTTTATGTTTAAATTATAATATCATTTTAATTTGTGTTTTCTTAAATTCAAATAATGAAAATAACATAAAAAATGATATTAAAACGTGTTTAATGATTAATAATAATTTATTATTTGTTAAAAAACATTATTTATCTTCAGATATTTGGTTTGGGTAATTTTTTGTAACCTAATGCAGTTTTACTTTTTGGAAAACATATTTTTAATTACTTTCATTTCCATTAAACATTGATTATTAGTGAAAATACAATGAATGTATTTATTTTACATATAGTATCATTATCACCTTTCCCAATCATATATATTGTCTCATTTCATCTATAAATTAATCCAAAATACCTCTATAAACTAAACATTACACATTAATAATGTTATATACTTTCCAAAATCTCTTTATTTATAAAATTTGGAATCAATCCAGACGAGGTGGTACAATGAGTGACATAACTATTTCTAAGCATCTTTAACTTTTCTTATTTATGAATCATTCCCTTAAAATGTTTTAAAAATTCCGTAATATTTATACCATTATTACATTTATATTTTAATAGTATATTTTTATACATTTTTTAGGAATATAATCTAATAACTCTCAATATTTTCATTTCCAATGTTATTACGATGTTAAAATACGTGTTTTTCAAAAATTATGTCTTTTTTGATCTATTATCCTATTTCCCTTTTAATAAAATCATGTAATCATTAAGGGTGACCATAAAAAACTAAATTGTTTATTTCATAATTTTTTTTATATAACAAAAATATATTTTGGGTTTATGGTTTTTAAAAATCTTTTCAATACATTTCACACCGTGGTTGTTTTATGTTTGTTGTTTTCTTAAAATTATATATTCCATGAATATTATTAAATTTTTATTTTATTATTTATTAAATAAACAATTATCATTTAATATAATGGTTATTATTCTATAATTTTATGTTATTGATAAAAATATTGAAATCAATGGAAAATAAAACAAATCATTTTTAACGATAAAAGTATATTTTTAATTAATATTCTATGAATGAATATTATTTTAAGAAAAACATAACATCATATATTTTTCAATGATATAGAAATAATCCCTAAAATCATATTCATATTATGGAACACATTGAGAAATTTTATTTTATAATTACCATTATACTGTTAAATTTTTTTATTTTATGAAACATATGATCTGATAAAAAGATATATAATCCAAAACAATTAATTAAATATATGAAACATTATAATAGCAGATTTTAAAGGATTAATAATAAGGTTATGAACAATAAAATGGTTTATAATAATGTTAATATTTAAAATAATTTTATTATTCCAGATGTTATAGGATATATGAGGCAAGTTGAGACGTGAGGTAAGGAATATATATTTTAAACCATTACCAGAAATGTTTTAAATTTTTCCTATAATAGTTATATATTTTACATAATTTTTATTATATTATATTAAAATGATTATTATAATTACTTATATGAGTAATTATGGCCATTTTATATTTTCTTTTGCTTTCAATAAAAATGAATTAAAAAAAGTTTATATTGATAATTTTTTCGCAGGTCATTCATTAAAAATGTGAGGAAACAATATCAATTTCATATTTTCACACAGTAAGTAATTTTAAAGAATATATAAATATTTTTCAGAAAAATTATTCCCATAAATTATTTCACGATATATAATTTATATTCCCATTTCATTTTGATTTATTTATTTTTAACAATATCAAAATAATTATTATTTATTATTTATTATTTGAAAAAATTCCTAATTATTCATAATATTGTATATTTAGATATAAATTAAATCTTAATAAATATTTGTTTAACCCATTTATGGTATCATAATATTTTTATGTGTTAACTTTTAATTCTGTATCTATGGGTTTAAAACTATATTTTTATGAATTTTATGGTAAAATAAAATTTCATGTATGTTATTTTAATGTTATGGTTGTTTTCCATGAT
The DNA here is from genome assembly GCA_963277665.1 of Viscum album. Taxonomy (NCBI): domain Eukaryota; kingdom Viridiplantae; phylum Streptophyta; class Magnoliopsida; order Santalales; family Viscaceae; genus Viscum; species Viscum album. Next base: position 2,014,703,350 of record OY728136.1, on the reverse strand, counting down.
ATATGATGATGAGTGGGTCCAATATAACATTTTAATGAATAAGGTAAGGATTTATTCTCCAAAATAGATTTTTTCTTGAGATAATAAATAGGTTATTCCCAAATAAGGGTGATTTTAAGCATGATTGAAACGGTGATTAATAATATGATATCCCATGTAAAATTTTTGAATACACCATTTCCATTACAATTGAATAAAATGTTTTTTTATTGAATGTTCTGAGAAATATAGATGATTTCATGTTTGACATGTTTATATTGTTTCAAAATATGAAATAACAATTTTTAACAAAAATTTGTTTTAAGGGTCTCCAAGTGTTTTTTTCTTATTGGACATGGTTTAATTTAACTATATATTGAGATTTATTTTCTTATCCCATATTTTACACTGATTTTGAAGGGTTTATAAATTATTATTGCAAATAAATATGTGATTTTATTGTTGTGATTAATTTTTTACATTAATTAACGTATACCAATTTCTGATCACTTTATGTAGACAAAAATACTACATTGAATGGAAGGGTTGTTTTTTTATTTCATGGGGTTTTATAATCCACTAAAACTATAAACCTAGAAAGATATTGGAATTTATGTATGAAAATATTTCTTACAAATCATGCAATTAATTAATAGTTATGTTATGTAATGTACAATTTTTATCCAAACTAGTTTAAAATACCATTTGGGAATAAGATGATGGAAATGAAATAAATTAATGGAAATTTAGTAATGATAAAAGGGATTTTATCAGTTTAAATCAATACTTTATATTATCATGCGATTTTTTGGTAATTATATGGGTTTCTAACATTTATTATCATATATATGTCTATTTTAGAATGGTAATTGATATAGTTAAAATATTCAATTATGTATGAATGGGGCAATAAGTAAATATCCTTCCAAATAAACAACATATAATTGTTGGATTTAGAGTTGAGTTTTTTTCTAATGTTTATCTCTATTATAACATTCTATATATCGGAATACTCATGGATGAGAGAAACTAAAATTTACATATATATTTATGTCAATATTAAAGAATTTAATGGTCTAAAATTCAATTACATTTTGTAGAACCAAATACCTTGTGATATTTTTATGATTGATAAAGTATTTGGATATGATATTTGAGGTTTTTTTATATTAAAACAATCATAAGGTAATTTTATTATTATATTAAGGACGGTTAATGAGATGGATATTTGTATCTAATAAATAATTGCATGGATTGTAATGAGATTAATAAATTTTATTATATTTTGTATAAAGAAATTTTCTAGGAAAAATTATACCTAATATTATTTTGAATTGAATGGAATAGAAGATTCTATATTAGAAGGAAAAGGAAAAGGAATTGGATGATTCTTATGAAAAATATTTTACTATATTTTCAATTTATGATTCAATTGTTTTATCATTTAGAATAAAAATTATGTATTATACTTATCTATTGATCAAATTTTATGAAGGTACATATTAAATCTGGAATTTGGAAGTTATACAAGAATTTTTTGATAGAAAAAAATGTTTTTAATATATTTTTTTTATTTATATTTGTCATAATACTTGTTGGAGAACAAGTGATCTTGTTAGAATGTTGTGGGATAAACCTATAAGGAAGTCAAGAGTAAATGGAATTTAATATCCCGCATTTCTAAATGTGGTAGAAAAAATCCATGGGAGTACTTGAGAGATATATAAATTGTTATCTCTGTGGTAAAGTTGGATATATGGCTCAAGATTTTCATGAAAAGGAAAATAATTAGACAAATGAGGTTTAGTTAGATGTAGATGTTTTAATTATAAAGATATTGGACACTATTAAAATGATTGTGAAAATTTTTGTTTCAAACGAGGAAAACATTGATATTGTAAATCAAAAGGTGTAAAAATTCATTTTCTATTCCTATGGTAGATACCTTTAGTTCAAAAGAATTAGTCTGTGGTACATTTTTAAGTCAACTTATAAAAATATATTATATCAATTAGAAACTACGAAATCATTTATGATTGATTAATATAATCATAAATAGAAATATAATCTTAATAAATTGAAATTATACATTTATTTGTGACTCTTAGTGAATGTATTAAAGAAACACATATATATAAGAATATTATTATAATTATCAAAGGAATTTTTTTTAATTATATTATTACCATACCAATGATTTAGTTTGTTGTATATTTGGTATGTATTAGTGTTTTGGTTATCTTGATATCATATATTGATGGTAAAATAAATTTATATTTAATATCCAGAACCAGCTTCATTTTGAATTTAATAACAAGGTAATACTAGTGGTAATATATAATGAATATAATGAATTGTTAACTGCTTGATGTGAATGATATATTGACGATTTTGATAAAAAAGAATATTCTCAAAATTAATTTTTCTCTATTACTAAATGATTATTTGGATTTATTTAGTTATTATTTTATTTGGGTTATTATGGATATGTATGTTGAATTTACTATTGATAAATATAATGATGATTAAAAAATTTCAAAACCTCCTTAACTAATGGAATCATTAAAGCTGTTGAAATTGAAAATAAATTTATAATAATTCTTTGATAAGGGTTTCTTTTTCCTAAAACGTCACCATATGGTGATTATATTATATTTTTTATGAATAGATATGGCTTCATGAGCCTTTTTCACTAATTACAGAGAAATCAATAATATTATTTTCTTACAATACACCCATAATAGAACATATTATGAGTGATATTGCATTATTGGACTTTATATGATCCTCATTTACCTGCATTGGAATATTTCATAGTTTGGAATCCATCACCACTATTGTTTATTATATAAAATCCTAGATTGAAATGGGATGATGGGATATATACTCCTCCATCCACTAATTAATCTATAATGATTATTTCCTAGTCTAGTTTACACATTAAAATCTATATAATTTTAATGATTTTGATTCATAGAATCATCTTCATGTGGACAATAGTTAATTATAAAAAATGAAAACATTAAATGGAAACAACATGTGGTTACAACTAATGAGGATATTGGGTATGTTGGGAATTATTAAAATTATTCCCTCATTTTCAAATATAAGGTAATTTTATGCTCTGAATATAATGAATATAAATTAAAAAACTGAAGGCGTAATGTGATATCAATGAGGCAACTTATTTATAATTTTAATGTCAAACAAGGTTCATCAACATGGGAATCATGTTTCAATTAAAAATAAAATTATATATTTGAGGTGTCTAATTCTCATTTTTCCTTGAAAATCATGCTAGTCGCATAAGGAATATTTCAGTCTTCGCATAGGGAATATTTTTTTAATCACAAAGGTTAAGAGCATTGGGTCATCACATTAAGAATGAGAGAATTTATCCCATATACATTGTGTATTCTTATTATGATTATAAAAAATGGAACATCATGTTCATAAAATGAGGTAGCATATCAGGATCATCACTATAGTACAGGGAGAATATTTTATATTCTGAACATATTATCTTCTTAATATAATCACATATTATTTTTGATATAATGAATTAGGCAGGGGTAAATATATTAGTGTTTTGTGAAGGCCCCATAAATTTTATGTTTTTTAAAGGGACACTGCCAATACAGTCAAATCATAGTATACTAGGAACATGTTTTAATTCAAGTGAGGTTTCACAAGGATTAAATTATAGTAGTATGATCATATATTTAATGTCTTATAGAGGGACACATCACATATAAGTTAAGTAAAAACTGGGTAAAGCACATGTTAACATCTTTTAGAGACTCTAAAATCCCAAGTATATTGGATTTATGTAAGGAGGTTCAATATAATCTAAAAATATGATTAGGATGGAATATATTTAACCCTTACAAAAAGATTACCTAGAGTTGGGAATCTTATTTTTTTAATGATAATGTAACCTCCATCTCTCCACAAATTATGGAAATAACGTGGTTTGGATATAAATATTGAACCCCATTGATGTGTCCTATGTAGATTGATGGAAGGTGTGGTTCAAAACCCATGTACATTTGTTACATTATATATTATTGACTGATTAGACATTACCATGAAGTTTTTCAATATTTGGTAAAATAAATTATATTTTAATGGGGAGAAAATAAGAGATAGTTTGGGGATTATGGATATAAGATACCCATATGATAGATAAATAATTTATTTTTCTTCTCAATAGGCTTCTCACACACATCCCATGATCCATTGGATGCTTATCTAATATAGAAACCAATTTTTATTATAAAGGGTAAAACAATAATATAATATATTATCATAATTAAATTTTAATGCATTTTAACATCATGTTATTAGGAAACAATGTTTTTTATTTTATAGTGTTTTAATTCATAATTTTTTACCATGGAAGGATTAATGAAAATAGGGTTGTTAGAATTATTCATTTCATGGATAAATGCTACTATAGGGTCGCTGAGGATGTGGGGGATACTGTAATATGAAGAAAAATATGGTGGAAATCAACCCATTATTATCACATGTGGTAACACACAAACACATTTTATGGTGAATCACAAACTCAACAATAATTTAATATTATGTTAGTCACATTGGGTAGTCCTGTATATTAATTTTTTATATTGAGGATATTGAAATATTGTTTAATGTCGTATGACCTAGATATTAATTTTAAATACTTCGTACGCTTATAGATGAAAAAATAGGGTCATTATATATCAAAATTACCATTAAAAGTTAGGGTGATATGATATAATATCCATGAGTAATAAATGTTATTTTCAATGGATGTGTGTAAGGGTCATGTGTGTGGATAAACTTTGAGGTTCAGGGTAAATTAGAGTATTTGAGGATGGTGGATGAGAAATTTTAAAAACTGAGTTTTTGACATATAATTCAATAGTTGTGAAATTATATAGGTGTGTTATTTGATGTGTCTTGAGACCTAAGATGGGAATTGGTATCTCTAATAAATCATAGAGGCTTTTAGGTTGGAAATTGTGGTTATGGTAAAAATCAATAGAGGAACACAGTTAGTATACTTTTTTTCAAACCATGCTCTCAAACCATATGTATTGGTTTTTATAGGAATTAAAATTTTTTGAACCATATTAAGATATTAGGTAAAACATGAATAATTTATAGAATATTTTATTTTTATTTCACATCGGGTTTGTATGGTTTTTCAAACCATCTGTAATAACCATTTCAGATAATGTTTCCTAGATTTTTAGGTTTGCAGGGTGGGTGTATGATAATAAAAATTATGATTCCTAATCAAGAACATCATTAAATGTGAATAAATTTACCAATTCCACTATATGATAATTTATGATTTAGCCTCTTCTTTCTCCTACCCTTATCAATAACCCCTTCATGTAGTACCCACTTCCATCTCTATTGCATTGGTTGTTTCCATATAATTAGTTGTGTTATTTAGGGTTTTCTCATTCATATGAATGATTATAGTATTTACACTACACTTATTTGTCCATTTCATAATTTAAATTATTTTCATTTCATTTAATTCCATGTATTTCTAATATTCCAATTTTTCTCGTTGTTTGATGGGTTTTAGATTTCTCTCATTTTATACCAAACCAATAACCGATATTTTATGAGTTTTATTTACTAAGGATGAGGTATATAGTTCATTATATTCACCACATAGTAATGTTATTTGATGAGTGTTTTCATGATATTTTCAATCCAAATATGTCTCATCATAAATTTGATTACATTCTATATTTTAAATTTAGTTTGGATTTGTTGGATTCCCTTTATTTTGGGCCATAGAAAATTGAAAATTGTATTTCATTATCTAATGAACATAGTTGGGTTGTGAAAATGTATGAGTATCATCTGAAAAATGGTTTTCATTGTTATAAATGGAAAATTATTACTTAATTTTTTAATCAATCATTGTGAAACAAAATTTCAACTACCATCAATAAATGTCAATTGGGTTATACCTTAAAATTAGATATATTTATTTGAAATAATTGAACTGAAAAATGGATTTGACCCTTGAGATGATTCCAATATAATTAAAAATATATTGTAGGAAAATATGGAATAATATTAAAAATACATTTATTATAAATGTATATATGTTTATGTAATATTCTTATATAAATTAGAATGGTGTCCTATAACTATAAATTTGGTGGAAAACATATTAATTTGAGAAATATTATGTTTTTTATTTCACTGATATGATAGATAATGAGGTTTTTTAAATATATATCTAGTAAGAAACATAAAATATATTTTCATATATATATTTTTAAGGTATCCATAATAAATATTGTCATTCAAAAAAGATAATTATTTTTTGAGATGGCTTAATGAAAGAAGCTCTAATAATTGTTATGGTATTTTTATAGAATATTTTTCTTGTGTAAATGATTATAATGTGTGGAATTATTTGGGTGTAATCCATTACATTTTTTTCTTTACGTGAAATGGGTTAAATTATTTTATTGAACATGGAATTAACTATGGGACTCACTTGGATACTATTGGAGGAGCCTTAATGGATCCACAGATGTCTAAGTCTAAGGAAATCCATGATCTACCAGAGATTCATTACCAATTTATCACGTTGAATCCCTCAATAAAGTACAGTCATGGATTTAGTGGATAGAATTTATATTGAATGTTGTAGACTAATGTATTGGATTCCCTCAGGGGACCCTTGTTATTGTTGCAGGATGAACGCACAGAATTCAACATGGTTTTCTGACGCATAATTTTATAAGTGTAGACCAGGATTCCAATAAATCCTAATACACTACATGACTTGAACAAGTGGTTACCTTGATTTATATAGCACAAGTACAAGTTTTTTTCTTATGTATTCAGATAGATATTATCTAGAAGAATAAAATGTATTAATTCAACAGACTAAAGATGAATCATGGGATCAGAATGCTCGTTGGATCCCCCCATAGATTCCAATGTTTCATTCATGATTTTTTTACCATGGGTTCGTAGAATAGAAGCTGAAATTCCATAGTGTATATGATCGATTGAGACTCTATTATGATGGATGAAGCTATTATGGTCTAATGTTAGATGTTAAATTTCATTCTATGTTCAAAAAATTTAATTCATTAGTTGTATTATTAATTATTATTATTATTTATTTATCTATATCACTTCTTTATGTACTTTCAATTTAGACTAGTAATTTTTGGGATGTTATTTGTGGTAACCAACTGAATTTGAATGACACACCACTCTTTATTTCATGAAAATTGGGTACCCATGTGGAATACTATTGTGTTATAGTGATTGTCTTCGGGAAGAGCCTAATATGATTATTTATTGTGTTTTCAAGGCGTTCTAGGAGTGTGGATGTCAGGACTATGCAAGAATTTCTATAAGGATGTGGATTATTTTTTCAGTTTCTTATATATATGAGATCCTCCCAAAAAAATTTCATTATGGAAATTAGGTAATATATCATTATATATAAATTCAGAAATAACTATTTTGGGTCATTTCCATAAATTATTAGCAATTGTTTTATGGAATATCTTATTTGTTTACTATTATTTCAACTACATTGGTTACTCTAACCAGTTGGTATCATATCACCATAATAAACATATTTGTGCTCACCACTTTTCAAAATCCTCTAGTTTATGGGGAGGCGCTCTTGGGATAATTTGGTTCATTGAGATGGGGTACTGATTTAAAGGAATCTGAGTCGGGGTATTTCAGAATAGTATCAGAGAAATTTTTATTTTTTTCATAGTCATTTGGAATTGTATATAAGAGAATATGAGTTTATTTGAACATGGAAATATATGCGTTTATAGGGGTAATTAACCTATTAAATGGTGAAAACTGAAATTTTTATAGATGGTTTATGTGGTTTGTGGATTCCCATTATTACCATTGTATTTGATTTCCACCATGGGAGAGACAAAATGGTTGTGATGTTACATGTTCATGGGATTTATGACAACCAATATTTTAATGCCCATTCTTTCATGATATATTAAATAAATATACAATTAATAAAACCCTATAATAACATGAGGTCAAGTTTCTTTTGGTAATTAGGTAAACTGCATGATAACATAATATAGGGTTGAAACAACATTATCAAAAATCTACATAACATGATCTTAATTTCCATTCATCTTCCAAAAAAACAAGGGATAACATATAGATGTACATTAGAATGGGGTGAGATATAATGATAAGAAGGTATTAATCATATCATTATATAGGTCAAAGTAGTAGACGTGGGTTAAGAGTAATATCAGAACAACATAAGAGGGGTTAGAATCATAAACATGGACATCGATGGATGGTATAAGATGATTACAAAAAGGATAACAATGCAATGTGAAAACTACATAAACCATGAAATAAACAAAATATAATGATAACTATAAATAAAAAATCCCATGGTTTATACAGTCCCATCATCGATTATGATCATTTCATAATCCCATTCATAATATATCATCATACAAAAAAATAGTATAATTCATTGGAGGGTTACATCATTCCAGAACCACCCGTCACATTCATAACATGTACATGCATATGTGTTCCGCATATGATCAAACAATATAAGGTTGTATTTCACAACTATATATCCAATGATTAAGTATTTTGTATAAATGCATCTAATTACACAATCAAACAAGGGTATTTGTAACATGTTTTAAACTATAGAGTGGAAATAGGTATGGGTATTAACTTTAGAAAATTTTTTCATGGATTAATCATGGGATAATTTTGGCAGCATAACTGTGGTATATATATATTAAAATATGTGTTTAATGAGATTTAAAAGGGAATATCATTAATCGTAAATAATGATACTATCATGGATGTGTAAAAATATATACCAACATGAAAAATTGTGAATCAAAAGAATAATACAAAGAAGGTGATTGAAAAAACTAGAGAAGTAAAGGTTCCCTTATATTTAGGGGGATATTCTAAATGCATTGGATGACCTTCATAAGAGCATTGGGGAATATTTGGAGGGATATAGTTATGGATTTTAAGAGAAATTTCATGTTCAAAGGGATTTAAGTAAATTTGATTGAGAGGTCAGTTGGGTTTTTATAATAATAGTGAGGACAATTCTTTATTTATTTCTAAACATAGATGTATGACAATGTGTGATAAATTAATCCAATCAATAGTGCATACAATGCCTTTTATTCCCTGGATTCTACTATTTTGTACTGTATTTCCTTATTTTATATGGATGTTTACCAAAATCATTAAAAAAATACAGATATTGATGTATATGTGTGTCACCTTTATGATGAACTGCTATTAAATATAGAATCATTAATATATGTTTTATAAGATTCATTATAGAATTATAAAATTAATAAAATCAATTAATCACACATTATTTTAATATGGAATCATTATTTGGATCGTTTGAAAATTATATGTAATATATTGCGTCACTTTTGGGTGATGGTGATGTAATAATACATATAATGCATTTATACCCTATTTATTATTTACCGAAAAATTTTATTGACTCAAAAACTATGAAAAATTAACCATTGTATACTTTTTACTTGAAGATTTAAAAAATAAAAATTAATTTAACAAAATAATTCAAAAAATATTTGAATTTCAACTTTTAAATCAAAATCCCCATATATTTAAAACATTACGCGTTTTTAAAAATAACTCTTTTTAAATCATATATAAATTAATTTCCCTATATAAAACTATATAATAATTAAAATTAAAGAAATATTATCTTATAATGATATATTATTAAAATTTAATATATTTAAAAAGTTATTGAATTCATCTTAATGATTCTATTTATTGAAACTTTCTTTTTCCAAAACAATTATCCAATCTTTTCATAATATTATTTTTATGAGAAATATTATATATTAATTTTATATTAATAATAATTTATAAATTTTTAAATTTTTTTATAAAAATTAAAAATGATAAAAACTCATATTTTAGGTTTTGAATTCACATATCAATATTAAACCATAAAATTCTCTAAGGGTATAATGGTCGATGGTGATAATTTCGTTGCGTGGTTTGAAAAACATGAATTAGGTCGTGATCTCCTTGAGATTCAACTTATGTCGAAAATTGGTTATCTTATGATTTAGTTATTGAACCTCATATTGGGAATGTTCAATGGAAAGTATTCATGAATTTATCTCCCTAATTAGCTCTTATTAATGGGCTTCATATCGTACAATACTACAAGTCAGGGTCAACTCTTCCTTTTTGTGTGTCAATTAGATTTATGAAAACTCTATATAAATAATAATCATATGATCGCTGTATAATGAATATAATATCTGTGGTTAGGATGATTATTCTTATTTTAAATATGATACTATATGAAACATAATGGTCAGAACTAACCAAATGAGTGCTTGTGTTTTATATAATATCATTTCTAATAAAAAAATCAACCATTTAAAAATTAAAACTCATTTATAAGTGTTTCATACATTTCTTATTTACCCCTTCATAATTTTTCCCTTAAAATTCTAGTTGTACACTAAAATAGATTAGGGTAAATTTGTTTCATCACCTATTCTATTTCCCAAGTCACATCCATAAGCTACTCATAACGTCATAGAATAATGAAAATGTGAGTTGCCTTATTTAATAGAACATTGTCACTACTATCTAAGACCATCACCAGCTACTCATTGAATAGAAAAATCATTATCCAATTATACAACCTTTTGATTCATCTCATTTTAGTTGTATGGGTTTAAATTCATAAAGAGGGATATAAAGAACACATCATGTATGTTAGATGGGTTATGACGGAGTGGTAGGAAATTTCCACCACACCAATGTAACAAAAGAACATATAGGGATTCATGTATATGGGAAACGGATTTCCCATATTATCAACCTCATGACATTCTTATATGATGATATTATAAGTATCATTCTATCCCCGGCCTCATACATGATGTCTCCTTAATTATTTTCTACATTAATTTTCATTTAATTTTTTGTACATTTCATATGAATTTGAATGGTTTGTACCTTTTCATTCATATCTTGTATAAAATCGGTCCCCATCAACATTTGATCCCTAACTTCATCTTATCATGTTGATGTTGAAAAACTCTTCCCATAAAAATCCCCAAAGGGTATAAAATTAATATTGTAATAAAAATTATTATTATATGAGAAACATAGTTTTGGGAGATGCTAATCCCAATATTCATTGAATTAAATTAAACAAGATATCAAAAAATACACTAGAGTTTTAATGGTTATTTCAGATTGGCCATATATTTGAGGGTTATATGTATTGATTAATATCAGCTCTAGGAAAAAAACATACTGGAGGCTTCTCCAAACCCTTGAGGTGAACCTCACATCTTGATAAAATAAAATAGAGAATTTAAGTTCATTAAATATTTCTACATTAATTATGGTTAATGTGGGGAGTTTTTTAAGAGACTAATGTTCCCAAATATCACTAAAACACACAAAATTTGTAAGGTGTTCGACTTCTACCTAGATTCTGTAATTACCTTTTGGGGTTATGGGGAGTCCTATGACAAAATACGTGGTAATTTGTTTCCATTTCTATAATGTTAGTTGATAATGTTACATCATTTATTTGACTTATAACATTCATACTTTAATTGTTTTCATACTAAGCATCATCATGAAACAATTACTATTTACCTATTTAATATATCTAGCCAAAATATTTCCTTAAAATATCTATATATCATAGTGATTACATGATTAATAAATACATATAATATAAGTGAATAATCAAGAACATACCTCTTCAATTATGGTTCCCACTGGATACATATACTATTTCAAGAATCACATAACAACAACATAGGGAAATTTTAACTCCAAACAATATTCTACCCTCTCTTGTAGCACCTCATCGTCATTCAATGCCTCTTTGATCCTCTTAATAAATAATGATTCAGTATTTATTTGAGAAATGTAATATGATTATCCTTTTATTATTACAATATATAACATCAGCATGTAGGAAAATAATGGATGCATTTGAATTATTATCATGGTCAATGGTCTAGGACAATTTCAACTTTGAGAATCTACCACTTTTTTAAATTTCAGTGATTATAATGGATTAGACCTTAATAATCCATCAGTATCTATAAAAATAATCATTTTTTCAATTTGAAAAATATTTAAGTGAATATATAAATCAATAATTTTCGATATTTTTATAGGTTACACTTCTCCCCATTGAGATATAGTCACCACATATTCAATGTAAATATCACTACATCATATTCTAAAGCATGTGTTGCGATGTTATTAAAATGAACATTTAATTATATGGAATAATATATCTTATGTTTTTCATCAGGAATGAGTACACTACCCAATCCCTTTTTGTATGTATCATTGTAGATCACAAATCCTTCCCCACATAGGGTAATGTGAGAAAAGTTAGAGTGATTATACTTTTAAAGATCATTAAATATTTCCTGGTACTAACCTGTCTAGAGAAACTATGATATTATCTATGAAAGGTTGGTTAGTGGGATTTATAATCATTAGAAGTTTCTATTAAAACCTTGATAGTAGCAAACTAATCCAAGTTATCATTGAATTTCTATCATAGATGTTTTCATTGTCCATCCATTAGTTTCCCTGATATTGTATGGATCTATAGATATCCATTTATTGGTGATAAAATTTTCCATGAAAATTACTTTCATTATACATGATTTATATTTTCTAAAATTTTCATACATATTTTATTTATACATGGTATTCATTGAGAAATTTGAATACTCCCCATTTTATACTTTCATTTAGAGAAGATATGTAGATTCACTATAAATACTACAGTATATTGGTTGAGATAATCTATAAAGACTATACATATCATGTCTATGAAAATTTATATAAAATTAGTGAGTCAAAATTTCATCACTTAAACTCATTTTTCCCATTAAAATTACGAAAATTTATTTTATAGATATCATCCTTACTCATATTTACTTGATATTATATCGACCCATGATCCACTATAGATATCTACAGGGATCCATGTAACATATTTAATAGGTCATCAATTCATGGTATAGAAAAATTATTCATTATGGTGGATTTTTGAGCTCATTATAATCAATACAGAGTTTCATAGAGCAGTCATTCTTCATGTAAAATACGATAGTTGTACCCTATAGTGAAGCACTTTGTAATATGATCTTTCTATGTATATTATCTTTAGCCTCTTATTTAGCTTCTCAAGATCTATAGTATCCATACTACATAGGGTCTTGGATATTTAAAAATAATCTATTATAATTTCTATTGGGAACTCAACCTCTTAACTATGATAAATACAACGTAATTTTTTAGGAATCACCTCAATGTATTTACTCACAATAGGCATGTCTTCATGGATGATATTTTAATTCATCTCAATCATTTGGGATAGGGGATCTTTCTCACAGTGGAAAAAAATCATTCTTGAGATGATGATATTAAATAAGATTTATCCTCATCCTTTCACATCTAGTGAATTGTAGGATGATTCATTATATAATTAATGATTTATTTCCATTTTAAATTTATGATAAAAAATATATGGAATACAATTCCAATCCAAGAAAAACATTTAATTTTTCTAAAGAGAGTATCATAATATTTTTTACTAAATTTATCTGAAAACAATTGACAAAGGAGGTGAAATATATACTGGATGAAATATTTTCACAATTTCCTATTTTAACTCATATATCAACTTCTATGTTTTGTAGTGTTTTTTGAATAATTTTTTTATAAACATGTGTCATATTAAGGACTATTTTAACTAGATTTAAATAATGTATTATCAATCCTTTATTTAATAACTAGTATACTTATCCCCACGTCATTTTAAGGATCCACTAGATAAGTTGTGATGGAATAATAATTCTGAAACTCTCTAGGCTGTAGAGTTTGTTATTATTGGTTTCCATGGTCACACCGTAATATAATGAATTGATTAAAATAGTCCCCTTGTTAATGGTAGTTAAACAATGGATAAGTGGTTTAGGGTTAGTTGGATCATTTATTTCATCTGTCACATTGACTGGTTTTTTCTTTTGGTAATACCAACCAAGGTTCCCTACCTACCCAAACCTAATTCATTTCATTATCCCATTCACATAATTATTTGGATGCTTCTTGCAACATAATTGAAAAGTAGAATGTTAAAATTTATTTTCCCCATGAATATTTTCATTAACACTTCCTGAATTAAAATTATTTCTCAACATCTTATATTTGGATCCTATAGGTTATCTAATTTAAAAATAATCTTTTAGGTAATAGTTCATAATTATTTATACATATCATTGTCTCAAAATATCCAACCATCACATGGAATCGACACTGTCACAATAAAAAATCAGTCAACATTACATTTGGAAGTGATGATAAAGATAGGGGCATATCTTCATGTCATGTGAAATTATCTTCATATGTTTGATGGATTCATCATCCTTTTTCTAGAGGATAAATTAACAACACCCTATTTTATAGAAGTCAGTGTGAGGAAAATAATTTTTGAAAACAACTACTGAAAAAACTTTGATTCCATAACCTAAATCTCCACCTTCAACATTTTATTTTATACCAACACCCACAATTGATTACCTTCTCCTTCTAGAGAATAAACAGATAGCACAGACGTCTCTTGATAAGTTTATTGAATAATGTAGAATATCTTTTCAATTAATTTGATCCAGTATTTGATGATTCAGGGATTAGAAAATCCACAAAAATTTGAATGAATTTGTTGCCTTATAGTCTCAATTTCAATATTCTCCTTCTTCGATAGATATATTTATTCATCATACTAAATGATTTAGTTTAAAACTATAGGTACATGAGAATGTATTTTCAAGATGTTATTGAATGTTACTCTCAACATGTTGGTAATCCCATTTGTGTAGTCATCACATCACCCCTAATATTAGTTGTTGGATTAGTTCCTCTTATTTCATTCCATTGAATATAAATAAAGACAAATTTGGGGATTAGTACTTTAAAACTATTAAACACATAAAAAAAATCCTTGATGATTAATGTAATAATTCATAAATTAAATATATTTCATAAAATAAGGATTTCAAGGTTTCAATCTTTGTTATCCATCATTTATTTCCAAATAATAAATTTTAAGGAAATTTGGTTCCCTTTATAATGTTACATAATGTTTTTTTTAATTTACTAATGTATATACCCATGGAGTGTTAATCCTTGTTTTAATCAAGGATCTTTCTCATTCACCTGGTTCCACATCCACTTCTGTTATACCTAGAAGGATTTATTTACATGGAAAACAGTTAATCGATACTTAACTAAAACAAATGTATGAATTCTTATGTATGGTTTTAGGCCTAAGGATCTCAGTATAATATTCTAATGATAATCCAAAAAATTAAATAGTCATCTCCCTGATAAAAAATATTATCATGGTTATTTTATTACAAAATATTTGTGGATTTATTAAATAATGATAAAAATAACATATTACTATAATATATATGGGCCTAGTTTCTTTTTTTAATTAGGATAATAAAATAGTAAATTGAATCATGGTTATACAAAAATTATCTATCAATATCAGAGAAATAAGTTAATTTCTCACGATCTTCTATAATTTCATGGGAATAATTTCATGGGTATGAATCATAAATGTTATCATTGATGTATGATATTAGGTGATAACACATAGATAACATGGTAATCTGTAAACAACATAAAATATGACATAATTATATGTCAAGACTAACAACCAAGATAGCATATCATGGCTGATAATGTCCCATTTTATATCTGGGTCACTACCCAATCGCATACATAAAGTCATTACCCAATCAAATGGAAGGATATATGATTTTGTTCAAACTTGTAACAATGATAACAAGTACATATACAAGTGTTCCACATAGATCCTACAAAATAAGTATGTATTTAATTAATTATAATTCCATGAAAAAGCATTATGGAATAAAAATATTGAATACCCATGTAAAATAAGGATACAAACCTCTTGGTTAATACCATTGAGTTGAAATAGGAATTGTTATTCACTATAAAAATATTTGTCATTTAAAACTGAAAGATAATTTTTATTGTATAACGATGCTAAATAATGATTCGTGGAAGTGTTTAATGAGAGTGAAGATGGTCCATCGTCAGTTACAAATCAAAAGGAAATTAATATGGATGTGTAATAAATATATCAACATGAATAAATGGTAATAAAAATTCATTGTATAAATAATTTTCTTGAATAGAGGATAAGGGGTAGATCCCTTACCTTGAAAATGCATACCAAAAAGCTTGAGATGTGCTTCAATAGAGAATGGGGAACCTTGGGAAGGATTTGAAGAGGGTAGGGAAGAACAAACTCATCCAACAAGGGTGTTTAATTATGTGGATCACTATTTGGTGTGAGTTTTTATATTATATGTGTGGATAATTTTTATTAATACCTACACTGTGGTTTTGGAATCTATGTGATAAATTAATCTATACCAAAAATATCATATAATTTTTCCATTGTTTCTATGGATTAATTAAGCAATTATGAAATTAAATAAATATCATACAACCACCTTATTCTAGTTTTTAATTATAATTTGGTTCATGGATTACTATTATGGAATATTTTACATCACCTTTAAGTCATTATGAGGTTATAATACATAGAATATATTAATATGATATTAATGTTTTACCAAAAAATTAGAATGCTTCATAATATTATGAAGAATTATCCCTTGTATAGGATAAATTTTGTTATTTCAAAAATAATATTTCATTTACCAAAATTCATTTCAATATATGTTAATTTACTCCTTTAAATCAAAATCCCCATTTATTAAAGCAGATTGATTTTTATAATAACTATTTATTAACAATTATAAAAGCTTAATTTAACTTCATAAACTTGTATTATAATTAATATTTAATAAATAATTTTTAAATAATATGTTTTTGTTAAAATATTATTTCTTTCAATATTTTATAATTATTCAAAAAGTGTATCTTCATTGAAATGAAATATTTAAGAAAAATACAATTCATTCTGTATTGTTTAAAAATGTAATTTTTCTAAAAATTATTGTTTAATCATTATAAAGAAATAAAAAATGATAAAAATAATTATTATTTTATTAAATATATAAATTTAAAAAATATTATTTATAGGAACTGTAGACATAAACATTATTACCAAATAAAATTACATAAGAGTACATTGTGTGGTGGTGAGATTTTCTTGGGGTGGTTCAGTGAATATGGTTTGGGATGTGGTCATTATGAAATTAAATATCTCCTGAAAAATATTTATCTCGTGATTAGGTTGTTTATCCTCATTTTAGGATTGGTCAAGGTAAAATACCATTGACTCTTTCTTCCTCAAAATATCCCATAACTTGGAATTATAAGGTGTTTTCCTAGTGGTCGAGGTCACCACTTAATTTTTTATTTCAAATTAATTCATTATAACCATATATATATAATTTTTTCAACATATAATATTTGTCAAATAAACGATTATAATGATTAAAAGGCTTTTACATATGTCAAGATATGAATTTTACTTGTCCAAAATAACCAAAATGGTGCATGTGATTTCTATTATTTCATTTCAAAATAAGTCAATCATTAATTTTAACAATTTATTTCATTTAAAAAATTTATTTCATTAGATAATTCATTATCTTTTCATGGGGTGCAATAGTATTTTGGATGCATTCATGTATCCTTTCTATCATAGATAGATTGAAATGACATGCATCATACTAGAGACATATTTCATTATTTTCGATTTCATGCAACTAGTGATTTAAAATCTCATGTGATATTTTTACCTTTTTGTTAGTAATATTTACTTATACCTATGGTCTATGTATTACTATAAATTCATTGGTTTTTATGAAAAAAATTATACAAATGTCTCTTCTATGTTTCCCTTATATTGTTGTGGTGGAATATTATACAACAAATTCTACTACATTTCTCTAGACACATAGGTAGATATATATGGATAGAGGCTGATTTCAATTAAATAAGTTTTCATTACGATTCATAGAAGGTGTTTTCCACAATGAAATGTGAAAAAAACCATATTTAATCACTCCATCTTAATGAATAATTTTGATTAATCCTATAGAGATTAACGTTCATCCATTTAATGTTATATACATGTAAATTCATTGATGAAATTAAAATAATTTGAATAATGATGTAGTGTGAACCATGTAAAATATTGGACTCATGATACTAAAACATTTTAATATATAGAACCTTGATTGAATAAGGTTGTATGGGGGGGCATAAATTTTAAGCTTTACCACAGTGGATGTATGTGGGGCTTGATACATAGAACCATATCTGTGAGATCCCTCATTTTGGTGTTTGGAATACTAGATTCTTTATATCCATTAGATAGAGATGAGTGTTATCCATTGTGTGGTGAACCTTCTGAGGCTTGGGTATGGTTTGGGTGGTAGTACCTAGGGAACCTTCAGAGAAACTCATGTTAAGTGAGTTAGTTCTTTTTTATCATCAATTATAACATATGGCTGGTTTATCTGATTCATTTTATTACATTTCAAGGTTAATATCATGGAATGAATCTTTTGTTTTATACATTTTGTTTATGTTAGGTGGTTTCAAGTGGGGATGGGGATGTCATTATATAATCATGGGGTTTGTAAATTGTGGCTAGCATAGTTTCTAAATGTTGTATCACTCAAATACATAGAAACACTGTTTTTAATGTGTTGTGTTAGGTAGTTTCCAAGTTGGTAGGCTTTTGGGTTCTGTAAATATCACCCAATGTGATGGGTGTTCTTGTTCATTTCAATGTAACATGCATGGTTCTAGGATTTATTTGTGAGGGAATATAGGATTTCTCTAGTTAGTGGGAGCTACATTTTTATAATACTATATGTTTATTGGTTATGATCATGATCATTGTTACTAGGGTTTTTGAATCATAGATTAATGCATTTGGTTTGAGGAAGTCATTGTAGTGGAGTTGGGACCATAGGTTTTAATAATATTATGCAACATGAGACTAAGAAACCATTGGTTATATTGAAATAAGGTAATTAAAGGAGCTTTAATTGGATCATTCGATGTGTGATAGGAAGTGTGCAATAGGTGTGGTAATTCATTAGATAGTTTTAAATGTCAAAAAACTATATTGTAGACTCTAAGATTCAAGGAATCATTTCTAGGGGAAGATCAATTGAATGGATAGAAATATTGATATTGAGTTGTTCTTTTGATATTTAAATGTATTTGGGTAATAGTGAATGTCGATTTTAAAGAACATATTTTCATAGTAAGTCTTGTATTGGGCCTTACAATATGTGAATTTCTAATCCTCAAAAAGGCGTAATGTGGGTTCCCGTAATTGACTATGGTTTACATATGTGAGTGCATGGTTAGTCATTTTAGAGTGAGAGACTGGGTTGGGATTCAATTTCACTTATAATAAAGTGATTTGATCTATGTAATAAATTGGTGTAGTAGTTTGTATCACTTATTCAATGAATTATTGAGGCAATCACGGGTTATCCTGGTACAATTCATGTCTTCATTCAACATGCATCAGTTTTTGAAATTAGAACTAGTGACCATGATATAATATTTTAGGCAAAGATGCCTTATGTTAATGAGGAAAAAGTAAATAGTCTTTGTTTAGAGGGGAAATTTTTGTTTGGATTGAGTAATTGTGACACGTTCAATCAATGAAATCCATAATGATCTTGTTTTTATAAGATAATGGGAGTGTATAATAAAGGGAAACAAGTGTATCGTACTGACAAGACCCATTGGAGGTTACTGATCAAGGAATAATGTAAAGAAACTAATATTGTGTGGATACACCACAATACATGGATGGAATTCTTCTTTCTGTAATTTTTTTTATAATGTTTTTACATTGGTGTTATGTCAGTTCGAATCAGGCAGTGTTGGTGTTTGGGGTAGTTCATGGGTGAAAGTGGGTTTGGCCTCATTTAACCATTTTGTTTTGTTAGATGAGAGATGAGGATCATGATAATGGGGCATATACCCATTTGAAAAACATAAGTGACCCACATATGGCTTGGACTATAATGTTAGTTGTGGGAATATGGTCAATTTGAATGATTGGAATAGTTGTTGTGCGATACTGGTCTTTGGATGATTGTGGTGTTCCATGATATTTATTTATGGGGGATATGGATGTAGCCTATATTCCATAGGGAATAATAGATTGTAATATATGTTTATTTTTGGATGACTAACAATATTTGGATAGATCTTTGGATGAAGTGTGGTGATCAATAAATGTTTTTTCTTGGGGCCCGGCGATGATCGTGTGAGAGAAAGGTGTTTCATGCAAATGTTTGTAAATGTGAACATGTTGTTTAACAAAAATATAAGGGTTATAACTATATGTGAACATATTCTGAACATAGAATACCATTAGTGATAGGGTAACTATGGACATTAATTTTATAGTTTCATGAGTGGTGTAACCTGATAATTTGTATGTCGAGATAGCTGGAGGAGGTCCAAATATATATTTTCATGTGGGTATGGGTGTGGTGGGAACAAACATGAATTTGTAATGTCTAAATATATTCAATAAGAATTATTTGTGATATGGAAAATTATTTTAAAGGGTGATCTGGAATGTTCAGGTTTTTCTTGGATAGTAGAGGCATAAAAATATTGGCTTCAAAGTTGATGGTGAAATTTGGTAACATTGTTTACCAGCACACTCGTGTGTATTGAGGTATGGTGCATTGTTATCCATGCTAAATGGGTTCATTGAAAACTGATAACTAACATCAGTATGATAATTTAGATAGAGAATAGAACAATGGTTTTGAATTGGCTTCATGAGTTAAACCTGTAGGGGTGAGTTCCTAGGACCAACAGATCAGCTCAATAATGTCATGACCATCTATCTATAAAGATGATATCTAGTAATAACTATATCCACATTTAAATAATTTTTATGATCATTGAATATTTATAGTGTGGAATTAATTTATTTTATTAGGAAATGAATAATTTATCTTTTATTGAGAATTTATGTGTGGAACTCACCCATTTTGTATCAATTTGTTGAATGGTATATCTCTAAAACCTACTATTAGTTCATAAATTTATGAGTTGTAAAATATAAAAGGGATTTTTTTGGTTTTAGATTTTAGATGTGCATTAGGGTCTCATGTATCTCTTGAGGGTCATTGGTTTTAAAATATAATTTGTATGAAATAAAATATCAGGAACATGGTCAGTGTTAAACATGAACCCTAATAGTGCATCTTCCTTT
Source organism: Viscum album (assembly GCA_963277665.1). Classification (NCBI taxonomy): domain Eukaryota; kingdom Viridiplantae; phylum Streptophyta; class Magnoliopsida; order Santalales; family Viscaceae; genus Viscum; species Viscum album. The sequence goes on along the minus strand of OY728136.1, from coordinate 2,014,682,013 downwards.
TTATGTATGGAAATTCTATTAGAACAATGTGATGATATTTCGAAAATAGTGTAACCACAATAATTACTATCATGTTTTTTCACATGGTGTGCGCTGGTATTTTAAACCTTGTACACTAAATTTGGGACTTGGTGGGTCTGTAATAGTGATGTATTCATCGGTGCTTCATAGTTTTCATTACCATAAAACTCATTAAATGGATTAATATTATTAATTTTCTCCTCTTATATTTTCATTTTTATAATCCCTTTTCTATATGTCTTTATCATGAACCCCTCTGTAATGACAACCTCCCTCTAATCTCCACATATGTGATTCCCATTATTTTAGGGTCAATTTCATTTGATTTCAATTATGTTAGATATATTTTGGTGATTCTAATACTTCAACTCCTTCCTTTTATGTTTTTTAATCAATACTTTTCATTCTTAAATAATACTTTCTTCAATTATGTAATTTTTTTTTGTTTTTTCAATTTCTCTTATTTCATGTTTTACTGTTGGCTTATATTTTATTATTGTGATTTAGTATGCCAAATGAATGTGGTCCTTAAGACATAACCCATAATGTTACCATTTTTAATTGATTTTATGATGGGTCTAAGCGAGATATGTCACAACATGAATCATGATAAATTAGATGTTTTAAATTTTGTCTTTATTAGATGGATTTCCTTTAAATTATTACTTGAATTATTGAAAATGACAGTCACATAAGTAATTATAGCAGTTGAGTCCTGACCTTGAATGAGATTTATATGGGAAATTATTGACTTATTTTATATGGTTGTACAATAAGTTATTTTTTTGGAGTTTATGGTCTTGAAATAAAATTATAACAATCATCGATAAAATGATATTGGGTTAGACCTTTAATTTTTAACAATAGTTTGGTGACCATTAAATTGAAAAATATATTATACCATTGAGATGAATTAATGAGAATGAAAAATTTTATTTTTAAAAATGATGGAATATGTTTTGAATACAATTTTTTGAAAAGTATATGTGTTTTTGGAATGATTATATCATGATTAAAATTACTCACTATGAATAGGGTGGATGACATTTTAATGAGATAATTGTTAACTTGGGATATATATTAACATGTTAGCTATTGTTGATTGTTAAAACCATTCCCAACAAGAAACCTAAAATATATTTTTCGTTATGTATTTTAAGTGGTACCTTATTTAATCTAGGCCTTAGTAAAAGATGAGGCCCTTTAAGATATTTTAATTGAATAGGGTCTTATAATGTTTTTGGTTTCTAGTAAATGAGTTTTCTTGAATAAATAGTTGTTATATGAAAAATATCTTCTGTTTAGTCACTTGGATCAATTATGGACCTGAAATGTGCTAGGTGACTTGAATTATCATAGATTTTTTCAGGGGACTAACATGGATTTAGTGCGTGGATTCCTCATTGGAATCATGAATATTTTAGGCTATGAAATGTGATGAACCACCTTATATTCCCCACAAATTCATCAAATCGAATTCATTACTACAGTCCCCCTATGATTTAGTTGTTTTTTATTCAATTCTATATATTAATATCATTAATTCACATAGGATATGATTTTGTATTTCATAAGATAAGCTCCATTGAAATATCATGGTTGTATGAGGGAAAATTCCATGTTTTTTGACATGAATTTGAGTCAAGAATCATACAATGTGTTCCCTTGAATAGATGTTCAATTATCTCAGATTAGATTATTTCAATGTTTCTTCACATTAATTTGTTTGGATATCATTTAGATTAACTATATTGATGAATTCTATGGATTCTGTATGACTTGTTGGATGGCAATGACTAGTGGATCCCCCACAGATTATAATGAGTCCTTCAAGATTGTGGTTTCAGTGGTTTCATTCATTGGAATTAGATATGCCTATGTTTATAAAATATATTGAGACACGTTGTCAATTTATATATAATGTCTAGTTTATGAATTTGTTTCACCAAGGTGTATGAGATTAGTGATTAAGTATTATTTATATATTTAATAGTTTTTAAAATTGGTTTTATTTATTAATAGAACTTATGTATTCAACTTGTATATAGATTATATATTTTTGGGATGTCATTTTTTTTGTGGCATACTGAATTTTAAACTCGCCCTGATCAATATTCCATTAGAATATTTTGTACCTGAGCATAATACTATTTAATTGTAGATTTTTGTTTAGTGAAGTGCCTAATATGATGAGCTCTTATGTTTTTATGCACCATATAGAGTGTGGATATCAGGGATGAGGAAGACTCTATACTAGACTAGAGATTATATTTTCTATATACTAAATATTTTTTGTCACATCATAGTATAATACCCACCCACTAGGGATCAATTATGGAATTTATTTCAATCACCATTTTTACATTAATACTACAATTATTTTTTGTTACCTTCAATTCATTATCAATTAATGTTATATGCTTTTTATTATATGATTTTAGTTGATCATACAACTTTGGATACTCTGAAAAAAGGTTGTAGTCTCCAGATGATATCCATATAGACAGTCACCGCTAGGCAGAAGCCTCGAGAGTATAGGAAGGTGAACATGAGAACTTGTGGAACACTAATATGGGGCACCAATTTTGTGTATTATAGGTCGGGGAATTACAATGTACCAGGTGATTTACCATGATGATTTCATGTAAAGGGCTTGTGTATCCAATGTGAAGGTGATTTTGGAATGAAGGATATGTTGAAAATTCCCATTTCAAGAAGCTCAAAATGGTCTTGACATGAGGTTTCTATTTCTTATGAGAACAAATAAATGATGCTTCCCTAATCATGTTTGGTGAAATGTTCCTATGAATAATAAAATTTCTTGATGGACTTTAACATGGAATTTCAATGAGTGCCCCACTCCCAATTGGTCTAGCTCTCATCGGTATTCAACGAACTATGTTTTTATAAAGCAATTATTGAATTGGTAACCAAAACACTATATCACACAACATTTTATTAAGTTTAAGACTCAATGTTGTGAAAACCATGTACTTGAGAATAAGGGTGGCTTGGGGAATTTAATGTCACTATAATATGACACATTTAATGTTATGTGATGTTTTTTAATTCATCAAGAGTACAAATATTGCACGAACTCATTCAATCACTGTGTAATTTTGTTTGATGTCTTGTCTAACATAATAATGGTTTATTTTTTTAACTATGTGTAGTTATTATGTGCATCTTACTCACCATCATGATCCCATGGGAGTCTTTGGTATAATAAATTTTTGAAAAATTGCGTTTTTGGAGCTTAGTGTGTGACTCTTTGACATCTGAATATTCATTCCCAAAATTTTGGGTATTCCCTAATTATATTCATTTTGGATCATTCATGAAATTGGGTAAGATAAGACTTGAAGGCCCATACAGAACAAGATACCTCACACAATATTGGGGATATGTTGTTTTAAAATATGACTTAGGAAATATAATTTTTAATACACTAGTTACATGACTAGTGATGTCCATCTAGGATTCCGACATAAATTTTTTTAATTTGATTCCTCGTTTCTCACAAAACATTTATGATAATTAATAATGTTTCAAAAAAAGATCATTTTTTATACATCAAACACTTTATCTCTAGAATAATTTACTGGGTGGTTTTTTTCATTTCTTTTGTGATAGAATGAATCTCAAAGCCTAGGAGAAAATTCATTGTTCTATAAAATGAACATTCAATGAATTGGTGCATATGAAGAAGCGTAGATTTGAATTTTAATGAAAATATCATTTCTTAGATAATATTCCATATTTTTTTGAACTCTTGTATATTTAATGGAACTATATTTCAAAATTATTCCAACATGAGTTATCCCTATATAATAAATTGGGAGAGGTGAAACATTACAGAACATACAATTTTCATTGATTTATATATGACCTCCTTTTCAAAAAATTCATCCATTTTCATCATCCTTTTAAGCTTTCAGACCATCAATGTTTTCTTGGATTTAATTTAAGTGGAATTTTGTTATTAATGTTTCTTTCATGGCGGTGTTTATATTTTTACCATATAATATTTTCTCTAATAATCATTAAATTTTTAAATAGAAAGACATATATTAGATGGTCGTAGTTGTATTGAATAGCCTTTATAATCCCTGAAAATAATTTTTAAATGGTTAAACTGACTGCTGAAGATGTTGTTTCTACTACCAAGAAAAGATAATTTGTAATGAAAAATGAAATTTACTTGGTTAGGAGGATCATCTTGTATAATAATTCGTTGTTGGGTCTAATGAGAGATATGTAGAGGTAATATATACTAAGCTACTAGTTACCACTTAATAAAATTATCCAACTCGATTTTATCATTCATCATGCTAGGGATGTCCTTATACTATGGAGTTAGTTTTTTTTCTATGATTATCTCTAGTGGTGGATTTTGATTATATATACTCATATACTGATTTATAATGCTACCATAACCATATATATCTTCTTAAAGTGATATTGGTTTTTCATTGGAAAATTATATAGGAAATGGTTTCCTAACATAGTTATTCTAGAATATTGAAATTGTGTTTTATAGATAATATGATTGGATAATATGAGGATTGAGGTTCTCAATATTTGGAAAAGTACCTTGATAAATTGGTCATGGTATCATTGGTAAGATAAATGCATGTTGAATATGGGTTAGACATATGCAACATGTGCTTTTATGAGGTATATTTGGAATACCAATGAAATGTATATCGTCACCCATATCAGCTTCTAGATTAACTCAATGTGTTGTTTTCAGACACCAATGATTTCCATGTTCACTATATTGATGTGTGGAATATCTTGTCAGATATTTATCAAATTTTTGGGAACCCTCTCATTGGATTTTAGTATGATGACTTCCCTGAACACACAATAATTAGGGGGATATAGACTAGATATTGGAGGAATTTAATATTTTAAAGGATGAACTAACAAATATATTATGGAAAATCACATCCCATAATCCAAACTACTCCATCATGACATAGTTAAGCCACATCATGAATATATTTGATGTTTGGATTCTTGGATGACTTAATAAATGCCCTGCCATTTGGAATCATATTTAGATGAGATTATATTGGCTCATTTTTTAGGATGACAAATATGATGAGTGAAGATATTGTGTAAAATAATAGAACCCCCATTTTAAAAATCTGTAATTTCTAGATACATTTATAAGTGGGTGTATGTTTCCTGTTAGGGAAATACATATAAAGATATATGTGGGTACAATATTGATGGAAACATTTTTGTTGTTATGAAACAAATTCAATCTCAAAATTTCTTTAATGGATAGGTTATATGACTATTTAGGGCCTATATCTAAGAGCTACATTCCCATATGCCTATATAGCCCCATCAAATTTTTACAGGGATGGGTCATCTCACACTTTGAGGGAAATAATTCCCCAATTATATTAGGCATCCAAGTACTATCTTCAAGTCTACTGTACTAATCATCATTAATAAAAATTTGATATTGATATGTGAATCAATTATTGTGTATCATATCACTAATGTTATAAACATAATTTTAATCATTTTTTGTTCCAATTAAGAGGTATTATTGATGATTTTCATGGAACTTCAAAGTAGATATTGAATATATAAACTTTTTATGGGGTGGTATTGGTTGCACATATTGATAACCAATCCTAATGAGATCCATATATGAAGTCCGTCTTTTGATTGAATTTTATGTTCATCAAATAGCTATAACTGAAGGTATATGTTAGGTTTCACACCAAAAGTAATCCATATGTGATTTTCACCTTTTTCGAATGTCCACCAATGAGTTCTGAAAGGTAATCATCATATTTCCACTTGTAATTTATTCCACCTATATCATATAGAATTTTGTTAGTAAATGGGTGAAACAATATCCAAGAATGGTCTGGTGACGATGTGTGAGATGGGTGGATCTATAAAATGAACATTATGGAAAACATGGAAAGGGGTATGCTTCCATCAAAGGATCTCTCCATTCTATATAAAGTGTATACGATGTTAGGACAACTACTACTAAGGGATCCCTATGGTATCATATTCTTCATCCATAATATGGGGAACCAATTATAAATGTGTCTAGTGGTATTTAAGACCCTTGAATTAATTCATTGTATTATGAAAATATCTATTAAATCATTTCATGATTTTCCTCTAAGGATCTAGATAACAGTTTGTGAAATCTAATACATGTGATCGATGTTGTGATCCACCCTAATCTCCTAGAGTCATTGGATATGCTACATTTATCTATAAGGAACCTAAATTATATCAATGGATGTTTCCTTCTTCTAAAATTGTCAAATAGTATATATCATATGGAATCACATATGAAAACAAAACAATCATTATAAATGATGAATGAATGAAATAACTCATATTTCTATTAGTTGAGGACCTTATACAAATTGGATACTAATTTGACCATTAAAACAATGACATGAACATTATGAATATTAATACCAATCACATAATGATAACTTTTCCAATGAATTTATAATTTTAATGTTTTCATATTATAAATAAGTATATGATATAATTATACCATATAATATGTAAATAAATTGTTTAGATATCATTAATTAAGTGTTGATATTTTTGTAAAACAGAATTGTTAATTTTCAATATATTAATTTATATAATGGTATATTACAAATATTAATTTCATAAATTTTACGCATAAATTAAAATTTTTATGTCTTTTGATTATATAACAATTTTATGAAACCATTACTTTATTTTTCAAAGTGTTATAAAAGTAGTTATATTTTTTAATTTTATTTTTAAAATAAATATGAATTTATTTAAAATTTAAATTTATCATATTTAGAATATTATTTTCATAAAATGGATTCCATCTCCAAATTCTACATGTTCAAAAATTTTATAGTAAATTATTTTGTTTTTTCTAAAAACATGTATTTTTTATAAATAGTAAAGTAAGGTAATTGACGGTATGCATACATTATAAATTAAGTAGATTATTCCATGAGTAATTGATGATATAATCCTTATAATCTAGTATTTATGTTGATTATTTTAATATATTTAGTAATAATTCTCTAACTATTCATACTTTTATCCAAAATAATAAACTAACTAATAAAATAATGAGAAAACACTGCACTCCTCCACTTAAATACCACCCCATACCACCTCTTCTAATCAGACCATTAATGCATTGAGACTTGTCCAAAATCTAAAAAATAATCTTCCCAAATATCTCCCCCACTACCAAGATTCATTGTTCATATCAAAATACCAAAACAATTTCCATAAGGTGGTTCTCAAGGAGGATAATTCAAGAGGTTAAAACCTCTTCCTTTATCTTTTAATTTCATTCCAATTTCATTACATTTTTTATTATCTACTCACATCACCTTATACAAGTTTGAATTTAACTCTAGTATCTCACATATACTATAATTTTATTATGTTAATGTAATGATCCACTATCATTTCATTCCCCTCCCATTTTTTCTAAAGATTAAAACATCATTTGCGATGTGTTAATTTATAACATTCAAGGATGATGATTTTTTAAATTCCATTAAATCCTTCAAGACTAGTAATTAATATAATTTTTTGATTAAATAAAATTATAATATATTCATTACACCTTACATAATGTTCAGGATCTATTATATATAGATAATATTATTAACTAAAACAAAACTAGTTCATGATGATCCAAAATCCCCCAAAATAATCAAAACGATTATCACTAACATCTTATCTAATGATACATAATCCATCAATATATATATATATAACCATTTAATATTATATATTTTAATTAAAAACATATAACTTCAGTTCTGGAAAACCTTTCTCATTTTAAATTATTTTCCATACATGTATACATGTAATATGATAATGAAAACCAAGTAAACCATCACTCCCGAATTATGAATGTGAAATTCATAATCCATAAAATAAGAAATAAATGAAATTAATAATATTCTATTAAATAAAATAAATGTTAAATATTTTGTTAATTAAAATAAAAATGAATCTATTTTAATTATCCATGACATTATGTTCATGGGAAGATCACATTGATACAAAAGGTAAGGGATTCATTCCGAACATTTATTTTTTCCTTCAGGTTAATCTTTAAGTACATTTACCCCAATTTAACCCTTCCTTTATTTTATATAATTATTTTTAATTTTATTTATACGTTCCAAAATAATGTTTCCATATTATATTAACCCTCTTAATTGGGGATATACATGTTTTAAAAATATCCCTTCTCAATTATTCCTAATAAGCATGCCCAGTTCAATGGAACATTCTAATTTCTTACTCATTTTCAAATACATTACATAATATATTTTATTCCCCCATTATTTTACAAAAATCACTCATTTTATCATAAAAAACAACCTTGGTTTTTTCCTAGTATTATACAGTTAGTTATTCCTTTTCCATTTTAAGGAATCATTAAAATCTTCCCTTAAACCACAATAACGTTTTTTATTTCAATTGTCTCTTAAAGATGCTTTTTAAATGTTTTCAGATCATTTTGACATAGATTACCATGATTTGATCATATTTTAGGGCCTATATCTAAGAGCTACATTCCCAGATGCCTATATAGCCCCATCAAATTTTTACAGGGATGGGTCATCTCACACTTTGAGGGAAATAATTCCCCAATTATATTAGGCACCCAAGTACTATCTTCAAGTCTACTGTACTAATCATCATTAATAAAAATTCGATATTGATATGTGAATCAATTATTGTGTCTCATATCACTAATGTTATAAACATAATATTAATCATTTTTTGTTCCAATTAAGAGGTATTATTGATGATTTTCATGGAAATTCAAAGTAGATATTGAATATATAAACTTTTTATGGGGTGGTATTGGTTGCACATATTGATAACCAATCCTAATGAAATCCATATACGAAGTCCGTCTTTTGATGGAATTTTAGGTTCATCAAATAGCTATAACTGAAGGTATACGTTAGGTTTCACACAAAAAGTAATCCATATGTGATTTTCACCTTTTTCGAATGTTCACCAATGAGTTCTGAAAGGTAATCATCACATTTCCACTTGTAATTTATTCCACCTATATCACATAGAATTTTGTTAGTAAATGGGTGAAACAATATCCAAGAATGGTCTGGTGACGATGTGTGAGATGGGTGGATCTATCAAATGAACTTTATGGAAAACATGGAAAGGGGTATGCTTCCATCAAAGGATCTCTACATTCTATATAAAGTGTATACGATGTCAGGACAACTACTGCTAAGGGATCCCTAGGGTATCATATTCTTCATCCATAATATGGGGAACCAATTATAAATGTGTCTAGTTGTATTTAAGACCCTTGAATGAATTCATTGTATTATGAAAATATCTATTAAGTCATTTCATGATTTTCCTCTAAGGATCTAGATAACAGTTTGTGAAATCTAATACATGTGATCGATGTTGTGATCCACCCTAATCTTCTAGAGTCATTGGATATGCTACATTTATCTATAAGGAACCTAAATTATATCAATGGATGTTTCCTTCTTCTAAAATTTTCAAATAGTATATATCATAATGAATCACATATGAAAACAAAACAATCATTATAAATGATGAATGAATGAAATAACTCATATTTCTATTAGATGAGGACCTTATACAAATTGGATACTAATTTGACCATTAAAACAATGACATGAACATTATGAATATTAATACCAATCACATAATGATAACTTTTCCAATGAATTTATAATTTTAATGTTTTCATATTATAAATAAGCATATGATATAATTATACCATATAATATGTAAATAAATTGTTTAGAAATCATTAATTAAGTGTTGATATTTTTGTAAAACAGAATTGTTAATTTTCAATATATTAATTTATATAATGGTATATTACAAATATTAATTTCATAAAATTTATTCATAAATTAAAATTTTTATGTCTTTTGATTATATAACAATTTTGTGAAACCATTACTTTATTTTTCAAAGTGTTATAAAAGTAGTTAAATTTTTTAATTGTATTTTTAAAATAAATATGACTTTATTTAAAATTTAAATTTATCATATTTAGAATATTATTTTCATAAAATGGATTCCATTTCCAAATTGTACATGTTCAAAAATTTTATAGTAAATTATTTTGTTTTTTCTAAAAACATGTATTTTATATAAATAGTAAAGTAAGGTAATTGACGGTATGCATACATTATAAATTAAGTAGATTATTCCATGAGTAATTGATGATATAATCCTTATAATCTAGTATTTATGTTGATTATTTTAATATATTTAGTAATAATTCTCTAACTATTCATACTTTTATCCAAAATAATAAACTAACTAATAAAATAATGAGAAAACACTGCTCTCCTCCACTTAAATACCACCCCATACCACCTCTTCTAATCAGACCATTAATGCATTGAGACTTGTCCAAAATCTAAAAAAAATCGTCCCAAATATCTCCCCCACTACCAAGATTCATTGTTCATATCAAAATACCAAAACAATTTCCATAAGGTGGTTCTCAAGGAGGATAATTCAAGAGGTTAAAACCTCTTCCTTTATCTTTTAATTTCATTCCAATTTCATTACATTTTTTATTATCTACTCACATCCCCTTATACAAGTTTGAATTTAACTCTAGTGTCTCACATATACTATAATTTTATTATGTTAATGTAATGATCCACTATCATTTCATTCCCCTCCCATTTTTCTAAAGATTAAAACATCGTTTGCGATGTGTTAATTTATAACATTCAAGGATGATGATTTTTTAAATTCCATTAAATCCTTCAAGTCTTGTAATTAATATAATTTTATGATTAAATAAAATTATAATATATTCATTACACCTTACATAATGTTCAGGATCTATTATATATACATAATATTATTAACTAAAACAAAACTAGTTCATGATGATCCAAAATCCACCAAAATAATCAAAATGATTATCACTAACACCTTATCTAATGATACATAATCCATCAATATATATATATATATAACCATTTAATATTATATATTTTAATTAAAAACATATAACTTCAGTTCTGGAAAACCTTTCTCATTTTAAATTATTTTCCATACATATATACATGTAATATGATAATGAAAACCAAGTAAACCATCACTCCCGAATTATGAATGTGAAATTCATAATCCATAAAATAAGAAATAAATGAAATTAATAATATTCTATTAAATAAAATAAATGTTAAATATTTTGTTAATTAAAATAAAAATGAATCTATTTTAATTATCCATGACATTATGTTCATGGGACGAGAACATTGATACAAAAGGTAAGGGATTCATTCCGAACATTTATTTTTTCCTTCAGGTTAATCTTTAAGTACATTTACCCCAATTTAACCCTTCCTTTATTTTATATAATTATTCTTAATTTTATTTATACGTTCCAAAATAATGTTTCCATATTATATTAACCCTCTTAATTGGGGATATACATGTTTTAAAAATATCCCTTCTCAATTATTCCTGATAAGCAAATCCAGTTCAATGGAACATTCTAATTTCTTACTCATTTTCAAATACATTACATAATATATTTTATTCCCCCATTATTTTACAAAAATAACTAATTTTATCATAAAAAACAACCTTGGTTTTTTCCCAGTATTATACAGTTAGTTATTCCTTTTCCATTTTAAGGAATAATTAAAATCTTCCCTTAAACCACAATAATGTTTTTTATTTCAATTGTCTCTTAAAGATGATTTTTAAATGTTTTCAGATCATTTTGACATAGATTACCATCATTTGTTCATATTTTACATTATAAATGTTCTCATATTATTTAAATTCATTCTTTAATGTACATTTTTTTTATATATCTATTTTTTGTAACAACCCGAGATTTTATGAAAAATATTCTTTTAATTTTATTGGTGACTTCTATTATACAGCACACCACGTTTTGCTTGTACTATACGCAACACCATATTAGCTTGCATTATACACAACACTATTCTTGGATCGTGTTACACACAATTTCATGTTCGTTTTATAATAGTCATTCTACGCAACATTGATTGTGTCTGTATATATATATATATATATTCAATGAATAAATGAAATATGGTTGGATTATGTTATAAGAAACAATGAAGGATTCTTGCACAACACGCAACCCTGACTTGGCTTGCCTTACACGCAATCGCGACCTTCCTCGATAGCGTGTGTTGTACGCAATACCATGTTTTACTAAACAACGACATATTATTATAATATTATTACGAACTAACCGTTATGAATAGTATTAATTAAATTTTGAATTTTATAACATTTTTATTTATCTTACACATTTTCTAGAACATAGTATAAGAACAAAATAAATTTTTCGGGTAAAATAAGTATTTTTTTTAAAAAAATGCAGTTTTCCCGCCTTTTGATGGCGCACCCACTTTAAATATAGTTTTTGACATGTTTATAAGTTCAATTTTACAAAATAAAATAATTCTTTTGAATATGGATATAAAATTTTACCTTGGATAAATTTTTCATATTATTCTGATAACTTTAATATTTTAATGAATAGTAAAAACACGCTATATTTTCATTAAAAACAACTTTTTTCATTGTAATAACTTTTGTGGTTAAATAATAATATTTAATGGTTTTAAAGTATAACTAGAATATATTTTTACCATTTAATATAATTTATGTCATTATCATTGATTTTACATTGAATTCGTAGGTTAAATCAATTCAATCTTTTGCAATGTTTTAATCAAAAACCCGTTTTCATTCGACAACAAGATTAATTTTAATTTAATTTCTGCAACTTATGTGTATTGAATTATAAAAAAATGGATTCCATATTTGGATTCAGTGGGTCCAAATTATTTTAATAGGTTAATTTTTATTTTTGGGAATTATGAATAGTAACTACGGTAAATTTTATTTACCATAGTTAAAAGTAAATCAGGTAATTAAGGATAAATATAAAATTATAAAATTACACTAACACTTGAAAAAATTATATTTGATGGGTAAAAGTAGACCCATATCACCTAAGGGTCGGATTATATTCATTTTATGGACTTTTGACCATGAAAATAATTTAATTATTATTCAAACCAATGAAAGTGACAACATGTCACTCTCTTAAATCTTATAAGTATAATAACTTTAATTTAGTGATAAACATAAAAAAACATCGAAAATTAATAGTCTCCAGAAATCTAATAAATGTATCGATATCATGATAATTTATTTATAATTTTTAGGGATTGAATAATTCTCATTAATGGTGATACAATAATGATGCATAAATTATTTATTAAGTGAAAAATCAGTAATATAGTTTTTATTGAAATAATAATACACATTCAAAGTCCCACAAACCTGACCAAAACTTGTTGGTAGTGTATATATACAACTTTATCATCCAATGACTTAATATATAACCGTTTGGAGTCTTATAAAAGTGATTGTGACACTTATATAATTTTATTTTAAATGATTTCAATGTTGTCACCTTCATAATTTAATAAATATAACAATTTAAATATTGTGATTTTAAGATTATAAATATGATTAAAAGTATTATTTTAAAAGATAATAGATTTATATTCATCAAATTATTTTAGTTTTAAATTTTATGCAACAAATAAGTATATTAAATAATTATACAAAAATGATGTAGTAATTATTTTATTAAGAGATAATCCAAATTAATGGTTTTAAAAATAATAAAATAAATATTATATGAACTATTTAACGTTCTCCATTAATTTTTTAGATACATATGATCATGTAATAATCTATTAAAGCTTTTAGTTCCAACATATTTTCTGTATATATTTTATTTAAATTCAAATAAATGAATGGTGTCAAAATTGACACTATTGTTATTTTATAAAAATAACATATTATAAAATAGGTCAAAAATCACAAAAATATTTTTAAAATTATAAATATAAATTTATAAGGTATAAAATGATATAAAGTATCCAATTATGGACAATGTACAACAAATAAGTAATTATTTGTTATAATTTAAAATTTTTAATGATATTACCACAAATAAAATTAAATTGATTAAATAAGGATAAATCAAGTTGATAATGTTTAAAATAAATTCCTAATATGTCTAAATTTTATTGGATGATAATATTACAACCATTTTTTTATAATATTCTAATATGAGTCGTTTTTGGAGGTTTTTAAGTGGGGTTTTATTTATTATAAATTAATATATTTAAGAATTCCAAAGGTGCCCCTCTCCACCCTTATAAAAGGGCTCCTCCTCCCTCTCCTCATCACACCACTTTGACCTTTCAATATTGGCCAAAACCGGACAAATTCTCTTATCTACTTCCCTAGAAACATCCTAGAGGTCATGGTCTTCTTCAAAGACCAATTTTAGTTCCCTTAGAGGAGGTCTCAAAGAGGCGCTTCAAATAAGAGGTAACGTCCGTTACCGTTTCTTTTGACATTATTTCTTCTTCCACTTCTTATTCATTATTTGTTTCATTATTAAGTAATAACATAAGTATAAATCATATAATTATATGTTATTATAAGTATTAAACAACCCTATTTCACCATTTATCCATCCTACGGAAAATGAAATCACCGCGCGTGTGTACATACAGAATACCGTCTCCACGCCGTGGTGTAATCTATTTTCCACCACCACCTTAATTGGATGGGTATAATGGTGTAAATAATGAATATATATGATTATTGTAAATTTATATTGATTCTTAAATATTATACATACACTTCAATACAATTCCACGATCATGGGAATGATATCATCGCTCGTGCATACGTACGGACTACCGTCTCCACGACCTGATGAGATTCTTTCTCAATGATTAACCATTCATGAACGATTATAAAGTATATATAATAAGTAATAATGAAAAATATGAAATAATAGTGATACTGGATTTATGTATATATATATGTATGTCATCTACTTAATTTCATTCAATTCAATAAGGAAATGAAAACAGCGTTCATGCGTACGTACGGCCGACCGTCTCTATGAACGGTGTATTTCTTTCCATTTATAGATCTATTATATATATGTATATTCTGAATATATATTATATATAAATAATGTTTTACATCCTGGATGTAAGTAATCATGATCTAAGTAATCATATGAATAATTACAAGTTAAAACATGAACGACAAATGAGACGATGTTACCCAAAACACTACTTTAACATAAATTTACAAAAGAAAGGGTAATATAAAGTCATAAGTGAACAATATATGATATAATCACAATGAATATGATTCTATAATAAGTCAATTATATTATTTAAATCAATATACAGCAGGTTTGGATATGTACGAAGCATATCAGACCTAAGGTAAGGGATAATTGTGCAAATCTCATTTTTATCCGAGATTGCTTATTCGTAAGTATTTACTGGGGTTATCTTTATCATCCAAGACCATGTTTTCTAAAAATGGTTTCATGTATGTTTAATATCCTTTTTACCAATTTTTTGACTTTTACTACATGGTATCGTTTTTGACGTTACGAGGTACTTTTTTTTACTTTTCCGGCAAAAGTACGAGAAGAATGTTTTAACGTATACGACATGATAGGTTTTATGGTTTTATAAAGCCTTATTTTCATGAAGCTTCCTTCAAAATATTTCATGACTATTTTCAACAAAAACCTTTTCTTCTAAATTTGCATGACATTTTATGAAATGAAAATGATTTTGAAGAAAAAAAAGATATTTTCCTCAAGAATTCATTTCAAGTGTTTTATCAAAACCATTTTCATCTAAGATGACATTATTTTACATGTGTATGTTTCAAGTATCATGTATCTATGATTTACACAGTTTCACTTTTCTTATTATTAAATGATATCCATTTATTTTATATGGATAATGTGATGATGAGATGGTGTTTATGAAACCCATTTTATTTATTGGGTTATTATGAATGATTTATGTTTATTTTGTGGCACAGGTAAGAATGATTTCATTATGAGATGGGTGGGACCTATTTCTCACTCCAATGCATTGGGTAAAAATTTATATCTCATGAGATAGACATGGCTAGAATGGCAGGTTAAACCGGTTCAGTATAACCGGACTGATACGAGGAGTGAACTCGATTCAGAAAGACACTTTTTCCACTAAGATGGTCTTGGCAGCAATGCCTTGGCTACTATGGAAATCAATACATGTTCTTAATGGATTCCAAAATTACATGTTTTATTCCCATTCTATTTTATCATGATTTATGTTTCATTATGATCTCTGCCTTATGTACTTCCATTTTTTATGACGTTGCTCAAGAATTTTAATGTTCATTTTTTTATTTTCAAATGTATATGGTATGTTTTATTTTATCCATGCTTACCCTTACTGAGCATTTGAGCTCAAATTTTTTATGTTTTCTTTTCCCCCCTGATTAAAAGAAAGGTTTTAGGTAAGGAAAAAAAATGTGAATATCTTTATTGGGAGATGTTGAAGATCATTCACCACGATTTGAAGATTTTATTCCGAGATTTCAAAAACACTAAACTATTACGGTCCTTGTGTGTCTGTTTTTGTTATGTATTAAGTATTACAAAAAAAAATTAATATCCATGTATGTCAAGCTTCGGGTCTCTACAGTTGGTATCATAGGAAAGGTTTAGTCAACCTTTGGAAACTAGGATGTGAAAACGTTAGTGAGATCCATAGAGATATTTCTAAGGTATGTCTAGGGATGTCCCTAAGGATAAGTATATGTATATGATATAGTCGTAGAACTACGGTAACGATCATAGAATTTAACCTAAGATGTTAGATATTGAGGGTGCACCCCCTTTACTATATTGTTTTCCATAGCATGATTTTTCCCACTCATACTATTCTTTTTGGGTTTTAGAAAATGTCTGGAAACAGGAAGATTCACGATAATGGAGGATATAACAGACAATGGTATGATATTCTTCATGAGAAACCAAATGAAACTGGATTACGAAGTCCAAACATCATTATTATGAAAAGTCATCAATTTCATAATATGATCAATAAACTCAAATTTGGTAAGTTTCCTAACAAGGCTAATAAGAGAATGATGTAGTTTCATGATGATCATAGAGGAATGAAAGTTCAATTTCCCCAATGTAAATCATGTGGGAAGAGGCGCCAAGGAGAATGTTTCAAAGGAACTGGAAGATTCTTTGGGTGTGGAAAAGAAGGATATAAAGCTATTAAGTGCAAAGGAAAAGGTTCAGTTAACACCATGGATGCGGATAATGGTATTGCTACGACATAAACAATGGTTAAATGTTTTAAATGTGGAATGTACAGGAATTATGCAAACTAATTCCCTAAGGTAAAGTCTCATGAAGAGAATTAGTATGGTCTTATGGGTAATATTTATGTTGATGATGATGAAGAGACTACAAATGATATGTGAGATGAAAGAATTGTTGAAGCTCGGTCAATGGTTTAAGAAGGTAGTGGAATGATTACATGTTTATCAAGTGTAATGTTGTATAAGTAATCTCATGGTACTATGGAATAAATAGATATCTAAGGATTGTTACACAGTTGTCTTTACTTATGTTTTGAAAGTGTGTGATGAATGGTACCAGTATTTTTGGAAAGTAGATGATATGCGCATAATGAAGGGATAAGTAGAAAATTAAATGTTTGATTATATTCATGAGCACATGACTGATATAAGGAGAAGGTTATATCATGGTTTGAGTATATAGAATTTTAGGATTTTTGTATGTGGAATGTGTTAACTTTTGACAGCATCCATGTTTTCACTAAGGTTTAATGGGTATTCATTTTTCAAGAGAATACAAGATTAAGGTATTCACAGGATTGGAATGTGACCAACAAGATAATGGGGGATAAATGATGGTTGGTTGATGACATTTCAAGTAATCGTTTTCTTTATAATATGATCTTGGACCGAAGTATTTTATATAAATATTGGAATGGATTATGTTGGACATAAGATAGAATTGTTTAAATATAGAACTTTTTTCAATATTATCAATGGGATGTTATAGTAATGTAGTTTTAGAAAAAGGAAAAACTACAGGACGGGCGACAGCCCATCGCGTCAGACAAGGTTGTGGTAATCGAAACCACAACCGAAGTGTGACTAGCCTTTATCGAATACCACTGGCCTACAGTATGTCCCTGGTTAGTAGAAAATAGTTTTATTATATTAAGCATTATGATATGTGAAGTATAAGTCCATTTTAGGAACCATATATGATTAATCTCACTATAGATCGACTTATGTATATTTAATAACTTTTACTGACCTTTTGTTTGAGACCGATGGAATGACATGTCATTCTATCACATGATCTGCTAACACTTCACGAATAAAAAATTCAACTTTATTTCATTAAGAGATGAAGTGGAAATTGTTCAATGCACGAAAAACAGTGAGATTGTACCAAAATAAAGTTAGTATTTATTATAATTCAAATTCTTCAACATTAGGGAAATGATCTTGAAAACCAAAAATGTTTTCCTAGTGCCCTTATATCCAATGAATCTGATGGTATCCTAGATCATCACAAATTTATGTCTTTGTGATTTTTGGCTTTTTCATAGCCATGTCCTCTACCACTCTCCATCAGAACTCGATGGTTAGATTTTTCTTCCATATTCACATTTTCACATATGTTCTCCTATATGGAAACCCAATGATGAGTTACTTTGGTTAATTGTTTCATTTCATACTTTAGTTTTTAAAATTAAGTTTTAGTATTCTTTTTTAAGATGTGGGTTTCTATGAATAGTAAACGATTTATAACCCCAACGAATTTCGAGGGAGAAATTCATTTTAAGGGGGTAGAATGTAACACCCCGAGATTTTATGAAAAATATTCTTTTAATTTCATTGATGTCTTCTATTATACAGAACACCACGTTTATCTTTACTATACGCAACACCGTATTAGCTTGCAGTATACGCAACACTATTCTTGGATCGTGTTACACACAATTTCATGTTTGTTTTATAATAGTGATTCTATGAAAAATTGAGTGTGTGTATATGTATATATATTCAATGTATAAATGGAATATGGTTGGATTCTATTATACTAAACAACGAAGGATTCTTGCACAACACGCAACCCTGACTTGGCTTGCCTTACACGCAATCGCGACCTTCCTCGATAGCGTGTGTTGTACGTAATACCAGGTTTTACTAAACAACGATATATTATTATAATATTATTATGAACTAACTGTTATGAATAGTATTAACTAAATTTTTAATTTAATATCATTATTATTCATCTTACCCATTTTCTAGGACATAGTATAAGAACAAAATAAATTTTTCGGGTAAAATAAGTTTTTTAAAAAAAATGCAGTTTTGCCGCCTTTTGATGGCGCACCCACATTAAATATAGTTTTTGACAAGTTTATAAGTTCAATTTTACAAAATAAAATTATTCTTTGGAATCAGGATTTAAAATTTTACCTTGGATAAAATTTTCATATTATTCTGATAACTTTCATATTTTAATGAATAGAAAAAACACATTATATTTTCATTAAAAACAACTTTTTTCATCGTAAAAAATTATGTGGTTAAATTATAATATTGAACTGTTTTAAAGTATAAATAGAATATATTTTTACCATTTAATATAATGTATGTCATTAGCATTTATTTTACATTGAACTTTTAGGTTAAATCAATACAATCTTTTGCAATGTTTTAATCAAAAACATGTTTTCATTCAACAACGTGATTAGTTTTAATTTAATTTCTGAAACTTCTGTGTATTGAATTGGAAAAAATGGATTCTATATTTGGATTCAGTGGGTCCAAATTATGTTAATAGGAAACTTTTTATTTTTGGGAATTATGAATAGTAACTACGATAAATTTTATTTACCATAGTTAAAAGTAAATCATGTAATTAAGGGTAAATATAATATTATAAAAATACCCTAACACATGATAAAATTATATTGGATGGCTAAAAGTAGACCCATATCACCTAAAGGTCAGATTAGATTCATTTTATGGACTTTTGACCATGAAAATAATTTAATTATTATTAAAACAAAAGAAAGTGACAACATGTCACTCTCTTAAATCTTATAAGTATAATAATATTAATATAGTGATAAACAACATAAGACTTCGAACATGAATAGTATCCTCAAATCAAATAAAATTATCTACATCATGATAATTTATTTAGAATTTTTAGGGATTAAATAATTGTAATTAATGGTGATACATTAATGATACAGATATTATTTATTATGTTAAAAATCAGTAATATTGTTTTTATTGAAATAATAATACCCATTAAAAGTCCCACAAACCAGACCAAAACATATTGGTAGTGTATATATACAACTGAATAATCCAATGACCTAATATATAACCGTCTGGAGTCTTATAAAAGTGATTGTGACACTTATATTATTTTATTTTAAATGATTCCAAAGTTGTCACCTTAATAATTTAATAAATATAACAATTTAAATATTGTGATTTGAAGATGATAAATTCGAGTAAAAGTCTTATTGTGAAAGATAATATATTTACCTTCATCATAGTATTTTATTTGAAATTTTTATGCAACAAATAAGTATAATAAATAATTATAAAAAATGTTTTAGTAATTATTTTATTAAGAGATAAACCAAATAAATGGTTTTAAAATTAATAAAATAAATATTATATGAACTATTTAATGTTATAAAATAATTTTCTAGACACATATTACCATTTAAAAATCTACTAATTCTTTTAGTTCAAACATATCTTCTGTATATATTTTATTTAAATTCAAATAAATGAATGGTGTCAAAATTGACACTGTTGTTATTTTATAAAAATAACATATTATAAAATTGATCAAAAATCACAAAAATATTTAAAATTTATAAATTTAAATTTATAAGGTATAAAATGTTATAAAGTACCCAATTATGGACAATTCACAACAAATAAGTAATTATTTTTTATAATTTAAAATCTCTAATGATATTACCACAAATAAAATTAAATTGATTTAATAAGGATAAATACAGTTGATAATATTTAAAATAAATTCCTAACATGTCTAAATATTATTGGTTGTTAATATTACAACCCTATATCATCTAATATTCGAATATGAGTAATTTTTTTTTGGTTTTTAAGTGGGGTTATATTTATTATAAATTAATAATTTTATGAAATCCAAAGGTGCCCCTCTCCTCCCTTATAAAAGGGCCCTCTACCTCTCCTCCTCACACCACTTTGAGCTTTCAATCTCGGCCAACCACTGCCAAATTCTCTTATCCACTTCCCTAGAAAAATCCTAGAGGACCTGGTCTTCTTCAAAGACCAATTTTAATTCCCTAAGAAGAGGTCTCAAAGAGGCGCTTCAAAGAAGAGGTAATGTTCATTACCGATTCTTTTAACTTTATTTCTTCTTCACTTCTTCTTATCTAGAAGTTTCATTATGAAGTAATAACATCAGTATCGCTAATATACTGATATGTTATTTTATTTATGAAACAACCCTATTTAATCGTTTATCCATCCTACGGAAAATGAAATCACCGCGCGTGCGTACGTACAGAGTACCATCTCCACGTCGTGGTGTAATCTATTTTCCACCACCACCTTACGTGGATGGGTATAATGGTGTAAATAATGACTATATATGATTATTTTAATGTGATATTGATTCTTAAATACTATACATACACTCAAATACAATTCCACGATCATGGGAATGATATCATCGCTCGTGCGTACGTACGGACTACCGTCTCCACGACGCGATGAGATTCATTCTCAATGATTAACCATTCATGAATGATTATAAAGTATATATAATAAGTAATCATTAAATATATGACATAATAATGATACTGGATTTATGTATATATATATGTATGTCATCTACTTAATTTCATTCAATTCAATATGGAAATGAAAACAGTGTTCATGCGTATGTACGGCCTACCGTCTCCATGAACGGTGTGTTTCTTTCCATTTATCGATCAATTATATATATGTATATTATGAATATATATTATATATAAATAATGTTTTACATTCTGGATGTAAGTAATGATTATCTAAGTAATCATGTGAATAATTACAAGTTAAAACACGAACGGCAAATGAGACGATTTTACCCAAAACGCTACTTTAACATTAATTTACAAAAGAACGGGTAATATAAAGTCATAACTGAACCATATATGATATAATAAGAATGAATATGATTCTTTAATAAGTCAATGACATTATTTAAATCATTATAAAGGAGTTTTGGATACGTACGAAGCATATCGGACCTAAGGTAAGGGATAATTGTGCAAATCTCATTTTTATCCGAGATTGCTTATTCGTATGTATTTGCTGGGGTTATCTTTATCATACAAGACCATGTTTTCTAAAAATTGTTTCATGTATGTTTAATGTCCTTTTTACCAATTTTTTGACTTTTACTACATGGTATATTTTTTTACGTTACGAGGTACTTTTTTTTACTTTTCTGGCAAAAGTACGAGAAGAATGTTTTAATGTATACGACATAAAAGGATTTTATGATTTTATAAAGCCTTATTTTCATGAATCTTCCTTCAAAATATTTCATTACTATTTTCAACAAAAACATTTTCTTCTAAAGTTTCCTGACATTTTTTGAATAGAAAATGATTTTGAAGAAAAAAGGATATTTTCCTCAAGAATTCATTTCAAGTGTTTTATCAAAACCACTTTAATCTAAGATGACATTATTTCACATGTGTATGTTTCAAGTATAATGTCTCTATTATTTACACGGTTTCAATTTTCTTATTATTATATGATATCCATTTCTTTTATATAGATTATGTGATGATGGGATGATGTTTATGAAACCCATTTTATTTAATGGGTTATTATGAATGATGTATGTTTATTTTGTGGCACAAGTAAGAATTATTTCATTATGAGATGGGTGGGGCCTATATCTCCCTCCAATGAAATGGGTAATGATTTATATCTCATGATATAGACATGGATGGAACGGCAGGTTAAACCGGTTCAGTAAAACAGGACTGAAACGAGGAGTGAACTCGACTCAGAAAGGGACTTTGTCCACTATGATGGTCTTGGAAACAATGCCTTGGCTACTATTGAAATCATTACATGTGCTTAATGGATGCCACAATTACATGTTTTCTTCCCATGCTATTTTATCATGATTTATGTTCCTTTATGATCTATGAATCATGTACATCCATCTTTTATGTCGTTTCTCAAGAATTTTAATGTTCATTTTTTATGTTCAAATGTATATGGTATTTTTTATTTTATCCATGATTACCCTTACTGAGAAATTGAGCTTGCCTTTTTTATGTTTTCTATCCCCCAGGATTAAAAGAAAGGTTTTAGGTAAGGATACAAAAATGGTAAGATCTTTATTGGGAGATGTTTAGGATCTTTCACCGTGATTAGAAGATTTTATTCCGAGTTTCCAAAGACACTAAACTATTACGGTCCTTGTGTGTCTGTTTTTGTTATGTATTAAGTATTCCACAAAAGAAATGTAATGTCCATGTACGTCAAGCTTAGGGTCTCTAAAATTTTAATGCTTTATGATATTATTACGATGTCTACTTATTTCCATGGGAAATGATTACGTTTATTCATTATGTATGTTTCATCATGTGGAACATATATTCATGAAACATTTATGATTTTTTCATCCAGAAATCACTCTTATGAATTTTCTAATTTTTATTCTCATGAGACTTTAGGGGAAATGGTCTTAGTGGTTTTCCATGATTCATGATCCCTCTGAAACGGTCTTGGTGGGAAGCATTGATTATTTCTCAATATGAATCTTTCTTGGTGGGAATCCTTGACTTGTGCTCCACTGTTTTCAACAATCCTTGGATCATTTTTGTGTATTATTTTATTATTTTAAAGAATGATTTGATACCATTTTTGTATGATCACATGACTTGTATCCATATGTTTATTCATGTTCCATGTATTTTTATTCCATCATGTTATACCTTCAAAACCTTGGGTTAGGAATTATTACTATGTTTATTCCCTTAGAAATATTTTTTGCTCCTAACTTGGTACATATATTCTTCTGATTCACCTATGAATATGTAAGGGATGAAATGATGACAGGAGATCTTTAAGAATATGAAATAAATATTGTTTTATTTTGGTTTCATATCATTTAATTATAGATCTAATGTTCCAATGACATTAGAAATTATGATTCGTTGATTGTATTTGAAGGATAGTTATTCTTAAAATATAGTAATGATATGTGTAAAAAACTATGACGATTATAGATTGTTTCCAAGAAGGTCTAGTTATTTTATGAAATTAGGAATAGAGAACATTAGTTAGGAACCTAAGGAATATTCTATCACAATGTGTAACAAATATTGAATCTTTTGGTATCCAATGACTGGATATACATTCCTATTACAATACTACCCATCTGTATTAAATTTTTTCTTTCTATATTATTATTATCAAATATTTCCCACCCCAAACCCCTAATTGTACATTATTTTTGTATGATAGTGGCTATAAATAATATTACTCATTCCATATATTAACATGATATGAAATATGATGATTTCCAAAATAATATAAAAAATATTATGGGAACAGGTTCTCTAATGTTCAAGAATGTAGCTCATGTTATGAATAATGACATAAAACCTGTGTAAATCCATCCTTCTCCTATTAATGATCATTTTTCACTCAAATAATTTCGGAGACCATGGCTTCCTATGTCTAGTTGTTATTCATATTCCCTCCCCATGAAAAAGTGGGTTAACTATACTGAAATTATATTTTATGACCTCCGGTGCTCAGAATAAGAGAAAGTTATACTGGAGGTTTATCAATTTTGATGGGGATGCTAACCAGTGGTGGGAAATAATCATGAACATGATATATATGTAAGTAATTGATTCAATTGATTGGGGGTAATTACAAAAATTAAAAAACGATTTACTTATACCCTCCAAGAAAGGCTGAAATGACATTTCTTTTGTCCTATGTAGATGGAAAATTATTCTAATAGGCCTTATGAAGATAAAATTGAAAGGTTTACCTAATATTCCACCGAGTTTTTTATTGAAAATGATATTAATGTGGATCACCACTTTAGCATACTAATTTTCATTTTACAAAAAGTGTTGGTGATATGAGAATTTCATAGTAACGAATAGATTGTTTTTTCTACCCTCAATGATGAAATGGGGATCTGTGGCTCTCAATTATCTCATGGGACATAATATAGGAAGAGTAAAATGAAGTTTAATAGTGTTGGATAAATAGATAAATATCATGATGGAAATAATAGTCAATATCCCATGGGTAATAATTATGGGAAGATGCGTCATGGTAACATACTAAATGGAACAAGAAAATGCTTCATATAGAGAAGAATGGGGAATCTGGATAATAATAGCTAAAGAGATATTAATATTCCCACTAATATTGATGAATAATGGAAGGATCAAATAAACACTATATCTTTAGTACCGTGTTAAAATTTTAAAGACCATGGGAATTCTGTGAACCATTTCCATATGCGATGTGTTATTGGATGAAATCAACAACAACTACCTCCAAGGTAGAATAGAAGGGATTATGTTATCACTACAGCTAAAGTGGAACATAGAAATTACGTGTTAGTAAGAACACTGGTTATTAATTAATGAAAAAAATATACCATCTGATACTGTTTGTATACATTCATTCATATATTACATGTTTAGTATAACTATTAAAAAACTACATTAAAATAAAAAGGGTAATTTATCATTAAAAAATGGGGATATTATTGAATCCAAATTTTATAACTCCTCTGCATTAAATTTTTATGGACGTAATATCTTATAAAATATTTTATTACATATTTCATTGATGTTTAGATGCTATATTAGGCATGTATTATAATTATTCATACAAATCCAAAAATGGTTATTGGGAAAGAGGGATCACTCTTGACATCATAAGAAATCCCACAATTCATTACAAGTGTATGGAAGAGGATGAATCTAATTAATGATAATTATCCCAATTTTGGATATCATTTCCATACGAGAAACAATAATTATCTGAAATTATTGGGACAATAAATATAATCATGCATTATGAGATGCCAATTATGAGGGACTACAGAAATATACAACCCAAAGAGTTGGTTGGTCTTCCTTTTAATTGAGATTTGTATTTCTCAATTGAACTTATTCATGGATGTCTATTAATATAAATTAAACCTTATCTAATGGAAATATATATCATGACAAACTGAAGAAGTAGTTACATTAAAATATAGATAAGGTTTTAATACCCAAAATTTCATCACCATTTGGTGCACCTTTCCTCTTCATCAAGAAAAATGGATGGATGAATTAGCCTATATATTGAATGTCATGAGCACAAATAGATAATGATAAAGGAAAAATTGTCCCCTTTAATAGAGATATAACTTATTTGATCAACTATGTGGGGACAAATATTTATCTACAGTTGAGTTTCAGTTGGGATATAATAAGTTAAATGTGATCTACGGAGATATTCCCAAGCCTTCGTTTTGAACATTGTATGTAAACATTGAGTTCATAGTAATTACATTATGAATCATTAATTCTACATTAATATTAAGGAATTTAATGAATATAGTATTTATATATTTTCATGATACATTTTGCGTACTCTTTGTTGATGATATTCTGGTATACTTTAAGTGTGATGAGGATCGTGATGAGAAATTTAATACTATGCTAAAGATGTTGTGAAGGAGAAAATATATTCAGTGAACATTAATGTTTTGTTATGTAAGGATGATATATCATTATTGGTGTATGTAATCACCTTAAAATGGTTGTCTAGGGACTCTTCAAATATAAAGGCAATTAAGAAGTGGTCCAGACAAACATCAATAACTGATATCCAATTCTACTGTGTTATATATGGGTAATAAAATATAATTGTGAAGAAATTTTCATGGTTTACAAACCCACTAACTAAGATTTATTTTAAGGGAATGATGCTTTCATGGGATAGTGAATTTGAGAACTGATTTAATTAGCAGATAAATAGACTAATCAATACAACATTTCTCACACTACCAAAAATTTGGAAGTTATTGTGGTGTACAAAAAAGAGTCAAATAATGAATTTGGATATATCAGATAAAAATGTTAAATTAATAGACTAACCCTAAATGATGTATGAAAATCATGAGGAAATCTATACCACTTATGATGTGGAGTCGGTAATTTTGATCTTTGCTTTGAAATTCTATGATATTATCTCTATGGGGAAAACTGTGAGATATATACTGATCATTACAGCCTCAAAAATATATTCACATATAAAGATATTTTTATAGACTATAAAATATGGTTATATATCATTAATTATTATGACTTCTCAATCTACTACCATCCAGGTGAGGAAAATAAGGCATTTGATACACAAAGTAGAAAAGAACATGCATCTGCATCAATGATGTGAATAAATAAGTATACACTATTCTTAAACCTAAAAATGATGTACATGTGAATTTTTTAAGGAATGAACATAATAAATCCTTCCTCAAATAATTTCAAAACCATGCCTTTGGGAGAAAATTAAGTATTCTCATATAACTGATGTAGATATTTAAAAAAAGTACAAAGATATTAGAAATGGGAAATCCTCATTGTCTCAATTGGTTAAGGAATGATCCATGAGATTTGGGTCATGACTATGTGTAACATATGACACATAGGTAATAAAATATATTCTGAATGATGCACATATCTAAACCTTTTATATTAACCATGGGACAAAAAATATTTATCGAGATATCTGAGAAAACTATTGGATGTACAATATGATAGTGGATAATTTTGAATATAAATCAAATAGCCTGGTAAGTTAACTAGTGAAAGATAATGGAAAATGGATAAGGGGAAGATGAAACCATTAACCGTAAAAATATAGAAATGAGAAAACATCACAATATACTTAATCATCGTACTTACAAAGAAATCCAAAGAAAATAATGGTATATGGGTTATCAGTAATACTCATATTAAGACAATTTATTTTTTGGAAATTTTCGAGAAATTATCACTTGATTAACTATAATGGATATACATCATAGTATTGGAAAACCTAAATGGAGTACCACTATATGTTGTTTTCTATTATGATTTCAGATTCTCCTCCAACTTTTAAAAAAGGTATCCAATATTCACTAAGTAGTAAGCTGAACATTAATAAAGCCAATGATCCTCAACTTGATGTCTAATCTGAGTGAAAAAATCATGACACAGGAATACATATTAAGATCATGTTCAATGGACTTCAATAATGTATGGTACCAACATCATCCTCTAGTTGAGTTCTCTTATAATAATTACTTACACTTGAGCATCTGAATGGATCATTATGAATCCCTTTATGGGAAAAGGTTCCAAACACAATAATTCTAGGATGAGGTCCAGTAATTTAAACTAGTTGGACAGGAAATTTTTGAATAAACAAATGAAGAGTTGAAAACCATTCAGTATCACATCAATGAAGAAATGATTCGATAAAAGAGTAATAGAGGTAATCAATGAAAGAATACGGGGTTTAAGGAATGAGACCTGGTATTCCTTTATAAATCTATATAGGGGATTATCATGAGATTTGGGAAGAAAGGAAAGAAGAATCCCAAGTACACTATTTCATTTAATATTATTTATCTTTTTGTATCTATGGCCTATTTACAAGAACATCCACCATCCATTCATAAGGTCATGATATATTCTATATATTCCTCTTGAGAATGTAGAGTCTAGATCTTTCAAATATACTAAATTAAAAGGTGGTATAGTTGGAAAATGATATATCTAAGGAGGATCATGAGGTAAAGATCTTGGAAAATAGTGGAATTGTTCTACACAACAAGACCACTAAATTTTTCAATGTACTATAGTGGAATCATATGTACGAAGAGGAAAAATGGTATATAGAGAAAGTTGTGACATATAATTTCCATCACCGATTTTCCATAGAGATTGTAAAATGAAATTTCAGTGGTTAAATATCATTAGGTTGGGGAATGTAACGACCCTGAATTATATAAATATAAATATCATTCTTATAATTATTTCATAAAGTATAAATATAAAAAAATCCCATAAAATACCCAAACAAATTATATGTGAAGATAAAATGAAATAACTGGTATTTTTAGAAGATAAGGAACACATACCAATTAAAGAATGAATTTGTAATTACTGGGGAATTTACATGTAATTTTTTTAATTAAATAGAATTATATGGAGTTTTTGAAAATTGACGGCACATGATTTTGAGGATCAGTGATCCTGAAAATGGATTTTTTGGATTTCTTTAAGGTACATTCAGTAAACGTGCGGGTTGAATTTTCTATCTTTTTAACCAGTGTTTGGATTAAAAATTTGAAGGCACTATTGATTATATAGTACTGTAATTCTTGTATGTGAAGCTTTTCTTTGACCAGAAAGGGTCAGATGAAAAATTTAATTTCCTTGAGTTTACAAAAAAATAACTAAATGTTGATTTATTTTTCTTTTTGTAGCCATTGGATAAATGGTTGTTGGACCATAGTACGACATCAAACCATTTAATGACATGACATAGAAGTTGTGAAACCGTACTATTGGGAGAAATCATGGGTTGTGTAACCACTACATTGAGAGAGTTAAGTGGTTCATTAATTAAACTTGTTAATGACCTTCATTAATTGTGTGAGGCATTAATCTCCACATTCCCCTATATTTCAATGAAGCTCGGGCATGGGTTTTGTGCACTCTATAGATGAACCTCTGATGATGTGCCACAACATCTTGTATCAACCTATAACAAGGCTTCAATGATCGTTAGAGGATTCAAATACAATCACCAATGGACATGAACCTTTTCCTTTGTTCGCCAAACCCTCAAATGTGGACACTCTATCCTCCTCTACAACACCTTCCAACAAACTCGATGTACTATTTTTATTTTAATAGTTAAATTTTTATGTCTCCCTTGATGATGTTGAACCCTATTCCATGTTTAATAGGCTAATGTGGAGGGTGTGGGATGAACAGAACAAGGAACAAAACCACCAAAAAATATGTCCATGGTGCGTTCTTTATGGAGGAAGAAAGAATTTAGTGGCAAGGATTATTTGAGGGGTTGCATAGTGAAGACAGAAAACTTGGAGGATCATATGAATAGACAAGTTGAATAAAGGTCCTCCGACGAATCTATGGAAGCCCAAAAAGGTAACCACAAGTGAGGAAACACTAGAAACTCTCAGTAGTGGTCAGCCGGGCCGACCTCACAGTGGAATGGCACCCGCAGGCGCAACGACCATAGGAACTGTGACCATCAAAGCCATTGTAATGGAAGGGAATGATGACGACGCACCATGTGGAGAAGGAAGAGCGGCCCACATGGTCCTTTCAGCTAAAAAAACATAGCAGGTGGATATGGCCATTTCAAGAGAGTGGGTGGTGCCCTGCGGTGCCACCTGCTGGCCGAACCGGATGCTCTGCATCTGGTTGGTGTGGAATCAACCGGCCAGCTAGCGATCCGGGTTCTTCTAGGCGGGCCAGACCGCGAGTCAAATTGGACCCACCAGCAGGTCTGGGGTCGTCAGCTGGCCCTGCCAGGTTGGGGCCCTATCAAACCCAGACCCGACCAGTCTCCTTCAACTAAAACGGGCATATCTCACATTCCGGGTGTCTGTTTGACACAACAATAATGGAGTGAGGACCCATCAGATGATGTGGTTTTTTGAGATACTCCACATTGGATTTCGATAATGTTGGATTTCATCCCGGTTGGATCAGACTGAAATCGAACTGGGGCACCTGTAATAAAATGCATATAACACATAAATCGGGAATCCAATTGATGCTCATTCTGTGGCGTTGGAACCCTTATGACAAGGAGGTTCATTTGGTAAATTCTTATTGTTACATCATTGGGTTAGTGGTATGACTGATATCTTTGGGATAAGATCCTCTCAGAATCTTGTGTGGTTTTTGCAGCAATCCAGTGGATGAATGATGATTGAAGAATGAATAGAGATCCTGTGTGGATCTGCCCCTAGCGATTCTCTATGGATCAGCACCCAGTGATCCTATGTGAGTCAGCACCGACCGATCCTGGGTAGATCGGAACTGAGAGATCCATTGTGGATCAACATTGAACAATCCTTTGGGGGTCACCCGTCGAGCCTCAGGATAGAATAAGATGATCTGGCTTTATGACTAAAAATATGTAATTTTGCACTTATGTTAAACCTGGTGTGAGTTGTTTTCTGATTTTTTCTTTTTGATTGAGATCATGCATTGTGGGTTTTCATTTGAGGAATTCTTAGAGACCTTATGGGGTCTCAGGGTCCCCAATGGGTATAGTTTTACTCACCCCTGCATGGGCTTCCCCTGCATTTTGTTGTGTATTGTGAAGAAGATGGGAAGCTTTGACTATGTTTCCTGGAGCCAGGACTTGATAGTGTATGAAGATGACTGGTATTCATGGAGAGTTGTAGTGATGATTTATTCCTACCTTTCAAGAAGGATCCATGGCAGACGACCTCATGATCTATTTTCCATTTTTTCTCTATTTTCGTTTCTATAGGGCTTGTATTTGGTCCCCTTTAATTCGGTACATACATTTACACTTGTGGTGGTTTTTAGTTGTGTTTTCACCATTCTTCCTCCACTATGATTTACTTATGGGTAGTGAACCCTATGTGTGTGTGAAAAGGTATTGAGGCAATGCCTTCCCATTTTAGGAAAATTTCATTCTAGTGCTGGTCCCTAACCCCTAGCTTATGGGTGGAAAGATTGTGGTAGTCACGACACGGGCCTCGGGGGACGGGTAGTGATAGAGTTGACCTTTAGAATAATAACATGAAATTTAGGCAAATTAATTAGGCCTATAAAATAGTAACCTAAACTAATAAAGTAAAAATATTGTTTTGTAATATTATAAATTATAATATGATACAATAATATAGTAGTATATGTACATAAATTGTTTTTATAAATTATTAAATATGTGTTTAAATTTTATATAAATACAATTTTTTTAAAAATTTCATTTTTTATTTAATCATTTAAATGAAAATTTATTTATATAACATTTATTCATAAACTAATTTTTTTTCATCCATTGATTATATGATAATTTATGATACCATTAATATTTTTTTATGTGTTACAAAATCTGTTGAATGACAAAAAATTAATTTTTTATTATTCACAAAATTTTTGGAAAAAGTGAGAATCTATTAGTTCCACCACAAATGGAATGGACATAACCATTGAATAATATATAAATCCTACAAAATTGGATTCTATAGATAAATTAAATGAAATATTGTTTACCTGAAAATTTGGTCCATCCATTATAAGGTCTACAAACATGTAAGATAGCTTTTCCGATGACTGGATGCATTCATCATAACAGATAGTCCCACTATTGAACCCCCAACTACAATGATATCCTATTTATTGATCAAGTTATGATGTTAATCTTTTTTATTTTTATTTAAAGACCACCCCCTCAGTATGGTTTCATCATCTTTATTAACATTAAGTGTCAAAACCTGCTGAGCCAAATATTATTCTGAGCTCATAATCAATTCCCTGGATTGATGAAGAGTGAAATATGGCTTCCTCAACAGACAATACATCTTAGAGGAAGGTAGAGTATCATTTTCCATCATAACGCATTTTCATTTCTTTAATGACAGTGTCTTAATGGAATTTATCAACTGACAATATTCCTATGAATATATCTGAATTACATGAGTAGTGGCCTCTACACCTATTGTCCCCTGACCAGAGAGACCAAACAAACTAGTCATAGGGGCCTTTCCTCTTCCTACTGATCCCACACCACTCTTCTTATCTCACGGTCTAAATCCATGTCTATAAGCTATTGATTATTGCCATGTATTTTTAAAATCATAAAAAAAGTCACCCCATGATTCATATAAAATGTATTTTTTACAATGGAACTCCTCAACTACTATAATCTAAACAAATTCCAGAATCACTATTGAGACATCAACATCCACAATTATCTTGAGGTTAAAAATATGAAAAATTAAATTGGTTTGTCTATCAATGAATAAAAAAATACCTATGAGGTTTCTAAGAGTACTAATTATTGATTAATTTTAAAAATGTAATGGAAATTTAGAAAAACAAACCCAATTCATGACCAAAGGAGAATCACACCTTGTCTAGAAGTTATAGTTCCATATGATGATGAATAATTTAATACAACTACATTAGTGGGGAGTACTATATTTGGATTTATGCAGGTCCTCTTCCTAATAAAAAGTATCATTGTTTTCTTGTTATCGATCAAACCCACAGTTTCCATATCCTGTAAGTCAAAAGAGTCAAATACAAACCTATCAAATGAGTCCACTGAAGGCCTTATCTAATAAAATATAGTGATTAATGTCAGGATAAGGATAGATAAATCATAGATGAACTCAGTTATCAAATGTGGAATGTTAGGTCACCCATCGTGTAGATCCAAAACATTGGGACACAAATTGATTTGAGGAAACATAGGAAGTAGATCAGGGCTGGAAAAAGAGGGTTACATTAGAGACCACATCCTTTAATGACATAGAAGGTCCCTCCCAAATAGAGGGGTGGGACTGACCATGTGGATGATGCCTTCATGGAATAGGAGCAGATGATCTAGCACCCCCACCCCAGATTATAGAAACCCCCACGACATTCATTGTAATAAAATCGATTATAAATTAATAATTTCTCATTCCAATGTAAATGATGATTTATTTAAAAATTCATTTTTTCCATATTTATAAAATAATATTCATAAAATGGAGTCCGCTAATTAATGTTATATTTCAAAAATTTATTAGGTTTAATTTTTAGGAAATTTCAATAATACATTAATTTTTTGTGAGTAGTAATATATAATAATTTATGGAATTAATAAATTATAAATTAAATATAATATTAAACAAGTAAAGGATTATGTGATCCCCATAATATCAAAATATCATTATTTATTTGAATGTATTTAGTTATAATTATCATGATATTCATATTCTGGATCAAAAATAATAAAAAAATTAATAAAATAAAAAGAAAACACCGTCATCCACTACTATAAATACCACCACCTCCTCCTCTTATCCCCACACATTTAAATATTTTTGAAGATTGCATATTATACTTAATAATCATTAAATGTCTCTCTTAAATTCCCAAATAACGTTTCTCTCATAAAAA
This sequence comes from Viscum album, assembly GCA_963277665.1. Classification (NCBI taxonomy): domain Eukaryota; kingdom Viridiplantae; phylum Streptophyta; class Magnoliopsida; order Santalales; family Viscaceae; genus Viscum; species Viscum album. The sequence continues at coordinate 2,014,647,688 of OY728136.1, read as the reverse complement.
GACTAAACCAATTTCCCTAAAGGAGGTTCTCAAGGAGGATAATTGAAGAGGTAAAAACATCTTTCCTTTTCTTTTAATATCATTCTATTATCTATAATTTTGTATTTTTTACTAAAATGAAAGTTTATATTTGGAATTTTAACTCCATTATCTCGCATATATTGGAATTTTATTATGTTAATTTATTAATTAGTCAAATTTCATTCCACTCGCTTTTTTATTCTAAAAATTGAAACATCTTCTGTAATGAGTTAATTTATCACATTTTAGAACGAAGAGTTTTAAATTTCCATTACCTCATTCATGAATATACAAAAAAACATTTTTAGGGAAAAAAATATTTTAATATATGTATTATATCCTATGTATTGTTCAAGAATAATTATATAAACAGAATATTTATTAACAAAAAAAATACTTTTTGATTGTCGAAAAACCACACAAATAATCTAATTGATTATAACTAATGTATTATGTAAAGATTATTCACAAACCACAATAACCAAATGAATAATAATACCATTTATTATAATTTATGTTCCTTAAAAATGTATAACATCAATTCAAGACATCCATTCTCATTTTACATTATTTTTTATACATGTATACATGTAAACAGATAATGAAAACCATGGAAACCAATGCCCCCGAATGATGAAATTGAATATCATAAACCATAAAATGGAAAAAAATGAACATAATAAAATTAAAAAAAATCGAAAAAATGTTAGAGTAGTTCTTAATTAAATTATTAATGATACTGATTTCATTAATAATCTTACTAATTTCAAGTGTATTTCACTTTTGTACATAAGGTAAGGGATTCATTCTGAACCTCCATTTTTTCTCCAGGTTGTGATTTATTTCTCATTACCCCAATTTAGTTATTATTTAATTTAATATAATTATTAGAAATTATTTATATATACTGAAAATATAGGAATCCATATCATTTTATCTTTCTTTTTCCAGGATTTACATGTTTAAAAAGGTTCCCTTCTAAATTATTTCTGATAATCATGCATGATTCAAGGAAAAATTCTTATTTCATAACCATTTTCAAGTGCACCCCATAGTATGTTATAAGACGCCATTATTTTTCTAAAATTACTCCTTTTATCATTAAATAATTTCTAATTTCATTTATGGTTTTATAAAAACAATTATGCCTTTTCCATGTTAATGTATCGTTATTATTTTCCTTTAAACCGCACTAATGTTTTCAATTTCTAATGTATCTTAAACACTCTTTTTTACGTTTTTTCACATAAATTTGACATCACATTTCATGATATATTAATATTTCACCTTATCAATTCCCATCTGTGATTTAAATCTATCTTTCTATGGAACCTTTCATGATACCTCCATTTTTTATGTTTTTTGACATGACTACAATGCCCAATTCTTTCCTTGGGAAATGATTATATTTATTCTATATGTTTGATTCCTCATATAGAACAAATATTCATGATCATGTTATTATGGGTTATCCATGATATTTCTCAAGTTGATTTTTTAATTCATAGTCTCATGAGATGTCTTGTGCAATAGTTATGGTGGTATGCCTTGACTCATGCTCCATGTGAAACAGTCTTGTTTGATTGTTTTGTCTCACACTCCATGTGAAATGGTCGTAGTGATTAACCATGACTCATTATCCCCCATTTTAAATGATCCTTTAATAATTATAATTTCATGTTGTATGTTTCTTACACATTTCAATGATACCTTGTTTATATTATCCCTTCATTATCAACCTTATGATTATTCATGTTCCATTTATTTTTATGTAATAATTTTATGCCTTCTAACCAATGTGCTATGATATATTATGATGTTTAATACCAAACCAGTATTTCTAGATCATACATTTGTTGAGGTATACACTAGGATATTCTATACAGATTCAATGGATCAAAGGAAGATGGGATCTATTTTTGAATACAAAACAATATGATTTAATTTGGTTTCATATTGTTAAATAACGTAACAAAACATCCATAGATATGATACATTACGATCCTTAGATTGTATTTTATTTTTTAATATAAATTAAAACATGTAAATATATATGTGAAATATTGGACCATAATATTTTCCAACCCTATAGAGTATTTATAGTGGAGGCACACGAGGGATGGAATTGAGCTACCTATGATTAGGATCACCTACCATACCATTTGAGCTAGCTATCGTGAGAGGTGTGAGTTCCTCACATAAATATATTCCATGAAACACTATGGCGGCGGGTTATATACATAATGTAACCTAGTGAAATTAATTCTCGATTGGATATCTACAAGTGAAATAAATAATGAATCCCTAGACTAATAAATATTGGATCGTGATGTTGATTGAAAGAAATATGTTGATAGATTCTCTTGGGGATTTATGGAATAACGTTAATGAACCATGGTGAATGAGGAAGTCTCAATTGAAGATGAATTGACTAAGATATTCTTCCATGGGTTCTGCTCAATGATTATATGATCAATTTAGTGGATAAATTTTTATCATTACCAACATAAACCATCCAATCCATGTATGAAACATCTATGGAGGACAATGAAGCTTCTATAGGATGTTGGAAATATGTTTTTGAGGACGATGATGATCTAGCCTTGAAATGAAACCATTATAATCCTATAGGGGAAATAACATGGAAAATTTGAATAGTGGTTGCTAGATACTCTCATGACATAGTAATTTAATGTGGCATTTTCCCTATTATGTTTGACGTGACTCCATCTAAAATAGAGGTGTGCATCCCATGTGGGTTTTATATCTCAATATTATTTTATCCTAGAGGGAAAATTTCAATTTAAATTCATTTGTATACCATGGTCATTGATACTTTAATGGAATTATGTACAATTTTTTTTACTATATTTATCATATATTGAATTCCTGAAATATAGAAACCCTGTCCATTTACACATATTAATAATTTATATTAATCATAATTATCTATTTAATATAAACCATTGATAATATTTTCTAGTGTCTTTGAAATAAACAGCTCATAAAACAAAAAACATATAAATAGAATAAAATAACATTATATTAATATTCCATAATGACCTCCTAGATTCTCTTGAGCACCAAAATCTTAATATCATAACCTATTGAATACATAGACAAAGGGATAAAATAAAAAATCCAGTAAGAGAATAAACAATATAATAAATAATTACAAATGAGTTAGAAGACACAACATGATAACATAAAATGAAACAAACTTGAATAATCATATAAAATAATATAACATAGTACATGGAATCATATTATCATTGAAACCTAGGACATTGAAGATACATATAATAGGTCTTAATAATGACTCAAGGATAAATTCCAAGACTATATCACATGGATGAAAAATTCCCATAATAGATTGTGTTTACACTTTAATCCCACACATGAAATATCCTTGTGTTAAAAATTACCCATTTTGTTGAAGTGATATATTAGATCAACAATTTTAACATCCTCCTGCATATAAATTCCCCAAATAGATTCCAACATATGGTATAAACATAAGTGGTAACCATGGGATGAAAATGGTATCATAATCATGTCACAAGGCATAACCAAATGAAATTTCATAATTGAGTCCATGATAAAATAGATTTCAATCATACATTAATATTAATAATGAAAAATAATAATATAAAAGTACAAATAATATCAAACATAATTGATAACATGTAAAAAGTGGGTTTAAGAAACTATAGAAATGATCTCCTTTAGTGCTATCTAAAAAAATTAATATTAAACAGGGAAAAAATAATAATAATTTAAATAATAAAATTTAAAAAAGATAATATTTAATATGAAATAAATTATTTTATAAAATTATTGGTTTCTTAAAAATATTATGGTGTATACAAAAAAATGGGTAAAAATTTTGGAAGTTCCCTTTAATAGTGCTTGCATATTAGATTGAAAAGAGAACATTATAAATTTTTTATTTTCCCATATAAAAGATGAATTTATCTGAATACATAAATTTGGATCATATAAATTAACATGAAAGAATTATATAATAATAATGAAGAAATCAATTGGTGGAATGAGATAGAAAACCTAACCTTAATGTAATTTGGATGTTCTGGGAGAATCACTTCACATATGTCAAAATGTGTTATGTTCTTGAAATTAATGTCCTAAATAATCATATTATAAACATTAATTAGTTAATTTATAACCTTATAATTAAATATTAGTTAATAATTAATTTATTAATTTCATTATTAGATATTTCTACGATTTATAACGTTTAATTTTGTTGTTCTGGGGGCATTTATTTCATCATTTTCATGGCCAGTTTAATTGTTTCTAATTATTGAATTTCTTGTCAAATATAATAGAAAATTCCTACGTGGAATAAAATGGTATTAATAAACAAACATAATTTTAAATTTTCTAATTTAGCATTTTTTTCTTATCATAGATTTATTTAATAGATTAAAAATCAATGAATCAAAATAATAAGATTATTTTTGATGGTTTTATGACCATCAAAAACCAGAATCATTTTATTTAATATTTTAGTTATATATTTGTTCCATTACACCATATAAGTTCTAATTTATATTTTAAAATTTTATTTAATCATGAAAATGGTTTTATGACCAGATATGAATGTGGCAATGACAAAAACACTCATTTTCAACAAAAGTGGTGAGTCGACACATCAAAATTATTTATTAATTTTAGAAAAAATGAGAAGGGCAAATATTTATGATGGATATTCTACTAAAACACAAAAATTACATTATATTTATGATATTGGATTAATCATGTGACTTTGTATAGGGAATGTGGAGGGAGGATAAGAGAATAAAATAAATTAAAATTAAATAAATGTGTATTTTACCACATGAATATAGTATCCTTGAGAATCACTTTAAGGAACAAAAAATGTACTTTTTGTGATAATAAAATAACCCAGTGGTGGGTATGAGTATTGTGAGATGAATTTGGATGAATATTATAATGATTCAATTCATAGAATTTGTGTGTTATGTGTGGTCATGAGTGGTGTTTATAAGAGGTGGATGGGGTGTTTCAGATTATATTATTATTTTGTTTTTTATTTGGTTTGATAAATATCAATAGTTTCAATTACTAAAACTAATTACATTAATTTATTTAGTAATTCTCAAATTAATGTGTTATTACCTCATCTATACATTCAAAATGACTAAATAAATCATCTATTTGTTGAATACTGTAAATTACAATATTTCAATATCCACCAAAAATTCATCTGTATTAGAAAAATCACAAAAATTCCTCCTCATAATATTTTATTGTGTAATTATAATAATGGAATATATTTTATAAAAATTTATTTCTAATTATGAGAATTTTTTTAATTAAAATCATCATTTATATAAAAAATAATTTTATTAATATTGAAACAGAATTTATGAAACTTTGATAAATTAAATAAGGTCTCATAAAATTATCTTATATTTATCATAAAATAGAATATTAATTTAATAATCTATTTTATTAAAAGGAATTTTATTTGTAATCATTAGTTAAATTATAAAAATCTAAATAAATATTTATATTTCAAAAAATAACAACACTTATTTTATCATTTTTAAGACATTTTTTCCATCTTAAAAGATATAAATATATCATATTTTCATTTATATGAAACGTAGATTTTATTTAAACTTTCATATTTGACATCATTATTCTAATAATAGAATTACTACTCCTAATGATAAAATTACTCTTCTAATGATCATGTTACTATTATGACTATTGGATTCTATATGGTCATATAGGTTTATTACATCTTGTGAATACCTCTTATTCCAATCATAAGAAACATATATTTTCTCAAATGTTTATATATAATTTGGTCAATTAATGGAATATTTTCTAATTGAAATAATGTTTTAATTGTACTTATTTGTTTATGTGTGTGGTCTTTCTAGTGGATTAAGAAGATCCAAACTGTCATATTCTTCTTATATTATTTTTTAATTACTATCACATTATAATAATTTCAATTCTTATTGGTTTAGTTTTTTGAATAAATTATCATTATTAATTTATGAGAATTATTTTCTATTGGGTTCTGTATATTATTAAGGTTTATTATACTAAATGGCATAATAATAAGAAGGGAATCACTATTAGTGATATTTTGGGCCGTTACATTCCTCCCACGATATGAAATTTAACCCTTGAAATTTAATTCTTTATAATAATGTTAGAACTACTGATGGTACTTATCCTTTATTTGTTCCTCTTATTACCATGTTACCTCATCATATATATGTCTTCACTATAGTACTTAAACTGGGTGAGTTGTCATGGTTTTTAGAACATTATCTCTAGAGTCCAACATCATTATCGACTACTCCTCAAAGGAGATATCATTTTCCATATGTATCACCGAAAAAATAATTACTTTTGAATGGTCTTTTATATAATAACTTAGCAGAGATATGTGGAATATATCATGTTCTTCAAACCTAATAATTGTAAGTGCTATTCAATATGTTATTTCTCTGAAACAATCAAGAATCAATATGGGGTCGAAGTACCTATGTCTTAGCTTAACTATCATCTAAAATATCATTAAAATCTTCTATGGAGATATGAAAATGACTAATTTATCACTAACCTCCATCTCTAAGTCTCATCGATGATTATCGGAATAGTTCATCTATCAAAATTGATATTTTTTATGTCTTTTATAATTATTTTCACCCTTTCTACAAATGTTTCAACATTTTTTTGTCATGGCATATTATGTTCACCTAATTCATCCTTGATTTCTTTTGATCGAAAAAATTTCCCATAATGGGATTCATATGGGCCCATTTGAATGATTCAATAGAAACTATTGTTGTAAGAAAACTCTACTAGAGGAATATGATGATTATATCATGCTTCAATTTCTATATAAAAGGATCTAAAAAGGTCATCCATTGTCCAAATACTTGTATCAGAGTGTCCATCAGTTTAAGGATGATAAGACATATCGATGATCAACTAAGAGTTAAGATATTATTGGATACTTTTCATGAAATTATAGTTAAATAACATATCATGATCAGATATAATTGAAAATGGTTATCCATGAAACACATCCACTTTTATGATGTATAACTATAATATTTGTATGTGTGATATGTGCACTTTAATTTTAATAAAGTGAACTATCTTGGAAGTATGATATAAAATAACCCATATTGCAATGTTTCCTCAATATTTTTCAAAAATATGATGAGAAAACCAATTCTAATTTTTTCTTATTTCATTGTTGGTATGGTTTATGGTTGTGTCAACCCATTAGCATTTTTTCATTCATCCTTCACAAACTAACATAAAAAAAACATTTAATAATATCTCAGGCTCTCATTGTAATTATATTCCCACCAATAATGTTACAAGATACCTGAGTACATATTTGAGCTATATAGGTGGATATAAAATGTTAATCTATGTGAATCATTGAAAATATCATCCTTTTCATCTAGATTCAATGGAATAAATTGTTTTGAAAAAAATATTATCACTACTTCCAAATTAATTTTTATCTCGGAGGATATCCAGTTTCATATGGATTCAACAATTTTCTTATTTTCTGAATGACATTATTGAGAATTGTTTATTTTCACCATATGTTTTGGATCAGATGTAATTGGAGAAAGGATTGATGATTTTCTTTCCTTAATGACTCCCATGGAAATCATTTTCATGTCTAAGAAGATTGGATCCTTCTCAAATCCCATGATTGATTACATTGCATGGTCCTTTCTACATAGAGAATCCACAAAATTATTTACATTTCCATGGTGGTAGTGGATTGCGAAATCATAATCACAAATGATATATGACCATATTCAAAATTTGATATTAATATCCTACTTTGAAGAATCATTTCATAATAAAAATAATTCCCCACCTGTTGGTACTGTATGTATTGGTGCAATGATAAAAGTATTTTTAAAATCCATAAAGTAATATTCCCATTCACTAGTCTAGAAAATCATTACTCCCTTATAATTTAGTTTGGTTAGTGGTTTTGAAAATAGTGAGATGTTTTTCATGAATCATCATTAATTCCTAGATAGTCCATGGAATCTATGATAATCCACTAAATATATTGGTTTGGTCTACTATTCTATTTCATTTGATCGAGAAGCATCTATAAATATCTTTTTGAGGGTATTATCCAGCCCCATGGATGAATCATCTGTCATCTCTAACTCACATGAATTATACTGTGTATATATTTTATCCATCTAAAAATATAGTTTCATAGTATTCAAATTTTACATGTGTTTCTCATTACTCATTTTGTATTTTATAATATCATCAATAAATAGTAGCACAAATTTTTTAAGGAAAACTGTTAGTACAATATTCATTACTTCTATGACTATTATTGGATCATTAGTTAGAATAAATAAAATAAATATGAACTCATAGTTAAAAAATTATCGAAAGGATGTATTGGGGATATCTTCTTTCTCGACCATCAATAGTTGATATCCTAACCAAAGGTCCATGTTTGAGAAATACGTGGAACAAAACAGTTGATCGATCAAGTGATATATTTGAGCATTGGGGTTATTGTTCAACATCATGATCTTTTTTTGCTCAATATTATCAATTCAAAGGAACATTAATACAACCTTCTTTTGAATGAATAAGATTGGCACACCCCATGATGAAGCGCTCTTGCATATAAAACTTTGTCATTATTATACATTAACTTCATCATTAGTTACTCTATCTCAATTGTGTCCATACTAAATTATTTGATTTATATGGGATGGGATCTAGTGAAATGATCAATTGACAAATCAATCAATCAATTAATAGAAAGAATGGCATATTCTTCAGTTAACATCCTAGTTTAGTCCCTTATAATGGGGATGTCATCAAGCATGATCCCCTCCTTTATCTCAATCATTTGAGCTAGATATTAATTTTCATGAGTCAATAATATCCAAAATTGAAGTGATTAATCTGATGGATATTCATCATCCTCTTTATAATTCTATAAATTTGAGGATTCCTCAAAATATGAAGATTGATCTTCCTTTCATAAATGTTAATGTTAAATTTTCATAAAGATGTGTAATCCATGCCTAATAAGGTATGAAACTCTACCAAAGAATATAAGAAAATATTTAATGGTAGTTTCAGTAAATGTAAATTTATTATGGAAGAATTATATACATTAGATGTAATAATTTTTCGATTTCTGTTCTCACAGATAACTCTACCTCTATACATAGAGGGGGTGTTTAATTAAATATATTAAATATACAGGATATAAAATAATGTATAGAACCATAGTCAAAAATTATGTTCATTATTCCTAAATAAATAACTACTATACCTATCACCACATTATTTTCTGGATCCACCTCCATCATAGTGGTAGAATATTCAATTTCTTTCTTCACTAGAGTTTGTAGTTGTTGATTTCCTCTAACAACCCTCGACATTGGTAATTGGGTAACATAATTCACGTGTTACTTGTAGTGGAAGCATTAATATTTTTGATGAGTGTTTCTATCCAAAATCCATTAATTTTAAATATTATTTGGATTATTTAATCACATTAGTTAAATTTGTCTTATTACCCTCTCTTTTGCATTTGATGCTACTAAGGGTTACCCTTAAGAAATTTATAAGAGACTTTAACTCACATCTTTGACAAGTGGAATGTTGCTTTTTTATTCCTTCATTTGATTTATCAATTTATCCTTCCCTATTTAATTCAATATTAGTCATTTTATATTTGGGTCCATGTGACCATTTAGAGTCTCGAGTCCCTATTTCAAACTTACGTACCCAATGGGAAATCACATCATCATTTTAGTAGATTCTAATTTATAATGCATTTCCTAAACAAGGATTTTGTCCATTGAAGAAGCGATCCACCTTTCCTTCCATGTTGATTAAAAAGACATAGGTGTATAATGAAAGCCTTGTAATGTTTTCCTCTTACACGCCAATTGTTTATCCTTTTTTTTCTTCAGTCTAAGGAACTCACTCTTCATCTTAAAGTGGAGTTTTCATTGAAAATATTTATTGAAAATTAATTTCTTGAATTCTTCTCAATAAATGGAATCAATATCTTTTTTAGAATTCATCTTTTTTATTACTTTCCACCTCTAATACACTTCCCCAAAAAAATGATAGACTTCCAAATTGACATTATAATCTTCTGAGCATTGAAGGACTGAAAAAATCATCTCAATTGAGTAAATAAACTATTCTAAGATAAGGACAAATGGATATCTACTAATGATATGAGTCCTATTTCACATAAAAAATTCATCGACAATTTATTCATTTTTAGGATAAGGAGGTAATCACAAATTATTGATGATATTATATATATCATGAGACAATTGATATAATAAAATCATGATGTTATGGGCCCCTATTTCCATCAAATTTTTCATCTCATTAGGGAAATTGTCACATTGCCAATCAATATGATTGTTATCCTGATATTTCTTGTTTATTGACATTAAATGTAAAAAATAAATATAATATAATTATGGGTCTTGTATAATTTGATAATAAACATATAAAATATCATCATTCAACTTAGAAGGATGATATTATGAATTGAATTAATATCCTAACTTGTGATTCCCTATGTTTCAATCCAGGATATTTGTGATGATATAATTTTCCATAAGGTTCTCCCTAATATATTTTAGTTATAATCCCTAAAAATAACAAGAGAATTATTTGATCCCATAAATAGTGATCGTATCCTTTTTTGATATATTACTACATGATTTTAATAATAATTATCCATGAAATAAAACCCGTATATCATAAAGTGTAATGTATTTGTATGTTTAGGTATAAAAAACTAAAAAATGGAAATAGAATAAAATATAGTTATATTAATCATCAATAATGTGAGATGAATTCTTATGATCTCCTACATCTTCACCGGATATCCTAGGGAATAATTAGATAAAAGTATGAGTTAAAAGGCTCGATAAATGAATAAATATGTAAATAAAAAATAAAACACGAGTTAGAATGAATAAAAAGATTACATTAATGAAATAAAACATCTTTAAACATTTGGAATCATAGGTAATAGAACATGGAATCAAATTATCTTGGAAATATATTAATTTTGGTGAAACATATAACATTATATAAACAAAAGTCATGGATAGCTTCCAAAACTATATCACATGGTTTAGAATGTATCATACTGGATTATATTTTCTCCATAATCTCATAAAAGACATCTGATGAGATTTAAAATTATCCAATGCATTAGATAACTTGCTGTGTGCACCCAAAATTTCATGTCCATTCATGTTTATTCCACAAAAATAATCATACATAATGAGTAAATATAAGGGTGTCCCATGGAATGAAATGGGTTCTGTAATCATGTAATAAAGCATAACCAAAGGGAATATCATTATACTATCCATGAAAGTATGTATTTAAATAATAAATGAAAATTTATAAAGGAAATATTCCTACATGGTGATATATTATGTCCATCTAAATTAAACTCATGTAAAAATAGTGTTTAAAAACATTATAAATGAGCCACTTTTGTGTAGTTTGAGGGAAAACAGTAAAGAATCACAAAATAGAACAATGGAATAATTGTTTTTATAAAACTATAAATAAAATATTAAAATTTATCATGATTAAATGAAATATTTAATAAAAATAATGTTCCATTAAAATATATCAGGGTTCATATATGAAAATAGATTAAAAAAAATTGTGTTGTTCCCTTTAATTGGGAGGAGTTCAAAACTAAACCTTGTTAAATATGTATTTCTTAATAAAATCAACATGAATTCATCAAGATACATATTTTTAGAAAATATATAAATTTTATGTGCGAATTATATAATAATAACGATGGAATATATCAGTGAAAAGAAATAGAAATCATAACCCAACGGTAAATTGGACGTTCGAAGAGAATCCTTCACCTTTTGTTCAAATGTGTTCTATACTTGCACATAATGACATGGAAAATAAAATTATATCCATTAATTAAATAATTAATAGTCTTATAAACAAATTTTTCTATTATTAATTTATATAGTTCATTAATGTCCATTTCGATAAGTTATAATGTTTAGTTGTTTCATACCATGAACATTTGTTTCATGGTTTCCATGGTTTTTTTAATTATATAAAATTAAGGATGTTCATTTCAAATGGAACATGAAATATAGAAGTTGAAAAAAAATTAATGTAGTTCAATAATTTTAATATTTACCCAATATTATATTGTTTTCAGATATACTAATGATTCATTATATTAAATGTTAATGAAAAATAGGATTTTTTTTAATGTACTGTAATTTTTACCACCATTATGAACTAGTATGGTTTTACTTATTATTATTTTTAGATATTGGTTCTAGAACCTGATATATTATATAATATATATATGAAAATATTAGTTATACATAAATATGGTTTTATGACTGTTCTTTAAGGCATTATTGAGAAATGAAAATTTAATATCCACAAATGTGGTGAATCGAAACATAACATATGATGTTTTCATTTTTAGAATAAAATAAAAGAGAAGATATTTAATGATCCATATTTAATTAAAATAAATAATTCCGATATATTAAATATATTGGAGTTATCATTCCCCTTTAGATAGTGGTGGTTAGTGGAGTATAAAAAAATAAATTAAAAGAGAAAGAAGACTGATATTTTCTCTTGAATGTCATCAACATGATAACCTCATTTTTGAACATGGAAACTTTAATTTATTGATACAATAAAGAAAAAAATGTGGGGTTAATTATTGGGAGTTGAACTGGCATTAATATTAGAAATATCTATAGCATAGAATGTGTAGGGGTTAAAGGTTGTTAAGAGGTGGTATTTATAAGAGGATGAAAGGGGTGTTTTTTTATTATCTATCAAATTGTTCATTATTCGGACTCAAGATTATCAATAGTGTTGATATCGATGACTAAATATAGAAATTAGTTTAGATAATTTTGATCTAATTTGTGATTACATCGTCCATACATCATTTATGACATAAAAAATCTTGTATTTAATAAATATACTAAATTATAATATTTCACTATTAAATAAAAATTATACTATTTATAAAAATACTACAAATTCACCCTATCAATTTTAAATACATATGTTGGAAAAATGGACTCCAATTTACACAAATAATTTTCAAATTTTCAAAATTATTTATTTTAATTAAAATAATATTTTCTTTCAAATATTTTTTTTTTTTAATATAATAGCTTTTTTGAATGATTGAAAAATTAATTAATGTCACATTAAATTATTTCCAAATTATATGAATAAAATTAATTAATGTGTCTATTTTGGGATGCTAAATTTTCTTTCAAATCATTATGTTAATTGTAAAATAGAAAACAATCATTTGTGTTTCACAAAAATTCAAACACATTATTTTTCATTTTCCAATGATTTATTTACTGATAAAATGTTATAAATATATCATATTTATATTTATATAATATATATATTTAATTTATAATTTCATTGGTGGTGTTACAATTATAGCAGCTAGATCACTATTCCTAATGGTCACATTACTATTTAATCGGGCACGTAACTATTTAAATGGTGATATTTCTAATTGTCACAGGGGTTTACAACTTCATTTAAATAAAACTTATTCCAATCATCAGTCACATATATTTTCTACAAAGGTTATATATAATTTCATCTTGTTAATGAATATTTTATTATTAACATTATTTTGTAATTTTTATCTTTTTTTTGCGAGTGCAGTCATTCATGTGGGTCAACCTCATCTGAATTTTCTTTTTCCTGTTATATTATTTTCTACATATTTTCCTTATATAATATTTGGAATTATTATTGTTATTTGTTTACTAAAGTCTCACTTTTCATTTATGAGAATGACTTATTACATTATCTATTTTATGTATTTTCTTTATAATACATGACATAATTAATAAAAGTTAGTATCCATTGATAAAATTACATAACATTATATAAATCCTTAGATATCCTAGTCATAGACTAAGAAATGTCAACTATAATTATGGGTTTACTTGTGATATTCCTCTTTTATAAATCCTTGAGCCTGGAATAATTTTCCATGGTGGATAAATCCTTTCATGTAATGGTCAAGGGGAAGATAGGGAATGATTTCATTTAATCCTTTTCATCAAGTAAGTATTTTCCCCTACTGATTGTATATAACTCTCTCATTGTCATAGGTTGAGCTAAGTATAGATTCATTTTATAACTATATGAGGATACATCTCGCACACACTAAGAATCCAAAAAGAAATGTGTCTTTGATTCTCATCTCAATTGTTAGAGAGATGGCTCATGTTCCTGAAACATATTCCACCATACCTATTGAATTTCTTTAAGAATCATTGATTATATCATCCTCTGAGGAGTTATATTATTTGGAGTGGTTGAATCCATTCGATGAATATTAGTTTGTCATGCCAATGAAGGAATTGTGGCAATATGATGTATTTCAGTTGGAGAGAATCAAATCATTTGAGAGGTCTTATGAAAGCTTGGTCGTCTTCTTGACATGATGGCAGGACCATCATAGAGTATTCTAATATATGTTCTCATCACGGAGATACTTGTTTCCTTCACCATGTACCAGCATGTGCAATCCATAAAACAAAAAAACTGTTTATCAAACACTATAATAGAAAATTAGGTTGTCTAGCACAAGGCATGGTTTAAAATTAAAAAATTTATAGGTCGTACCCTAAGGGTTGAATTAGTGGGACAAATGAGGTACATTCATCAATGGTTAGTGAATCTATGGAACATCAATGTTGAATACAACTCCTAACACATGATAACAGAAGATATTCCAGAGAATATGGTGTGTGAAGTGTGTAATGAATTCATTATCACAAACTATGAGGACATATTTTAGGGATTCTATTCATTTTATGTTGAGGAGCATGTGATTTCAGGGTTAGAAGATAAAACATGTCGACATGTCGCATCCTTGAGTTCCAAATAGGAATTCATCGACTAACTAATGTTGAAATTGGTGGTAACTAAATTTGATGTGGTAGGGGAGGAATCATGGATGGAAATTTATAGGACCTAATTGGGTAGGGTTAATGAAAAAGGCCAATGAGTTTTCTCCGATGTTTAGAAAATAGAGGTAGGAGTGGGCTAGGTGGAAGAAAATCATCGAATTAACCCCAAAAAAGGCAATATGAGCTGGAGAAGGATATATATCTTACTAATTCATTAGAGAGGGGTTATAATAATGTTTAGGATTTATAATATGGTTGATCGTCCTTTTTTTAAGAAATTAATTACTACAATTTTTTCAATTTCTTATGAAGAATATTACAATAGATCATGTTACTATGACAACCGATGATGGACCTATACGCATGCATGATCCATTCTTAGTGTGATATATTATAGAAGAATATAATATCTATAAATCATATGATAATGTTATATAGGGTGGGTGTGTTGACATTAGAATATAACATTGATAAATATTAATGGATCATAAAGATTTGGGAATCAGTTTGGTGAGGTTCAATAGTTTTTGTATTTTAATAATATGAATGTAACATGAATTCGTAATTCCAGGCGTGTTTGAAGTACAACTAAAAAAGGGGATGGTGGAGGAAGGTAAAATTTATCCTCGATAGTTTTTATCCATTAATATAGGATATAGATAGGTTGACTGTAATCATTTACCATGTTCAAAACGTGGGTCTCACAACAGTTCTATTGAATATGACACCTCAATGACATGTTCCCTTAATTGATGGTGGACCAATTAAGGTCCTACATCATCATAACATAGAATTTGTTCAATATTTTGATGGATTATATTGTTGAAGATCCATATATGTGAGGTGGGAATATTTGGGAATGTGTTGCCACTAAAGTGGAGCCATTATGGACACGTGTGTAGAGACTCGGGTTTTTGGCCCTGTCATACATTGAGATATTTCTACGAATAATTCCAGAGCCAGGCGCGAAGACGGCATGCGATTATGAGGCCCGGTGTTCCCGAAATATATTTTATAAAAATATTAAGTATTTTTATACTATGCACGTGGCAGGGGTGTGATATCTACTAAACTGTAGTTCAGAATAAGAATCTGAGGGCACAGTTACGTCTAGAACGTGTTGTTTACCCTAGGTGAGGTGAAAACATTGCGGGTGTGGGCCTACGGTGGAATGCGCCACTAGTGACGTTTTCGTAAATAATTGGAAAAGTTAGTTTATGAGCATCGTCTTGAATAACTTCTCAACAGAGTCTCGAATCGCAAATCTGAGTCTGTCATTGCATTCAAAATGACGTGTTTACCCTAGGGGTGAAATTAACATTGTTTGCGTCGTGCACGGAGTTGGGGGGAATTGCTTTACCTGGAGTGTTTTAAATAATAAAATAATAAAATCATTTCACTCCTCCCCCTCCTACCTCCTATGCTCAGAGGACGACGCCCCTCCTCCCAACCTCTGTTCATTTCCAAACAAGCCAGAATCGTCCGTTTACTACACTAATCATTATTGGATCCATCTTCAGGGCATCACGGGTGCCGTTTTGCACACAAAGCATCGGCGATGTTCCAACAGGTAGGCGTTTTACGTTTTGAAAATCCTGGAACCCAAATTTATGCATTTGTCTCTATTTTGAACATGCATATGGGTATATCCGGTCCAGGGGGCGTGTAGATGCTTCTGGATCTGCGTTTGGACCCACAAGGTGCCTTCGGCGGACCTCCAATGGTTCGCCGGTGCCGGAAGGGGTGTCGCGGGGCGGCCCGCTGCGGCGGGCGGCAGACCGAGGGGGAGCGGGGGGCCGCGTGGCAGAGGGCCACCAGCCAAGGCAGGCCGGCGGTGGTGCACTGGTCAAGGCCGGAGGGACCGGCCAGTTCAGGCCGGTCCGAAAACTTTTTCTCAAACAACGGTTTTTAATCCCCCGTTTCTTGCAATCCAGAAGTTGGATTTCTGTTCCGTCTTTGGAAACGCGACCCTGACAATGAGGAAAACCCTCCGGTGTGAGTTCGAGGGTTTAATGGTTTGGGATCGTGTCCTGGGAGTTAGAAACATCGTTTAAAATAATAATATTTTATTATTTTATGACTTCGGGTCGTCGTAACTTCTACCCAGAGCGTCTGAATGACGTGCCGTCAGTGGAATTGAGACGCAGATGGTATTGCGGAATTTTTTAGATGTTTTTCGGGATTTGGGACTATGAATGGGTTGCGAGCCCCACGAGGCCGGGTTTTGGCGTATACAGAGAAACATAGTTTTTGTAACAAAAGTCTGGTTTTGAAGATGAATAGTTGATCATATGTGTTTATTCGAGGGGATCGCAATGGTGTGCTTTGTTTGATGTGTTTAGGGATTGAGACGTTTGCCCCACTCAGGCTAGCTCTGTTGAATATTTCCTTTTCCACCCACTGTCCATTTCGGACATACGAGTTGTCGATTCCATGTTTTTTTAAAGGGGGTCATAGTGGTATGATCCGCTTGATGAGTTTTGGGATCGTTGTGTGAGCCTCACACATGCTAGCTACAGTGAATATTGGTTTTTCACCGATAGTCTGTTTTGGGGGAGTAAGCAGCCAATCCTACGTGTTTTTCGGCATGGATCGCGATGGTGGCCTCAGTATCGGCCGTGGAGGTGCGCAATGTGATGTTGATGTGGTTCCCTCTGGTTTGCGACATTTGAACCAGCAGTGGTTGAGGGTAATCACTTGGTTATTTCCTACGAACAATCGTGTGGCATCACAACCTTCCTATTAGTTTGTGATCCTCTCGATGAGATGTTTAATCTGTTAGAGTTGCGACATCACTCTGTTGTGCCCAGAGCGGGATCCACTAGCATCGTTACCTAAGATCAGGTTCTTGGTATCGATGTGACTGCTTATCCACAGGCGGCGATCCGCTATCTAGTAGGTTAACCCCATAGGGTATGTTTCATCATTGGTAATATGATCTCATATGCAGCGGGTCGTGCTATGTAGTGTTGTGGCCTCGAAAGTTATACGATCCCCTGCACAGCATCAGCTTTATAGTAGGGTTTTATTATCATTGGTTATGCAATCCCCTACTCAGTGTGTGGTTTCTTGTAGGGTTGTGGTATCGTCAGTTCGATCCCCTTCATTGGGAGTTATTCCAGATAGGGTTCTGGTATCGTCGTGACCTACTTTATATGGGCGATGATCCTATATCTGTGTGACGTGCTTCTGCGAGCGCCAGATCCGGTTGTGGTATCCCCCATCAGATCCTAGGTGTGATTCCAAATCTGTGAGAACTAGGTATACTAGATCGGGTCGTGGTATCCCATAGCGGACCTTGGGATTGATCCCCTATCTGTGAGCTCCGTATACCGTAGTGGGTTATGGTATCCCCTAGGAGACCCTAGGAGAAATCCTCTATCTGAGGAGTTTGGTGGTTATGTTGTTTTAGAGAGGTTTCCTCAATGATGTTATCCGACGAGCGTGATCTCTCGGGTGAGCGTCTAAGTGATTTGTGAGAAAATCAATGTATTGTATCTCTCTTATGGGTGTCATCTGGAATGACAGTTATTGTGTGGTGTACTCTCCTAGTTGTGGACAGTTGATGGAGAAGAGGTCGGTTCCTATTGTGGCTTGGTGAATGAGCTGGGAATATCTGGATTGTTCAAGGTGTATGTATGGGAATACACTTGGGTTGAGCTGACTAGTTGTTTTTAGCCGAGGATGGTCACGAGATGGAGTTTCTCTCTCGTCTGGGTTCCCTCTATCTAGGATGAGTAGATTTTTACCTTTCAGTTTCTCCGTTTTTTTTTGTTTTTTTGGGGTGCCTACTGAGTATGTTTATACTCACCCCTGCAGGGGATTTTCCCGCACATGTTTGTGTCATGTGCAGACCCCATGCCTTTCGACGGAGTCCCAGGAGGAATCCTATCAGGCAGAGCAAATTGAGCGGGATTGACTGTGATGATTACTCGAGCTGTGGCAAGGAGCTTTCTGGCAGGTGTTTTGGTAGTGTTTACCCTCCATCTGAGCAGGTTGGACACTTTGTAGTTTTCATTTGGTGGGACCTGTTTTTCCCTTAAGTACTTTTGTTGTACTCTGGTTGTGGAATAGTTTTATGCATGAATTTACTTTTTAGTTTTATATATCTCTGCTCTATTGCATGGAGGTGTATGTGGGTGCGTGTGTACAGGTACCTTGGTCTAATGACACCCATGTGTGTGATAGCCTACTCAGTGCTCGACGCCAGCCCCTGGCCTATTGGAGGTACGCTTGGGGAGTCGCGGCTCGTGCCCTATTGGGTTGGGTCGTGACAGAGTGGTATCAAAGGAGGTTCAAACTTTGGGATCTCAGAGCGTAGCTGGTCTAGCTATGACTTTGGTTTGGGTTTCATAGCGGGAGTGTTAGAATGTTTCGAGTTTGGATTTCAGGCCAGGGACTCCAGTGTTGGTGCGGCAACCGACGTATCCATACACCAGGACACTGATAACCTGCCTTTCGACTCAGGACATCTGTACACTGGTTGTAGGGGAAAAACGGTACATGTATCATATAGGACTGGGTTTTTTGGTTTTTCATTTTCCTTCTTGAGTCAGCTCTCCAGATATACTCTTTGACTGTGGTGTGTCTTGAATGTATTTCAGGATGCCTCCACGATGATAGCCAACGAGGGTTCCACAATGGGATTGTGATGATGATTTTCCCCGTCCAGAGGCTGTGGACTATGGAGAAGGTTCTGAGGCTGGACCTCCATATGGTCCTCCATTTGAGCCACCACCTGTCCAGAAGCTGGTTTTGCCAGCAGTGTAGGAGGAGGTTGCACGCAGGCTGAGTGCGCTGTACTAGTTCTAGAGGCAGCGACCTCTATGGTTTCAGGGTGATCCAGACTCACAGGCAGCTAATGACTTGCTTGAGGCAGTCACTCGATTTTTCCGCCTAGTGAGGACACCTCCAGATCAGATGGTGGTCCTTGCGACTATCCTTTTTCATTTTTCGGTCGGGCGATGGTGGAGTCTGGTGATGCAGTCCCAAGATGAGGAGACGCTCACGAGGGCAGAGTTTGAGTCACTCTTTAGGGAAGAGTTCTGTACGGTGACGCTGAGGTCAGTGCTGATTCAGGAGCTCCTGCAGCTTCGGCAGGATGGCCTAACTGTTTCGGAGTACTCAGTGAGGTTTACAGACCTGATGTGCTACTCCCTGGATACGGTTCGAGACCCGTTATTTAGGGATCATACCAATGACTAGGGCTTACACAGGGACATCCGAGCAGGTGTGGTTTCCTTGTTCCAGCCCACCTATGATGTGTTGCTGGAGCGAGCATTGGAGGTGGAGTGTTTTCTGGCTGAGAATATTCCCCATGTTAGTGATGGGTACACGAGAGTGGAGACGTCGGCATCTGGTAGCCGACGGCAGATGCGGAGGACTAGGTGTGGGCTCCGTTTCAGAAGGAGACCCCAGGATGGAGGACCTGAGGCTCAGGGCTCATAGGGCTCGCATTCCAGTTTTTGCCTGCCACAAGAGAGGCGGTGTTACGCTTGTGACAATCGGGGACATCTTGCTAGAGATTTTCCGACCCATTGTGCTGCTGAGATGGAGCTGGTCAATGGACCACCTTGGTAGAGGAAGCATCTCAAGCAAAGAGGTCCATAGGCCAGCAGACGTGGCAATGGAGCTAGTGCAGCAGGAGGCAGTGGTAGGCGGTATTGGTTTCCACCACCCGCACCCCCTAGTTGTCCACGACATGCTCAGGGAGCTAGTGGCCAAGGGCGAGGACAATTGCATTCCCTAGAGTCTGTTGACCTAGAGGGCCCATGAATGGAGAGTGGTACGCCTTGTATCTTTTCTACTTTATGCAGTAGATTGATATGAACCATTCAGTGGTACCCTTACTTTATGTATATTTCTCGAGTTTTGTTCCGGGCTTTGGTAAGACCTTGTGTAAGGGTTTTTTTCAGCGTTTTTCAAATGCATA
This sequence comes from Viscum album, assembly GCA_963277665.1. Classification (NCBI taxonomy): domain Eukaryota; kingdom Viridiplantae; phylum Streptophyta; class Magnoliopsida; order Santalales; family Viscaceae; genus Viscum; species Viscum album. The sequence goes on along the minus strand of OY728136.1, from coordinate 2,014,626,688 downwards.
AGTGGGATCCTTTCCCAACCGAGACATGTTTTTTTGACGTGATTAAAACTGTGAGGGCGATTCAGTGCCACCCAAAGTGGATAATGTTGAGGTGTGGTCAATGAGTTCCTCTTACATATGTGTTTGGGCATGGTTGTTTGTTGGTGAACTCACTGGTGTGGGACCTAGTTGATAGTCTAGAAGCATTCCTTGAGCTTAGGGATTTTTGGGGATGAAATGTTCTAAGGGGTATGGATGTACCAACTCATTTTTTCGACCTATCAGACTTTGAGATTTTCTATGAATAATTACGGAGCTAGGCACGAAGATGGCGTGTGATTCAGAGGCCCGGTGTGCCCAGAATAAATTTTATAAAAATATTAAATATTTTTATATTATGAACATGGAGGGGTGTGATATCTCTTAAATGGTAACTCATAACGGGAATCTGAGTGCATGGTTGTGTCCGGAATGTGCCGTTTACACTAGGAGAGGTGTAAATTCGTGGGCGCGGGGCTGCGGTGGAAAGCGCCACCAGGGGCGTTTTCGTTAATAAGGTGAAAAGTTAGTTTACGAGGGTCAGCTCAAATAAAATTGGAACGGAGTCTTGGATCACAAATCTGAGTCCAATGTTGCATTTATAATGGCGCGTTTACCATAGGGGTGACGTTAACATTATCCGTGTCAGGCACAGAGTCAGTGGCGTTGCTTTACCTGGAGGTTTTTAAATAAAAAATATGAAAATCATTTCACCCCTCCCCCTCCCACCTCCTAAGTGCAGCGGACGACGCCCCTCCTCCATTCCTACGTTCTTCGACCAATCGAGCCGGAATCATCTGTTTTTGCGCCGATCAATAGCAGATCCAACTTCAGGGTGTTGCGGGCGTCGTTCTGCACCCAAAGTGTCAGCGATCCGCCAACAGGTAGGAATTTTATGTTTTTAAAATCATGGATCCAAAATTTCTGCGTTTTTCTCTGTTTTGAACCTGATGATGGGTAGTTCGGGTCCCGAGGGCACGCATATGCTTCTTGATCTATGATTGGACCCCCGAGGTTCCTTCGGCAAACCTTGAAAGGTTCGTGGGCGCGGCGGCGCCGATAGAGGCCGGTAGGGGCGGCCAGAGGCGGCACGCGGCGAGCCGCAGTGGCACACCAACCTAGCCGCAGGAGCATGGAGGAGCGGGGCGCCTCATGGAGGAGGGATGTTGGCCTAGGCGGGCCGGCATCGGCGGGCCGGTGGAGGCCAGCCGGACCAGCCGTTTCAGGACGATCCGACAAATATTTCTCACATGGGTGTTTTTAAACCCACGGTTCAAGCATTCCAGAAGTCAGATTTGCGTGCCATCTACGGAGACGTGACCTTGATGACAAGACGAACATTCTAGTGTGGGTTGAAGGGTTTAAAGGTTCGGGATCATCCCCTGGGAGTTAGAAACATCGATTAAAATAATAATATTTTTTATTTTACGACTTTGGGTCGTTGTAACTTTTTCCCAGAGCATCCGAATGATGTACCTTCAGTAGCATTGAGACCCTGATGTTATGGTTGTCTTTTGGAGTTGGTTTTCCGGTGGTGGGACTATTAACGGGGTGCGGGCCCCATGAGGATGGGTTTTGGCGTTTGTGGAGAAACGCAGCTTCTGCACCAGGTGTCTGATTTTGGCGGATGAATTATCGATCCTGTGTGTTTTTTCGAAAGGATCGTAATGCTATGATCTGTTCTATGAGTTTTGGGATTGAGGAGTGGGCCCCACCTGGGCTGGATCCGGTGAATAGTCCATTTTCCACCGAGTGTCTATTTCGGACGTACGAGTAGTCGATTCCATGTTTTTTTTCGAGGGGATCGTTGTGGTATGATTCACATGATGAGTTTTGGGATCATTGTGTGGGCCTCACACGGGCTAGCTACGGTGAATATTGCCTTTTCACCGGTAGTCTGTTTTAGGATAGTAAGTAGCCTATCCTGGGTGTTTTTCCGCGTGGATCGCAATGGTGGCCTCGGTATCGGCCTTGGAGGTGTGCATTGTGGTGTTGTTACGGGTCACCCATGTTAGCGACGTTTGAACCAGCTGTGGTTGAAGGTACTCCTTTGGTTTGTTCCTACGAGGGTTCGCATGGCATCACAACCTTGGTATTAGTTTTTCATCCTCTTGATGGTATTTTTAATCTGTTAGAGTTGCGGCATCCCTCCAGTGGGCCCGGAGTGAAATCCTCTAACATCTTACCCTAGATCGGGTTCTTGGTATCACTGTGACCACATATCCACAGGCGGTGATCCCCTATCTAGCAGGTTAACCCCATAGGTTTTATGGCATCATTGGGAATATGATCCCCTACGTAGTGGCCATGCTCATTAGGGTTGCAGCATTGACATGTATATGATCCCCTTCTCAGCATCAGGTTTATATTAGGGTTGCGGTATCGTTGGTTATGTGATCCTCTACTCAGCACGTGGTTTTTTTCGGGTTGTGTTATCGTTAGTTCGATCCCCTACATCGAGAGTTATACCAGACAGGGTTCTGGTATCATTGTGAACACCTTTATATGTGTGATGATCCTCTATCTGAGTGGCATGCTTCTGTCAAGAGCCATATCAGGTTGTGGTATCCCCCAGCAGATACTAGGTATGATATCCTATCTGTGAGATCTACATATGCCAGATCAGGTCGTGGAATCCCCCAGCGGACCTTGGGAGTCATCCCCTATCTATGAGCTTCGTATACCAGAGTCAGTTACGGTATCTCCTAGAGGACCCTAGGAGTGATCCCCTATCCTAGGAGTTTGGTGGTTATGTTGTTTCAACGAGGATTCCTCTGTGATGCTATCTGATGAGCGTGATCACTCAGGTGAGCATCTAAGAGGTTTTTGGGAAACCCGATGGAGTGTATCTCTAAGATGAGTGTCATTTGGGATGACAGTGATCATGTGGTGTACTCTCATGGTTGTGGATAGTTGCTGGTGATGAGGTCGGTACCTCCAGTGTCTTGGTGTGTGAGCTGGGTATATCTAGACTTTTCAAGGTGTATTTATGGGCATACACCATGGCTGAGCTGACTAGTTGTGTTTAGCTGAGGATGGTCACAAGATAGAGTTTCTCTCTCTTCTGGGTTCCCTTTGGCAGGGATGAGTGGACTATTGCCTTTCATTTTCTCCATTTTTTTCGGTTTTTGGGGTGCCACTGAGTATGTTTATACTCACCATTGCACAGGCTTTGCCTGCACATGTTTGTGTCTTGTGCAGAACACATGCCTTTCGACGGAGTCTTGGGAGGACCTGAACCAGGCGGAGCATAGTGAGCTGGTTTGATCGTGGTGTTTACCGGAGCTTTTCTGAGGAGCTTACTGAAAGGTGTTTTGGCAGTGTTTACCCTCCTTCTGAGAAGGTTGGATACTTTGCAGTTTTCTTTTGGCGGGCCCTATTTTTCCCTATTTTACTTTTTTTACTCTGGTTGTTGGATAGTGGTATGCATGCATTCACTTTTTAGTTTTATATATCTTTTCACTGTTGCATGGACGTGTATGTGGGTGCGTATATACGGGTACATTGGGATAATGCCTCTCATGTCTGTGATAGCCTACTCGGTGTTGGATGCCATCACCTAGCCTATTGGAGGCGGGCTTGGGGAGTTGCGGCTCGAGCCCCATTGGGTCGGGTCATGACAGAGTGGTATCAAAGGAGGTTCCACCTTTGGGATCTCAGATCGTTGCTAGTCTTGATGTGAGTTTGGATTGGGTTTTATAGCGATATTGTTATGATGTTTCGAGTTAAGATTTCAGGCCAGTGACTCTAGTGTTTGTGTGGTGGCCGACATATCCATACACAATGACTCTGATTACCTGCCTTTCGACTCAGTACATTCGTACACTGGTCGTAGGGGAAAAATCAGTACATTCATCATATAGGACTCGGTTTTTGGGTTTTTCCTTGTCATTCTTGAGTGAGATCTCCAGATATACTCATTGACTGTGGTTATTCTTGAATATATTTCAGGATTCCTCCACGAAGACAACCAACGAGTGTTCCGCAATGGGATTGTTGTGACGATCCACCCCCTGCAGAGGCTGTGGACCTGTGTGCAGGTTCTGAGGCTGGACCTCCAGGTGGTCTGCCAGTTGAGTCACCACCTGTCGAGCAGCTAGTTGTGCGGGCAGTTCATGACGAGGTTTCACGTAGGATGAGTGTGTTGTACGAGTTCTAGAGGCAGTGACCTATGAGGTTTTGTGGAGATGCAGACCCCCTGACAGCTGATGAATGGCTTGAGGCAGTCACTCGAGTTTTCCACATAGTGAGGGCAGCTCCAAATCAGATGGTGGTCCTTGCGGAGAGCCTTCTGCATAGTTCGTTCGGGCGATGGTGGAGACTGGTGATGCAGTCCTATGATGAGGAGACACTCCCGTGGGAAGATTTTGAGCGGCTCTTCAGGAAAGAGTTCTATCTGGTGATGTTGAAGTTAGTGTGGATTCAGGAGCTCGTACAGCTTCGGTAGGAGGGCATGACTATGTCGGAGTATAGAGTGAGGTTTATAGACCTGCCGTGCTACTCCCAGGATACAGTTTGAGACCCATTCTTTAGGTCTCAGACCTTCGAGTAGGTCTTACATAGGGAAATATGAGAATTTGTAGTTTCCTTGTTCATGCCAACCTATTCTGGGTTGCGGGGGCGTGCGTTGATGGTGGAGAGTTTTTTGGATGAGCATATTCCCCCTGTTAGTGATGGGAACATGAGAGTAGAGAAGTCGGCATATCGTAGCCGACGTCAGATGCAGGGTACAAGGAATGGGCACCGTTTCAGACGGTGACCCCAGGATAGAGGTTTTGAGGCTCAGGGATCACAGTACAATTTTGGTCAGTCACAAGAGAGGTGGTGTTACACTTGCGACGGTCGGTTACATCTTTCTAGATATTGTCTGTCCCGTCATGTTGATGAGAGGGAGCCAGTCAATGGACAACCTTGGAATAGGAATCATCTCGAGCTATGAGGTCCACAGGGGGCAGACGTTGCAACATAACTGGTGTAGTAGGAGGCGGTGGTAGGCGGTTTGAGTTTCCACCACCTTCAACCCATGGTTGTCCACGCCAAGCTTAGGGAGTCGGTGGACGAGGGTGAGGACATCTGCATGCCCTAGATTCAGTTTACCGAGAGGCTTCGCGGATGGAGAGAAGTACGCCTTATGTATTTTGTACATTCTACAGTATATTGATAGACATTGTTTAGCGGTAAACATCATTTCTGTTGCTTGCTCGACTTTTGTTCAGGGCGTTGGTAAGACCCTGTGTGAGGGTTTTATTCGGTATGGTTCAAATGCGTAAGGAAGTGGTATCCATTCCCCACTGAGATGCATTTTTGTGACGTGATTAAAACTGTGCGGCAGAGTCAATGCCACCAAAAGCGGATAGAGGTGAGGTGTGGTTGATGAGTCCCTCTGAATTATGTGTTTGGGTGTGGTTGTTTGTTGGTGAACATGTTGGTGTGGGACCCATTTGAGAGTCTAGACTCATTATTTATGTTTAGGAATTTTTGGGGATGAAAAGTTCTTAGGGGGGGAGGATGTAGCTACTTGGGTTTTTGGCCCTGTCAGACTTTGAGATATTTCTATTAATAATTTCAGAACATCGTGCAAAGACGGAATGTGATTCTGAGGCCCGGTGTTCCCGAAATAAATTCTATAAAAATATTATGTATTTTTATACTATGCACGTGGAGGGGGTGTGATATCTCATAAACAGTAGCTCAGAATGGGAATCTGATGGAACGGTTGCGTCCGAAACGTGCCATTTACCCTAGGTGAGGTGTAAACATTACATGCGCGGGCCTTTGGTGGAAAGTGCCACCAGGGGTGTTTTTGTAAATAAGTGGAAAAAGAGGTTTACGAGTGTCGGCTCGAATAACATCTATGTGGAATCTCGGATCGTAAATCTGAGTCCATCATTGCATTCAGAATGGCGCGTTTACCATAGGGGTGACCTTAAATTTGTCCGTGTTGGGCACGGAGTAGGGAGCATTGCTTTACCAAGAGGTATTTAAATTAAAAAAATAAGAAAATCATTTCACTCCTCCCCGTCCCACCTACTACACGCAGCGGACGACATCCATCCTCCCTACCTCCGTTCTTCGCCGAATCGAGCCAGAGTCAACCGTTTTCTATGCCAATCATCAAGGGATCCAGCTTCAGGGCGTCGCGGGCACCGTTCTACACGCAAAGCATCAGCGATCCACCAAAAGGTTGGAATTTTACGTTTTGAAAATTCCAGATTCCAAATTTCTATGTATTTCTCTGTTTTGAACCGGAAGATGGGTAGATCGGGTCTCTAGGGTACGCAGATGCTTCCGGATTTGTGTTTGAACCCAGGAGGTGCCTCCGGCGGACCTCGGAAGGTTCGCCGGTGCAACCCCGGGGCAGCGGCGCCTACGGAGGCTGGCGGCAGCAGTTCGCGGTGGAGGCCCACCGTCCAGGGTGGGTCAATGGCGGTGGGCCGGTCCTGGCCGGCCGGACGGGCCGGTTCGGGCCGGTCCGACCACTTTTTTTCACATGGGGGGTTTTAGACACCCGTTTCTTGGAATTTGTAAGTCAAATTTGCGTGTCATCTGTGTTGACGTGACCCTGATGACAAGTTGAACCCTCCGGTGTGGGTTTGAGGGTTTGAAGGTTCAGGATCAGGGAACATGAGTTATAAACATCATTTAAAATAATAATATTTTATTATTTTACGACTTCGGGTTGTTCTATCTTTTACTTGGAGCATCCGAATGACGTGCTTTCAGTGGAGTTGAGACCCAAATGGTATGGAGGAATTTTTGAGATGGCTTCTGGGTGTTGGGATTGTGAATGGGTTGTGGGCCCCATGAGGCCGGGTTTTGGCGTTTACGGAGAAACACAGCTTTCACACCAGGAGTCCGATTTTGGAAGATGAATAGTCAATCATGTGTGTATTTCCAAGAGGATCACAATGGTGTTATCAATTCTATGAGTATCTGGATTGAGGCCTGGGCCCCACCTGGGCTGGCTCTGGTGAGTAGTGCCTTTTCACCCGGGTGTCCGTTTCGGACTTACGAGTAGTCAATTCCATGTGTTTTCCTGAGGGGTTCACAGTTGTATGATCTGGTTGATGAGTTTCGGGATCGTTGTGTGGGCCCCGCACGGTCTAGCTATGGTGAATAGTGCTTTTTCACCAGTAGTCCATTTCGGGCTATTTATCATCATATCCTATGTGTTTTTCCTCGAGGAACACGATGGTGGCCTCAGTATCGGCCTTGGAGGTGTGCAGTGTGGTGTTGCTGTGGGTCGCTTAGGTTAGCGACATTTGAACCAGCAATGGTTGATGGTACTCGCTTGGTTCGTTCCTACGGTGGTCCACGTGGCATCACAACCTTAATATAGGTTTTTGATCATCTCGATGGGATGTTTAATCTATTAGAGTTGTGGCATCCCTTCGGGGGCCCGAAGTGGGATCCTCTAGCATCGTTAACCTATATTGGGTTCATGGTATCACTGTGATAGCTTATCCATGGGCGTAGATCCCCTATCTAGCAGGTTAATGTTGAGTCAATAAGGTTTTCCTTATGACTTTTCCATTCCTTCTTGTTTTGAAAATCACAAACACCTTATCTTTAAGGAAAATTGCTTTTATAAGGAAAATTTCTTTTATAAGGAAAATTTCTTTCTTAAGGAAAATCGCTTTTATAAGAAAAATTATCCTTATCATATTTTCATTCATATTTTTCTTAAGTATAAGTTTCGGATTCATTTTCTCGAAATCATTGAAACTTTGATATAAAGAATTCTGTTTTAGGGTTCGGATTCTGGACAAGAACTATAAGGAAGTTTCATTCCGAATTCCGGATATGAATTCTGACTAAGTTCTATTCTAGATTCAAGATATGAATTCTGATGAAGAATTCTCATTACGAACTCTAATGAAGAATTCCCATTACGAATTCTAATGAAGAATTCCCATTACGAACTCTAATGAAGAATTCTCATTACGAACTCTAATGAATAATTCTCATTACGAATTCTCATTACGAATTATAATGAAGAATTTTCATTATGAATTCTGATGAAGAATTTTCATTATGAATTCTGATGAAGAATTCTCATTACGAATTCTAATGAAGAAATCTCATTCCGAAATCTCATTACGAATTCTGATGACGAATTCTCATTACGAATTTTGATGACAAAGTCTCATTACGAATTCTGATGAGGAATTCTTATTACGATTTCTGATGACGAATTCCTATTCCGAATTCTCATTCCGAATTCACCTATTAAACAGAATCTGATTATCATTGTTTTATACACTCTGATTTTATTCACTCCGAACCTTCACTCCGAAGTTTTCATTCCGAACCTTTATGTTAGAATTTAAAACGATGTCGTACATTCTGTTACACTTGTTTTGTTATAAAACGATGTCGTCCATTTTGTTATAAACTAACCGTTGTCTAAGTGACACGTGTACAGGTCCCTCCGAACTTTAAGGATAATATGACCGTTGGAGGAGGAGCCGACCTTACCTATAAATAGGAGCTCATTTGAAAAAGCTCACAACGGATGGATGAACAATTTGGATTTTGTGCATACATGCTGTTGAAGTGATTTCTAGAGAGAGAGTCTCTTATTAACTCTCAAATCTTCGTGCGACTCCGAATGTTGATGATTACATTCGAGGGCTTCCGGGTATAGGAAGACAGAGGTGCCGACTACCTTAAAGATCGAGGGCTTTCTTGCTGAGAAAGATAGAGGTTCCGACTACCTTAAAGATCGAGGGATTTCTTGCTGAAAAAGACAGAGGTTACCAACTACCTTGAAGTTGAGGGCTTGCGGGGATAGCAAGACAGAGACTTTGATCTTCGTATCGAGGGCTTACCCTGGTGTGGGTAAGACAGACTTTCTTGAAAGTATAAATCAAGGGACCTTTATCCAAGGTTGTTGGATACCCTTCTCTTTGAGTTAAAAGACTTATATCTTGTTACTAGTGGTTTTACTACTTGTTTTTATTCCGCTGCAATTTGTATCTTAAGGAAAGTATAACTTTCTTATACTTCCTTACTTACTCTGATTCATTTAGATTCTATACGCTTTAAGGTAGAATCTCATATTGTAACTTTTGTTAAGTTTCAATTTCTGGAATCATATTTCCGGAACCTTCTTTTGGAATCACTTTCCAAGTTCAGTTCGGTGTTAGAGGTGTTGTGAATTTACTTAAGTTTAACTTTGTTAAACTTAGCCCTTTCCTTTTCTTAAGGAAACTTTAGTTATTCATAACTAACTTTAAAGGTTCCAAAGGAATTTTTAAAGTATACAATTCACCCCCCCCCCCCCTCTTGTATATTGAGCATCTCATATTATATTTCGATCCTACAATTGGTATCAGAGGTTGGAAACCTCTTACTCTATACCATTCTTACATTTGGTATCCGAGCCAAGGTTACTGAAATACATGTACTCACATACAAGTTTTTCTTGTTCACTTTTCCATTCCGAACTTTCTTATTCCGGATTATCCATTCCGAACTTTTCTCATTCCGAACTTTGTGATTACGATTCTAAGCTACTAACAAGTTTGTGTGCAAAGTTATTTTTTTAGTATGGCAGGAATAAAAGTTGGATCTATTGACAATCTGAATCCGACTAGACCACCTATCTTCGATGGTAATGATTATGAATACTGGAGAGATCGTATGAAGACTTTTGTTATCAATACTGGAGTAGACAACTTTGAGATGCTTACTGGTGATTATAAAATTCCTGACAAGGAAGTCAGAACCTTTACTAACCAGGAGAAGCAAGAATATCAACTTAACTATAAGGTACACAATACTTTACTATGTTCAATGACTAGAAATATATATATCCAAATTTCTTCTTGTGAAGCAGCTAACTGTATATGGAAGAAGTTAGAGGTTACACACTTTGGGACATCTAAGGTGATTGAGACTAGAAGAGCTATGCTTAGAGATGAATATCATGGCTTCAATTTTCCTTATGGAGAACCTATCTGTAAAGTTCAACAAAGGTTTATGACCGTTGTCAACAGTCTACAATCTATGGGAGAGAAAGGTTTAGATGATGAAGCTCTTGTGGACAAGATAATTGATATTATGCCCAATGAGTGGGAATCCAAGAGAACAGCTATAGATGAGAACAGGAAGGTTACTCAAATTACTCTTGATGAATTATTTGGAACTCTTCTACAACATGAAACAAGAATGAAGAGAGATGCTGACAACATCAAGAAGAAGAATGGAAATGGTACTGTTGCTTTTAATACAACTTCAAATCAAATGAAAGCTAAGACTCCAGAGAGAGTAACCAGATCCAAGTCTAAGAAAGTTATTTTCCAATCCGAATCTAGTGTGAGTGAAGTTTCAGAAAATGAGTTAGCTAATCTTGCTCGAAGGATGAACAAGATAGCTGGACAGAGAAGCTTTCAATCCAAGTATAAGAAGAAGGATAGGAAAGATAAGAAAGAAGGAGAAGTTACTTGTTATGAATGTAAAAGAGCTGGACATATTAGACCAGATTGCCCTATGCTCAAAAAGAAAGAAAGAAAGGAAAGACATTCAGACAGGAACAGGAAGAAGTATTATAAAGCCAAAGCTATGAAAGTTTTGAAAGCTAATGACACCTGGAGTGCCATTGGTGGTGACTCTTCAGATGAATCTTCTGAATATGAATCTTCAGGATAGAAGAATCATGGTCTTATAGCCAGATTACCTATTGATAATCATTGTCTTATGGCTAAGGTACGAAATGCTGAATCTTCCATAACAAGTTTTTCGTATTTAGTTTTTCGTATTTAGTTTTTCGTATCATTTTTTTCGTAGTCGTCTTTATATTACCCATTACGAATAACTTTCCTAAGCTAATCCGAAAGGTATGATTTCCTTACTAAAGTTTTTCGTAATCATATTTTACTTGCTGGCATTTTCTTATATTTTGTTTTCGGATTTTAGATTTCATAATTCTTTGTTTTAATAAAACCTCAAAAAGATCGGTTTCAAGCTTCCAACCGTCAGATCTGATCTCAGCTAATTCTAACCGTTAGATCAACCATGGAAGTTCAACCGTCATCACGTTGCCTATATAAAGGGGTCCTATTTTCTAGTCCCACATCGATTTCAAGCTTTCGCGTGCTGAATCTCTGACTCTCTGATTTAAGGCCATTCCGAACTTCAGTCTTCTCAATTCCGAACTTCTCAGAGACTTCAGATCCGAATGTCTGCAGAGTTATCTTCTCAAGAAATGTCTTCAACCAAGCCTATTTCTTAGTGGTTAGTCTACAGAGAGAGGTTAGATCATCCGAATTTCTTCAGCAACTATGATTCTATCATTTCGAAGAATATCAAGTTGAATAGTTGGGAGGATGTTGCGGTATCAAAAATCGGAAACCAAGATGAAGTCTACTCAGATTTGCTTGTTGAGTTTTATGAGTCAGTTGCTTTCTTCGAGGAAGATAGTAGAGAAAAATTTTCTTTCAAATCGTATGGCAAGACATATAAGCTTTCTTACACCAAGGCTGCAAGCTTGGTAGGGTTATCTTATGAAGGTGAAGCTGAGTTTATTTCTCACGTATTGCCAGACTCCAGGGGTAGTTTCAACAAAGAGAAAGCCTTAGAAACTCTCGGATTAGATGATGACAAGGCTCCGAAAATTGCAAGCCAATCTACAAACTTTCGGATTCTGGAGTTATGGGTGCATGGACTTATCGTACCGAGAAAAGGTGATAAGGATAGCTTGAACAAGAGTGAGATATATATCTTAGATTTACTGATAAATCTAAGGAAGTTTAACTTGATGAAGCATATTCTTCTTAATATTGAGAATTTGAAGAAGGGAAATCTCAGAGCTCAGATAGTAATGTACCCAGCAATATTATCAAAGCTCATAGTTCGCTGCCTAGAATCTTTCAAGGTAGCTTGCAGTTCTAATCCGAAAGTTTGAAAGAACATGCTGCTCAGCGATTTCACTCTTAAAAGGATGAATATAGCTTTTGACAAGAAGTCTGGTATGTTTATTGATGTACCTCCTCAAGTAGAAGTAGCTCCGAAATCTGCTGATCCGGAATCATCCAAGCCGGTAAGGAAGAGAAAGCTGAAAGAAGTGGAAGAACAAGGAGAAAATCCCAAGTCTAAGGAAGTCCACTCCGCACCACCAAATCCGAAGAAGAAGAAGACCTATCCTGATGAGGTTGTTTCAAAGTGGAGAGCTGACAAAGAGAATAGGAAAGAAGGGGATCCGCAGTTCGGATTGGACCCTGCGGAAGCTAAAGCTTTGAAGGAGAAAGCTGCTGACGAGCTTGAAAGGCAAGCTAAGGAAAAGAAGCTTAAGAAGAAAATGACAGAAGCTGAGCCAGTCCAAGCGTTGTTGAAGTTCAATGAAATGGTTTCAGCAACTATCCCAGTTCCGAGATCTTTCTCTCTGGAATCTCTACCTGAGACTCCAGGAAGAAATCTTGTTGCTCCGGAAGAGGCTGTTGCTACTAATACTGAGGAAGTGGAGCAAGTGGAACAAGTTGAAGAAGCTGCTGAAGGAAGTGGTGAGACAAGAGATGTGCTAAAGCAAGTAGATGAATACAAGGGAACTCCTTTGGAACACTTGTCGCTCCGAACTTCAGAAGCTCAATCTTCAAAGCTAGTTACTCCTGAATTGGAAGAAGAGAAAGGGGAAGAAGAAGTTTCCCATCATAGAGAAGAAGAACAACTTTTACGTGATATTGCTCAGATGAAAAATGTAGAGGATACTGTTCAGGAAGTTGCTGATTAGGAAGATAATATTTTTCAAGTCTCTGATAGCGAGAAGAGATCTCCGGAACAGGGTTCTATTCCTGAAAAAGATAAGGGGAAGCAAATTCTTGCTGATACCCCGAGTTCAGAAAAGAAGGTGAGGAAGGAAGCTGGTAGTTCTTCTAAGAGGATGTTGGAGCTTATTGAGGAAGAAAATTCTCCTAGAAAGATTTCAGATTCGGAGTCATCTTCGTTGGGGCATGATTTTGTTGTCCAATCTTTGAAGAAGTTGGTAGGAACCATTCCGACCTTCTCTAGTATAGACTCCAGATGCCAGATGCTCCAACATGCGCTGAATCAGAAAACTGACTCTGTATCCATGGTTATGGATAAGTGTGTTGAGATTGAAGCCTAGTTCAAAAATTTCTTTATTGGTTACGAAGCCCATAAAAGATCTTGCAAGAGGATGACAAGCTGGTCTAAGAAAACTGTGGAAGAGATGAGGCTTTTCGATGAGTTTCAGGATAACGTTAAGGATGCATTTGAAACCGAGGACAAGAAGTTTCATAAGCTGACTGCATCGTTCGAAGAGAAATTGACAGAGGAAAAGAACTTTCGGATTCAGGAAGTAAGAGATCTGAATGGAAAGCTCAATTCCGTTAATCAATGTTGGAAATATGAAAGGGATTATCGGATTGAGTTTGAAGAATGGATGAAGGCTCAGGAAGAGAAGATGAAAGCTCAGGAAGAAAAGTTGAAGGCTCAGGAAGAAATAATTGAAGCTCAGCCAGCAAGAATAGTCGTCTTAGAGAAGCAAGAAGAGGAAGATCACAAAGACATAAAGAAGATCAAGACGATTCTTAAGGGGATAATGTCGAAGGAGAAAGATCCGAAATAACCAATCCTATCTTTTTGTTGTATTTTTTTTCCTTTGTTGTCGAGATTCCAATTTTAATGAAAGTCGTACTTGTTGTTTCTATTGTTGTCATTACTAATTTTTTCAGGTACTTTGTTAAGTTTTTCCATTCCCTCCAATTCTTTTTGAAAATCACAAAGGGGGAGAAGGAAAAGATCCTTAAGAAAAAAGAAGAACTCTAATAAGAGTTTGTTTAAGGGGGAGTTTTTCTTAATGAAGACCTTCTTATGAAACATCACTCCGGAAATATGAATACGATCCTTATAGTTTCAAAGCCTTAGGGGGAGTTAGTCGTATTCATCTACATTCTTAAACCAAGGGAGATAAGCTTTAATATGGTTCTTTCTTCTTAGAATTTCTTTTTCGTTAGGATGTTTGTGCTTTCCAAAAAGGGGGAGATTGTTGAGTCAATAAGGTTTTCCTTATGACTTTTCCATTCCTTCTTGTTTTGAAAATCACAAACACCTTATCTTTAAGGAAAATTGCTTTTATAAGGAAAATTGCTTTTATAAGGAAAATTGCTTTCTTAAGGAAAATCGCTTTTATAAGAAAAAATATCCTTATCATATTTTCATTCATATTTTTCTTAAGTATAAGTTTCAGATTCATTTTCTAGGAATCATTGAAACTTTGATATAAAGCATTCTGTTTTAGGGTTCGGATTCTGGAGAAGAACTATAAGGAAGTTTCATTCCGAATTCCGGATATGAATTCTGACTAAGTTATATTCCAGATTCAGGATACGAATTCTGATGAAGAATTCTCATTACGCACTCTAATGAAGAATTCCCATTACGAATTCTAATGAATAATTCCCATTACAAACTCTAATGAAGAATTCTCATTACGAACTCTAATGAAGAATTCTCATTACGAATTCTCATTACGAATTATAATGAAGAATTTTCATTATGAATTCTGATGAAGAATTTTCATTACGAATTCTGATGAAGAATTCTCATTACGAATTCTAATGAAGAAATCTCATTCCGAATTCTCATTACGAATTCTGATGACGAATTCTCATTACGAATTATGATGACAAAGTCTCATTACGAATTCTGATGATGAATTATTATTACGATTTCTGATGATGAATTCCTATTCCGAATTCTCATTCCGAATTCACCTATTAAATAGAATCTGATTATCATTGTTTTATACACTCTGATTTTATTCACTCCGAACCTTCACTCCAAAGTTTTCATTCCGAACCTTTATGTTAGAATTTAAAAGGATGTCGTACATTCGGTTACACTTGTTTTGTTATAAAATGATGTCGTCCATTTTGTTATAAACTAACCGTTGTCTAAGTGACACGTGTACAGGTCCCTCCGAACTTTAAGGATAATATGACCGTTGGAGGAGGAGCCGAACTTACCTATAAATAGGAGCTCATTTGAAAAAGCTGACGACGGATGGATGAACAATTTGGATTTTGTGCATACATGCTGTTGATGTGATTTCTAGAGAGAGAGTCTCTTATTAACTCTCAAAGCTTCGTGCGACTCCGAATGTTGGTGATTACATTCGAGGGCTTCCGGGGATAGGAAGACAGAGGTGCCGACTACCTTAAAGATCGAGGGATTTCTTGCTGAGAAAGACAGAGGTGCCGACTACCTTAAAGATCGAGGGCTTTCTTGCTGAGAAAGACAGAGGTTACCAACTACCTTGAAGTTGAGGGCTTGCGGGGATAGCAAGACAGAGACTCCGATCTTTGTATCGAGGGCTTACCTTGGTATGGGTAAGACAGACTTTCTTGAAAGTATAAATCAAGGGACCTTTATCCAAGGTTGTTGGATACCCTTCTCTTTGGGTTAAAAGACTTATATCTTGTTACTAGTAGTTTTACTACTTGTTTTTATTCCGCTGCAATTTGTATCTTAAGGAAAGTATAACTTTCTTATACTTCCTTACTTACTCTGATTCATTTAGATTCTATACGCTTTAAGGTAGAATCTCATATTGTAACTTTTGTTAAGTTTCAATTTCCGGAATCATATTTCCGGAACTTTCTTTTGGAATCACTTTCCAAGTTCAGTTCGGTGTTAGAGGTGTTGTGAATTTACTTAAGTTTAACTTTGTTAAACCTAGCCCTTTCCTTTTCTTAAAGAAACTTTAGTTATTCATAACTAACTTTAAAGGTTCCAAAGGAATTTTTAAAGTATACAATTCACCCCCCCTCTTTTATATTGAGCATCTCATATTATATTTCGATCCTACAGTTAACCCTATATGGTTTGGGGCATCATTGGGAATATGATCCCCTATGCAGTGGGTCGTTCTTAGTAGGATTGTGGCATCGACGGGTATGTGATCCCCTACACAGCATCAGGTTTATAGTAGGGTTTCAGTATCATTGGTTATGTGATCCCCTACTCAGCGTGTGGTTTCTGTAGGTTTTGGTTATCGTCAGTTCTATCCCCTACATTATGAGTTATACCAGATAGGGTTCCGGTATCATCGTGAACATCTTTTATGTAACGACCCAAAGTTTTTCAATGGAAAATTCCCTTCTTATGTCTATGTCATAAAAACACAAAATAATGAACTACTAAGTGATAAGTGACCTTTAAACATAATTTTTTCACCCCTATGTTTGGAATTTTAAAAATCCATCATTCACGGTTGTGTTCAAGATAGTTTTTGGAGTCTAATGAAACAAAAATAAATTTTTGGTGAATAGTAACCTACCCTTATGAATAGTAACCTACACTTATGAATAGTAATATGAACCTTATGAATAGTAAA
The DNA here is from genome assembly GCA_963277665.1 of Viscum album. Taxonomy (NCBI): domain Eukaryota; kingdom Viridiplantae; phylum Streptophyta; class Magnoliopsida; order Santalales; family Viscaceae; genus Viscum; species Viscum album. The sequence continues at coordinate 2,014,610,313 of OY728136.1, read as the reverse complement.
TAAGAGTAACATTACCTATGAATAATAAAATAAAGTTTAACCATCATAGAATGTGATAATTTGACCTTAGTAAACATTTTTGGTATTTTATAAATCATAAATGATTAATTATAATTAATTAATTAATTTAAAAGAATATTTATTTTCCTGAAATATATTCATAAATTATTGAATCAATGTCTAATAGTTTTTAGATAATTTTATAAGACCCTACATAATTTTTGAAAGAACTGCAAAATCAGTTTTAATTTTAAAAACTGTTTTTTTTAAGTAAATTATGATTTTAATTAAATATTAAATTAATAATATTTAGAAAATTATTTTTGAAAAATGGACTTCATTTTTGGATTCTACACATAGAAAAATGGTTGGGGTAAAATTTTGGGATTTTTCTGAGATACTTGAATTTTTGATGAATAGTACAATACATTAATTTATCATATAAATACATTTTAATTAAAACCCACTATTCCTGACATCACAAGTGATGTAAGCACCCAAATCCCGAATTCACAAGTCAAATTTACTATTCTTGGTCATCCAAGACTCACTATTCCTTGTCCTTGGTGGAATTAATAAACTAATCAATTTAATATTAAGAAAACCCCTCTCCCCTCCACTATAAAAGCCACCCTTCACTCCCTCTTTTCCTCACACCTCTCAAGCTCCAAGCCTTCTCCAAATTCTGCCCAAACACCTTCCCTAGCACATCCCGCACGTCCAAAATCTTCTGGTCTCACCAAAAGACCAAGCCAAGCTTCCTTAAAGAGGAACTCAAGAGGAGGATTCTAAAGGTAATTTCCCTCTCTCTTCTCCTTTATTTTTCCTTTCAAGTTCAAGTTCCTTTCTTGATCTCTCCCAACCTATCTTCATCCATATTGTTCTGTAAATCCAGTAGTATATTTATACTGTAATATTATGATTCTAATGTTTTATTATATCACCCCACACCCTTTCCCTCTTCCTTTTATTTTATTAAAGAGAACGTTGTTCATGTGGTGATAATTTATCACCTTCTAAAACAACATGCTCTCTTCTTCCATTTATACCTTCAATCTGGTCATGAAACCATTTTTATGGTTGAACCAGAATTTTTTATATGTATTATGTTCTATTTTATGTTCTGGAAATAACCTATGGCCATATTACTAAGATAAATGTTAAAACAAGATCGTTGTGATCCAAAAACCGCTCAAATTAACCCAAATAACCATCATTAAATTTTTATCTAATGATTCATCCAATTAGATCTAATATAACTCATTATAAAATCATCCAAGCTTCTGTAATATCATTAATTACATGTGATATCAGTTCTGGATGTTTAACCATGATCTACCCCAACATAAAATTAAGAATACAAGTGGACCGCTCAAGAAAACCATAAAAACGAACACCCCTGATCAATGTTTTTAAATTCTATAAGTCATCCAAAGGAACATAATATGAAATAATAAAACCAGAATGAACCCTATTAATGTATAAAAGGTTATTTAATTTCTAATTAATTAATATAATGTCATTATACAGGACATTAAAGAGAAGGAGGCATTCGAGTACAAGGTAAGGGGAAATCTCGAACCCAATTTTCGTCTTTCGGGTTCTCCCTCTTTCACTCCATTTTTGATATGGTTACTCCACAAAGATCATTTGTTCATCATTCCCTTTACTTTTCTGGGATATACATGTTTGTCACTGGTTTTTATGTCCATCAAAATGTTTTCCAAAATAACTCTTCTTTCAAGATCTCACATTTTGCCTCTCATTCAAGATTGATGGTTCTTATATCAAGTATGTTGTTCCCTCTTTATTTTGGGAACCCAAAGCTTATGAATGTGTTATTATGAGATGAAACACATTCCTTTCCATGGGTTATTTATGTACATGTTTGATATGTGTTCTATGTGGCAAGCATGATAATGATAATGTTATGATGTGACGGGTGCGCCCGGAATTATATAGCGCAATATGAATGATTAAACGTGACGGGTGCGCCCGGAATTATATAGCGCTCCAATGCATTGGGTAAAGTGATGAATCTCATGAGTAAATGTGAAGTTATGCGTGAACATGATGCTTGCTTTGTTCACAATTATGTGTGGTAGTTAACCACTATGACATGATGTTACATTTTTATGCTTTGCCACATTTCAAGTTTATTGTTTATGCTCCTCTCACGTTCAAGATCTTCTTCCTATGTCATGATTATGCTCACCCCATGATATATTGTTCTTATCTATACTCTTACTGGGCTTTTAGCTCACCCCTTTTGATGTATATCCTCAGGTGGCTACATGTACTAAGGAGAGGACAAGTGCTATTAAGAAGCTATACAAGAAGAGATTAAATGAATTTTTATGCTTGATGTTGTACTTGTTATGTGTAGTCCTAGTTTTCCCAAGACACTAAACCTATGTATCCTCCATGTGTAATACTATTATGTTGTTTATCTTTGAAATGATTTAATAGTAATGTAAGAAAAGGCAGGGTCGCTATAGTTGGTATCAAAGGAAAGGTTTAGTTAATTTGGGAATTAGGATTAGTGAACCCTAAAGAAAACCTCTAACATGAGACTAAGTACAAATATGCACACAAGGATATTTACCTAGGGATCCCATATGTTATGTTTTTGGTATAATTGTTTAAAAGGATAAGTTATGCATGACCTTTTTACTTATGTTTTGTTCTAACCTTTTCTATTTTAGAAAATGGTGGGAACCAGGAGAAATCAGGCCAACAACTCTTGCGAAGGCCAATGCAACGATTGCTCGAACGACATCCCCAATGATTTTGGAGGTGGAGTTCAAAACTTCATGACGATGCTTACCCAATTATCCTGGGTTATGAATAATAACCATAATAATGGGGAACGTCCTCCTTCACCAAAGAGGGAGAAGCTAGCTATCGAATGTTTTATGAGGCAACGACCACCGACGTTTTGTGGATCTTCTGATCCACTAGTTGCGGAACAGTGGGTCAACTCCATGGAGAAGATCTTTTCTGTTCTTCACTGTTCCGAGACCGAGAAGGTGACTCTAGCCGTTTATCGTCTAGATGGAGAAGCTGATCAATGGTGGTCTTTGATTAAGAACACAAAGCCAAGGGATGAAATTGAAGAGATGGAATGGAAAGACTTTAAGATAATGTTTCTTAATAAGTACTTCCCACGAACTCTTCGCACGAAGATGGAGAGAGAATTCATAGAGCTCAAGAAAAAAGAAGGAGAATCTGTCACAACCTATGAAGCAAATTTCACAAGGCTCGCAAGGTATGCTTCGGGTTTTGTTATCAACAATGATAGCAAAATTGATAGATTCTTTAGTGGATTAAAACCACATCTTCGAAAAGCTCTTGCAATTCGAGACTTTGGGAGTTATGAAGAAGTTGTTCGGTGTGCTCTCAAAGTGGAGATGGAGTTTGGAGAATGGCCCCATGGCTATGGTGATAAGAAAAGAAAGATGGAGTTTCAAGCTGGTGGATCTAGTGATAAAGATGGGAAGAAAACACAACGACCCACTTGCCGAAAATGTGGGAAGCTGCACAATGGGAACTGCCTCAAAGGGACGGGGAAATGCTTCAAGTGTGGGAAAGATGGACACCTAGCTCACGAGTGTCGAAGAGACATGAAAAGGAAGGATAATGTAGCTGATGAAAGGAGAGAACCACTCGTGGTTCAATGCTACAACTGTAAGGAGCTAGGGCACTATTCAAACCAGTGCACTAAACCTCGAGCTTTCGAGGGTAATCTGCGCCAACAACCACCAAAGCCAAAGGAACAAGGGAAGACTTATGCCGTCACTACTGCGGAGGTGGAACATGATAATGAAGTCGTACAAGGTACACTTCCTATTCACTCAAGAATGGCAAAAGTCTTATTTGATTCTGGTTCTACGCATTCCTTTATATCTTGCAAGTTTGCTAGAACTATAGAATCGAAGCCCCAAAACCTTGAAGTAGAGATATCTGTAAAAACACCAAGTGGTGCAATCATTGCAACCCAAGTGTTTGATTCTTCTCCTGTTGACGTATGTGGGAAGATTCTTCCGGCAAATCTCGTAATACTTCCCTTGGTGGAATTCGACGCTATAATGGGAATGGATTGGCTCTCGTTATATAGAGCACATATCAACTGTCAGGAAAAGGAAATATATTTTCATATTCCGAACCATCCCATGCTCCTCTACAAATGCAAGGAAGATCATGAATCTCCTTTGAGAAATCCTTCAATGGTGTGGGTGATGATTCCCTATGAAGAAGCATACCTCTCCCAAATGATTGAGTCAAAAGAAAGTTCCAACCTTGAGGAAATGCCCATCGTAAGGGAATACAGCGATGTATTTCCCGAAGAGTTACCCGGAATTCCCCCGGATCGTGAGGTAGAGTTCTCAATTGAACTCATACCCGGAGCTACTCCTATCTCGAAGTGCCCCTATAGGATGGCTCCTATCGAACTGGAGGAGTTAAAGAAGCAGCTGCAAGAGCATCTGGACAGAGGGTTCATACGCCCTAGTGCATCACCTTGGGGTGCACCAGTGCTCTTTGTGAAGAAGAAGGATGGTACCATGCGGCTGTGTATCGATTATCGGGAACTCAACAAGATCACCATAAAGAACAAGTATCCTCTCCCAAGGATTGATGACTTGTTCGATCAGTTAAGAGGAGCTCAATACTTCTCAAAGGTGGATCTTCGTTCTGGATATCATCAAGTAAAGGTGAAGAAGGAAGATATTCAGAAGAATGCCTTCCGTACAAGGTATGGGCACTATGAGTTTTTGGTGATGCCCTTCGGACTTACTAATGCCCCTGCAATCTTCATGGATTTGATGAATAGAGTCTTTAGACATTACCTCGACAAATTTGTGGTAGTGTTTATCGATGATATTCTCATTTACTCCAAGAGCAAGGAGGAACACGAAGAACATCTAAGACTTGTGTTGGCGACATTGAGAAAGGAGAATTTGTATGCCAAGTTCAGCAAGTGTGACTTTTGGATGAATCAAGTCACATTCTTGGGACATGTGATCACAAGCGAGGGAATTTCTATGGACCCTTCAAAGACAAAAGCGATTGAAGAATGGCCCAGGCCCTCTAGTGTCACAGAAATCCGTAGTTTTCTTGGAATAGCTGGGTACTACCGACGTTTTGTGAGAAACTTCTCACGATTGTCAAGCCCGCTAACTAAGTTAACAAGGAAAGGGGTAAAGTATGTATGGACGGAAGAATGTGAGGGAAGCTTCAAGGAGCTAAAGAGAAGGCTGATCACTGCACCTGTACTCACACTACCAAAAAGTGGAGAATGTTTTGTGATATACAGCGATGCTTCAAAGAAAGGCTTGGGTTGTGTACTCATGCAAAATGATAATGTGATAGCCTACGCCTCACGACAGTTGAAGATCCATGAGCAGAACTACCCGACGCATGATCTAGAGCAGGCAGCCGTGATTTTTGCCTTGAAAATCTGGTGGCACTACCTTTATGGTGAGAAGTGTGACATATACACCGACCACAAGAGCCTAAAGTATATATTCACACAAAAGGAGCTCAACATGCGTCAAAGGAGATGGCTAGAGCTAATCAAGGATTACGATTGCTCTATTCACTATCATCCCGGAAACGCGAACAAGGTAGCTGATGCTCTAAGCAGGAAAGAACCTGCTACTCTTTCCATGTTGAGGATTGAGAAAGACCCTATCTTCTTGGATATGCAAAGGATGGATTTGGGAATCGTAAGGGCAGGGGATACATCCTACCTTGCCCAAATGATTGCGCAACCATCCATCCAACAGAAGATCAAGGAAGCACAAAGGGATGATGTGAAGATACAAAAGAGGGTGAATGCAGTAAAGGAAGGAAAGCTGCAAGAGTTCCATATCGACGATGATGGTGTGATTAGGTTTGGAACGCGGCTTTGTGTGCCTTCATCACCCGGAATAAAGAAGGAGCTATTGGATAATGCACATAGCTCAACTTTCTCTATTCATCCTGGAAGTACCAAGATGTATCGTGATCTTCGAGAACACTTCTGGTGGGATAACATGAAGAAGGAGATTGCGGAATATATATCAAGGTGCTTGGTGTGTCAGCAAGTTAAAGTTGAGCGTCAAAAGTCCAAAGGTATGATGCAGCCATTGCCTATACCCATGTGGAAATGGGAAAATGTCACTATGGACTTTGTCATGGGCCTCCCGAAAACGTCAAGAGGAAATAATGCGATATGGGTTGTGGTTGACCGACTCACCAAGACTGCCCATTTTATCGCTATTCAGGAAGACCTCTCACTTGAAAAACTTGCAAGGATATATGTGAAGGAAGTAGTGAGGTTGCACGGTGTTCCACTCTCGATTGTCTCTGACCGTGATCCAAGGTTCACTTCTAAATTCTGGAGGAGCCTTCAACATGCTTTGAGTACTGAATTAAATTTCAGCACAGCCTATCACCCCCAAACTGGTGGCCAGTCTGAAAGGACTATTCAGACACTTGAAGATATGCTATGATCCTGATCTCTTGAATTCAAAGGTGGATGGGATCAGCACCTTCCATTGGTTGAGTTCTCATACAACAATAGCTTCCACTAGAGTATTCAGATGGCTCCGTATGAAGCTCTTTATGGGAAGCGATGTAGAACTCCAACCTGTTGGGATGAAGTTGGAGAACGAAAACTACTTGGTTCCGATCTTGTTCAAGAGTTGACAGAGAAGGTTCAAGTCATCCAGAAACATATCAAAGCTGCTCAAAGTCGGCAAAAGAGCTATGCTGAAAATCGACAAAGAGACTTGGAGTTTGATGTTGGAGATAAAGTCTTCCTTAGAATATCTCCATGGAAGAGAGTCATGAGATTTGGGAAGAAAGGAAAGCTAAGCCCAAGGTACATTGGCCCCTTTGAGATCCTTGATCGTATAGGAGCCGTGGCCTATCGTCTGGCACTTCCACCGAATATGGCTCAAGTTCATGACGTGTTTCACGTATCACTACTGAGGAAGTACATTCCAGACCCCTCACATGTACTAAACTCAGAGGTGGTACAGTTGGAAGATGATCTCTCATATGAGGAGCAGCCGGTAAAAATTCTGGACCGAAGTGATAAGGTTCTACGCAACAAGACAACCCGCCTTGTCAAAGTATTGTGGAGGAACCAAAAGTTTGAAGAAGCAACTTGGGAACCGGAAGAGGCAATGAAGGAGAAGTACCCTCACCTATTTGTGTAAAGTGAAATTTCGGGGGCGAAATTTCTTAAGGGGGGGGAGAATGTAACGACCCAAAGTTTTTCAATGGAAAATTCCCGTCTTATGTCTATGTCATAAAAACACAAAATAATGAACTACTAAGTGATAAGTGACCTTTAAACATAATTTTGTCACCCCTATGTTTGGAATTTTAAAAATCCAACATTCACGGTTGTGTTCAAGATAGTTTTTGGAGTCTAATGAAACAAAAATAAATTTTTGGTGAATAGTAACCTACCCATATGAATAGTAACCTACCCTTATGAATAGTAATATGAACCTTATGAATAGTAAATAAGAGTAACATTACCTATGAATAATAAAATAAAGTTTAACCATCATAGAATGTGATAATTTGACCTTAGTAAACATTTTTGGTATTTTATAAATCATAAATGATTAATTATAATTAATTAATTAATTTAAAAGAATATTTATTTTCCTGAAATATATTCATAAATTATTGAATCAATGTCTAATAGTTTTTAGATAATTTTATAAGACCCTACGTAATTTTTGAAAGAACTGCAAAATCAGTTTTAATTTTAAAAACTGTTTTTTTTAAGTAAATTATGATTTTAATTAAATATTAAATTAATAATATTTAGAAAATTATTTTTGAAAAATGGACTTCATTTTTGGATTCTACACGTCGAAAAATGGTTGGGGTAAAATTTTGGGATTTTTCTGAGATACTTGAATTTTTGATGAATAGTATAATACATTAATTTATCATATAAATACATTTTAATTAAAACCCACTATTCCTGACATCACAAGTGATGTAAGCACCAAAATCCCGAATTCACAAGTCAAATTTACTATTCTTGGTCATCCAAGACTCACTATTCCTTGTCCTTAGTGGAATTAATAAACTAATCAATTTAAAATTAAGAAAACCCCTCTCCCCTCCACTATAAAAGCCACCCTTCACTCCCTCTTTTCCTCACACCTCTCAAGCTCCAAGCCTTCTCCAAATTCTGCCCAAACACCTTCCCTAGCTCATCCCCCACGTCCAAAATCTGCTGGTCTCACCAAAAGACCAATCCTAGCTTCCTTAAAGAGGAACTCAAGAGGAGGATTCTAAAGGTAATTTCTCTCTCTCTTCTCCTTTATTTTTCCTTTCAAGTTCAAGTTCCTTTCTTGATCTCTCCCAACCTATCTTCATCCATATTGTTCTGTAAATCCAGTAGTATATGTATACTGTAATATTATGATTCTAATGTTTTATTATATCACCCCACACCCTTTCCTTCTTCCTTTTATTTTATTAAAGAGAACGTTGTTCATGTGGTGATAATTTATCACCTTCAAAAACAACATGCTCTCTTCTTCCATTTATACCTTCAATCTGGTCATGAAACCATTTTTATGGTTGAACCAGAATTTTTTATATGTATTATGTTCTATTTTATGTTCTGGAAATAGCCTATGGCCATATTACTAAGATAAATGTTAAAACAAGATCGTTGTGATCCAAAAACCGCTCAAATTAACCCAAATAACCATCATTAAATTATTATCTAATGATTCATCCAATTAGATCTAATATAACTCATTATAAAATCATCCAAGCTTCTGTAATATCATTAATTACATGTGATATCAGTTCTGGATGTTTAACCATGATCTACCCAAACATAAAATTAAGAATACAAGTGGACCGCTCAAGAAAACCAAAAAAACGAACACCCCCGATCAATGTTTTTAAATTCTATAAGTCATCCAAAGGAACATAATATGAAATAATAAAACCAGAATGAACCCTATTAATTTATACAAGGTTATTTAATTTCTAATTAATGAATATAATGTCATTATACAGGACATTAAAGAGAAGGAGGCATTCGAGTACAAGGTAAGGGGAAATCTCGAACCCAATTTTCGTCTTTCGGGTTCTCCCTCTTTCACTCCATTTTTGATATGGTTACTCCTCAAAGATCATTTGTTCATCATTCCCTTTACTTTTCTGGGATATACATGTTTGTCACTGGTTTTTATGTCCATCAAAATGTTTTCCAAAATAACTCTTCTTTCAAGATCTCACATTTTGCCTCTCATTCAAGATTAATGGTTCTTATATCAAGTATGTTGTTCCCTCTTTATTTTGGGAACCCAAAGCTTATGAATGTGTTATTATGAGATGAAACCCATTCCTTTCCATGGGTTATTTATGTACATGTTTGATATGTGTTCTATGTGGCAAGCATGATAATGATAATGTTATGATGTGACGGGTGCGCCCGGAATTATATAGCGCAATATGAATGATTAAACGTGACGGGTGTGCCCGGAATTATATAGCGCTCCAATGCATTGGGTAAAGTGATGAATCTCATGAGTAAATGTGAAGTTATGCGTGAACATGATGCTAGATTTGTTCACAATTATGTGTGGTAGTTAACCACTAAGACATGATGTTACATTTTTATGCTTTGCCACATTTCAAGTTTATTGTTTATGCTCCTCTCACGTTCAAGATCTTCTTCCTATGTCATGATTATGCTCACCCCATGCTATATTGTTCTTATCTATCCTCTTACTGGGCTTTTAGCTCACCCCTTTTGATGTATATCCTCAGGTGGCTACATGTACTAAGGAGAGGACAAATGCTATTAAGAAGCTATACAAGAAGAGATTAAATGAATTTTTATGCTTGATGTTGTACTTGTTATGTGTAGTCCTAGTTTTACCAAGACACTAAACCTATGTATCCTCCATGTGTAATACTATTATGTTGTTTATCTTTGAAATGATGTAATAGTAATGTAAGAAAAGGCAGGGTCGCTATATTTTATGGGAGATGATCCTCTATCTGAGTGATGTGCTTCTTGTCAAGTGCCAGATCGGGTTGGAGTATCCCCCAATGGATCCTAAGTGTGATCCCCTATCTGTGAGATCTACGTAAGCTAGACCGGGTCGTGGTATCCCCCAAAGAACACTGGGGGTGATCCCTTATCTGTGATCTTCGTATACCGGAGTGGGTTCTGGTATCCCCTAGAGGACCCTAGGAGCGATCCCCTATTCGAGGAGTTTGGTGGTTATGTTGTTTCAGTGAGGTTTCCTCACTGATGCTATCTGACGAGCGTGATCTCTTGGGTGAGAATCTGAGAGGTTTGTGAGAAACCTGTTACAGTGTATCTCTCAGATGAGTGTCATATAGGATGCCAGTGATCATGTGGTGTACTATCTTGGTTGTGGACAGTTGCTGGTGATGATGTCCGTACCTCCAGTGGCTTGGTGCATTAGCTGGGTATATTTGGATTGTTCTAGGTGTATAAATGGGAATACACCTAGGTTGAGCTGACTGGTTGTGTTTAGCCGAGGATGGTCAGGAGATGGAGTTTCTCTCTCATCTGGGTTCGCTCTAGCTGGGATTAGCGTACTATTGCCTTTCAGTTTCTCTCTTTTGTTTTGTGTTTTTGGGATCCCTACTAAGTATGTTTATACTCACCCCTACACCATCTTTGACCACAAATATTGGTGTCTTGTACAGACCACCGGCCTTTCGACGGGGTCCTAGGAGGACCCAGAGCAGGCAGAGCTTAGTGAGCGGGTATGACCATGGTGTTTACTAGACCAGTGATGAGGAGCTTACCGGCAGATGTTTTGGCAGTGTTTACACTCCTTCTGAGCAGGATGGACACTTGGCAGTTTTCTTTTGGTGGGATCGGTTTAGCCCTTTTATACTTTTTTTGTAATCTGGTTATGGGATAGTTGTTTGCATGCATTTACTTTTCATTTTTATATATCTCTGCACTGTTTCATGGAGGTTCATGTGGGTGCGTGTGTACAGGTACCTTGGGCAAATGCCTCTCATGTGTGGGATAGCCTACTCAGTAGTGGATGCCATCCCCTGGCCTATTGGAGGCGGGTATGGGGAGACGTGGCTTGAGCCCCATTGGGCCAGGTCGTGAAAGAGTGGTATCATTGTAGGTTCTACCTTTGGGATCTTAGAGTGTATATAGTCTAGCTGTGAGTTAGGTTTGGGTTGCATTGCGGCAGTGTTAGGATGTTTCGAGTTCGGTTTTCAGTCCAGGGACTCAACTGTTGGTTCGGCAGCCGACGTATCCATACACCAGGACTCTGATAACATGCCTTTCGACTTAGGACATTTGTACACTGGTCATAGGGGAAAAAAACTATACATGTATCATATAGGACTGGGTTTTTGGGGTTTTCCTTGTCATTCTTGAGTCATATATTTAGATATACTCTTTGGTTGTGGTGTGTTTTGAATGTATTTCAGGATTCTTCCACGACGACAGCCAGCGAGGGTTATGCAATGGGATTGAGGTGATGATCCGCCCCTTGCAGAGGCTGTGGACCATGGTGCAGGTTCTGAGGCGGGACTTCCAGGTGGTCCACTAGTTGAGCCACCACTTGTCGAGTAGCTGGTTGTGCCAGAAGTGCAGGACGAGGTTGCGCGCAGGCTGAGTGGGTTGCACGAGTTCCAGAGGCAGTGACCTCTGATTTTTCGGGGTGATGCAGACACCCAGGAAGCTGATAACAGAAGAAGTCACCGATGTTTTCTGCCTAGTGAGGAACCCTCCAGATCAGATGGTGGTCCTTGCAGCGAGCCCTCTTTATGGTTTGGATAGGCGATGGTGGAGCCTGGTGACGCAGTCCCATAACGAGGAGATGCTCACGTGGGAAGAGTTTGAGAATCTCTTCATGGAAGATTTCTATCTAGTGATGTTGAGGTCAGGGTAGATTCAAGAGCTCCTGCACCTTCGGCAGGAGGTTCAGACTGTGTCGGAGTACTCAGTGAGGTTTACAGACCTTTCACGCTACTCCCTAGATGAGGTTCAAGACCCGTTCTTTAGGACATGGACCTTTGAGCAGGGCATACACATGGACATAAAAGCATGTGTAGATTCCTTGTGTCTACGCACCAATTCTATGGTCCTGGTGTGAGCGTTGTTGGTGGAGAGATTTTTGGCTGAGCAGATTCCCCCTGTTATTGCTGGGCATGCAAGAGTGGAGATGTCGACATCTGGTAGCTGATGGTAGACACATGGGACTAGGCGTGGGCACCGTTTCAGAAGGTGACCCAGGCTGGAGGATCTTAGGCTCAGGGCTCATAGGGATCTCATGCCAGTTGTGGTTAGCCGCAAGAGAGGCAGTGTTACGCTTGCGATGGTCGAGGACATATTTCTAGAGATTGTCTGACCCATCGTGCTGTTGAGAGGCAGCAGGTCAATAATCCACCTTGGCAGAGGCAGCATGTCGAGCAAGGAGGTCCGTAGGGAGGCAGACATGGAAACAGAGCTGGTGCAACAGGAGGTGGTGGTAGGCGGTATTATTTGACACCACCCTCACCCCCTTGTGGTCAATGCCAAGCTCAGGGTGCTGATGGCCGAGGGCGAGGACAAATGCATGCCCTAGAGGCTGTTGATGCAAAGGCTGCAATGATGGAGAGAGGTACCCCTTGTGTCTTTTCTACTTTCTGGAGTAGATTGATAGGAACTATTTAGCGGTACCTTTCCTTTATGTTGCTTACTCAAGTTTTGTTCACGGTGTTGGTAAGACCTTGTGTGAGGGTTTTTTTTTGGAGTGCTTCGAATGCGTAAGGAAGAGGGATCCTCCCCCCCCCCCCCAAGACGCGTTTTTGTGACTCGATTAAAACTGTGCGGGCGAGTCAGTGTCGCCCAAAGCGGATAGTGTTGAGGTTTGGTGGATGAGTCCCTACGACTTATGTGTCTGGGCATGGTTTTTTGATGGTGAACTCACTGGTGTGGGACCCAGTTGAGAGGACAGTCTCTTTCCTTATGCTTAGTTCTTTTCGGGGGAAAAAATTTCTAAGTGGGGAGGATGTAGCGACTCGGGTTTTTGGCCCTGTCAGACTTTGAGATATTTCTATGAATAAATCTAGAGCTAGGAACGAAGATGTCGTGCGATTCTGAGGCCCGTTGTGCCCCGAATAAATTTTAAAAAAATATTATGTATTTTTATACATGCATGTGTCGGGGGTTTGATATCTCCTAAACAGTAGCTCAGAACGGGAATCTGAGGGCACAGTTGTGTCGAAAAGGTGTCGTTTACCCTAGGTGAGGTGTAAACTTTGCGGGTGAGGGCCTGCGGTGGAAAGCACCACCATGGCCATTTTTGTAAATAATTGGAAAAGTTATTTTATGAGCATCAGCTAGAGTAAATTCTTAGCGGAGTCTTGGATAGAAAATCTGAGTCCGTCGTTGCGTTCAAAATGGCACATTTACCTTAGGGGTGACATTAACATTGATGGCGTCATGCACGGAGTCGGGACCGTTGCTTTACATGAGGGTTTTTAAATAAAAAAAATAAGAAAAACATTTCAATCCTCCCCCTCCCACCTCCTACGTGCTGTGGACGATGCCCATCCTCCCTACCTCCGTTCTTCGCGAAATCGAACCAGAATCATCCGTTTTCTAGACCAATCGTCAGCGGATCCAGCTTCAGGGCGTCGCGGGTGCTATTCTGCATCCAAGGTGTCTACGATCCGCAAAAAAGGTAGGCATTTTACGTTTTGAAAATCCAAGATCCCAAATTTCTGTGTTTTTCTCTGTTTTGAACCTGCAGATGGGTAGATCGTGTCCCGGGGGCGTGGAGATGCATCCAGATCCACGTTTGGACCCACGAGGTGCCTCCAGCAGATCTCGGAAGGCTCGCCGGTGCGGCACCGGCGTGGCGGCACCGGCGGAGGAGGGCAGCAGCGTCGGAAGGGGCGGCCCGCCGGCCAGGGCATGCCGGCGGCGGCGGGCTGGTCCAGCCACTTTTTCTCACACGGGGGTTTTTAATCCCCCTTTTTCTTGGAATCTGTAAGTCAGATTGGCATTTCGTCTGTGGAAATGTGACCCTGACGAGGAGGCGAACCCTCTGGTATGGGTTTGAGGGTTTAAAGGTTTGGGATCGTTTATCGAGATAGATTCTTCGTTGACAATTATAATATATTATATTGTATGACTTCGGGCCATTGTAACTTTTACCCGGAGTGCCCGAATGATGTGTCGTCAGTGGCGTTGAGACCCTAATGGTATGGAGGAATTTTTGTGATGGTTTTTGAGTGTGGGGACTGTTAATGGGTTGTGGGCCCCACGAGGCCAAATTTTGGCGTTTATGGAGAAATGCAGCTTTCGCACCAGGAGTCCGATTGTGGTGGATGAATAGTCGATCTTGTGTGTTCTTTTAGAGGATCACAATAGTTCTATCCGTTTGACGAGTTTTGGGATTGAGGCATGGGCCCCTCCCAGGCTAGCTCCGATGAATAATGAATTTTCCACTGGGTGTCCATTTTGGATGTACGAGTAGTCTATTCCATGTGTTTTTTAGAGGGGATCGTTGTGGTATGATCCACTTTATGTGTTTCGGGGTTTTTGTGTGGACCCGAATGGTCTAGCTATGTTGAATAGTGATTTTTCACCAGTAGACCATTTTGGGTGAGTAAGCATCCTACCCTATGTGTTTATCCTCGAGGATCGCGATGATGGCCTCGGTATCGGCCTTGGAGGTGCGCATTGTGTAATTATTGTGGGTCGCTCATGTTAGCGACGTTTGAGCCAACAGTGGTTGATGGTACTCCCTTGGTTCATTCCTACAAGGGTTCTCATGGCATCACAACGTTCGTATAGGTTTGTGATCCTCTCGATGGGATGCTTAATCTGTTAGAGTTGCGACATCCCTCTGGTGGGCCTGGAGAGGGATCCTTTAGCATTGTTACCCTAGATCGAGTTCTTGGTATCGCTGTGATAGCTTATCCACGGGCGGTAATCCTCTATCTGTCAGGTTAATCCTGTAGGGTTTGTGGCATCATTGGGAATATGATCCCCTACGTAGTGGGCCATGCTCAGTAGAGTTGTGGCATCGAAGGGTATATGATCACCTGCTCAGCATCAGGTTTTTATTAGGGTTGCGGTATCATTGGTTATGTGATCCCCTATTCAGCGTGTGGTTTCTATAGGGTTGTGGTATCGTCAGTTCGATCACCTACATCGCGAGTTATACTAGATAGGGTTCTGGTGTCATCATGACAACCTTTATAAGGGTGATGATCCTCTATCCGAGTGACGTTCTTCTGTATAGCGCCAGATCGGTTTGTGGTATCCCCCAGAGGATCACGGGGGTGATCTCTTATATGTGAGAACTACGTATGCTAGATCAGGTCATGGAATCCCCAAGCGGAGCCTGGGAGTGATCCCCTATCTTAGATCTTCATATACCGTAGTGGGTTCTGGTATTCCCTAGAGGAACCTAGGAGCGATCCCCTATCCAAGGAGTTTGGTGGTCATGTTGTTTCTACGATGCTTCTTTACTGATGTTATCCAACGAGCATGATCTCTAAGGTGAGAATATTAGATGACTGTTAGAAACTAGATGGAGTGTATCTATCAGATGAGTGTCATCTGGGTGACAGTGATCATGTGGTGTACTCTCCTGGTTTTGGACTGTTGCTGGTGATAAGCTCAGTACCTCCTGTGGTGTGGTGTGTGATCTGGTTATATATGGATTATTCAAGGTGTATGTATGGGCATACACCCAGGCTGAGCTTACTAGTTGTGTTTAGCTGAGGATGGTCACGAGATGGAGTTTCTCTCTCATCTGGGTTCCCTCTGGCTGGGATGACTAGTTGTGTTTAGCTGAGTATGTTTATACTAACCCCTGCACGTGATTTTCCCGCACATGTTTGTGTCTTGTGCAAACCGCAGGCCTTTCGACGGAGTCCCAGGAGGATCCGGATCAGGCGGAGCTTATTGAGCGGGTTTGACCATGGTGTTTACCAGAGATGTGCCGAGGATCTTACCAGAAGTTTTTTTGGAAGTGTTTACCCTCCATCTGAGAATGTTGGACACTTTTCATTTTTCTTTTTGGGGGCCCTATTTTCCCCTTTTGAACTTTTGTTTTACTCTGGTTGTGGGATAGTTGTATGCATGCATTTACTTTTCTGTTTTATAAATCTATGCATTGTTGCATGGAGGTGTATGTGGGTTCATGATTATAGGTACATTGAGCTAATGCCTCCCATGTGTGTGATATCCTACATGGCGCTAGACACCATCCCCTGGCCTATTAGAGGCAGGCTTGGGGAGTCGTAGCTCGAGCCCCGTTGGGTTGGTTCGTGACAAAGTGGAGAAGATTTCAATCAAAATGTAGGGGTAAAGTGTCTACATATAATAGTGGGATACTAAGGAATATTCATAAACATAATGGTTTATTCCATTATAATGAAGGATATTGATATGGAATACTAAAATTATTGAGGTCATGTTATCTAGTAGAAAAAAATATAATATGTTTAAATTCATTGGAAGTAAATCCCCCCATGCACTATAGAGGTTATTTATGGCCCTTGATATTTTTTAAATTACAGTTACATAAAATTTGATATAAATTATCATTAATAGTTTATGGTTAAATATATTGTAATGTGGGTTTTTCCTTCTTTTTTTGTGTATCTAAGACTATAGGTTTGGGCCTTTTATAGATATGTATCTAGGACTAGTGTGGAACTAAAATTTATGGACAACCCACCAAGAACATTGGGTTCTATATTTATGTTATATAACATTTACCATTTGATTACCCAATAATGATAATGCAATGAAGACATATAGGGGATATTTATTTTAAGGGAATATATTACGGATCATTAGTATGTGAGACGCTTTTGGTGGTTGAGGAATACAAAACTGATGAGAATGGAATATTTGATGGAGAATGATGCCAGATTATTTCATTTCATTGATATATTGAACATATAGATAGAGATTACGATTCTTGGACAATGGGTTGAGGTTATTTTCTGATCAAAATTTAGATGAATTTTTTTTGGGTTCTCTGAGGATTCCTTCAGTAGAGTAATGCATATAGATTAAGATCATGTGGACAGAACAAGGGAATTGCTACCAGATTGATGTTGTGAAGCTTGGGAAAGAAACATAATATATTTAATCAAGAAAAAAAATCGGTATTATGAACCTGAATAGAATATAATAAAAAATAGGCTTTGTTCCACTAAAATTTAGTTATTAAGGGGTTCACATAGTTTAAGGTATTGACACATTGACTATGGAGGGGTATAGAGCATGCACCAAGGGGTTTTGGGGCTATGTTTATAGGTAATTAATTTGTTTTAAAAACATAATGTAATGTTAGGTAAGAACAATTATGTACCTACAAAAACATCCTTTGAATGAGGTTCCAATATTTCAAAGTCTTGATGTTTGGACCAGGAGAGTGGATACAGTTTAATGGTCCTACAACTCAAACAAATTCTATGGGTCAACTGCCTCCTAATAACACGTTGTGGTTATCAAAAAAATTTAATATGATTATTATATGTACAAAATAAGGTGTTCTACATGTGGAACCATGATAAACTATATTGAAATAACTATATTTCCCATTAAATGTGATTCAATTCACAAATAGTTCTCAAGGCGGTGAGCTGTGAGAATAACACCACATCAAAACGGGGGAAATCCTATCATATGAGGATTCTTAGTATAATTCAGTTTTATGTAATGTGGTGTGGACTGATCCAACTAATTATATCATAATATAATGATGATGGGATATAATTTCACTTGAGATTATGGTCTAATGGAAATGACTAAAATGGGCTGGTAGAGGTAATCTGTATAACATTCAAGGTAATGTAGACTTGAAATGAATAGAAGGTTCAATAGTCCCGGTGCCACAAAAGCTACACTGTAATTCAATTTATAAAGATTGTTGTCATTATTCATAAATTATTGTTTTGTATGGATCATGCAATGAAAAGTTTATAACAAAACCCAATGTGAAACTGGATGAGGTGCAATGCTACATATGGAATTACAAAATAGGGAAAATGTCATGTTGTAGTTTAAATTATTACTTAATAAATTTATAAGGTATCCATAACTATAAATATAGAGTAACTCAATTGTATACATGGAAAATATTGTACAGCTACTATTCCAACGTGATACATGTACTGAGCGTGAAATAGTGAGTAAAACATGACTACTCATACTACTCAAAAAGTATGCAATAGAGGAGGAACAGTTGGGGTCCAAATGTGGCTATAGCCATTAGGAATATCCTACCAAGGTTGAAATCAGTTGGGGGAATTTCAATTAATAAATACACACTTCATAAATGCATATAGTTTCATAAGAATGATAATGTCAACTACATTGAATTTTACCAGAATAAGAGAAACTTATGTGAGGAAAATCATAAATTATGAGATCTAAATCACATATAGGGATAGAAAATGGGTGAAAAAATACATCTAACCATATAATTGAAACACACAGTCTACTATATCATATAAATTTTGGGACTATAATATATGAGTTCAACCATTCAAAATGTTAGAAACATGGGAACCATCCAATGTCACTAAAATTTCACTAGGGGAATGTTTCATAGGTTTTATGGGTGTAATTTAGGCCACATACCATCCCCATAAGGGATCTCATTTGAATATTGAGGATGAAGAGGATCTAAATGAGTATTGACCTAATTTTCAAAAGTAAAACTTAGGTGATTTTAGGTATATTTTGACACTCTATGAATCATATCATCCTGAATTTGACAAAATTAGTGAGGAGAATTTTTATAAATAAGGGATAAGAATACCTATTTTTAGGGGATCTACCTCAGCTCCCTTTTATAGAGTGCATCAATAAATAAGGATCTTTGCCTTTAGGGAAGAGTAAGGATGATAGAGTTCCCATAACAATAGTGATAGTGGAAGATAAGAATAGGAATGAATATTCAGGTATCACTAAATATCCAATGAAATATTGATATATCTATATGTAGTTCTCATATGAGGTGCATAAAGAGACTGTAGACCAAAATTATGTAATTATTCTCATAGTCTATGATGATTTTATGATTCATTAGTGTATAATAAGTTGTTTAAATATGTTATTTATAAAGTATAAAGGCATGAAACATGATCGTTTTGGGACATTTTCACATAGAGTGTCTATGATCTTAAACACATAAGATCATATCAAATGGTGATTGTGGTATTTCATGCAGTTTATTATCATGTAATTAGAATTTATATCTTACATTATAAGATCATTTGATGAAGATAAATGTCATATAGTTTAGTTGAATGTGACATGGATGAATTCCATATAATTTAAGGAATATTTCAAGGATGAATGGAATATTGATTATCATCATGTAGCTATAACATAGTGAGATGACATGAATGTTATTCAAATTCTTCTTCAATTGCCTCACATTGATAGAGGGGTGTGATTTACATCATATTTTTTTCATGAATCAAAAAACTAAATCTCTTTATACCAAGCTAGTTATCCATTTTGTGGGAAATAATAGGATCTATGATATTCATCAAATTTAATAAGATAGAATGATGGGAGCATATTTGATATGTCCAAAATGTCGAAAAAGTCATGAATGAGAAATCATTAAAACGCTGATCTAGTTTTATATGATCAACAATACTAATTCGTCCCAAAAACATGTCAGATATTATGCAATGGGTTACACTAAAGATGTATGGATTTCACTTAAATAGAAATAAGTGTATAATGTTTAAATAGGATCATGGAGTTTTAGTCTTGAATTGATGTGTTAAATGGGAAAGGATTTCAAATGACCGTATTCAAAACATTATTTCCAATACAATATTATAATATATATATTCACTAGGAAGTATTCCTTGAATAAGAGGTGGTTGTCTTTATCCATGTTATATCATTGGAATAGATTCCACATAGATAAGGAAAATTAAATCCAATACAAAGAGAGATTTTTGGGAAAATTATATCTAGTCCTAGATAGTAGATCTTTTCATTACTATGGATCCTAATATATATGTATCAATCTATATATAGTTATTGATGGAATTATCAGAGATAAATGGAAGCATAATAGGTGGTACTCTAATGATATTAATAAACCATATAATTATTTAATTTCATGTGATTTGGTTGTTTCCATGAGATTTTAATATTATGTGGAAAGGATTTTGGATACTGAAATTAATACCATATACTAATGATGTAAAGGAATCCCTTTATTGACAAATGGAAAATGCCTAGGGGAGGTTTACAAGAGTTTAAGTGCATGTGGATATGATTATATCCTTAATTGAGGTATCATTGAGTGTAGATTTGAACCTTATGTGGGGTTTAGACTCCAGTTCCTATTGAGGACATTAGATAGGGGGAAATGATAAAAATATTTGGTCTCACTTTTCCTTAATTGGTGGGTTCAATAAGAACTACTGTAATTTTTCTAGTGTTTAAATATAATAATAGGATGTTACTTACACTTCTCCCATTAGTATATACCATTTATTCAAGCCATGTATGTGTTTCATGGAATGTGAATTCTATAAATTTACTCAAAATTCCCTCTATGTTTTTGAACCTAATGGTTGTTTGTTCCATTTTCCGAGACATATTTATGATCATGTCAACTAGACCATTGGGGGGATCAATTTTAGGGTCACATAGATTTGACCAGATATGGTCAAAGAAGTTTAAATACATGAATCTTATACTATAACTTATAGTTAATGTCAATGTGGATTTGAATAGATTGGTAATTTATAACACCCTGTATTTTTTGAACAATTATTTTTCAGGTTAATTAATTTTCATTGAGGAATTGCATTGAAATAAGTAAAAAATACATTTCAAATGATACCAAATTAGCAGGATATAAATTCCACTATCATGGCTTTAATTATACACAATACTGGAATGGGGTATGTTACTTAGAATAGTGACATGGCGTATGTTTCACGCAACACCAACTCGGTGTATGTTATATGCAACACTGATGTTTCTACAAAACATCATTTTATTATTATAATTATTTAAATTAGAAAATTATTACACAGATGTTAAACACAGTAAAATTAATTGTCAAAAAATATATTATATTTATTTTTTATAAATTTTTTATATAAAAATTTATTTATAATGAAGTATATACTTTTTGTTAAAATCCTTACATGTTTTAAAAAACGTCTTACTAAATTGACCTCCTTTTACAGTATGTCTATGACAAAAAATAAAATTATTTTTGGACACAATTATCATATTAATTTATTTAAATAATATTAATGTTGCAATTTATAGTTTCAAAATTATCTTATGTATAATATTTTGGTTGTTTTTTATAATCATCATATATTGGATGTATAGTGAAAATATCAGATTTTAATTTTAAACATATTTTTTTTATAATATATTTATAAAAAAAATTGTATTATAATTGTGGCTAAAATTTTAATTACAATATATCATCATCAATAACTCAGTTTTAGTTCATTGGAATCAATTTCACTTTGGGATTGCGTATGAAATTTTACCGAAATTTTGGATGTTTTTCATTATAAACCAGCAGTGTCGTCCCACAATCGGGATTATTTATAAGTAAATTATTTTCACTTATTTGATTATAATTTATAATAAGGACTAAAAATATTTAAACATTATGATTTATAATTTATAATGAATTAAAATTATTTTTTATCAAAATGATTATGGAAAGTGATTATAATTAATTACAATGATTTAGAGAAAAATTTGGACAACAAAGTACTAAACCATTAATTTAAGACACCAAACGAGTGAGTAATTTTTCCAAAAAATATTTTCATGAAATTAATATGAAATTAGTATTCCATTATTTATATTTTATTAATGACTTTTTTATATAAAAATTTAGGTACACCTAACTTCTTTTCAAAAATACCAAGTGTATTATTTCCATTCCATATAAAAGGCCACCACATATCCCTCTTCTCCACTCCTCTCAAAGTAATTAGGATCAGCCAAGATCAACAAACTATAATACCCAAAATCACCCCATTCCTCAAGAAATCCATACATTGGGAAGAAACTAGTATAAGGAATACTTTTAGCCCAAACCAATAGGCTTTACCCTATAGAGAGGTATCATATTCAATCAAGATTTTTTATTAATTTTCTTTCTAAACAACCTCCACTCTCTTTAATAATTGATTTAATAAAAACCCAGTATCCAAAATAAACTATTATTTATTATTTGCATTATTCTACCTACCATCCAATACACTTTCATCTAATCAGTAATGAATAAACTATTCACATGTATGCTGAACTACCAACACACGAAACGATAACAATTTATTTTTCCTTTACCACCTCTCATTGAGGTCATTATTATGGAAAATATGTTTATTCATAATATATATGATATTTATGATGTACTTATTCTTCAATAATTATAAAATAAAACCTAACTTCCTAATTTCTATATTGTGTATATAAGGTAACATTGTTTGTGGATTTATGGACTACTGCCTCCTCAAAACGATGTGACTCTTTCACACAATAAATAGAAATTTTAATGGTTTGATTCAATAAAAATTAAATAAGTATATTCATTATTATTTCTAATGTAACTATCTTATCTTAGGTTTATTTATTTACTACATGTTATTTATATAATTTCATTCAATACGATATGAAAATAGAAATAGCGTTCTTGTGTACGTACGAACTACCATCTCCATGAATTTTATATTTTATTTATCATTAGATATTTTTATAAATAGATATATAATGAATAAATAGTAGATTTATATCATTTATTACATTCCTCAAACAAATAAATCATTATCTATGTAAGAATAAAAACAATAACATGTCAAATAATACACGATTAACAAGAGTTTATCACCAGAAACGTGGAGTAAATGATAATGAGTAATATAAATAATTATGATAATAATATGTAGTATTAAATAATTTAATATGATTCATTGATGTAATAATAATCAACTATTTCTTAGCATACAATTTATTTCATGACTATGAATAATGTCTATGCAAAAGGTAAGTGGATTTTATCTCACCTCTAATTACTATGAGATTCAAGCCTTATTCACCTCTTACTTTTATTGTGTGGTATATATACACATCCCTTTGAAATGTTGTATCACAGATATTATTTTTAATGATATATAATTTTCTTGAAATTTCATTTTCTTACATGGGGATTATGATTATATGTGACCAAGTCATATGAATCTATTGAAACAATCTCATCCTTTATCAAGATTATTTAGGATTATGCATCAAATAATGAAATATCATTATCCATCTCTCTAGAATCTGTAAAAAATATATTATACTTTGGTTTACCCAGAAATATTCATGTATTATTACAATTTTCCACTCTTTATAACTTTGAATAACTAAGAAAATTCATTAATGTTAACATGACTTTATTTCTCCTTTGGTTGAAAATATTTACGCATTCAAAACACTACTTTCCAGAAATTATTTCAAAACATATTACATTAATTGTAAGATATTAAAGGATATGTTTACCCATGTTTTACCTAATATGGTCTTAGAAGAAATAATATTGTGGTTTTCCTATCATGGAACTCTTAAAAAATATTATAGTAAAAAAAGGAATGTTTGGCATGTACAGACTAACCACATTTTCAGTCATCATTTACATGAAACTTACATTTAACATTTAGAAGTTTAAATTAAAAGAAAAATATTTTCATATTAATCTTTTAATTTATTTTTTAAATGTGTTTTTCAATGAAAAATAATTTCAAAAATTATTTATGGTGTTTTAATTACTCCATTAAACAATTCAATGCTCTTTTCAAAGGAAATGGTATTGTGGAATGTTTTATGTTTATGAAATGTTTTAATCATTGTCAATAATTATTTATCAATTTTCAAAGAATATTGATTCCAAACTGATTTCCAAAGCTTAATATAGATGTTTTCAATTTTATTTTTAATTAAAAGGTTTTCAAAAAGTTTTTGGTTTTAAGAGGTAATATTTAAAACAATAAAGGATATTTACTGGAAGAAGTGTTTTTAAGAGAACATTCAAAATTATATCCCATAAAAGATGACATTTGATGGTGTTAATCATAAATTTATACAGAAATGATTCATTTATTCCATTCTTATTCCCCTATATGAATGAATAATTTTTTTAAGGATTTATTTTTATGAAACAAGTTTCACATTCATGAGTTATATGATTTTGAAACGTGCTACTTTTCAACGGTGGTGATTACGATACCTACAAGTTTTCCATATTTAAGGGAATGATTAAATTTTCATGATGCATATTTCATTTCAAGGGTTATGAAATGATTATTTTTTATAATCTTGTGGCACTCGTATATATGATTTTGTTATATCTGGGGTTGAATCAATATTTACTTATAACGTATTGGGTAACAATAAACGACTCATGATTATGTATGTTATTGGTGAGCCTAATTCCATGTTCAGAGTGTTATTTGTGAGGCTAGTTAAATGTTAAAAAAATTTAAATGAACTTTAATACATTTCCATAAGTTTATTCATGATCATGATTACATGTTCATTGTTATACAAGTTATCATTATTAAATGTTCACAGTACTAGGCAGGGAACTATTTTCATGTCTATATTTTTATGTGTGAACATGATTAGATGTTCAAAATGTTATGCATGAACCATACTTCATGTTTAATTGGTTATCCATAGACCTAGTTGAATGTCCATAAGATTATCTATGAACCTTATTACATGTTCAAAATGTTTTGTGCTTACATGATTACATGTTCACAATGATATGCATGGACCTGGTTTTATATCCATAAGTTTAGGCGTGAACCTGATTACATGTTCAAATTGTTTTTAATGGACATGTTTTCATGTCCATATGTTAATTTGGGATCTTTATTTCATTCCCTTATTGTAACGAGTGAACCTGTTTATATATATACAAGGTCACAACATTATAAACCAATGTAAATTCCATAAATTCCATGTCTTATTTATATGTTATGATTTCAGAACATATTCCCATAATTATCTTACGATCCTTGTATTTTTAACTTCCAAATATTATTATGATCTATAATATGGAGGTTATGATCATTAAATGATATAATTAAGTTCAATACCATTTATTCATGTTATTTTTACTAATTTTTTTTATTTATACCCACATAGAATTTTACCTCACCCATTTATTATTATTTATTTACCCATGTTATGAGGAATGTTTTCAAGTAGAAGTACTAATGTCCATTACAATAAATGGGAAATGATTATGTTCATTCACATTGATATATTATTATCATTATATGTTAACAAAGAAAATAAACTGTTATGGTCCTAGGGAATTTATTTTTTTTATGAAGTAAATATTCATCTAAATATACATAATATCCATGTTTTTAAATCCTTGGTCACTGTATATGTTTTCAAAGAGATGTTTTAGTAAACCATTGGAAACTAGGAATAGAAAGACATAGTGATATCCCTTGTAGTATTACAAAGAGTTTTACTAGGGATTCCTTTATGAATAATTATAATGATAAGGAAAAGTATTAGAAAATGTCTTGGAATTTTGGTAAAGGATATAACAAGTGGTTTCCTTTAAATATGTTCATCTCTAAATTCTAAAAGTGGATGTGGCTCTAGCACAGATGTACCAAGTAGTAACATCTCCAAAAAGATGTTTTAGGCCTGACTCATTATAATATTTTAACCAAAAATGGGCCTTAATGAACACCTAGTTTGACCCTCTCGAGGGATATTCATTGGGATTCAAAAACACATTATGAACCACTATGATGGATTTATGTAATATATGGCTTTGAATGACGTATGATAAACCTAAAACATCATATTTTTAAAATTAGAAATCAAAATTTAATCTTATTATAAAAATATTTTTGATTAACATTGCTTCCATATGTTATAGGTGTTGTTCACATGATTTATTTGGTTTTAATCAATGTTTTGTAACTAAATAAACCATGTTAATGGGGAATACAATTTACAATGTAATGGTTCTACCGCTCAGTTATCTAATGTTATGGGGAAGAAATGAGAAAACTCATTAGGATTCTTTATAACAATACGAATAAGAGTGAACATCATACCATGAAAAGGAGAGAACAACACTCCATTGAGTCATTTTTGAGGTAGATTCACCATTCTTTTAGTGGTTCTATTGATCAGCTAGTTATTGAACAATGGATCAGTACCATTTCAAACATAAATTCTATTCTCCAATTTTCAATGCATGAAATTTTCACATTGGTTGCCTACAATCTATAATGTGAGGTCGATTATAGGTGTAATAATATAATGAATAATAGGCAACAAGATGAAATTGTCTCTATGTATTCAGATGATTTGAAGAACATATTTTTCATTGATGAAATAACTTGTATTCTTTGTATGAGTATGGATATGTATTTACTAGAGCTTTGAAGATGTTTGATGAATATTTTAGTTCCTATGATGAAAATTTCACATTACATTAAAGGTTCTCTTCTGGAGTTAATATTTATCCACAATTTAAGATTTATCTATTTTTCAGTTGCATTAAACCAACTCTTTGATGGTAATTAGGAATAAGGGACTTTATATTCCTTAAATAAATTGTTTTATGTGCACTAAAAGAAGGAATAGAAACTAAAACCACTCTTGGTTATTGGGATAAAAAATGTAAAATTGGGTTCCATTGAAAGTAAAATGATATGTCACATGGATAGATGAAAAATTTTCAAACTCCTACTATAAAAAAATATTGGAAAGAGCACATAGGTGAGATCCAAAAAGAAACAATAGGATGTTTAAAGTATTGGAATCATGGATATCATGAAAAATATTGACTGAGTGATGGAAGTAGGATACTCAATGACATTACTACAGATATATCTCAACATAAGGAACCACCCACACTTCAGTGTTTCAAGTGTTACGAGGGGGTGATTTATGAAAATAAATGCCCCAATTCAGGGGATAATATGGATGATAAGACTCAAAAACCTCTGATTATAAAAAAAATGAATGATTATGCCATAATAATGAATGGATAAAATCTAGATTGATTTGGAAAATTAATCCCCCCACCTTAACTTGGATGTTTGTGTTTTATATTGTATGAATAAATACTAAGAAAGCCATATTGTGCATCCTCTAGTGATTTTTTTGGGGATTATATTCCCAAAAATGGGGTTTTGAATAGTAAAATCACCATTAATGTTTTATCTATGTAAGGATGAACCCATGTATCCAATAAAAAGTATTTTTGCTATAAGAGAAGTGAATGAGAAGTGATTTATTTTTTAAAAGGTTTGTAATTTTAGTAATTTATGGAATGGAATATGTAAAAAACCACATATGTGGTTTTAGATAACAGGATATCATATCACCTTATGTTGTTTTTTATATATTTGATAACCTATTCTCACCACAAGGTTATGTTGACAACTGAACATAAATGGGATAACATATTATGGATCATATGATCCATTAATAATTTAGGAATAGAAAGATCACCTTCATATCAGGAAATAATAGATAAAGGGGATGTTTATCATGGAACAAGAAAACAGTAAAATTGTGCTAAGATCATCTAAGTTTATATTCTCAGGTAAATTCTTCCCAATTTTTTAAAAGCCTTTAAAATAAAAATTTTGTCCATTTACCATGATTTTGATGATATCAATGATTATTTTAAAGTATATTTAGGTGATGAATTTTTGAATGTTAGCATTATCATAACCATGTTCTATATCACTTTCCATCAGAACATCATAGGAATATTTCTTCTTCATGTCAATGCATTCATTTTTTCCAATGTTTTCCTCGGTGGAAACCTATTTATTTGTTTCATTGGGTAACCGTTATGTTTTTATTTTTTAAAAATAATACTTTGTATTTGTTTCTATGCTGTGGGGTTCTTGAATATGAAATTTTAATTATAATAACTTCGATAACTCACATTATATTTTGTGGATAAATTTATTTTAATGGTGGTATGATGTAACTACCTAATTTTTTTGAACTAATTTTTCCATAATAAATTAATTTTCATTGAGGTATTATATTACACAAAGTTAAACATTTCATTCACATGACATTAATATGGTATGTGACACATGAAACTAAAATTATTTTCATTAATGAAATAAAAATGGTTCATAATCATCACATAATTAAAACGTGTAATATTTTATACATAACACTGACATGGAAAACATTAAACGCAACACTAGTGTTTCTACAAAATATCATTTTATTGTTATAATTATTTTAATGAGATTATTATAAAAAATCTATTAAAAATAGTCATAGGAATAATATTAAATATATTAAACTAATTTTTTATAATTTATTTATATATATATAACATATTGAAAATTAAATATTAAATTTTTGTTACTGTCCTTATATGTTTTGAAATAATATTTTATAAAATGAACATCATTTAATGTCCTTAAATGAAAAATTGTGAATTTATTTTCAGACTTATTTGTAAATATATATTGGTAAAGTACAGTTAGTTTTTTAACTTATAATGTCAAAATTATGTTATGGATACTTTTTTCTATTTTTTTGAGAAACAACATTTTTTAATGAATAGTGAAAAATATAGGATTTTAATACAAAAATTATTTTCCATATAATTTATTTATAATGTTAAATTATAAATAATAATTTTCAAAAAAGATTAATTAGATCATATTTTTATCAATTAATCGAATTTAGTCCATTGTAATCAATATCAATTTTATATTTAGTGTAAAAACATAGTAATGTTTTGGACGTTTTTGCTTTAAAACCCAATACTATCATTGTGTCAGCGGTATTATTTATAAATTATTTGGAGAAACTTATGTGATTTTTATTATGTAATATGGATTCCATATATTTTTATCATAAAAATTTATAATATTAAATATGTTCAATAGATTTTATTACATGAAATAATAGCGAATGTCATTAAAATAAATTACAATGATTAAGAGAAAAATTAGTTTAACAAAGTACTAATCATTGAATATATGACCCAAAAAAATCCTTAAACTTTTATACAAACAATTTTATTGAAATAAATAGGCCCCTAAAACTCCATTATTTATCTATTTTTGGTGTTTTAGGAATTTTTTATGTAAAAAATTGTTCACACAAAACTTGTTTTCAAAAATAACAATTGCGTTCTATACATTCCTAATAAAAGTCCTCCACCTCTCCCTCTAATTCACAACTCTAATACCAAAAAGGATATTTCATTATCTGACCAAGAGAAATTTCAAAATCTATCCCTTCCTTATATAATCATATCTTTGGTAACTAATAAGTCTAATTATTTATTTTGGTATAATGTTGAAGGAGTCACTTGATTAAGAGGTAATGTCCTCTCTCAAGATTATTTATTTTATTTTTCCTACTCCCCTCCAAACTATTTATTCCATGATTTTTTTAAAAAACATACATCCTAATGATAATAATATGTTTAAATTCAACATTTTTTCCCTACACTTACACCCACTTCCATCTGATTGGTAACAGACATATGATTTCTGTGTATGGTGAACAACCACCTAATGAATGAATTATTATTAATTATTCCATTACCACCTTTCAGGGGGTTCATTATGATTTTAAATCAGTTTTTACATAATATATATGATATTTATGAGTTAATTATAGTTATTAAATTGTTAAATAAGTCATACGTTATTTCTTTCTGTATTGTGTTTATATGATAACTTCATTTGTGGTCATGTGGATTACCTCCTCCTTAAAATGATGTGATTCTTTCAAACCATATAAGGATATTATTAAGGAATTTTTATGTAAAAATATTTGATATATATGAAATATTAATTCTAATTTAATTATATTATATTATATTTATTTTTTTACTCACATGTCACTTAGTTTCATTATTTCAATATGACATGAAAATGAAAACCACGTTCCTGCATTTGTACAGACTACATTCCCCATAAATGGTATATTTTTTTATCATAAAAACCTATAATAAATACATTTATACTGAATATATAAGAAAATTATTTCATGTATTAAAATATTTAAATAAATATATCATTTCTATATATGAGGACTGAGAATAAATAACCAAATCATGTATGGTTAACAAGGCGTTTATCACCCGAAACATGGAGTTAATGATAAACAATTTAATATAAAGACTTAAGAAAATAATATATGAAATTATATATATTATTTTGGTTCTTTTATAGATTTAGAATAAACATATACATACAATACAATATTTTTTAATGTCTATGACAATATTTGAGACATAAGGTAATGGAATGACATCTCACCTTATATTATTGTGACATACATGCCGAATTCACCACACACATTTATTCTCTGGTATATATACACCGCTATTGTTAATTTATTTTCCTAAATATCTTTGTTCTAATGATATTATTATATCCATGATATTTGAATTTATTAGAAGGGGAGTATGATAATAATTTACCATGTGGTAAGAGCCTATTGAAACAATCTGATAATTTACTAAGATTGTTTATGATTACACTACAATTGATATCATCTCAGGATCCATATATCAACAACATCCCTTACATAACTTCCCCTCTACTTATACATGATATATTCAGTTATTAATAAAAAAATTCAACTTTTTTATTTAGGATAACTAAGAATATGTTTAAATTAATATAATAATTTATTTCTCCTTTAGCTCAAAAATATGTACCCTTTCCAAACCCTAATATCTAATAATGATTAATTTTTTTTGACTTTTATCATATGATGTTAATGGAAACTACTAACCATGTTTTAACTTCAATATTCTTATAATTACTCATCTTTACTGTTTCTTATCGAGGATATTTTGGGAACTTTTATGGTAAAAAGGAAATTTTAGCACGTTCAGACATACCACCATTATGACTGTCATTAATTTGAGTATTTCATTGTTGGTTTAAAGGATTAATTTAAGGGAATTTGTTTATACTCAATTGATTTATTTTTATTAAAGTACTTTTCCATCATGATGTTTTACAAAAATTTCTTATAGTTATTCATATATATTTTTATATTATTTCAATATAATAATCTATGAATTAGGTTTCCAAGAATTTTTTATAATTAAGAAATGTTTTCAACATTTTTAGGAAATATTTATCATCTTTCAATGAGAAAGGATTCCAAACAAATTTAAAATTGTTTTATATGCTTTCATGATTATATTAAATGAAAATTATTTTAAAATGTTTTTTCTATTTATAATTGTAAATTTTAATGGAAAATGGATATTTTCCTCAATAACGAATTTTGAATGATTTTTACAAATTATTTCCCATCAATAATGACATAAGTTTTTGTTACTTGTTCCCTTCATGGGAAAAGATTCAATTATTTTATTCATATTTTTTATATGAATGGATAATGTTTTATATATTGGTGTTTTTGAAAATCGTTTCTATATCACGAGTTATATGCATTCAAAACCCACTTCATTGAACTTGTGGTGGCCATGATATTAACCTCTTTTCTATATGTAATGATATGATTCAATGATAATTATTCTTATCGAGTTTCATGGGTTATGATATTATTATTTTTTATAACTTTCTGGAACTCATATATATGACTTGGTTATGTCTTGGATTGGTCCTATATCTCCCTATAATGCATTGGATAATAATGGATGAGTTATGAGTATGTATATTATACGTGAACCTGATTTCATGTACCGGATTTTATGAATGAACCTAATCACATATTAATAATTTTATCCATAGAATCGATTCGTAGTCCATAACATTGTGCATGAACACGATTACATGTTTATAATGTTTTTAGAGCACCTTATTACGTTTACACAATGTTATATATGGACCTAGTTTCATGACCATAAGTGTATGCTTGAACTCGGT
Organism: Viscum album; assembly: GCA_963277665.1. Classification (NCBI taxonomy): domain Eukaryota; kingdom Viridiplantae; phylum Streptophyta; class Magnoliopsida; order Santalales; family Viscaceae; genus Viscum; species Viscum album. Next base: position 2,014,578,369 of record OY728136.1, on the reverse strand, counting down.
TACATGTTCACAATGTTATGATTGAAACTTATAAATTGTTCAAAATGTTATGCATGGACATGATTTCATATCCATATATTTATGCATGAACCTGATTACCCATTCAAAATGTTATGAGTGAACTTGATTACATGTTAAAAATTATATACATGGACCTAGTTGCATATCAATATGGTTATCTGTGAACCGGAATACACATTCGTAATTTAATGAATGGTCTAGGTTGCATGTCCATAACTTTTTGTGGGGGCCTTAATTCGTATCCCTAACATAATGAGTGATCCTTTTTCCACTTTAACATGTTCAATATGTTATAAAAAATGTTCATGCCACATATTCCATGTGTTATTCCTATGTAATAATTTCATGAATTTTTATCTTAATTCTCTAATGATCTGTGTCCTATAAACTCTCAATCTTTATTATATTCTATAATATGTAATGTGTGATCTTAAAATGTTGTACTCAGCTTCCATACTTTTTTCTAATTGTATTCTTATGTTTTTCTTTTATATATCCATACTAATTATTTTAACTCGACCCTTTCAAGGGGTTCCATTACCCATGATGTAAAGAAAGGTTGTAGGTAGAACTATTAATAGTAGAGAAATTTATAGTATATGATGGTGATCTTCACCATGAAATAATATATCATTTCCATGATTCTAAATACACAAAACTATTTTGGTTTTCATGCATGTATTTTTGTAATAAACCTAATATACATCTAAAATGATGTAATATCCATGTATGTTAATCCTATGTCATTATAGTGTTTCATTTAATGAAAATCAACAATGATTAGAATCACAATAAATAAGATCATGATACATGAAGGGTATCTTGAACCTGACATGAATAGAGTTGAGGAGAACCGCTATTCTAGAAAAAATTATCCATGTCAGGAAGAACATAGTTTATGAACATTATGCATATACCATGTGGTAACTACTAGTTTATGTTTATAGAGATTGAATTAGTCTGTCTTACATGTATTTTAAGTGTAACTAATGAAAATAAAAATCTAATGTGATTGAAAGAAAACATGTATTATTCTAGAAACACAACATTGGAAACTTTTACACATTATTTATTGTCATGGTGGAATGGAAAATGGGGTGGATTTATTGGAAGTGTTTGTGTACATTGATCATGATATGGAAAATCCTTGAGTATTAGGAATCTATCATGATTCATTCCTGATGTGGAAAATAAGGGGATGTAAGAGACTTCCAAAGCCATAAGATATCACATGATAGGAGAAAATGGAATCCATGTTGGAATGGTTCTTGTGTTTCCCACTAACATATTGAAGGGGAACAAATGAATGCATTGTGATACCAAAAGCATTAAAACATCACCAGAATATAAGAGGGTTGATAGAAAGTTAATCAGTTATTTTGGGATCTAAATCATAAGGATAGATATATGGGTATACTATAAATTTCCATTTCATGGAGCATTGGTTCCACCACATCATTCAAAATAATGGGGAAAACAAACCAGGGTTGACCACTGACCAAGATCAAGAAATGGTATATTCCATGTTTCTTATAATAAATAATTTCGGGAATTTTCACTAGATAGTAGGTGTACCGATTCAATTGTGTGTCTTCACTGATGGGGAGCTTTTTTATACAATGAGGGTTGTGATGATTTTTAATATGGGAAGACTCATATTGTAGGGTGAATAATATTGGATGTTCATATAGAGTTTAGCAAAGATGATGGTAATCCATCAAGTACTCAAACACATGTATCGAATGTATTTTTAAGTGAAGCTTGATTTTATTCTAATATATGAAAACCAATATTTTCCAATTCTTATTCCTAGGATAAATTATATAGGAGTCTTTATGTATCCAGTGAAACGAGAATCATGTCATGTGTAGTTATGTAAGGAAATATGTTATATAAAAGACACTAGGGGGTGAGGTCCTCTTTGGTGATGTATAATTCATCGTGTGGTTTAAATTCATATTATTGGGACATTTCCATTCATTCTAACATATATATAGGTTACCATTGGACATGTGGATAATCATTATAAGATGAGTAATTAAACAATAAAATTTATTATCTTGTAGAGAGAATGTGAGGGTTTTTCAGTTTAAGGTGATAGATTTCAAACTATAAAAGTTTCATTAGTATTATAAAATGAATCATTTGAGTAATAATTTCTTTTTGGAAGATGTATGATGTGATAATTTTCAATGTTTATTAATGAGAATAAACTTGCAATTTACACCTTATAAATGAAAAAGGGCCAACAAATTATGACCCAACATTAGGGGCCCCCTTATTATATAATTAGTGTATAAAAGTTAATACCATGTCATCCCAAATGAAATATAGGGTAATATTTTTGATAAAATTCATAGTCATCCGGTTTTGATATACCAAAATGTTTTGTAGGGATTTGGAATATTATCATACAGGGATTAAAACTCATATGGGTGGAGTTGGGTCCCCTTAGCCAGAATTAGTAACATTTATATTGGTTTTTGAAGAGATGTCATATAGAACATGATAGAACATTATAATTATATTCCATATACCCAAGAATATAGATCTTCCTTAGTGGATGTATGTGCCATGTTTTGATATTACTAGAGGGAATTGGAGAACTTTTCCAATGTGTTTCTCCAATTATAATCTTCTATATTTTCTAATATCTTACAGAATACTTTTTTAAATGTGGTGATGTATACATTTTTTTCTAGATAATAATTGTAAGTATGATTAGACAAGTTAATTTAATTAGTGTAAAAAATATTTAGTAATTAATCTAAGATGTTTGTGCCATTTTTCATGTAAATGGTATTTGGAATCCTAAATTTATAGATGACATGGGATTTAATAAACTCGATCACATTCAATTTCTTACCACCATTGAAAAGGAAGGATTCTCCCAACATTGAAAAGATGTCAATGGTGTTAATGATATGAATACCCTATAGTTTTTTTGTGGAATGATAATGGCATATGACAAGAAATCCCCAAAAAATGGTTTAGGAATACATTGTGGAAGTTATGAGTTCTGGTGGTTTGTGTATTAATTTTATGAATCTCGTATGCATAAAACTTATTTGTTAATCCCATGTTGTCATGAACCATATTAATCAAAATGTTCGATAACCATCATATCTATTTAGAGATATTTTACCATACATGATAGGTGAAACATGACATATTTTGGGACACATGATGAACCTGATGGATCTCCCAATCCTAAATAAAATTTTACAAGATTTAATCAATGATATTATTAAATAGTACATGATCTGAATTAAGGAAGTCCCATAGGACAATTTTTTCATCATGTCTGAAAACTTGTTCACTCTTAGCATGATCTGTAACACCCAAAGGTTTCAAAAAAATAAATTGAAATGCATGAATCTTTATTTTATGTAGATATTTGTGACTATCCATAAAAGTTAAATTTTCAACTTATATGTTTTGAATTTCAAAAAACGGTCACATGTTATTGTGATTGGTAAGTTATTCGGAGTCTAATGGAACCATATTGATTTATTAATTCACAGTAACCTACCCAAATGAATAGTAATATTACCATAATGAATAGTAACATTGTAGAGACCCGAAGCATGACGTACATGGACATTACATTAATTTTTCGGAATACATAGTACATTAAAAAAACACACACACAAGGACCGTAATAGTTTAGTGTCTTTGGAAACTCGGAATGTAATCATCTAATCATGGTGAAATATCTTCAACATCTCCGATAAAGATCATCCTTTTTTTTCTTAACTAAAACCTTTCTTTACATCCCGGGGAAAAGAAAACATAAAAGGGTGATCTCAAATGCTCAGTAAGGGTAAACATAAGAAATATCAATCAATCATATTCATAAGAACATATCTTTTGGAAATCGTAACCTGCAAAAGAGATCATAATTTCATAACATGGGATAAATCATAGTAGTGATATTTTATCCCAATAGTCATAACTTAAAACCTGAAACTTTGTGGCATACACACATAATCATAGATAATCATTTCTTATTAGTCAAGACTCATTTCCAATACTATCTTAGTGGACAAAGTCCATTTCTGAACCGAGTCACCCTCGTTTCAGTCCTGTTTCACTGAACCGGTATAACCTACCGTTCCAGCCATGTCTATCTCATGAGATATAAAATCTTTACCCAATGCATTGGAGGGAGATATAGGTCTAACCCATATCATAATTATACCATTCTTATGTGTGCAACAAAATCATAAATCATACATCATTGCATAACCCATGTAATAAAAATGGAATTCTTAAAAACATGTCATCATAAAACAATTCATATAAGACAAAGGAATTCATAAAAATAATTCCATCACAACATAATCAAATCAATTTAATGATAGGGATAGAAATAGAACCCTATATTATCTTATATGGAAAATAATTTTGATAAAACAGTTGAACTCCATTCTTGAGGAAAATATCCTTTCTACTTCAAAAACACTTTTCCTTTCTTATCGTGTCATACAATTATAAACTAAAAGAAGTTGATTAAAAATAAGCTTGAAAACTTGTAAAGGAAGCTTCTTGGAAATAATGTTTTAAAAATCCATTCATGTCGTATAAGTTAAAAGAAATATTCTTCTCGTACTTTTGTCGGAAAGTCAAAAAGTACCTCGTACGAAAAAACGACAAAAGATTCCTTTCATATCCTTTACTAAAAACTCACCGAAGGGTAAAATTGGATTTAAACAATTGTAGGTGGATGGAAATAAAATTACATATTGAAGAAACATGGATTTGGATGATAAAATACACCCCAGTAAATACCAAAGTATAAACAATCTCGGATAAAATGAGATTGTGATATTTCACTTACCTTATATCCGATATGCTTTGTACGTATCTGAATATCATGTATAATGATTTACATAATTTCATTAACTTATTATAGAATCATATTAATTGTTATGATATCATATATGGTTCACTTATGACTTTATATTACCTGTTCTTTTGTAAATTCCATGGTAAAGAAGCGTTTTGGGTAAAATCGTTTCATTTATCGTAGGTGTTGGGAATTTTTGTTCTTGACAATATTATTACTTATATAATGATTTAATTACATACAGAATATAAAAAATGATTTAAATATCATATATATTCAGTATATATATATATATATGATAGATAGATAAATGAAATGAAACACACCGTTCATGGAGACGGTAGTCCGTACGTATGCATGAACGATGTTTTCCTTTCCTTATTATCTTTAATGGAAGTAAGTAGATTACATACATATATACATAAATCCAGTAGCTTTATAATGTCATATATTTCATTATTATTTCTTATATATACTTTATAATCATTCTTAAATGGTTAACATGGAGAATGAATCTCATCGCGTCGTGGAGACGGTATTCCGTACGTACGCACCTGTGGTGATTTCCTTTTTTCGTAGGATGGATAGAAGGTTAATTAGAGTTGATTCATATTTATAATAACATATCAGTATATATGAAATACTTATGTTTTTACTTTATCATGAAAAAACTAAAGAAGAAGAAGTTGAAGAAGAAAGAAATTGAAAAAGATCGGTAATGGATATTACCTCGTTTTGACGTGCCTTTTCTTAACCTCCAATTAATGAACTATGGATCGTCTTTGAAGAAGACCAGGACCTATAGGATGATACTATGGAAGTGGATAAGTGATTTTGGTAGGGGTTGGCTGAGCATGAATGCTCAAATTTGTGTGAGGAGGAGAGGGAGGAGGTGCCCTTTTATAAGGGAGGAGAGGGGCACCTTTGGGAAAACTAAAACTATTATTTTATTATAAAGTCAAATTCGGTTTTAAATAGCTACAAATTGATATATTTCGAAGCTAAGGTGGGTATGGGTCGAAATCCTCTCATCTAATAGGAGTTAGGTTATTATTTTAACCTTATCAATTAGATTTAACTCTAAGTTAAATAATTTAACTTTTACCGTGTCTTTTTGTTTTCTAACACTATATGGTTAATAAACTTACTATATCAAGCCAAACGAACCCCAAGATGTTTATTATTAATATATATACCCTTATCTAAGTCATTTGGACGAACCTCAGTTTTTTAGGAATAAAATAACAATTAATAATATAATATTTGTTTTAAAAACTAATTTATGTCAATTTTGACACTATTTGGTAGATGATTTTTATGAAATTCATAACAGAATTATAAGTTCAAACCAAGTTACTTAAATCATCAATAACATTTCATATTAACCTATAAAATTAGTTTAAGTCATAAAAAGTATCAAATTACATTTATTTGGGAATTTAAAACATCAATTATGTTAATATTTTCATAAAAATGTAATTACTGCATCATCGTTGTGTCATAAAAAAATTAAATTATTTAATTTATAAAAATTACAAATAAAATATCATTATGTAGGAAATATTTTTAGCTTTCTAATTAATATTTATAGTCGAATTTATCTTATGCATAACCCTATATTAAAAATGATTTACTTATTAAACATTGATTTTAACTATTTTAACCCTTCTTTAAATAAATTAATAATAAATGTCCGAATCTAATCCAAGTGGGTTTAAATGGTCATATTTTATTCCTAAGGTTTTTTTGGTCTAATTACACTTATCCAATATAATTAGGAAATGTTTTATGGTAATAATAATATCATTTTTACCCTTAATTACCATATTTACTTTTAACCGTGGTTAAAAAAAGTCAAACGTTACTATTCATCAAAAATTATTTTCATCTCATTGAACCACATTTTAGTCCTTGATATTAACTGTGTCTCTCGGATTTTTGAAATTCCACTCACAGAAGTGGTAAAATTATGTTTTATGAAAAATTCAGTTTTTTTTAACTACAACTTAGTGGTTTCATTATTCATCAAAAAATGAACGTTTCCAGAAAAATACAAAAAATTAGGCCTAAGCTATATTTGATATTAAGAATTCAAAAATGAAGTCTATTTTACCAAATTCAAGACATATCAGTTACATTAATTAATTTAAAAATTAATTCCCGTCGTCAAAACAAATATCGTGTTTTTGAGAGATAATAACTATCAAAAGATTGACAATTGTTTATGTCTGGTTTAAATGTGAAATTACATCCAATGACCTACATTGTATTAAATTGTAAAAATATATTCTAAATATACTTTAAAACCACTAAAATTAATAATTTATTACTATTAATTTTGTCTATTAAAAAAGTTGTTTTTAATTAAAATTTAGTAATTTTCACTATTCATCAGAATATGAAAGTTATCCGAAAAATACCAAAATTTCACCCTAAGCTAATTTCGATATTCCAAATCCAAAAATGAAGTCCATTTTGAAAAATAAAATTTACAAAATTTCAAAAAGTGTTTATTACTATTCATAACGGCTAGTTTTAATAATATTTTAATATCACATCATTGTTTAGTGAAACTTGTTATTGCGTACTACACACGCTATCGAGAAAGGTCGTGATTGTGTGTAATGCAAGGGAAGTCAAGGATGCGTGTTGTGAAAGCTCCTTTTGGTGTAGCGTACAAAAAAAGACATTAATGAAATTAAAAATAATATTTTTCATAAAATCACGGGGTGTTACATTCTACCCCCCTTAAAATGAATTTCTCCCTCGAAATTCGTCGGGGTTATAAATGGTTTACTACTCGAAAGTTTCTTTAATAGAAACCCACATCGTATAAAGGAATTCCAAAACCAATCTTTAAAAACAAAAGTATGAAATGTAACGGTTACCCAAATAAACTAATCGCTGGTTTTCCACATAGGTGAAAATATGGATATGGAAGTGAAATCTAACTACCATGTTCTGATGGAGAGTGGTAGAGAACATGGCTATGGAAAAGACAGAAATCACAAAGCCATAAATTTGTGACGATCTAAGGTACCATCTTATTCATCATATATAAGAGTACTAGGACAACATTTTTGGTTTTCAAGATCATTTCCCTAAAGTTGATGAAAATTAAATTAGAAGAAATACTTTCATGATTTTGGTATGGTCTCACCATTTGTCATTCTTTGGACAATTTCCACTTCATATCTTCATGAAATGAAGTTGAATTTGTCATTTGTGATGTGTTAGCAGATCATGTGATAGAATGATGGGTCATTCCATCTGTCTCAAACAAAAGGTTAGAAAAGTTATCAAAAAATACATAAGTCCATCTATAGTGAGATTAATCATATATGGTTCCTAAAATGGACTTATACTTCATATATCATACTACTCAATATAATAAAACTAGTTTCTACTAAACGGGGACTTCCTATTGGGCATTGGTAGGGGATATATGCCAGTCGCACTTCGGTTGTGGGTTCGATTCCCACAGCCTTGTCTGACACGATGGGATGTTGCCCGTCCAGCAGGTTGTCCTTTTTCTAAAGCTATATTACTATAACATCCCATCAACAATATCAAAAAAACTTTTATCCTTAATCAATACTAACTTATGTCCAACATAATCCATTCCAATCATTAGGCTTATCTAAAATACTTCGGTCCAAGCTCATAGTATAAATAAAATGATCACGTGAATGCCATCATTTATCCACCATATATCATAAGATATATCTTTTTGGTCAAATTAGAAACATGTGAATACCTTAATCATGTATTCTCTTGAAGAATGAATATCCATTGAACCTTAGTGAAAACATGAATGCGGTTAAAAGTTAACACTTTCCACATACCAAAATCCTCAAAATTCTATATCCTCAAGCCATGATATCACAGTCCTTATATCAATCATGAGCTCATTAATACTATCAAACATATTAGATTATCTTTATCCCTTCATTATGTGCATATCATCTGCTTTCCAAAAATATTTTAATCACTATTCATGGTTACTGATGCCATAAAATTATTGAAAACCACAATAGACCAAAACATAAATATTCCAATATTCAATGATACTATATACAACATTATTTTGGAATCCCATTACATAAACACTTAATCATTCAACCACATCGTTTTCATATTCAACATCGCCAATGGTGATCGCATGTGACTTCCCTTTGTCCTTTTCCTTAAGTAGTTGCTCATGTCGATCATCACTAACCCTTGGATTAGGTAATTTATTAGCATAATTCCCCATTTCCTTGCACTTGAAGCATTGAAGTGTTGGTGGTGCATTCTCTGGAGTTTTTGCTTTATTCACATCATTAGAAACCCTTTTTCAATTACTTCGACACTCAGCTACTCAATGACCTTCTTTTCCACACATAAAACATTTTATAGTCCCTTTAAGACAATCTCTGCCATGCTTCTTTCCACACATTGTGCATACAGAAACATTCATCTTTTTTCACCATTATTCTGAGATTTCTCCTTGAACTCCATCTTTCGTTTCTTGTCAAAACCATGAGATGGATATGTAACACCAAATTCCATTTCTACCTTGATAGCACAACGCACAATTTCTTCATAGCTACTTATGTCTCTTATAGCTAATGCCCTTCGAAGACTTGGTTTTAAGCCACTGAAAAATCAATCAACTTTACATTCAGGTTGGATGATAATGCCAAATGCATACCTTGCATGTCTTCTAAAATTTGCTTCGTATATACCAACAGATTCATCATCCTTCTTCTTCAGCTCAAGAAATTCCTTTTCCATCTTTGTTCGAAGAATACGAGGGAAGTACTTACTGAAAAACAAGTTCTTGAACTCGTCCCATTCCATGGACTCAATTTCATCTCTTGGCCTCGTATTCTTTATTAGATTCCACCATTGATCAGCTTCACCTTCCAAACGATATACTACTAAGATGACTTTATCATGTTCAGAACATTGAAGAACTGAAAATAACTTTTCAGTGGTACTGATCCATTGTTCAGCAACAAGTGGATCAGAAGACCCACTGAAAAAAGGTGGACGTTGCCTCATGAAGGACTCAATAAAATATTGTTCTCTTCTCTGTTCATTTGGAAGTCCAGAATGATTCATAGCTTATGTAAGTATAGCAATAATATTTTTCACTCCATCTCCCATAACATTTGTTTGTTCAGGAGGACAATCATTGCATTGTCCATTGCATTGATCAACACGGTTCCTTCGGGTTCTAGCCATCATCTAAAACCCAAAAAGAATAGTGTGGGAGGGAAAAATCATGCTAGGGAAAACAACATAATAAAGGAGGAGTATCCTCAATATCTAACATCTTAGGTTAAATTCTATGATTGTTACCATAGTTCTAGGACTGTATCCTATACGTATACTTATCCTTAGGGACATTCCTAGACATACCTTAGAAATATCTCTAGGGATCTCACTAATATTTTCGCATCCTAGTTTCAAATTGTTGACTAACCCTTTCCTCTGATACCAACTATAGAGACCCAAAGCTTGACGTACATGGACATTACATTACTTTTGTGGAATACATAGTACATTACAAAAACACACACACAAGGACCGTAATAGTTTAGTTTCTTTGGAACCTCGGAATGTAATCATCTAATCATGGTGAAAGATGTTCAACATCTCCCATAAATATCTTCCTTTTTTTTCTTACCTAAAACCTTTGTTTATATACTGGGGAAAAGAAAACATAAAAGGGTGATCTAAAATGCTCAGTAAAGGTATACAAAAGAAATATCAATCACATAATATTCATAAAAACATATCTTTTGGAAATCTTAACCTGCAAAAGAGATCATAATTTCATAACATGGGATAAATAATAGTAGTGAAATATAATCCCAATAGTCATAACTTAAAACATGAAACATTGTGGCATACACACATAATCATAGAGAATCATTTCTTATTAGTCAAGACTCATTGCCACGACTATCTTAGTGGACAAAGTCCATTTCTGAACCGAGTCACCCTCGTTTCAGTCCTGTTTCACTGAACTGGTATAACCTACCGTTCCATCTATGTCTATCTCATGAGATATAAAATCTTTACCCAATGCATTGGAGGGAGATATAGGTCCCACCCATCTCATAATGATACCATTCTTTTGTGTGCCACAAAATCATAAATCATACATCATTGCATAACCAATGTAATAAAAATGGGATTCATAAAAAACACGACATCATAAAAAAATTCATATAATACAATGGAATTCATAAAAATAATTCCATCACAACATAATAAAATCAATGTAATGATAGGGATAGAAACAGAACAATATATTATCTTATATGGAAAATAATTTTGATAAAACACTTGAACTGCATTCTTGAGGAAAATATCCTTTCTACATCAAAAACACTTTTCCTTTCTTAACATGTCATACAATTCTAAAATAAAAGAAGTTGATTAAAAATAAACTTGAAAACATGTAAACGAAGCTTCTTGGAAATAATTTTTTAAAAATCCATTCATGCCGTATAATTTAAAAGAAACATTCTTCTCGTACTTTTGTCGGAAAGTCAAAAAGTACCTCGTACGAAAAAACGACAAAAGATTCCTTTCATATCCTTTACTAAAAACTCACCGAAGGGTAAAATAGGATTTAAACAATTTTAGGTGGATGAAAATAAAATTACATATTGAAGAAACATGGATGTGGATGATAAAATACACCCCCAGTAAATACCAAAGTATAAACAATCTCGGATAAAAATTAGATTGTGATATTACCCTTACCTTATGTCCGATATGCTTTGTACGTACCTAAAACTCCTGTATAATGATTTAAATAATGTAATTAACTTATTACAGAATCATATTCATTGTTATGGAATCATATATGGTTCACTTATGACTTTATATTACCAGTTCTTTTGTAAATTCCATGTTAAAAAGCGTTTTGGGTAAATTCGTTTCATTTATCGTAGGTGTTTGGACTTGTTGTTCTTGACATTTTTATTACATATATCATGATTTAATTATTTCCAGAATATAAAACATGATTTATATATCAAATATATTCAGTATATATATATATATATAATACATAGATAAATGAAATGAAACACACCGTTCATGGAGACGGTAGTCCGTACGTACGCATGAACGCTGTTTTCCTTTCCTTATTTTCTTGAATGGAAGTAAGTAGATGAACTACATATATACATAAATCCAGTAGCTTTATAATTTCATATACTTCATTATTATTTCTTATGTATACTTTATAATCATTCTTAAATGGTTAACATGGAGAATGAATCTCATCGCGTCAAGGAGACGGTATTCCGTACGTACGCACGTGCGGTGATTTCCTTTTTCCGTAGGATGGATAGAAGGTTAATTAGAGTTGTTTCATAATTATAATAACATGTAAGTATATAAAAAATACTGATTTTATTACTTTATCATGAAACAACTAAAGAAGAAGAAGATGAAGAAGAAATAAATTGAAAAGGATCGGTAATGGATATTACCTCTTTTTGATGGGACTTTTTTAAACCTCCACATAAAGAACTAAGGATGGTCTTTGAAGAAAACCAGGACCTCTAGGATGATAGTAGGGAAGTGGAGAAGATATTTTGTTGGGGTTTGGGCGATCTTGAATGCTCAAATTGGTGTGAGGAGGAGAGGGAGGAGGTGCCCTTTTATAAGGGATGAGAGGGGCACCTTTGGAAAAACTTAAACTATTATTTTATTATAAAGTCATGTTCGGTATTAAATAGCTCCAAATTGATATATTTAAAAGCTAAGGTGGGGATGGGTCGAAACCTCTCATCCAATAGGATTTAGGTTATTATTTTAACCTTATCAATTAGATTTACCTCTATGTTAAATAATTTAACTTTTACCATGTCTTTTTGTTTTCATACACTATATGGTTAGTAAACATACTATATCAAGTCAAACGAACCCCAAGTTGTTTATTATTAATATATGTAACCTTATATAAGTAATTTGTCCAATCTATAGATTTTTAGGAATAAAATAACAATTAATAATATAATATTAATTTTAAAAACTAATTTATGTCAATTTTGACACTATTTGGTACATGATTTTTATGAAATTCATAACAGAATGATAAGTTAGAACCAAGTTACTTAAATCAACAATAATATGTCATATTAACCTAGAAAATTAGTTTAAGTCATAAAAAGTCTCAAATTACATTTATTTGGGAATTTATAACATCAATTATGTTAATATTTTCTTAAAAAGGTAATTACTGCATCATCGTTGTGTCATAAATAAATTAAATTATTTAAAGTCTAAAAATTAAAAATAAAATATAATTATGTAGGAAATGTTTTTAGATTTTTAATTAATATTTATAGTCGCATTTATCTTATTAATAACCGTATATTAAAAATTATTTACTTATTAAACATTGATTTTAACTATTTTAACCCATCTTTAAATAAATTAATAATAAATGTCCTAATCTAATCCAAGTGGGCTTAAATGGTCATATTTTATTCCTAAGGTTGTTTTTGGTCTAATTATACTTATCGAATAGAATTATGACATGTGTTAGGGTAATAATAATATCATTTTTACCCTTAATTACCCTATTTACTTTTATCCGTGGTAAAAAAGTCAAAAGTTACTATTCACCAAAAATTATTTTTATCACATTGAACAACATTTTAGTCCTTGATATTAACCGTGTCTCCCAGATTTTAGAAATTCCACTCACAGAAGTGGAAATATTATGTTTTATGAAAAAATCAGTTTTTTTAACTACCACTTAGTGGTTTCACTATTAATCAAAAAATGAACGTTTCCAGAAAAATACAAAAAATTATGCCAAAGATATATTTGATATTATGAATTAAAAAATGACGTCTATTTTACCAAATTCAAAACATATCAGTTACATTAATTAATTTAAAAATTAATTTCCATCGTCAAAACAAATAGCTTGTTTTTCAGAGCTAATAACTATCAAAAGATTGACACTTTTTTATGTCTGGTTTAAATGTGAAATTACATCCAATGACCAACATTGTATTAAATTGTAAAAATATATTCTAAATATAATTTAAAACCACTCAAATTAATAATTTATTACTATTAATTATTTCTATTAAAAAAGTTGTTTTTAATTAAAATTTAGTAATTTTCACTATTAATCGGAATATGAAAGTTATCCGAAAAATACCAAAATTTCACCCTAAGCTAATTTCGATATTCCGAATCCAAAAATGAAGTCCATTTTGCAAAATAAAATTTACAAAATTTCAAAAAGTGTTTATTACTATTCATAACTGCTGGTTTTAATAATATTTTAATAGCATATTGTTTTTTAGTGAAACTCGGTATTGCGTACTACACACGCTATCGAGGAAGGTCGTGATTGCGTGTAATGCAAGGCAATTCAAGGATGCGTGTTGTGCAAGCTCCTTTTGGTGTAGCGTACAACACAAGACATTAATGAAATTAAAAAAAATATTTTTCATAAAATCTCGAGGTGTTACAAACATGAATTATTATTTTATTTTCTTAAGGTTATAAGATAATGGAATGTTGAAAAAATTATCAAGGTGATAAAAAATGAGTTATCGATTTAAAATTGTTATTTTTAAAAAGATAATGATTTTATTTAAAAATTAAATTAATAAAATTAAAATATTATTTTTTAAAAATTGAGTTGGTTTTTGTATTCTACACACCGAAAAATGTTTAGGGTGAAATATTGGGATTTTTCTAAAATAGTATAATTTTGGGTGAATAGTAAAAATATAATTTGGAGTTTTTTGTAAGTATAATGACATCATTATTGATGTAATATTGATGAAATAATTCAGGTAGAAATATTTATAGTAAAATAAGTTATGAGGTGTCCCATGTATATAATACCAACTGAGTATACCATGGGAAAGCCCATGGTTTTGCAAATACCATTAATGAGGTGTCCTTCGAAAATTAATAAAATATTCCATCAATTTTGCAATAAATACCAATCCATTCCATCATTATACTAATTCCAAATTCCTCATCAACTAAGATCTAGACTTATTTCCTGCCTAGTAGTCCTCCCACAATTTTATGAATCCCCCAACGTCCCAATCATCATGTCATAAGAGTTACTCTACAGGGTAAGAGAATTCTCAACTTCTTTCTTCTTTTGGTCAAGTTGTTTTGGTGTTGTATAACCTGAATGTTTCCATACCATATTATTATTTTCAATTTATTCTATCTCTATAAAATATTATGAATCATTTTTGGATGGTTTCCCTTTTCCCCTCACTTTTAATGTTTTCTAAAACTATGTTGTACAGTCGTTAGGCTGCCAAATATTCGTAAGGGATTTATCAACTATTATTTTATTTCATGTTCATTTATTTTCATATTAATTAGTCATATCCCATTATCCAAGAGAAATGAAAGATCAAGTATCTATAATATTCATTATTTCATCATGTTTATTTGAAATTCACAATTACAATTTTTATCTCCTCCCACTTATTCAATAAGTTAAAACACATTTTTTGATATGTCGATATACTAACATCATGGATGATGTGATTTCAATTTAATTTTGGTCATTCAAAACTGGTAATTAAACCATTTTTATGGCTTAAATAGGTTATAATTTATTTATTATATTTTATATATGTTCATGGAATCATTTTGTACAGATGTGATTAATATTTAAAACAAAATGAGTTCAATATGATAGAATAATCACCAAAATGACCTAAACTAATATCAATTATGTTTTAACTTATAAATCATTATCAATTCAAAATTAAAATTGATAAATGGTGTAATTTATATTTATTTAAATATGTAAATATTATTCCATTCCATTTCTGTGTTTTTTATTCCAATTGAAAATAATATCTATCATGAACTGATAATGGAATCCAGGTAACAAACCCACCTGAAACAATTTAAATAAAAAATATTACCAATAAATGTGTTAAATGATATTGTAAAATAATCAAATAATGTGTTATTAAAATATATATGTTTCACTATGATATTAATAACACTTTTTAAAACTTTATACTTGAGTTTTAAACAAATTTTATGTAAGAGTAACCTGATGTAAGGGAATTCATAAATCAATTTCCATTCATTTGGTTAAACTTATTCTCCATTATTTATGTGGTATTAAAATTATATGGGTGATAAATTTGTATTTATATTATGTTTCAAAATGGTTACTTATACTGTTTACAAACATACATTCCATAATATTAATTATCACTCTAGTTATATTTTAAGTGACATTCCTTTTAAAATAATTTTAAACCCCTCATTAATAAATTTCCAAAAAAAAATTATATGTATATGGAATGTGTGGTTTCTCCAGATATTAACATAATTTATAACCATGATATGTTCGTTGGAAACTATTTACGTTGGTTTTATCCCCTACATATAATAATACTTTGGGTTGAGCCCATTATAGCTCAAGATATGACGTGTGAGCCCCATAGTAGCTCTCCAATGCAATGTGTAATCCAGAGGTAGAATTTACCAAATGGCCATTCCATGTGTTCATGTGATTGTAAGGGTGATATAGTTAATATGTCCCAATGAAACTACATACTATTTTTTCTATATGAGTTTTTTTGTTAGGTTTTTTATTGGTTTTTATGTTATCACTTGAATAACAATTTTTATCATTATATCCCTTAATTTGGATTATACTCATCCCATATTATTAAATTATTTTTTATAGGATATCTAGATGGGTATGATAAATAATTGAGTCATGATGAATTATATAGAGTTTTTTCAAAGAAATAATTTTTTTATTATTAATGATTAATTTTAGAAAAAACAAATATAATTTTTAGTAGAATCTTCTTTGTCAAAATGTGTTTTCTTATGTATTTAAGATATCTTAGTTCTTTAAAACTATAATCTTAAAAAGGTCCTAATTATGTATGAAATTTTCATCTTGTATAAAATTAATGATTATGTAACATTTTAAGGTCGGGTCCTTATTTTTTTTATCAAATGATGGTTTAGATAACATTAGGGGTTAAAATTTTGATAAAAGAATACCATAAATGATTTTTACTCTATTGTAATTTGAAATGTTAAAGAATTTAAGGATTACAATGTTGTAACATCTATGTTATGTCTGTTTATAATGGTTGTCCATAGGTAGAACAGGTAAGTTGACGTAAGAAGGCACCAAGAGGCTAATTTCTATACGAATGTGCATCCCAGAATGGTGGGAATTAGAACCGAGCTATTTGTGACAAAAATGACTTAGTTGACTCATGAAATAAATGGGGGTGGTATCCATTCTAGAGAGGTCCATGATCTACCATAAATATACATGTCTTTAGTGGAGCATTTAATGAGGCAACATCCTTCAGCATGTAGTGGAACCACAGATCCAGTGATAGTCGATTAATGGGTCCATGCTCTAGAAAAGACATTTGATGTCATGGAATGTTTTGAGTGTCAAAAGGTAATACTAGTCATTTATCACTTTGGAGGTGAATAAAATCGATGGTGGTATCTAGAATAGAATATGAGAGAAAGAGATGATCTTGAAAGTCTGCAATGGATAATTTTATGATTATATTTCTGGAAAAATACATTCCCAAAACTGTTCGTCTGAGAATGGAGAAGAAATTCCTAGAACTAATGCTGAAAGTTGATGATTATAGGGCATCATAAGAAGCCAATTTTACAAGTCTATCCATGTATGTACTAGATTTTAATCAGGATATTGATTAAAAAATTAAAAAAATTTGCTCTAGTTTGAAAGCATTTTTGGGAAGAGCATTTGCTTCACAAGAGTTTAAAACCTATGAGAAACATGTTAATTTTGATAAAAAAAAGTCGAGATGGTGTTTCTTGAAATGTATGTTCCTTGTGATGACAAGAATAAGAAAAGGTCAGGTTGGATGTCTTTGGTAATCAATTAATCAAATAAATCAGGAGGTAATTACATCATTCTCACTTCTTTTGAAAAGTGTGGTAAAAGGGATATTAGTGAATGTCTCCTAAATTAAAGGAAATGAAACTGATGTGTAATGTTTGGACACATGTATCATGAGTACAAGGAAAAGGATTATAAAATTAATGATAATTCTATGGTGAGATTCTTTAACTGAAAGGAATTGAGTCACGTTTCTAATGCATGTACAAATCTAGTCACTCAAGATGGGAACCAGCAAAATTAAAATCATTTGTAACCACTTCGGCAGATGTCGAGCTATACAATGAGGTGGTATCAGGAAACTTTCTCGTTTATAAATATTTCACATATGATTTTTTTGATTCATGGTCAACACATTCTTTCTTTTCTGAGAAATTTTCTCAAATATCATGAATTTAACCTCATGAAATGAA
Source organism: Viscum album (assembly GCA_963277665.1). NCBI lineage: Eukaryota > Viridiplantae > Streptophyta > Magnoliopsida > Santalales > Viscaceae > Viscum > Viscum album. The sequence goes on along the minus strand of OY728136.1, from coordinate 2,014,560,146 downwards.
ACCATATCTCACGGTATAATACCTAGAGAAAATATTTTGGAAAATACAAATGATTAGATTCTACCTATCCTTGTTTTTTGTAATAGATTACCTAAAAACCTTGCTGTTTGACACAAGTAAAGTTAGATGTTATTATGGATGTGGACTGACATTTTTTTATCATGATAATATAAATTGCAATGAAAAGGACGTTTTGTTCAGAAAGAAATTCATTTTGTGTACAAGATTGAACCCAGACCATTAATAACATGTCATGAAGCTAGGAAACTGATAAATGTTGGAAATTAATGTCATCTTTCTCCTTGTTTTTAAGATAAGGGAACTATCCAGATTAATGATGTACTAGTGGTAAATGATTATATTTAGGTTTTTCCAATGATTTTCATCGAGTTGTTCCAAATTAATAGGATGAGTTTACAATTTAATTATTTCCTAATTATAAGAAAAAGTATAAATCCCCTTTCTAATAGATCAAATGGAACTTGTAGAATTAAAAAAATCTATTTTATGAATTATTAGAAAAGGGATTAATCTGAAATAGCACTCCACCAGGTGTGCTCCTGTCATGTTGGTTAAGAATAAACAATGATTAATAGGACATTGTATTGATTATACATCCTTTAATCACATTAATTTTAAAAATAAGTATCATTCTCCCCATATCGATGATTTGTTTGATTAGCTCTAGGGAGCATAATATTTTTTGAAGGTTATCCTGAGGTCGGGGTAACATTAGTTGAAAGTATAGAATGAATACATCCTGATGACTTTGTTCTGTTCTAGATATCGTCTTCATGAATTTTCACTTATGTTTTTTGGGTTTACTAATTTACCTATTGTATTCATGGAACTTATGAATATAATATTTTCTGAGTTATTGGATACGAATGTGATTTTTTTTATTGATGATAGATTGGTATATACTATAAGGGTGGAGGAGCATGACAAACATCTAAGGGTTGTTTTTTATAACACAAAAGAAAATAAACTGTATTGAAAATTCAAGAAGTGTGATTTCTGGTTGGAACATATTTATTCTCTAGGGAAGATTGTAAATAATTATGGAATTAAAGTAGATCCTTCCAAGGAAAAAGTGGTTTATTAATAGACATGACCTACAAGTGTTACATATATTCATAGTTTTCATGTATTATGATATTATTACCAAATGATTGATATAATCATTGCACAGTTATCTAGCACACTTACAATGTTAACCCAAAAGTGGATAAATTTATTTGGTCAAACTAATGTGTTCTTTTATGAACTGAAGAATAGATTGATGAATGCTCTAGTTTTTTCCATTAATTCCAGAAATGGTGAGTTTTTCATTTACTCTGATGCTCTATTGAAGAGACTTGGTTGTGTTCTGATTTAGAATGATCAAGTAATTTCTTATTATTCAATACCAGTAAATCCTCATGAGTTATATTATACCACACATGATTTGGAATTGATATATGTGGTTTTTGATTTGAAAATTTGGAGGCAACATTTATATGATGCCAAATGGAAAATGAATGATGACTATAAAATTATAAAGTATATATTCACTTGGAAGGAATTAAATATGATGTAGAGAATATGGATTGAACTAATAATAGATTATGTTTTCACAATAAATTACCACCCAGGAATAGAAAACAATGTGGAAGATGCTTTGAAACGAAAACATCGTGCATCATTAACCATGTTCTATTTGTAACAGGATACCTTCATTAATGATTTGTAAATTTTTTTAGAAGTTGTAGTTGCAAGAAATACATCTATGTTGTTTCATGTTTTAGTGAATTCATCATTATCAAATAGAATTAAGAATGCACAGAAGGAAGACCATAAGCTATATAAAAAGGTAAAGTGGTTAAAATGGGTAATTTTCTTGAATTTATCCTTGATAAATACTAGGTTTTATGATTTGGAAAATAATTGTGTGTGAGTTTTGTTTCCCAGTGAAGAAATATTTTATGTGTGAAGATCATTGTTCTCTATTTTCAATTCACCCTAGAAGTACTATGATGTACAGAGACCATTGATAAAATTAACTGTGGGATGGAATGGAAATAGATATAGATTAATTTACTATGAAATGATTTCAATGTAAGCAGGTTAAAGTAGAATGACATTTATCATAGGGGTGATTCAGCCTTTTCCAGGGCTTATGTGGAAATGAGAGAATATATCCATGGAACTCTTGGTGAGAGAACCTAAGACATCTAAAGGTAACAATGGGTTTTGGGTTATTATTGATCGACTGAAAAAATCTACACATTTTCATTTTATTCATGATACAATGTCATGGGATCATCATTCTCGATTATGGCACAAAGATATTATCAGGTCACATGGAGTTTCGTGTTCCATTGTATCTAATCATGATCCAATGTTAACTTGTATCTTTTGAAAGGGCATTAATAAGTCGTTGGTCACATAATTAAATTTTAATATATATTTGAATCCTCAATCAGATAGATAGTCAGAAAGAATTATTAAGAAATTGGAGCATATGATTCGAGCATGTTCAATAGACTTCATGGATATTGGTATCATCATCATTATTTAGATGATTTTTTTATAATAAAAGTTTCCACTCTAGTATAGTGTTGTCACCTTTTGAGGCATTGTATGGGAATTGATGTCAAGCGTGGTATTTTTGGGATGATGTTGGGGAAAGGATGTTGATGGGGCAGGAGTTAGCAGGGGATGTGGCAGAGAGAGTTAAGATGATCTAACAACACATGACGACAGCCCAGATCAAGCATAAAATTTAGTCTGACAATAGGAGGAATAAATTATTTTATGTGGTTGGTGATCATGTTTTGAATAGAATATCACCAAAAAAGTGGCATATGTTTTTGTAAGAAAATAAATCTACGTCCAAATATCATTATATATTAAGAAATTATAGATAATGTTGGAAATGTCGCCTACTATGTAGCATCACGTCCATGTTTATCTATAGAACACAGTTCTTTTCATTTTTCCATGGGGAGAAATTATGTTTTATATTCATCTTATGTCTTAGGTCTAGAAAATGTTTGTCTAATTGAGAACCATTCTTGTGAATAGAAATATGTTTATATTATTTATTAAAGGGAACAAGTATTGTGTAATTAATTAATACACTAGGTAATTGATTTGTGAAGAAACCAAATTGTTGAAAAAACAACATGAGAATCTATAAATGTTATGAGGGAAATGTTCCCTTAGTTGTTTAATGGGTAAATAAAATTGCGAGGACACATTTTATAGAAGGATAGAATAAGGTAACAAACAAAGTTTTTAAGAATATAAATTCAAATTCATGATAATTATTTTATTTTTATTTTTATAACTACCCTTTAAACATAATTTTTCTGCATTTAGGTTTTGAATTTCAAAAAAAATGGTTATCTAAAATTTTGATCGGGATGTCTTTTGGATTCTAATTAGAAAAAAATAATTTTTAGTGAACAATAAATGAACCTTATGAATAGTAATATTAATGTTAATATGAGACTACTGAAAAGTAAATTGTATTATAATTTTATTTTCTTAATGTTATAATATAATTATATGTTGGTTAATTTTTTTAAGGTGTTAAAATGAGTTATAGAATAAAATTCATCATTTTCCAGTAAATTATGAGATTTCGTAAAATATTAATTAATAAAATTTTGATATTTTTTTAAAAAAATGGATTCATTTTTTAATTCTATGCGTCGAAAAATGGTTGTGGGGCTTTTTTGGGATTTTCCTGATACAGTTGAATTTCCAGTGAATAGTAAATATACAGTTTTGAGTTTTGGGTAAGTTTAATGACATAATTAATGATGTAAATTGTGGTAGACTTGTGTTGAGTAAAATAAGATATTATGTGTCCCATGGGTCTAATATCATGTTCCAATATCTTGGAAAACCCAATGGTTTTGAAAATACAAACAATTATTTGTCCCATGGAAATTAATAAAATATTCCATCGTTTTTTATTTATGTACCAACCCATTCCATCATTCCATTCCTTAAGAATTTATCCACAATGAATATATGGTATTATTAACTCCATTTTATTACTCACAATTTTTCCTCTGGCCTCCAATATCCCTTCATTCATGTCTTAGGAGCTACTCTACATCGTAAAAGAATTATCAACTTCCTTCTTTCTCCATTCCAGCTCTCTTTTTTGTGGTATAACTTTCAAGTTTCCATAAAATGTAAATATTTATATTTTATTCTATCTATATAATCTATTAAAATTAATTTATTTATGGGTGACCCCTCTCCCCTGTATTTTTGATTTTTTCTAAAACCATGTTGCATAGTCGTAAAGCTGGAGAATGTTGGTAAGCGTTTTCTGAACTATTATTTTATTTTGAGTTCCATTCTTTTATAATTATTTCCTAATATCCCCAAATCTAAGAGTCATGAATGAACTAGTATCTTACATATTTTTGATTTTATCATGTTTATGTATGAATCACCATTATTCTTTTTCTCCTCTCCCACTTATTAACGAAATTAAAACATTGTCCGTGATGTGTCACTTTTCTGACATCTTGGACGATGTGATTTAAATTTATTTTAGGTCCTTCAAAACTGGTCATGAAACTATTTTGATGGTTGAAAAATAATTATGATTTATGTATTATATCTTATATAAGGTCATGGAATCATTTTTTACACATGTGATTAATTTATAAAACAAAATGAGTTCATTACGATCGAAAAATCTCCAAAATGACCTAAACAAATATTCATAATCTTTTAGCTTATGAATCAACATCATGTAATAATTCAAAATGATAAATGGTATAATTTATTATTCCTGTAATATTTATGTATTATTCCATTCCAATTCAGTATTTTTACTTCTAATCGACTAGTATACCCATTATGAACCGATCACAGAAACAATTTAAAGAACAAACATGAAACAATGTAAATTAAAAATATTACTAATAAATTTGTCAAATGGTGTTGTAAAATTATCTTAAAAGGTGTTATAAACATAAATATGTTTCTTTATGATATCATTAACACCCTTTTAATCATTATACATGAGGTTTAAACATATTTTATGTAATAAGAACCTGAGGTAAGGGAATTCGTAACCTAATTTCCATTCTTTGGCTTAACCTTAAACTTCATTATTTATGTGGTATTAAAATAATTGGTGTGATGAATTTATTATTATAAAATGTTTCACTTTTTGTAGTTACATTGTATACACATATCCATTCCAATCTATTAATTGACACTCTAATTTTTTATTAAGGGACTTTCCTTTTAAAATCATTTTAAAACTCTCTTTAATAAATTTCAAAAGGATTGTTTTTTATTTGTATATGGAATGACTGGTTTATCCTGATTTCAATATACTTTATTAACATGATATATTACTTGAACATTACTTATGTTTGTTTGAGCATATTATATCTCGTGATACGTTGGTTTGAGCCCATTATAGCTCATGATTTGACGAGTTAGCCCCATTATAACTATCCAATGGATTGGGTACTCTGGATGAGGAATTTAAACATATTTTTATTCCATGGGAAAGGGTGATTGTAGTAGTGATATGTTAAATATTTCTAAATGAAACTATAAGATTTTTCAATGCATATGAGTTTGTGTGATTATGGGTTTTATATGATTTTATGTTATAACTTGACTAATGATTTCTTTAATTATTTCCATTACTGAGTTTTATACTCATCCCATGATTTTAAAAAAACTCACAGAATATCAGAATGGGTAAGAGAAATAATTGAGTCATGGTGATTGATGTGTAGTGTTGATAAAGAAATAATGTTTTATGTTTTAATTATTTATATTTTGAAGAAAATGGATACTGTTATTAGTAGTATCTTCATTATAAGAATGTGGTTTGTTATGTATATAATATATCTCAATTCATTAAAATTCCAAACCACTAAAGATCCTTATGGGGTAATAATTTATGTTCTTGTTTAAAATTAATGATAATGTAATGTTTTAATGTAGGGTCCTTATAGTTGGTAGCAAAGGATGTTTTAGATAACATTAGCGGTATAAATGATGTTAGAAGAGTTCCATCAATGTTTTTTACTATATTGAAATTTGAAATGTTATATAATTTAAGGATTACCATGTTTCATCATGTGTGTAATGTCTACATAGAATGGGTTTCCACATAATAAATATGTAAGTTGATGTAGGAAGGCACTAAGAGGTTGATGCATGTACGAATCTACATCCCAGAGGGGTGGGTATCAGAAGTGAGCACTTTTTGAAAAAAATGGCTCAGTTGACTCATGAAATAAACGTGGGTTGTATCAATTTCAGAGAAGAACAAGATCTACCATAATGAAACATGTCCATTGTTGAGAAGTTTATAAGGAAACATCCTCCACCATTAAGTATAACCACAGATCCAATGATATTTAATGGATGGATCAATGCTATAGAAGATATATTTGATGTCACGATATGTTTGGAATGCGAAATGGTAATACTAGGAATTATCATTTTGCAGGTGAATATGATCAATGTTGGTATATTGATAAGTATACTAGAGAATGAGTTGCACCTGATAGCCTTGAATGTGATTATTTTAAGAGACTTTTTGTAGAAAAATATTTTACAAAAACAATTTGAATCATAATGGAGAAGAAATTCTTGGAACTGAAGAAAAAAGGTGATGATTCTGTGGAATCACATTAATCAAATTTTACAAGACTAGATAGGTATGTACCGTAATTTACATAGGATTTTGATAGTAAAATTAAATTTTTTTTACTCTTATTTGAATTCATTTTTTTTTTGAAGAGATTTTGATTTATGAGTGATTAAATGCTATGAGAAAATTGTGTGTTGTGCTAAAAAAGTGGAGATGGAGTTTTATAACATATATATGCCTCGTGATGAAAAGAGTAATAAGAGGTTGGGTTGGCCGGTTTTGGGTATCAATTCATTAAATAAATATGATGGTAATAAAATCAATATCCCTTCTTGTAAAAAGTGTGGTAAAATGCATCCTGGTGAATGCATTTTAAATTCTAGGAAATTATATTGAGGAGGAATGTTTCAAAACATATCTCATGATTCAATAGAAATTTATTTGAAAATTAATGAGAAGGATATCGTGAGATGCATCAACTAGAAGGAATCAGGTCACTTTACTATGGCTTGTCCTAACCTGTCAATCAAGCAGGGAATCATCAATATTGGATGCAGAAGGGTTTGGTAATGTAATTATCATCAACTTCAGCATATGTTGAGAAATTAATTGATGTGGTATTAGGTATATTGTTTGTTTTTACAAATTTCACAAATGTGTTGTTTGATTTAGGTTCTACACATTACTTCAATTTTGAGAAATTTTATAATAAAATTGATAATTCAAATACATTGAATGAACCCATATCACATGGTAAAAAAACCTGGAGGAAATATTGTGGAATATAGAAATTATAAGAATCTTCTTATCATTTTATATGGAATGAGTTTACATGAAATCTTTATTGTTTTTACTCCAGTAGTGTTTGATGTTATTATGGGTATGCACTGGATTTATTTTTGTCAATATAAGATTGATTGCAATACAAGAGATGTTTTTTTTTCTAAATGAATTTCAGTTTTCGTACAAGAATTAACCCATACCATTGATATCATATTAGGAATCAAAGAAACTTATAAAGGATGCAAATAAACCTTTCTTGCTCATATTTTTGAAGATAAGGGAACAATAAATATTAATGAGGTACCATTAGTAAATCAATACCTAGATTTTTTCCATATGATTTTCCTGGCGTGTTTACTAATTGAAAGGTTTACTTATTATTGACATAGTTAGTGTTCCTAAGATAATTTATATTCCCCACTTCTATCGAATGACTCAAATGGAACATCTAAAATTAAAAAAGTAGGTGCCTGTATTTTTTGAAAAAGGCTTATTTCGTCCTAGCACATCACAATGCGGTGATTCTATATTGATTGTTATGAAAAAATGGTTCCATGAACTTTTCATTGATTATACAGACTTGAATAACATTAATGATAAAAATAAGTATCATTTTCCTCATATTTATGATTTTTTTGATTTGCTCCAGGGCACCGAAATTTTCGAAGGTTGACCTGAGGTCGGGGTACAATAAGTTGAAAGTAATGGATGAAGAAATCATGAAGACCACGTTCTGTACTAGATATAGTCTTTGTGAATTTTTAATTATGATTTTTTTGTTAACATATGCACATTATGTATTCATTGATCTTATGAAAATAATATTTCATGTGTTCTTGCATATGTTTGTGGATGTGATTATTAAAGAAATTTTGGTTTATTATATAAGTAAATAGGGGCATAAAAAACATCAAAGGGTTTTTTTGAAAACATTAATTAAAAATGTATTGTAAATTCAACAACTGTGATTTATGGTTGGAAAAGATATATTTTCAAGGGTATATAGTAAATAAGTGTGGAATAAGAGTTGATCCTTCCAAAAAAAGATCTTGGTGAATGGCCAAGGCCAACAAATGTTACAGAGATTCGTAATTTTCAAAGAATATTATTTTATTACCAACAGTTTGTTAAAAACATTACACGATTATCTAACATGATAACTATATTAACAAAAAAGTGGTTAAATTTGTTTGGACACAATAATATGATGTTTTTCATATGGAACTGTAGAAGAGATTAGTGAATGATCCATTTTTTCATTGCCTTCTTGAAATGGTGATTTTTTCATCTATGATGATCCTTCATTGACGAGACATGGTTGTGTTCTGATGAATAATGATCGGGTAATTGCTCATCCATCGAGACAACTACATCCTCATAAGTTATGTTATCCAACACATGATTTTTAATTAGTATCTGTGCTTTTTTATTTTAAAGTTAGGAGGCAGAAATTATATGCCACCAAATATCAAATATATACTGACCATAAAATTATGAAGTATATATTCATCAAGAAGGAATTAAACATGATTCATAGAAGACTAATTGAATAGATAGAGGATTATGATTACATGATCAATTACCATATATGAAATGAAAAAAAGTGGTGGATACATTGAGTCGAATACATCATGAAACATTAACCATATTACATTTGGAACATGATCCCTTGATTAATGATTTGATTAATTTTATCATAGAAGATGTTGGCTTGGAATGTACATCTGTTTTGTTTTAGGAACAAAGGACTTCATCATTATCATATAGAATTAATAAAGTGTATAAGGAAGTCCTTGAGCTATAAAAAAGGTTGAATTTGTTAAAATGGGTCAGTTTGCAGAATTTTTCATTGAAAAATATTGTGTTTTATGATTTGTAAAAAATTTTGTGTATTCCATGTGTTTCCCAGTTGAAGAAATATTTTTTGAGTGAATCTCATAGTTCTATATTTTCATGTCATCCTGTATGTACTATGACGTATCGAGACCACCGAGAGTATTACTATCATGATATAATGAAAAGGGATACTGAAGGATTTACTATGAAATTCTTGACATGTAAACAAGTTAAAGCAGAGTGGCAGCTCCCGATGTGGATACATTAGCTTTTCCTAGTGCCATATTGTAGATGGTAGAATATATACATGGTCTTTGTGGTTGGACTACCTATGACTTATCGTGGTAACAATGAGATTTTTGTTATTATTGATCGGTTGACAAAATCTACCAATTTTATTTCTATTTGAGATACAATGTCGTTAAATCATATTTCTCGAATGTAACTCAAACATATTGTCAGGAAACATGGAGTTCAACTTTACATTATATCTTATCAGGATCCTAAGATAATGTATAAATTTTGTAAGGTCCTTCAAATGTTGTTGGGAACAGAATTAAATTTTAGTATATATTTTGATCCTTAATAATATGGGCAGTCAGAATGAACGATTCTGAAATTAGTAGAAAAGCATGGAGCCTTTTCCATGGACTACCAGAGATGTTTGGATCTACATATTTCTTTATATGAGTTATCATATAATAATAGTTTTCACTAATGTAAATAGTTGGAACCTTATGAGGCATTATATGGGAAGCAGTGTAAAACTATAGATTTATTGAATGATGTCAGGGAAAGAAATTTGATGGGACCCAAGTTAGTAGAAGAGGTGGATAATAATGGCATGATGATACAATGTCACATGAGTAAATCTCAGAGTATGAGGATAAGATATGAAGACAAAAGGAGGAAAGACTTTTCATTTGAGGTACATGATCATGTTTTTTTAGAATCTCACCAGCGAAATGTGTTATGATTTATGGTATGAATGGAAAGATAATTCCATGGTTCATTGGACCTTTTTAAATTTTTGATAATTTTGGGAAAATCACCAACTGAGTATCTTTCCCTCTATGTTTATTTTAGGTACAAATTTTTTTTCATGTTTCGATGGTGAGAATGTATGTTCTAGATTTATATGATGTCTTGAGCCCAGAAGTAGCTCAGATATAAGAGAACCTTCCTTAGGAAGAAACACCAATTAAAATTATTGATCAAAGAAAACTTTTATTATGTAATAAGGTAATCCAATCTGTAAAGGTCTGGTAGAGGAACCACAAGGTTGATGAAGAAACCTGAGAATATGAAAATTAATGGTATGCTTACTTGTTTAATGGGTAAATAATGTTGTGATGAAGAAATTCCCAGAGTGTGGGAATCACGTAACATGGAAATGTTTTAATAAAATAAATTGAAATTTAAGAGAATTTGTTATATATATATTTTTATAACTACTCTTTAAAATTAATTTTCAACTTCTACGTTTTGAATTTTAAAAAACGGTCACCTACTATTGTGATCAGTAAGTTATTTGATGTCTAATAAAACCAACATAAATTTTTAGTCAAATGTAACATACCATTATGAATATTAATATGAAAAGTTGTATGACCGTAATGAATAGTAAATTTAATTGTTATTTTATTTTCTTATGATTATTAGATAATGATATGTTGATTATTTTTTCAAGGTGTTAAAAATGAGTTATCTATTTTATTTTTTTTAATAAATTGTGATATTATATATAAAATAAATTATTAATATTATGAAACATATTTTAAAAAAATTGAGTTCATTTTTTAATTGTAAATGTTGAAAATTGGTTAGGGTGATTTTTGGGGATTTTTCTGAAATAGTTGAATTTTTAGTGAATAGTAAAAATACAGTTTCGAGTTTTTGGTAAGGTTAATGGCCACATTAATGATGTAATAATGATTAAAAATTATGGTAGACATGTAAAATGTAAAATAATATATGATGTGTCCCTTGTAGCTAATAAAATGGTCCAATATCACGAGCAAGCCCAAATTGTTGTAAATACCACTAATGAGTTATCGATTGGAAATTATTAAAATATTCTGTCACTTTTGATATTAATAATAACCCATTTCTCAATTCCATTCATTCCAAATTCTTCCTCAATTATTCTAATGTCTTCTTAACTACCCATTATTCATCCCAATGTGTTCTTAATCCAAAAATTTCCCAGCCTTCATGTCATAGGAGTTACTATACAAGGTAAGATAATTCTCAACTTCTTTCTTTTTTTTTTCCAAGTTATCTTACGTGTGGTATAACATTAAAATTTCAATACCATTTTATTATTAAAATTATATTAAATATATATAATTATTAAGATTAATTTATATATGGGTGACCCCTATACCCTCTCTTTTTAATTTGTTCTAAAACCTTGTTTCATAGTCGTTTGGCAGTTGAATTTTTGTAATGCATTTCTCAACTATTATTTTATTTTGAGTTCCATTATTATTTTATTATTTCCTCATTTCACCTTATTTTAAATAAAAGAATGATCCAGTATCATACATATTCTATACTTCATAATGATTGTGTATGATTCATTATTATAATTCTTATCCTCTACCACTTATTCATGAAATTAAAACATCGTTCGTGATGTGTCGATTTAGAGACAACATGGAGAATGTGATTTTAATTTATTTTACATCATTCAAGACTATAAGTGAAACCATTTTTTATGGTTAAATAAGATTATAATTTAATTATTATATCATCTATAAGTTTCTAGAACCATGTTTTACCCATTTCTTTAATTTTTAAACAAAATAAGTTCATTACTATCGAAGAATCACCAAAATGACCATAACAAATAACAATAATGTTTAATGTTATGAATCCTACTCATGTTAGAATTAAAAATCATAAATGGTATAATTTTTGGGTAAGGAAATATGTAAATACCTTTACATTCTAATTATGGAGTTTCACTCCCATTCAACAATAATATCCATTATGAACTGATCATGGAAACAATGTAACGACCACATGTGAAAAAATGTAAATAACTAAATATTACTAATAAATATGTCCAATAATGTTTTAAAATGAGAATATATGGTTTTATAGACATTACTAGGTTTCATTAAGATATTAATAGCTCTCATTTAATAATTATAGACGGGTTTTAAACACTTTTTACCTAATAGGAACCTGTGATAAGAGATTTTTTAACCCAATTTCCATTCATTGGGTTAACCTTCTAATTCATTATTTATGTGGTAGTAAAATATTTGGTGTGGTGAATTTCTTTTGATATTATGTTGTACTATGTTTATTTATATTTTATTCACATATGTATTCCATTCATTTAATTCTCACTACAATTATATTTTAAGGGACATCCCATTTAAAATTCTTTTAAAACTATCTTTAATATATTTCCGAAGTATTTATATATATATATATATATATGGATTGAGTGGTTTATCCTTATTTCAAGATGAATTATTTCCATTATATGATACATGGACATTTTTTATGTTCGTTTGAGACTGTTATTTCTCAAGATACGTAGGGGTTTATCCCATTATAACTCAAAATATGACGGGTTAGACCAATTACTGCTCTCTAATGCATTTTGTACACTAGAGGTGGAATTTAAGAAAATGTTTATTCATTGTTTAAGGGTGATTGTAAGTGAGATATGTTAATCATTTCTTAAGGAAACTACAATATGTTTCTATGCATTTGTGTTTTTATGATTATGGGTTTTATTGGTTTTTGTTTTATCACTTGACTGATGATTTTTTCCTTATATCCCTTACTAAGATTTATACTCATCCCATGTTTTTTAAATAAATTCACAGTATATAAGAATGGGTAAGAGAAAAAAGGTAGTCAAGATTTTTGATAAGGAGTGTTGTAAATACCTGGAATTTCCATGTATTTTTTAATAATATTGGAATTTTAACTGTCTGCAAAAAATGACGCAACATGATTCTGTGGCCTGGTGTTCCCTTAATGAATTTCTGAACATTTTTCTGGTATGTTCAGTAAATGTGAAAGTGGGTTATTGTATATTTAGAACCAGTGTTGGAGATTGAAATCTGAGGACACCATTGAACTCACAGTGCTGGTATTCGTTTGAGGATACTTTGACCTCGATGACAATTGGTCGAGGGTGAATGTTATTCTTTGTGTTTTTCGTGAGAGATTAAAATTAAATAAAAATGTAAAACATTTTTATTTGTTGAAACATGTTATGTATAATGTTATAATGGTGGGAACCACCATAACTAAAACCTCCCACATGTATGTTATGGGGGTGGGGACCAAAAAGCATAATACCCCCATTTTGAATTTCTATTGGTGGGGACCACCTGAACCCTATTAATGGGAGAAACCCCTTGAACACCCCCATTAATGAAAAGTTGACCCACAGACTCACTCCATATTTAATTATGCCAACACTTTTCATTTAATTTTGTCAATTAATTGATCCAATTATTTATTCCAGCATGCCAACAAAATTAATCTATCAAAATTCAATTATATTGGCACCTCCTTCCATGGGGAGGATTTTTTTGGCGATGGAGAAAGGGATAGCATGGAGAAAATCTCTCCAACGAACAACAAATTCCATCAAAGAATGATTATCCGATGAACCAATGAACGATCCTAGGATCGGAGGCGTGTGGCAGGTGAGACGAATTTCAACATCTTAGAATTCTTTCTCACTCCATCATCAATGAACCTTCGAGGTATGGTGGTTTTTTGAATATTTCCCCCTTACCCATTCTTGACAATTATTCATAAATTAAGAAGAAATTATATCCACTTTCTACCGCTCTAATTCATAGAGTGTGGGACAAACCAACTTGGCCCATCCTCTCTGTAATTATTGTGATTAATTGTGGTGTTATTTTTGATGGAGGAGGATGACTACCAACATCAGTGGGGCATGAGAACAGTGGTTGTTAGTGTGGCCGACCATGATGAATGTGTCGGTGTAACCACATTTCCCGACGGAAGAGAACCACTACTTATGCCGTGGTGGAGAAGGGAGGATGGCCGGCTGAGCCGGCAGCTGGTGAAGCCGTGACATGCAATTGCACCGTGCAGAGAGGATGGATGGCCATCTGGCGAGCCGCAACATACCGATGCACCAAGGCCCTCATGCCACCTCGCAGCAACCATCGTCTGGTGGTCCAACACAGCCCCGTGGCTCCCCTCGCGCCGCCCCATGGCCCCCTCGCCACCCCACAGGGCCCGTGCCACCCCGCATCCCCTACGCCGCCCCGAGGCCCCTGTGACGCAATGCGTCCCCCATGCTGCTCCGCGACCCCCGCACCGCGATCCTGCCTCCCTGACAACAGGTCAGGCCACCCATCAACTACTGGGTCGACCCGAACCGCGTCGGGTCGGGCCGGGTCTGTTAGATCGGGTCAGACCAAACCCAGAATTTCTTTGACAGATTTCCATTCTTTGGTCCATAACATGGAATCGACTATCTATTTAAAGATCTGTCAATGGAATTATAAACCATGGAGCGAGGATGTCCCTTTGGTATACCCCACATGATATTTGGATAAATTTGGAGAACTGTTGGGTTGGATCGAGCACGACTCCAACCGGAACCTTGGGACTAACAGGATAATAACTTACAGAACGTGTGTCCGTTTGATGCACCATTTGTTTCATTGAAACCCATATGATGTGGAAGTAACATGGGATACATCATAGTGGGATTTCATGGCTGTTGGAGTATCTACTAGTGGATTGAGGAGAAGACCCTCTCAGAGACGACCAGACTAAGTGTGGGATTCCTATAGAGGGCTATAATGATGTACTAGGATCCCGGGTCGGTCTGACGATGTACTGACGATGTACTAGGATCACATGTGGGTCTGATGAAGTACTGATGATGTATTAGGACTCTGTGTGCGTCTGAAGATGTACTGACGATGTACTAGGATCATGTGTGGGCCTGAAGACGTTCTCATGATGTACTTGTAATCTTTGTGGGTCTGATGATGTACTGACGATGTACATGGATCATGTGTGGGTCTTACGTCGTACTGACAATGTACTATGTTTCTATGTAGGTCTGACGACGTAGCGAAGATGTAATAGGATGATGTGTCGGTCTAACGATGTACTGACGATGTATTAGGATCATGTGTGGGTCTCACAATGTACTGATGGTGTACTAGGATACTGGGTGGGTCTAATAATGTACTAGGATCTTGTATGGGTCTGATGAGGTACTAGGATCATGTGTGGGTCTGACGATTTACAACGACCTTCTGTAGGTCTATGATGATTTAGGATCCTTCTTGGGTCTACCTTTTAACAGAGTAATAAGATTCAGTAGTTACGTCTAATCATCTGTACTACTGTATATATGATATACCTCATGTGTGTTGAGTTCGTACATGTGTTTTACATTCCTTTGTGGTAATACTTTTGTGGTATTCTTCTATGTGTCGTACCTATGAGCTACTTAACTTCGTGGTACTCCTTCATTTATGGAATAGTTGAGCTTTGGATTTTGAGATGGACTCTATGATTCCTCATGATTGAGAGGGGAAGACATTATAACTTATGTATATATATGGTCATATACCTAAGTAGGGTTTTCAATTGATTTCATGGTATGTAGTTTATCCTTGGTGGATTTTGTGAGACCATGATGGTCTCGGGGTCCCTACTGAGTTTCATTATACTCACCCTTGCACATGCTATGCCCATACCATGTTGGGTCCAGTGCAGACAATAGACAACGCTAACTGAGGACGAGCGTACCAGGACTGGACGGTGCTCGGAGGTGGACCATACAACGTGTCATTACGCAGAGGGGATGGGCGGGCATGCAGTGTTGATGAGGCGATTTGTACCTACACTTGAGGTAGGAACCTCAGAGGACGGACCCGTGAATGTCTTTCCCTTTCATTAGATTTATTGTATTTTAGTTGTACCTATACCATTATAGTTGGGATTATATTCTATCCCCTCATACAATCAGCATTCATTTTTCTATACAGTTTACATGTTTTTGTATCCTACTGTTTTCTTGGATGTGTTTGTTTATATTATATAAAGGCAATGCCTTCCCGGTTTTAGGTGAGATGCCTTTTGGTTCTACTCTCCACCCCATGTCTTATGAAAAGTGGGCTAGGGGTAGTCAAGGCATGAGCCCCAGGGGACGGGTCATGACAAATTTGTATCATAGGAGTTGGTTCTACCATAGAACATTGGACTCTAATATTTTTAACGACAATAGTATTAAGTGTAGGGAGTGTGGTTATCAGTTTAGGGATTCCAGTGTTGGTGCGGAGAATGACGTATCCAAACACTAGGACCTTGACATATGTTTTCACACTTAGTGCACACAATCAATAATTATGTCTTTGTTTTCAAGAGTCTTATTTGTGAAGTCATTGTGTCAGCTCAAAATGTTTAATTATTGAGTGTGGAATACCTGTTTCCTTGCAGGATACCTCCACACAGATAGATAGCAAAGGTTTCAGATATAGAATGCTCTGATAGCCCACCGAGCGACGAGGCCTCGGTGCATGGCCCTCTTCCAGTAGAGGAATTAGCAAAGGCACCAGTGGTACCATTACCCATTGGACCACTGATTCCACTAGCCCCATCAGCAGTGGGTGCACGACGCTTAAGAGCATTTCATGAGTTCTAGCTTCAGAGGCCACCCTGGATCAGGGGAGATACGGACCCTCAGGCAGTTGAGGATTGGATGGAGGCCGTAGTGAGAGTCTTCCAACTGGTTGAGACACAAGATGATCTCATGGTTATCCTTGCTGCCAGCCTTCTACATGGAGAAGTAGGATGATAGTGGAGCTTGATGCTCCAGGTTCACAATGAGGTGATGCTTCACTGAGAAGACTTGAAGAGCCTCTTTCGGGTAGTGTTTGTCATATTGACTCTTCGTGCAGTGCACATACATGATCTTACTCATCTACAATAGGGAATAATGACTGTCGCTCAGCACACCGCATGGTTCAATGACCTCTCATGCTACTCCATTGATATGGTGCAGGACCCATTCTTTAGGGCCCAGACCATTTATCAGGGACTCAGGCGAGTTATCAGGACATAAATGATTTCTCTAAGAATCCTGATGCAGGAAGGGTTGTTAGAGTGTGCTCTCATAGTGTGGAGTGTTTTTGTTGAGTAGTAGCCATCAGCGAGACCCACCACCAGACACCACATAGCGGAGACTTCTACAGCTGGTAGTAGGCAGATGTCACAGAGGTCCAAGTGGACCAGACCTACTGGCGGACGACCGCATGACCCATGATCGGTTGTGCAGCATACCAGAGATAGATCCAGTCATGCGATGAACAAGTAGTGTTTCACATGCGGCGGACAAGGTCACATGGCTCGTTATTTCCCAACCCGTCATACGGATGTTCAACAGATAGTCGAGGGACTTCCAAGGTAGAGACATAAGTTCGACTGAGGAGTTCTGCAAGGAGTAGGAGGACGTGGCAGGGGTGCTAGCCATGCACCTTCCGGTGGGTGACAATTCATGATGTTACCCCCACCACCACCAAGTGGTCCACCATGACCACAGGGAGAGAAGGAAATGGGCAAGCTCCGGTCCAGGCAGCTTAGGCCTATGATCATGACACTTTGGAGATGATACTAGGTATGATATGTGTCTACTCCACCTTATTTTTAGTACTTAGAGACACATGTGTCAGTTATTATTTTTTTTCCACTGCCCTCATTCAAAGCTCAAAAATTTCGATGGAGATGTTGGATCGATCCTTACGTAAAGAGACTCCTAGAGGAGAGGATTTGATGATTACACACTAGTTCCATCTGTGCTAGATTACACTAGGAGGTTAGATCATTGTCTTGGATCAACTAGTAGTGGCATTGAGGCCTTACGACATCATCTTGGGAATAGACTAGTTATATGTTGTCCATTGTCAAATTGACAGTATTAGGCGCAAAGTGTTGTGTTTCCACATGGATGGGACCAGGTTTACCTTCACCAGTAAGACGAGAGCCTTTTCAGAAAAAGATGGACTTACCTGGAGAAGAGTGCAGCTGATCACTCGTCAGTTGGCTAGCCTTACCCTCAGAGTGGTTGATGTAGGGAGCCTGATCTATCCTGTAGTGGTGGACTAGTAAGAATATGTCTTACATGATGATGTTTTGTGTCTACCTCCTCATAGGTAGGTGGACATTTAAATTGAGTTGTACCCCAAGACAAAACCAATATCTTCACCAGCGTATTGGATGGCTCCTACGGAGCTTCATGAGCTGCTGGTATAGCTGGAGGACTTACTGGGGAAGGGTTTCATTTGGCCCAGTGTTTCTCCCTGGGCAATCCCAATTTTAATAGCAAAAAAGGGAGATGGGATCTTGAGAATCAGTGTCAAATATCGGTTCTTAAACCAGGTGACCTTGAAGAAAAATTACCCACTCTCGAGGATTGATGACCATTTTGATTAGTTGAAGGGAGCACGATGGTTAGCGAAGATAGCCCTCAGATTAGGCTATCACCAACTCTGAGTGCGAGATGAGGATTTGCAGAAGATGAGTTTCTAATGTCAGTACAATCATTATGAGTTCTTGGTTATTCCATTTGGAATAACCAACACACTAACAGTGTTCATGGGACTCATGAACATGATCTTTCAACCATACCTTGATCACTACATGGTGGTCTTCATTGATGACATTCTGATCTAATCAGCTACCGAGGAAGAGAATGTCTATCATTTGTAAGTAATAATGTACACACTCTAAGAGCCCCAGCTTTATGATAAGCTCTCAATGTTCCCTTTTTGGATCTAAGAGGTTCACTTTCTTGGAAATTTCATCATGGATTCTAGAGTTTCAGTGGATCTAGTGACGATTAAACCTGTATTTTCTTGGGAGCCACTGATGAGTGTAACATAGGTACATAGTTTCCTAGGATTCGCTGGATACTACCGGAGGTTTCTACCATATTTATCCAGAGTTACAACACCTTTATCAGCGTTGATAATTAAGGGGAATCTCTTTGTGTGGTTGTAAGGATGCTAGCGGATTATTCAGGATCTAAGGAAAAGGCTGACTAGTGCCCCCATATTAAGGCTTATGAGGGAGGGTGTTGAGAACATAGTCTACTACAACGAATTAGGGACCGAGATCAGATGTTTCATGATGCTGGAGAGAGTAGTTATCAAATATGGTTCTCGACAGATGAGAAAACAAGGGAATAACTATGCTATCCATGTCTTGGAGTTACTAGTAGTGGTCTTCACCTTGAAGATTTGGTGACATAACTTGATGGGTGAGCGTTTTATTGCATAATCTGATCACAAGAGTCTCAAAAATATCATATCTCAGAAGGAACTAAACCTATGATAGCTATTTTTTCTTGAGTTCCTCTAGGACTATGACTTCAAGATAGTCTATACAACTTATAAGTGGAACGTTGTAGAAGATGCACTCACCAGGAGATCTGGTATACAACTACTAGGTTAGGCGACAGAGCTGCTGGCTGCTTTGCAGATATCTTTGGTGGACCGGGATGGAGCAGATTTTCTTCATTATCTTACAGTCACTCCACCACTTCGTCAGTGAGTCAGGGAGGTGTAGCATGGGGACACAAATTGTGGGGATCGATGTCCTCAGATATCCACAGGACATGCACCTGATGGAATTTCTGATGGTGGGAGAACATCATCCTTTTCAGAGAACATACCATGCTACCAATGTCACATTGGGAGGATGTGTTGATGGAGTTCCACCCATCCCCACTAGTGGTACATACAAGTGTAGAAAAGATGTACCAGGATCTACGATGACAGAATTGGTGACCGGGAATGAATAAATCAGTAGCATAGTTTGTCTCTCAGTGCCTCACATGTCATCAAGGGAAGGCAGAGCATCAGGTACCAGTATGCTTGGTTCAACATTTAGAGGTTCAAGAGTTGAAGTGGGATGGGATATCCACAGAATTCATGATAGGACATCCACATACATCCAAAGGTCATGATTCTATCTAGGTGATTGTCGACCCACTCACCAAGTCAGCCCACTTCCTACCGATCAGAGAGTAGGGTTTAGTAGATATCTTGGGATGCCTCTATTTTTAGGATATTTTGAGGATACATGGAGTACCCTCGTCTATTTTAACTGATCCATGTTTTTCTTCCTAACTATGGAAGGGGTTGTAGGAGGCTTTTGGGAAGAAGATTTATTTGAGCACCAACTTCCATCCTCAGACGGATGGCCAGACTGAGCGGACCATTAAGATCCTCGAGGACATGTTGTGTTCCTGCATACTCAACTTCAGTCATGTCTTGGAGGATCAAATTCTCTTGGTGGAGTTTTCATACAATAACAATGATCACTCCACCATTGAGATGTAACCTTTAGAGGCATTGTACGGATGACTGTGCAGATCACCATTGTGTTGGACTGACCCTAGGGAGTCAGCGCTTATGGGACTGGAGATGGTACATGCTAGCACAGAGAATGTTCATATCATCTAGGAGTGGATGAAGACTGCGCAGATCAGGAATAAGTCTAATACCAATGGGTTACGGAGACCTCTAGAGTTCAAGAATGTAGACCATGTCTTTCTACAAGTCTCCCCCAAATGAGGTTTACAGATATTTGGCCGAGGCGAAAAACTATATCCTTGGATCATTGGACCTTTCTTGGTCCTCAGCAGTGTGGGAGAGGTGGTTTACTGCTTAGAACATTCCCCCTAGTTTCACTGGGTGGACTAAGTCTTCCACATTTCTTAGATGAGGAGATACATGCACAACCCTTATCACTTCATCGACCACAACGTGCTGGATTTTGATGATGGGGAAACAATTAAGGAGGTTCTAGTGAAGATTTAGGATCGACAAGAGAGGGTCCTTCATTGTTTTTCGATACCTCTAGTGTGAGTTCACTAACAGCATGAGAACCTCCAGGAGAGCATATCGGAGCAAGAGTCTCAGATACATGCTCAGTACCCCTGCTTGTTTTCCTAATTTTGTGTTTTCTCTTTTGGGGATGCAATGCCCGAATGTGGGTAGAATGTAATGAAACAGAATCTCCATGTAATGTTTTTGTTATATTGATATTTTATGAGTCCTAAAAAATTGAGGATGCATGATTCTGAGGCCTGGTGTGCTTGGAATAAATTTCTGAACTTTTTTTTTCAGGTACGTTCAGTAAACGTGTGAGTGGGTTTTTCTAACTTTTGAACAGGTGCTCAGAATTTGAATCTGAGGACACCATTGAACTAACAGTGCAGGTATTCTCTTAATGAGACTTTCACCATGACAATAGTTGTCAAGGGTGAACGGTATTTTTTTATTTTTTGTTTGCGAATAAAATAAAATAATTTTTTTTAACATTTTTATTTGTTGAAACCTCCCATGTGGATGTTAGAAAGGTGGGGACCACCTGAACTAAAACCTCCCACATGTATGTTATAGAGGTGGTGACCAATGAGCCTAAAACCCCCATTTTAAATTTCTAGTGGTGGGGACCACCCAAACCCACTTAATGGGAGAAACCCCTTTAACTCCCTCATTAATGAAGACTTCACACATGGACTCCCTCAAACTTTAATTATGCCAACACTTTTCATTTAATTGAGTAAATTAACTGAGCTAATTAATTATGCCAACATTCCTATATAATTAAACTACCCAATTTAAATTATATGGGCACCTATTTCCTTTGGGAGGATTTGGTTGGTGAAGGAGAAGGGGTGAGCATGGATAACTTCTCTCCAACAATCAACAACCTCCATCGAGGTACAATTATCTAGATAACTGATATATGAGCCTAGAATCGGAGGCATGTGGCGGGTGTGACGAACATCAACATCTTATAATTCTTTCTCGCGACAACATCAATGATCCTTCATGGTAGGGTGGTTTTTTGAATTTTCACCCTTACCTGTTCTTGACAATTTTTCGTAAATTATATTAAAATTATAGCCTCTTTCTACCACTCTAACACGGATAGTGCGGGCTAAACAAACAGGGCCCGACCTCTCCTAAATTCTTTTGATTAATTTTTATGTTCATTGCGATGGAGGAGGATGGAATCCAACACTAGTGGGGCATGGGAATGGAGTCTGGCACAATGGTCGGCGATGAAGAAGGTGTCGGCGGAACCATGTCGCCCGATCGAAGGGAAATGTGGCTTCTTCCATGGTGGAGAATGGATGACAGCCAGCCGAGACAGCCACCGACAAAGGCGAGGAATGCTACCAAACCACTCGGAGTAGAGGGCTAGCCATCCGACCAGCCATGGGGGACCGCTGCCCCGCAACCCTCGCGCTGCCACACGGGGGACCGCCGCCCAGCCACCCTCACGATGCACAGTGGCGGACAGCCACAACGTGGCCCCTCATGCGGTACCGTGACCCCCACTCCACACCATGGCCCTAGAAACGCCCCACAGACCACCCGTCACCCCAAGGAGGACCGCCACCCCAAGGCCCTCACACATCCCTGAGGTCGTCGCACCGCACCGCAGCCTCGCAGCCCCCCGCCACACCGCAGCACTACGGCATCCCATGTCTTCCACACCACACCGCAGCCGTCGAGCATCCTCGTGACCCTCTTGCTTCACTGTATATGCCCCTCCACTGGGTCGGGCCCCCCAGTATGGGTCGTAATGATCCTAGTGGGCCAGGTCATTTCAACTGGGTTGGACCAGACCCAAACCCTCTTCTACCCATTTCAGCTCTTTTGTCCATAACATGGCACCAAGTGATTTTTTGATGAATCCTCTACAGTGCTGGAATCCTTGGAGTTAGATGGCCCCTTTGGTATACCCCAATAGAGATTTTGATAATGTTATTGAATGGTCGGGTTGGATCGAGCACGAATCCAACTGGACCCTCGGGACAAAAGGGCTAATAACTTACAGACTGGGCATCTGTTTGATGCACCATATGTTTCATTGATACCCCAATGATGTTGCGGTCCTTTGGGATACTTCATCATAGGACATTATGGTAGTTGGAGTATCGACTAGGGGCTTATGGAGTGGACCCTCCCGGAGATGAGAAAGCATAGTGAGGGAATCATGTAGCTGGATGTGACAATGTACTAGGATCCTGTGTGGGTCTGACGACATACTGATAATGTACTAGGATCATGTATGGGTCTGATGACATATTGACAATGTACTAGGATCCTGTGTGGGTCTACCAACGTACTCACATTTTACTATGATCCTATTTTATTCTGATGATGTACTGAAGATGTACAAGTATCTTGTGTGGGTCTGATGACGTACTGACGATGTTTTAGGATCATGTGTCGGTCTGACGACGTACTGATGATATATTAGGATCATGTGTGGGTTTGAAGACATACTGTTGATGTACTAGGATCCTTTGTGGGTTGGAAAATATACTAATGATATAACATGATTCTCTGTGGGTATGATGGTGTACTACAATCCTATGTGGTTCTGATGATGATTTAATATCCTTTATGGGTTTGCCTTTTAACAGAGTAAGTTGATTCAGTAGTTACATCTAATCATTTTTACTACTGTACCTAAGATATTCCTTGTGTGATTTGAGTTCGTACCTGTGTGGTTCATTCCTTTGTGGTAATACATTGGTGGTATTCTTCTGTGTGGAATACATGTGACGTACTTACCTTCATGGTACATTATCTATTGTGGAATAGTTGATGTTGGAATTTTGAGTGGGACTCTGTGTTTCCACATGATTGTGATGGGTATACATGATAACTTTTATATATTTATGGGATTATACCTATGTATGGTTGTTAGTTGATTTCATTATATGGTTTTATCCATTGTGGATTTTGTGAGAACCTGAGGGTCTCATGGTCCTTAATGAGTATCGTTATACTCACCCCTGGATGGGATATGCCCCCTCATTTTTGTGTTTGGTGCAGAAGACGAACAACGAAGACTAAGGAGGAGAATACCCAGATTGGACTGTGCCCTGAGGTGGACCATATGGCGGGTCGGTGCGCAGTGGAGACTGACGGACATGGAGGGCTGAGGAGGCTATCATTGCATACCCTTTAGGTAGGAACCTCACAGGACGACTTAGTAGCTGCCATTATCATTCTTCAATTGTATTGTATTTTAGTTGTACAATTTACCTTTACTGTTGGGCTTGTATTCTGGCACCTCTTACTTTCAACACTATTTTGTCTATACAGTGAACTTGTGTTCGTATCCTGTTGTGTGCTTGGTTGCATGTCGTTATAGGATATAAAGGCAATTCCTTCTCTGTTTTAGGGGATACAACTTTTAGTGCTCGTCGTCAGCCCTTATCCTATTTAAGGCTGGCTTAGGGTAGTCACAGAATGGGCCCTAGGGGACGTGTCCTGACAAGTGTTGTCAAAGAAATATTATTTTATGTTTTCATGTTTTATAATTTGAAAAAAGGGATATTATTTTTATTACTACCCTCTTTTTCAGAACATGGTATGTTCTGTATGAATGATATCCTAATTCTTTAAAACTCTAAACCCAAAAGATCTTCATTGTATAAGAATGTATGTTCTTGTCTAAAATTCATCATAAAAAACATTTTATGGTATGATCCTTATATGATCTAACATAATCTTCTATTGTTCATGATATTCAATGAGAGACACCTTCACTTTAGAATATTATTCCACAATAAGGGGTAACCGATGGTTCCACACGGGGTGAACCAACAAGAATTGTATTCAATTATTTTTTCATTATTGATGGTGACTTGGAAAATAATCTTATGAGGTGATAAATAAACAATTGATCCATCATGATTAGACTCCCCTAGATTTTCCTCTAGGCATTTAGTGGTATCTCCAAGGAAATTCTATTTTTATAGTATATGGGACACAATATTCATAAAAGTAAGACGTGACATATACAAAATGTTATGTGTGTGTAACTGAATAATATCTTATTCTGAGATATTGTATTCACCAATTATTTTCTTGATGAGTTTTCCAAAGTCTCCTGTCATGTGAAACCATGGAACTTCAACCACAATGGATAAACTGAGGTACATAATTTTATATTTGTACTCAGGATCATTGAGAGTTAAAAATTATTATAAGTGGAATGATTTATCCATGAGGTAATATGTGGGAGTGATAAAAACAATCCCATGAACAACCCAATTGAGTTCAGGGTTGTTGACTCTTCTTGTAGTCTGGCTCAGTAAGGCATTCTCAAAATTAATCCTCCAATATGATGTGAACCAATCAAAATAAAATACTTTTTCATCAATAATGATTATATAAAAGGAAATATCATTAAGGGTTCAGCTCATAGCCAATAAATATTGTAATTATTTACCCTTAATAGCCTTATTATGGATGAAACATATGTCAAACTACTATATTAATTCTTCCCACTATTAATCATCAATTAATTCTAGGTTAGTTGAGGATTAATATAGAAGGATTAAAATGGGATACCTGATTTATATCATGAAGCTATAGGTAATTTTTGTAGATTATGAATAGTAAATACGGAGGTGAGACATATCTTCTTGATGAAATAATATTGGGTATCAGTGTTGAGTAGCAAATGACTATGATAGTGCTTAATGTTATCCTTTCCATCATTTTCTGGGAAATAGGTCCATAAATTATCATTATAGAAATGTTATATATGTGACTATAGTCTCTTGAATAATGGCTACTATCATATTCAGTGGATATAGAATATATCACGTAATTTCCTTGAATGTATTAAAGAAATCCTTATACTAATGGAAAAAATTCCTTTCTTCATGATCATGGATAAGGGGTTATATTTTGAATCTTTTTTGGATACATACTATTCAATGTTGGAAAGATTATCCGGGAGGTCCCAAAATCCATGAATTCTATGCATATAATGTATTTTTCTAATAGGATTAAAATTCTTAATGTAACACAATGAGTTTTTGGGAATTATTTTTTTGAATAAATTGATATTCTTTGATGGCTTCCACTGAATGTTGATTTGTGTTTGGTTTTCCTTATATGAAGCAACAAGTATATATTTAACTACATGAAACACATTGATTTTATTGTGGTACACATAACACTGTATATGGCTTGTTAAATAAACAATGTACTATTCTTGTGATGGATTCTGTTTCCCAAAATAAATTTTTTTAACAAAATAAAATATATTGATAATATAATTATAACAATATTATTATAGTTTTCAAATATCATTTAAAATGGTGTTTATGAATATGATTATATAAATTATGAAAATGTTGTTTACCGATGTATATAATATGATTTTTTAGTGACGAATAAACTATAAAATAGAATGAATCCATTTTGAAAATATAAAATATATTCTTATAGAAAACCATAATTAGGAAATCAATCATGTTTTACACTAAAAAATTATTTAAACAATGTTTAATTAATTTTTTTTTAAATAATTAAATTTCAGAGAAATTATGTATAATATTTTTTAATTATATGGAATTATTATGATATGTAAAATTTTATTGTATGTGATTCGGAGGCCCGGATTGCCCAGAATGACCCATCCAATATAGTGTTAAGCATAAAATTTCATTTGTGAGTAGTTTCCCTAAAAAATAAGAATAATTCTTAAATGGTTCCTGGATCAGAAATCAGAGGGCACTATTGCATTCCAGATGACTATTTTACCCTAGGTGTGAATTATGTTTAGTCGGCACAAGCCTCTACCGAGAAAACCCAAAAAAGGAATGATTGTAAATAAAATAATTAAATAAAATTATTTCCTTTTTCAAATTACTATAACTCCTGAATGGTGACTCGGATTAAATATTTGAGACCACCGTTGTACTCGTGAGGGTATTCTTTCCATAGGTGTATACTAACATTGACCGGCATGGGCCACCATGGAAGCTAGTTTTTGTTCGAAAATGAAATAATTAAGTGACAATTATTTTATTGTAATATATTTAACATCTAAATGGTAACTAGGATTTAAAATATGACAGTACCATTGATCTTGTAATGGTGTGTTTTCCTTAGGTAGAGCCCAACATTCACCAGTGTTGTTTGAGGGAGACTATTAATAATTTTCGACCTTTTTTTAAAGATACTGTCAGTAAAAACCTAGGCACCATTTTATTTATTTTGAACCTGTACATGGATTAAAAATATAAGTGCACCATTGAATCCTCACAACCTAGATTCTAATAAAGGAGGCTAAACTTCAACCGTGGTTGTTCAGGTGAAATAGATAGTTTTACGAATATTTTAATGAAATAATAAAATAACATATGATTTGTTATTTTATTCTTTTTTACTACCACTTTTGAATAGCGGTGGAGATAAAAAAATAGGTGGTCATACATTTAATTATATGATATTAATTTCCCAGTTACACTTTGGTTGCGTAACCACCCCTCGGGTAAATAATATGGCACATTAATTACGTCAATTATTGAATCTTATTAATTCCTCTGGGGGTCACTCACCCTTTCTCCCATCTATTTAAATAGGGCTTGGGGTAGATTTTTTGACACAAATTCATCAATAAAGGAACCATTGGAGATGTGACACGACACCTTCCACTGATGGGGGTGGATTCCTTGGGGCAAAAATCTGGGATTGATGAATGTCATCAGCTTCAACAATGTCTGGATTATCCTTCCACCACAGCGATGACTCCAACGATTCATGAAGAAGGTGGTTTTCAATATTTGATGTTTTCTCCATTTGTGTTCCTTGAAAAATAAAATTAACGATGACCAAACAACTAATGGTTTGATCTGAATCTCATCTATTCATGCGGGTGGTTGTTACGGGGTCGTTAATTCAAGAAATATTCATCTTTTTTGGTTATTATTTATCATCCTCATGTTTAAAATGATAACATAAAGGGTGTGGGGTGAAACCATCAAGGCATAGCCCCTATTCTAAACTTCACCTTGGTGCATTCTTCATAGTGGAATAATGAACGTTGAAACAGGGCATAATTGAGGGCCGCGCAACGACGACAACAACTTGGGAGGGCCGTAGCCATGCCCGGATGGAATAATGAACCACTGAAGCTCACCTGGTGGCCCGCAGACGATTCAATTTCATGGAACATGCACGAATGAACCAGAAAATAGCACCATAAAGTGAATGAGGCGACACTGGAATATAGCACCCGTAAGAGAAGGCGGTGGCTGGAGCTCCCCGGCCGTGGAAGAGAGCCGTGCCATGGAGGTCATACATGCGGTCAGCAGCAACAGACGACAGAGGTGGTGGTGGTGCATCGTCGCTCTCCATGCTGAAAGAATCCATGATGGAGCTAGAATTGGAGCCACTCCCTGTGGGTCCCATGGGTGATGTGGATGTGCCATGTGGCATTGCTAATTAATGGAGCCGAACGGCTCCTTTGAGCTATTCAGGAGTAGAAGACCGTGCGACCCCACATGGGTCATGCTAGTAGTCAGGTTGTGCCTGACACAGCCCAACCCAACTATGTTTGGCCATGCCGGACCCAGATCAGGTCAGCCCAGGCCTAGTTGGACCGGACCTGAACACCTCTCAGGCCCAGAAATGCTTAAAAGACAAATTTTTTTTAACTGGATGTCTGTTTAATGAATCATCTAACACACTGGGATCCATGGAGCGAGACATTAATTTTTGATAGATTCCACTTATCTTTTGGAGAATGTTGGAGTATGGCTGGGTTGGATCATACCTGAATCAAACCAGACCCTTGGCTAAAAATTGGATATAACATATAGATCATGCATTCTGTTGACACATTGTGTGTTGTGTTGGAACCCTTAAGATGTGACAGATCATCGGGTTAGTTATTCTTGGAACTTTGTGTCCATTAAAAAATGATTGATCGATTGAGAATTAGTTCTCCCAGAATCAAGTGTACAATTAGCGGGAATCCAGTGGATGTAAATTTGGTAGATTTTGGAGATATATCATATAAAGGTTAGTACCTAGAGATTTTGTGTTTGTCATCACCTAGTGATCCTGTGTGGATCAGCACCCAACGATCCTGTATGGATAAGTAGTACGTGACTCGTTGAGTACCAGCCTCAGAGTTTCCCATCATTGATCAGTGACATACTAATATTGTGTGTGTCAGTTCTTGTGTGGGTTAGCAATCAGAGATCCTATGGGGGTCATCGCATATCGCTCCTATGTGGGTGAGATCTTATGTGGGTCTTACAGGGGTTATTACGTTTCGACTCTGGGAGGGTTGGATCTAGTGTGGGTCTTGCGGGGGTTAGTACCTATCGACTCTGAGTGGGTTAGATTCTCTGTCGGTATTTCTGGGGTTAGTACCTACCAATCATGTGTGGGTCAGACTCTATATTATAATTAGTAGTACCTCTCGATTGAATAATATTATATACCTTTTTGACTAATCATCTATAATTCTATGTATTACTTATAACGGGTTTGAGCTGATTCTTTTTTTTTGTGATTTTTTATTGTGATCATGCTGTGTGGTTTTCCATTGTGGAATTCTAAGAGACCTTAAGGGGTCTCGGGGTCCCTAATGGGTATTGTTATAAGCTCCCCTAAATGGGCTTCACCCGCACATTATTGTGTATTATTTAGACTATGAGAATCCTTGACTGAGACTCGAGGTTCTTGGACCTAACAACAGATGGCGGTGATGGATGATGTGGGGATCTATGGAGATTATTTGTACCTACCCTTCATGTAGGATCCCTGGAGAACAATCTGAAGAGTTGTTTTCTATTTTCTATTTTATTGAATCATTTAAGTTGGTCTTTTAGTTCGACACCTTTACCTTCATTACAGACATTTACTACTGTGGTTTTAAATCTTGGTTGTATCTTGTTGTATATTATTCTATTTGTTTTTACATGTTTAAGGGAATTCCTTCCCAATTTATGGATACACCTTTTTGGTGCTAGTTTCCAACCCATGTCCTATGTAATTCAGGCTTGGGGTAGTCATGAAAGGTGCCCAAGGGGACAGGTCTGGGAAATGGGGTATCAAATGAGTCGGTACTATAGAAAACATTTGAATCTATTATATTTGATGGAACAATAGTGATAAGTTTATTGAGTGTTGTTTTTATTTTGGGGAGTCCTTTTTTGTGCAAAGGCCGACGTATCCATACACCAAGAACCTGATTCTGATTTTTAACTCGGTGAATGAAAACACTGGTTGCGTGGGTTTTGGAAATATTTTACTATGATCTCTTTTGATTATGATCTACACGTATATCTTTCTTACTATGGTTCATCATGATTCTCATTCACGATGTCTCCACAAAGGCAACTATCATGTATTCCAAAGAGTGGCCATGAGGATGGTCTACAGTGTGATGAGGCATCATTACAAGGATTTTTGCTTGAGATGGTTCCTTCGGGCAGAGTCCTCGTAATACCACTACACGATGGTCAGTAGTTATAACCGATGCTACTGGTAGAGGAAACATATAACATTAGTGCCTTATAGGAGTTTTAGTGACAGATAACCCTCATTTTCTGATGTGAACTCGAATCAAAGGTGGCTAAGGACAATCTTTATGTGGTGACTGAGTTTCCATCTAGACAGGGCACCATTAG
The DNA here is from genome assembly GCA_963277665.1 of Viscum album. Taxonomy (NCBI): domain Eukaryota; kingdom Viridiplantae; phylum Streptophyta; class Magnoliopsida; order Santalales; family Viscaceae; genus Viscum; species Viscum album. The sequence continues at coordinate 2,014,529,379 of OY728136.1, read as the reverse complement.
ATTAGATGGTGATCCTGGTAGTGGGAATTTTATGTGGCTCAGAAGGGCATTGGAGAGGTTTAGATTACCACTATCTTACGATGAGATGACTTTTTAGTGGATAGATCTTGAGAACCATCCTAATAGAATGGGTCTCATGCCATAAAAATCTAAGTGGTATGTTTTTTCAAGAGCTTCTATAGCTTCGGTAGGTCGACATGTCAGTAGCGAAGTATTCGTCGAGGTGTACTGACCATTCTATGTACTTGATGGATACGATACGAGCAATGCCTTAGGGATCTTACCTCTGAGAAATATGTGTTTAGGGATAACCGAGCATCACTATTCTTATGTGCATTCCAACTTAGGATAGAGTGTTAGATAGAACCTTTGTAGTTGAATGTTCTTTAGCGAAGAATAAACATCCTGTGAATGTTAGTATTGGGAATACTTGTAACAGATACCAGTATCAAAGACATGGGTGGTTATATGTTTCAGGAAGATGATGTGATAGGAAAATGTGAATCTGTAGGGTAGTAGACGTGAGAGAAATGTAGGATTACCGCATGAGGTGGTATAGATTCAGCATGTTACAGCCACCTCCCTAATGTGGTCCCCACAAGGCTCATGGAGGTGGAGGATAAGGGAAAGGAGTAGCACCATGCAGTAAAAGAGTGTGACCCAAGGGATCTAGGAATTATTTGAGGTACAGTCTATGTCTACCAACAGATATCATAATTAATAGGCATATGTATTAATCATTCTATCTTGTCACAAATCTTGTTCAAGACCTTGAGTTTCTAGTTAAACCATTGAAATGACCCATACGTATGGAGATACCATTGAAAGGAGACTCGATAGTCACACTTATGCTGATGTTTTGATCTTACTCTTGAGGGGAGTGTTTCCATTGGAGCCTCTTGGCGTCTACATCGAGGCATAATGATGATAGTTTGGGTATGGAATGGACATCCACAATTCATTCTAAGATTGAATGTTTTAGGAAAAAAGGTTGTGGTATACCTAAAAAATTTAAATGGGGTTTTCTATTGTTCAAGGAAAAAGGAATCCGAGGTGGAACAGGGTAAACTCATGCATAGGAGGGATCAATAGATCACACTTGAATCGGCCAACCTAACTCTCTTGGGAGCTTGTTCTTTGAGTTTTCAGTTCCCAATAGTTGTGGAAGAGTGCCAGAACATCCTCTCAAAAGATATTTCCAGGAGTAACTCCCCGTAGGGAAAATGAATTCTACTTTGACTTGTATCCATGGACAACAATGATATCTACGAATTCATATCACATGGCTTCCACAGAGCTCTGTAAGCTGACAGTATATTTGGGAGAATGGTTTATTGTCTACATTTATCATAACAGTCTCAAGTATATATTCTCATGGAAGGACCTATACCTGAGACGAAGGTGATGGATATAGTTCCTCCAGGACTACGACATTGAGATTGTATACACTCATGTGTGGGACAATGATCAGTGATCCTATTTTGGTCATCACATACCGATCATTTGTGGGTCAGATCTTGTGTGCGTCATGCAGGGGTTAGTATTTGGTGACACCAGGTGGGTAGGATCTTGTGTGGGTCTAGTGGGGGTTAGTACATCTCAATTTCAGGCGAGTTAGATCATTTGTGGGGGTTAATACCTATCGATCCTATGTGGTTCAGACTCCATATGTTCAGTAGTAGTGCCTCTCGACAAAATAAGATGATCTAGTTTCTTGACTAATCATATGTACTTCAGTGCATTACTTATACCTTGTTTGAGCTGAGTCTTTTCTTTGTGCTCTTTGATTGGGATCATGACTTTTATTTTCCTTTGTGGAATTATAAGCGACCTTCAGGTGTCACAGGGTCCCAATAGGGTAATGTTATACTCACCCTAAATTGGTTTCTACCACACCATGTAGTGTCTTGTGCAGAAGATAGGCAGCCTTGACTACAACTCGAGGAGCTAGGACCTAATGGTAGATGGTGGTGACTACTGAAATGGAGAGCTGTGGAGAAAATCTATACCTAAAAATTAGTAGCATCTATGGTAGATGATCTCTTGAGATGTTTTTTTTTGTATTGTATCTTTTTAGTTGGATTGTATTTCGTCCCCTTTACTTTTAGAACACTATTTTACTACAAGAGTTTTACTTCATGGTTGCATCTTATTGCATACTAGTCTATGTCTTTTAATATTTTTAAAGGAAATGTCTTCCCGATTTAGGTATATGCCTTTATAGTGCTAGTCGCAAATCCCAATCCTATGGATGGCGGGATGGGGTAGTAACGGCATGGGCCCCAGGGGATGGGTCGTGAAATCAAAAACGTAATCTTAATAAATTTTATTGTGGAAAAAATTTAAATAAAATTTTTAACACATTAATATTTCTATTTTTAAAAAAAATATTTTTTAAATTGGAATTTAATAATTTCCATAGGCTGAATTTTCCATATTATTCAAAGAAGTTTTATTTTGTGATGAATAATTAAAACAATGAAATTTAATTAAAAAGTAATTTTTTATTTAATTCATTTATATATTTTAATTATATTATGAATTTGATTGGAAGTATTTTTAGATAAATTATACATATTTTAATCATATTTAAATATTTTTAATCAATTTATCAATTAAATTTTGTAGAAAAACATTTCAAAATTTTAAACATTTTTACTTTTTAAACCCTCTTTGTTTTCCCGCCAGCAGAATTAATATTAAATTAATTTCTACAACATATTTGATTGATGTTTTAAAATTTTTTATTAATAATAATAATAATAATAATTTATAAATTTTATTTATTATTACTTGGTTTTTGAAAAAATATATTTTTGAAATAAATTAAAATTAATTACTATTATTAAAGTAAAATCGATGTTTACATAATTGTAAAACATTAATCATATGGAGCCGAATGACCTAGAAAATTTTCCAAAATACATTTTCTAGTCATATATGGACCATATCTGCAATTAGATAAAAAATGGAAAACTATTGGAGGCATATGATGTATGTAAGATCTATCAACTATGTTTTCCATTATTGTAATAACAAAAAATGTTGCTCCTCATACACTCTAATGGGTCACCCACCGCCTCACTTCTTAACTCCTCTCATGAGCCTTTGGCTCATCAAAAGAGGAATAAATAATATGCCCACTTCCTTAAACATATTCTAGAAGCCTCAATTTGTTCAGCAATCTTACCAAGGAAGCCCATTGGTGAAAAGTAAAAGGATTTATCTGAAGAAGAGGTAATATTCTTCAACAAGCACTTTTGTTTGAAATCTTCATCCAGCCATTAAATTATTATTATTTGAAGATTATATAATAACTGCAATATCATTTATAAATTGATGTTTTTTATTTTAATTTTACTACCTGCGCTTTCACACCCACATATCTAATGGGATATAGAATCATTATTTCTGTATACAGCGGACTATCACCTAGCGAACTGATGTCATTCGTTCTTTCTTTAAAAAATTAAATGCTGGGAATAATTATGGTATTAATATTTTACAATGAAATTTATGTTATTTATGTTATTATTATTATTATTTAATTGAAATATAACATATACCTTCATTCATTCCTTTTTTTGGGAATATGATAACTTCTTTTGTGGATGTGTGAACTACCATCTCCTGAAATCAATGTGGTTTGTTCACACGTTTCATAGAATGCATTATGGATGGGTCTTTTAAATGTATAAGATATATATGAAATAAAAATTTACTATAATTATAATATATTTATATATATATATATATATCATTTATATTCTATTAATATAATAAAGAAAATTGAAACATTATTCATGGATATGTATAGTCTACCGTCTCCATGAATGATGTATTATATTTTATATATCAATATTTTATATAATATTATAAAAAATTGTATAAGAAATATAATATATATATATATATATCTTGTTTTATATTTTTTAAATAAGTAAATAGTTATCTATATATTAGTATCACGAGTAATGTATCAAAAAATATATGAAAAAATATAAGATATTAACTGAATCATAAAATTAACAAGAAATTGTTAATAAATGGATAATAAAGTCAATATAATATCATATTTGTTATGATATATATTAATATATTTATCTTGTAAATTTATAATAAACATATAATTTTTATAAATTAGGTTTAACATGTATGATGAAATTCAATACTTAAGGTTGTGGTTTCTTCTTGTCACTTTTATTTTTGTGAGATTTTTTCTACATTAAGAACTTATTCATATTTTGTGTTTTATATAATACCCTATGAAATAGTATACCCTAAAATTCCATTATTTAATGATAATAATGATTCAATTGATGTTATTATGTCATGGACCTCATAATTAAAATTTTAATCATGTAGTAAGGGGATCTCTATTATAACATTTATTTCTACGAGACATATGCTTTATTCAAAAATCATTTCTTTAGTGTATTGTATATATATACTAATAATTTATTATATTATTATTATCCTCAGTTTTATTTGTATTTAAATATCTTTTCTAGAAAACAATTTCCTTTGGTTTTTGGTTCATAATATACCAAAGCGTTAAGGTAATATTGTCTAAGTTTTCCTTTGAGAAAAAAGTAATGTTATTCACTTCAATTCTTTTAAAAAATGTATATACATCACTTTAATATCATATATCATAAATATAATTATTTTAATTATATATTACGTGTAATTTAATGTTATTATTTCGAGATTATTTTTATTCAATGTTTCCAATGTGGGAATTCCTTAATTCTTCAATCATACCATTTATTATGATTATTTATTATTATACACCTATTGATTTTGTATATTGATACATACCATTAAAAAATTTCATTATTTGTAATCTACTATATTTATTCATTCTATATCAAATTAATTGTATCACTTATACACTCATGGTACATAATATAATCAATAAAATGTTTTTTTGAAAATCTTACTTTATTTACCTCTTCTGTCAGATATCTGATTTATAAAAATACCGTGTTTTTTGAAAATGTTTTAAAAATTTATTTTAAATAATATTGTAATCATATATTATTGGAAATCGTTTTTAATAAAGATTATTTTTTATGATGTGATTAAAATATTTTTTTAAATCATCCAATATAAGTTTCTAGAATATTTGCAATGAAAATGGTTTGGAAGAAGTTTCATGTTTTATCATGTTTTATTTCAAAGAAGAAAGGATGTTTTACTCAATAAATGATTTAAGTGATATTTAAAAAATTCCATCTAAAATAACATTTGAGGATTTTTATATTCCTTACATGGAATATAATTCAATAATTCTATTAACTATTTTTTCTTTAAGGGTTTATGTTTTTATGGTATGATGCTTATTTTACCTGTTTATATTCCATGAGTTATATGATTTTGAGAAAATATTATTTTCATGGTTTATTATATGATGAAATTATTATCTGACCTTTCACTTTTCCATGAGATATTATAGAATAAAAATTTTATGATAACCATTAATTTAGATGGTTATGATATGATGTTATGAAATTGATATGATTTTATGGTTTATTAAAGGAAGAATGTATTATTTTCTTTTAAAACAAGTATATAGGATTTTATCAGGTAATGATTGGGACCTATATTTTTTTCCAATGCACTATGTAATGATAAATATTTAATGAACTCATAGAGTACACTCTGTGAATCCCTTACATGTAACAAGAGGATATACCGAAGGGAATCAAAAGACTAAAACAATAGGGTGTACCAGTGGGCATCCCAAGAATATAACAAGATGGTATATTAGTGGGAATACCATGCCTATTACAAGATAGTACATTGGAAATATTCCCAAATACACAAAAAGACGGTATATAAGAGTTAATAACAAGCCTGTAATAAGAAGGTACATGAGAGGGAATCCCTAGCCCATAACAATAGTGTAAATGGGAGTGCTCTCAAGACTATAATAATATAGTGTATGGGATGGAATCCATGCCCTAATACACGAGATACATGGGAGGATATCTTAATATTGATGAAGGTACATGACTGGTTATCCCATGCCTAACATGTTAGGATAATCTTGGTAGATATATTTGAGATAATATTTTCATTTATTATGTGAATGCCACAATTACATGACTTATTCCTATATTATGATATCATGGATTTTTCACTTGATTATATTATGATTCATGCCTTATGAATAGCCAATTTTTATTCCATGATTATTTTTTTATCTTTTCTATTCTTTTTATTATTTTCTAATGTTATGGTCAATCACTCATACCATTATGTTGATGTTATGCTTACATATATCCTTTATTTATCCTTACTGAGAATCATTGATCATCCATTATTATGATTCGATTCTCTATGTTATGAAAAAAGGTTTTATATAGGAGTTAAAAAGGGATGATCAATTTGGAAATCATGGAAGCCCATTCTGAAATAATAGAATATTTGGATCAATGATTCCAAAGACACTAAACTATTATGGTCCTAATTCATGTACTTAATTATTTTGTATAATATTCATCTAAAAATATGTAATTCTATATATGTCATGGTAGGGTTTAAATAGTTGGTACGAAAGGAATTTTTTAGTCATCCTTTGGATACAAGGATAATAAAAAATTGTGAGATCAATATGAATATATATATGTATATGTGTGATGATGTTTCTGAGGATAAGTATAAGGGGGAGTTAAATGAGAGGAAATAATGATGGAATATTAGTAAAGGATAAAGTGAGTGGGCTCAAAGAAATATATCTCTATCTATATAATACAAGTGGATGTGGCTCTAGCACAAATATACATAGGTAAAAAAACCATGAAAACACCCTATAAAGCTCGAATCGGTCATGAATTACTGAATGAAAATGGGCATTGCTGGACACCTTGTTTAACACACTTGGGGGGATTTGAATTTTGAATTCAAAATATCATTATTAACTATGATGAATTATTTAAATATATAATGACAATTAGTGAATAAGTATAACCATGAGGTGTCATATATTAAAATGTAATGTGTCATGATTTAGACATCCTATATGTTGTTTTTTCATGATTATGTGGCTCCCCTCTATGATGATTGTTTCTTACACAATTTATTTTGGTTTTAATCAATGGTTGTAACCAAATTGTACCATTTTAATAAATAATGAAATGGAAAATGACATGACTTTATTATTAAAAACCTGAATTTTATATGATATGAAATGAAAAAAATCATTTTTATTGTCAAACAAAATTTTAAAGCTATGACTCATGGTGAACAACTAAAAAAGAAGAGAAGGAAACAAAAATATATTTAGACCATAATGAGGAAATTACCGCTATCATTAAATGGTTTTGATTAACCATTAGTACATAATAAATGGATCAGTATCAATGAGAAGAAATTTTCCATTCTGTAGTGTCTACTGAAATAAAATGTATCTCTATATTTCTACCATCTTTATGGTGAGGTAGATATGTAGTCGAATGCTGTTTTGAATATTGAGTGATATGATGAAATTGAATCCTTATATTGGGATGAGTTCAAGAGATAAATGATATATAATTTCACTCCTCATATTCATCATACAAATATGGAAATTAAATTCCAAGATATTGAGTAGAAGGATTATGAATCTATTGTTGCCAATAAAGAAAATATTTAAAAGCTTGTGAGGTACACTATGCGTATTGTCATCCAACCATAATGAAAAATTAACATATTCATTGGGGTACTAAAACCAATTCATATAACTTCCTTGGATATATGATACTTTATCAAGTAATAATAGGTTGTTTGATGTGAAATCAAGGAGGAAATAGTGGATGGAGTAAGGTATCAATCTGTTTGTTTAGAAAATAAAAAAGAACATAGTGTTGAAAAGAAAATATAAAGACCATAGAAAAAATAAAATGATCATTCCATTATCTATAATGTGTGAGAATAATAATAGAGTGAATTATCCTTATGGGACTACCAAATTTTCTATGTGTGTAAGGGATGGTCATCATGTGGTGGAATATCAAAGTGATGGGAAAAAGATTGATAATTTTGTAAATAATTATTATATCCCATATAATGAACCTCACACACATCAGTGTTTCAGTTTAAAGTATTTTAGACATTATGAAAATAAGTTCCCCAATCCAAGGACTTATGTGGATGACAATCCAAAAAAAACCACTAAAAAAGTGATATCTTTTGCAATCATAATGGATGAAGTGAACCAAGATAATTATAGAGTACATGTCCTCACATACTTAGTTGGGAATTTCATGTTGGTTTGGTATGTATAATCCCTATTAAAATATTATTGTTCATCTATGGGAAAATATAATTTGATTATCTCCCTCTATATGGATTATCGAATAATAAAATACAAATTGATATTCTATAAGTACAAGGAAAATCCAGTTTTCAAATGAATGTGTTTTTGGCATAAGATTAGTTCTTATTTAAGGAATGAAGGATTAATATTATTTTGTATGTCTAACATGTTTATCCAATTTATGGTATGGTTTTTGTAAAACATCCAATGAGATTAAACTTATTATACCCCTAGATGAGAATTTAATATTTTTGGATAACATATGATAAACATATTGATGTGATGATTGTGAGGTCCGGAAATTCTGCCAAGGGAAGAAAATACCCCCACGAACAATTTGAAGAAGGAATAATGTAATTTTACATGTCTGCCAAGGTGAATGGACTCCAATTGAGTTGAAATTATTTTAAGGATACTGAAGGAATTATTGTTTTCAAGGTGTTTATGTTTCTTGTGTACCATCATTGGGAATGGTAAGCAGAGCGGATGGATCCAGAACTTCCATATATGTGGGATGATCCACAAACGGCTAGTCTGTGAGGTGATCTCCAGTGAGCAAGGAAAACTGTGAATGGAGTAACCAATGGATTAATACACATGATGAACATCCATGTACCTTTCCATGAACTCATTAATTTCATGGATGAAGTTAATCAATAGGGTTCTGCGATCCATTATCACAAACTGAAGCCTCCGCAAACCCCTATTGGCAGAGTCTTATGCCGGCCAGGATATTGCTTCAATGGGCCTCGAGTACTGATGACACATGCCCAATCAATATGTCTGCATCGATGATTTATAAAAGGATCACAATATAATTATAATAGATGGACACCGATAGAGAGAGACTAATATAGAGAAGGACGAATGAAAAAAGTGTGAGGGAGACATAGTGGTTTTACTCTAGCTCCCATCTTGTCTCACCAGCAAAACATGGACCACAAAACACTCCTTCTGTAGGTACAACTGGCTGGAAACCATAAAATAGGGGAACTAAATAATAATAATAAAATTGTGATCCTAAATAGTGTACCATGACCCAAGGGGTTCTTGCAGATGAACTACCCCCAAATGATGATCCACCAGACCCCCTTCAATATGGTTTCTGTGTAGCACCCCGCTACACGGACTAAACCCAGCATTGCGTACTACATCAGTACACGGATGGAACCCTATGAGGAAATATGGTTATCTTACTACTATAGTATATAGTTGGATATACTCATTATTGTGTACCACATTGGTATATATATGACCCCTCTGCCTGCATACCACTATGGTATGCACATGCTCCACCATCTTGCATAAAAGGTCAATACGCAGAATGGGGTATTTTTGGGTATTGTTCCCACCGGTTCCATCCTTTCCCATCCACTAAAATCTAGTCCTCTATGTTCGCTCCACTACCCAATCATCCAGTATTAGGCCAAAGCCTCCTCTAATGCGACCATACTCATATGTTCATATCGTCGGGTATATTAGTGCACCCCATTGAATCCACATAGCAATGGTAAGCGGAGTCAGGAAGTCCCTCACCAAAAAGGTGTGAGAATAAGAAATTCATGTGAGTCTATATTCACATGTTATTCCAAATCCTATCCTGGGGACATAAACATGAGCCTCCATGTTCTCGGGAAGAAGGCTGATCACATGGTTTTCCATTCAATGTGTAATAGTGATTAATCGAATGAGTTTTGTTTTTTCCCACCTTTGACAAGGAAAAAACTCCTCCCATTCCAATAACCTGTTTTGAGGCCCTCTCATTGAGTTATGTTCCCAATCTTCTATGGTCAGGCCGCATGAACATTAATTCCATCACGCATGCAATGGTTCTTTTCTTAGTGCCCTTCCCCACCATCACCCTGTCCTCTTCCAATGTGGGTTACCCCTCCCCCACTAATAGGGGTGGAGGATTGTGCATTGTTTAATATTTCACATCCTTTTGTTTCTAACACTGAGCATGAATCACATGGGCTTAGAGGCTTTGGGGGATTACAATTTCCACATGATTCTAAACTACGAGAACTCTGATTACTAGCCAAATTAGGATACATTGGATGTGTACCCTAAGGCCCGAGTTCAGAAGGGTGCCCATCCAAAAGGTTCCACCTAATCATATCTCCCCAAATTGGAAGCCTCCATGCATTATCCCCACATAATCCAAACTACATGGGTTCTGAATACTCTTATGAGGATACATAGGAAGCCCTCCTAGTGGGATTGATCCCAAAATCAAGTCACCATCTGCCCCCAGGATGATGATAATCTCTAGAGATCCTTATTAAATGGATCTAGACAGCATCACCACTGTAGCATCAAATATACGCACACCTATGAGGATTTTGAAAATCATGCATTGCATGTAGACACACTCTTCAGGAATGAACCTAGTATTCAAAAACAAATGAAAATGACTTAAATCTATAAGAGTGTCCCAGAAAATTAATCAATCCTCCCCTAGAAAGGTATGATGAGACTGACATCCCATACTCTTGACCAATGGAGTCCTTCAGTGTCATTGGAGAAATTGTCAGCCAACGAGTGATTGCATTTGGAATGTAGGTTCATGAATCATGGATTTTAGGGTCATTGGGCATTGATGCATCCACAAATTAACAAATTGTATATCAGTCGAAAATCTTATATCCGATAAAGACAGATTGTACATGTTCTTGAAGACAACATAATCTCCTCTTGGGACCAACTGTTCTCATATAGTCATATCAACCTTCTTCAAAGTATAATTATGTTGAATGGGTTGAGACAAAAGGAATGGTGACTTCGATGAAATCCTTTCTCTATTGATAAAGAGATGGGTAACAATCCTCGTTGAACCATTTCCATACCTCCCAAAAACAGAATACATCGGTGGAAGAATAAAAATTGTGAACCCGATGTGAATCCATAACTCAGGTGGAAATTCTAACAAAATGATATAAAAAAGGATACTTAATATCAGACCATTTAGTTCACCTCGGTACGCGCATAACGCTTCACCATGGAGGTTGAACCAAAATGGTGAACCCAAGGTGAATCCTCAACCAAGGTAAATATCTCACCCCACTCAACCCCCTTCATCCTGCTGCAAAATAAAAGGGGAAGGTGACCAAGTAAATATCCAAATTTGCATATGTTTAAAGAAATGATACATTGACGACGTTTTGTAGTCTATATGTCATATAAGTATATTGCAGGTTCTCACAGAGCAACCATCGATCCAAATGACATCCCAACAATCCATGTATAACATATCATCGATCCTATAGGCTGCTAGGCCCCAATGAAGAGAAGGACCCCCTCACCTTTCTATCATCTTCATCACTGGGTATCCAATACCCTAATCAATGAGCACCACTTAAATGGTATGCTCCCCATGATGGAGGCCCCATGAAAATCCCTCCATTTTGCAGAGGTCCACCAGCGGCCTCATCAACTGCTATCAACACCCCAGCACTAGGCATCCTCATTTGTGATCTCAAACCATTTCATGAGCCAATCCTCAGAATTTGATAGTGACTTATTTCCCTATCTAACAGATGCTGATGAATTCAGTGTTGAAGACTTCATATCAACTACATAGGGTTACTACTCATGAGCCCCTGCAAGAGTGTTTGTCCATAGACACCAGATGACTAAGCCTCCTCCAACAGAGTAGGACCATATTCTGAGGGCACCTAATGAATTCAAGGAGACTCGGGCCCCTATAGATTCACACCATTGGAGAAGAATATATAACCAAGAACATGAAATAACCCATGTTCTTGAAGTGCATATCCACCATACAAATGTGTTAGAATTCAACATGTAGACCTATGACTCTTTCCCATCCACGTAGGCCCACTAGAAAAATAGGGTGGCACAATACAAGCACACGAACATTCCTGGTGGTGCTCGCTGATCCCATCGTGTAGACAAAGTATCAAACTATAGGCAGACAATTATATCCGTTGATGCACAATAAGACTACCATCTGAATAGGGAGGCAATCAGATACATGCATGAACAAACGCGTGATGAATCATTTCAATCATGCCATATGAATAAGTCAACAACATGCTATATGCAGGAAAAAATACCTCTTGTCGCATTTTATGCCCGCCGTCGAAATAAGATGGATATTAAATATAACCACAGTCAAATTTCTGCAAAATCATATAGACCCCGTGAGAAAAATATAGCAGCAAGAAAGTGGATGAAAATCCCCAATCGGGATTATAAATACCACCATTAAAATACAGTGGAAACTAGAGAAGACAACCAGGGGTCCAATTATTCCTCTGTCTCGATATAGGAGAGCTTCAATTACCTATGGATAACTCATGGTGGACTGTAGTGGGCACCAACTCCATCTTCGAAATCATAATGGGACTTCATACCCATTCAAGGTAAACATGTATCCCAGATCATCCTGTCAATGATTACATATCAGATGTCAATTCCCCACGAAATCTCTAAATCATGCCACGATATCATTGCTTCAGCGGAAAAGGAGAGAAATTTGGCCCATGACCTGATTTCCTCATACGGAATGACTCGATCACAAAATGGGTTAGTCACTTCAGAGCTATTAGGAATCGTTGATCTAGTCAAAAAGGGTCGAAGACAATATCCAGTTCCATACAGAAAACTAGATTAGGAAATAATACTCGTTCTAACTCAGGGACGCTTGTCCAATGTGGTGTCCTCTCTAGGGCAGTCATACATCCATTCCAAAACACTATATGTATGTCGTCGTATCCCTTTGACATCACAGGTCCCAACTAAACTGGGACTTGTATATGAAGGAAATTATAAACAGTAGATGGCCCCTGTTACCCGCAAGAGAGAACTCAAGAATGAAAAGAAAAAAAGGAAACTATTAAATGAAGATAACATACATAATCTTTCTCTTATAGAAGCTAGGGTTCTTGATTCCCTCAAACATATTTAATCAATGAATCAAGACTATGTCATTCCATTACAAAATTATGGAAGTGGTAGTAGGAGTTACGATGTTCCTCCCCGTAATGTTGCAACCAGCTGCTCCGAAGGTCCTCCAAAGAGCACCCACATGTGCTTACAATGTTGTCCAAGAATGATCGTTCCTAAGAAGATATATCCGGATCCTTATCAAGGTAGCCCTCCCCTTGGCCAGATGATCATACTGCAAGAAGGTTCTCCTCTGGTTGTCATCCACCCTAATGGTCCTCCCTAGGGTAGAGGCTGCAGATATGCTTATCTCAATAGCTAGATGTCATTTCAGGATGGTAGTCCTCACAGTGATGAAAAATGTTGAAAAGGTCATCCACATAAAGACAGTTTCTATGAAGGTCCTCCCAATGAAAATGCCAAGCAACGAGAAAGTCCACCCCTTATTACAGTACATCCTAAAGGTCCTCCTCAGGATGTAAAATGCATAAATTAAATTTTCATCCAGGTATGAATTCATGATGGTAGTACTCTCCATGATGGCAGTCATTGCGTAGGCCATCCCTGCAATGATGATTACTGTAAAGGATGACCCCACAATAACATCAAGCAGAAAGATGTTCTTCCCTGTGCCACAACCCTCCCTGAATGTCCTCCCCAGGGTATACACCATAATTAATGTTCCCAAAATTATGAATCAAGTTGCAATGGTATCCCTCACCATTGTAGCACCACATGTGAAGGTCCTCCTTGAAACCAAAATTCATTCTAGAAAGAAGGTTCTCCCCTTTTCGGAACAAATGCGAGAAATCCATCATTTTATGAGGTGCTGGAAAAGGAGTCAGACACATCAGGAACTCTGTCTATAACGAGTGGTATTCTTTATCAACTAGAGGATGGATCGAGGCCACACATATCTTCTATGACACATACATGCCATTGAATAATCAATAAGTCCCACACCATCCCAACTTCTTGGAAGAGAATTGTTATGTAGTAGTGAAACTGAGTATATCACATGGAAGAGACTCCATAAAAACAACAACATGATTTTTTTGAGGAGATAATAAGTTAGGGAAAATATACCAGTGAGGTATTAGCCTATGGCCAGTTCTCACTTCGACATACCATTATTATTGTCTATGAAATTCATGCTTGACATTATCCTCAATATATGGAAGAATCTTCGAAAGCTGAACGAAAATTTATACCCTACAAAGGGTAGGCTGACCATGTCAGCACGATAATAGAGATTCATCGTATAATTGACTATGGAGCCCAATAATTCACAAGGTATCCACAATAGGAAAGGATAATGGAAACCATTTAATAGGCTTACCTCCATACACTGCATAAGTTGTTTTTCCTCGTTTGATATGCCACACATGGAGTTCACATTCATGGATTGGGAGAACACGGAGCTCTAGAGTTCACCCCATGACCCATCTAGCTATCCCCATTGTAAATGAAATATAGAAATTCCAACACCCAAAGGTAAGAATCAATTGAAATAAAAAATCAGGAAAGATGGGATACTAAAAAAACGGCTCCTAGTTAATCTCATAAGCATCTAGTCTAGAGACATCTAGCCATTGAAAAGTTTCTGAGCCGAGAGACCAAGAACATATAGCAGGCTTCCCACCTATGGTAATCCAACCTACATGCAGTGCCAATGTCTTCAAAATTTCATAGACTATGTGCATGCCCAATGCCATTCTTACCTCACACCTACGCAAGAGTACCTGAAATGGAATGGGTGTAAATTGCGGTGGCTACTGCCATTATACAGGAACAACTCCAGACCATACGACTTGTGGTATTTTTACACAAAAATAACCCTGTAAGATAAACAAATCCATGCATCAGGGCATCTACAAGTGAATGGGAACAAAACCAGTCCACAAAGCTGGTGGAATTTTTACCTAAAATCACTGAACATTAGACGTCTATGTTCCACCATCTAGGAAGAACGATGGACATAGGAGTTACACATCTACCAATTCTTATGGTTTTCCCCATCTAACACCAAGTCCTGTTAGGTTGTCATACCAGGGATATGTATGGGTCAATATTCACTATTAAACCTAAAGAATATAGTATAATCGAAGGAGAATGTCTAATAAAGGGTTCTTGAAGCCTTCCCATCATTCGACATAGTGTACACCACCCCTAATGCGGTATTCCTCAATTAATGTAGTAAATGAAAACCCCACTATCTCAAAGGAAGTAACACATGCGGATGGAATATATAGGAAAAAGGTTCCATCCTAGAGGAATCCCACACTGAACCTGATGGCATGCATCCCTATAACCATAATGCGGTCCTAAATTTGGGCTCCCAATCAGCTAATCTGTCACACCCTTCACCACAAAACTCCTACAAGGATAAAAATAAATCCATATTTTTCTATGGAATGCCTTATCCTTCCCCTGAGAGTCTGTCAATCACCCTAGAAGAGAGTTCTGCAAATAAGGATAATGAAATGAAAGAGCTCAGGTGAATTAATGTCGATCTACATCGAGGTATCTACTTATCCAGATGCATTCCCACTGTGGAACATCACTAGATACTCCCAAAAGTGGTTCCCATGTTATAGCCACTCATCTTGGTGAATGAATCCAAGCTAGGAGGATTTTTCAACCCATCCGCAAAAGGATATCAATACTTCCCCCCAATTTGAAGACAACTGGATTATATATAGGTAAACCCACAAATGATACCTCTGGCTGGGTGGCACCCCCAAATCCCAACAACACTCCAACATCCAATCATGGCCACTACCACACCAGCTCATGCTTAAGCTCAATAGGATATGCATCAAGGTCTCTTAAACACTGTAAAGGAGCTAATGGTTCGACTAGAAGCCATGGTGGGTGATGCAATCCGATACTGTAAGAGCACAAACCCTACCCCATGTAGCTGATCACTCTTCTACCACTACCAAACATTGGGAACCCTTTATTCCCATTATAGAGTGGCTTGGGGGACCTGGAACAAAAATTGATGCATTATTCCTCTTAATGTGATCCCATGATTGGCACTCTACGGCAGCAAGAAGCCGTAAAACTCAAGATCTTTGTACAAACCATGCATGTATCGAAATTATAAGGGTATACTATCATGCTAGCCAAATTAATTATAGGCTGGGTCGGCCTACAATTACAGTTTTTGATCCATTTCTATCTGAAACTGCCCAAAAATATGGTCAGGGACCTCAGGAACTGAAAAAATTGAGAGAATTAAAGAGGCTCAGACATTATTTGATGATGGAAGGGCCATCCAACATCTTAGAACCAGCCACTACCCCAGCATGAGATGCTATACATGTGAATCAATAACCATCAGGATGAATTGAAAACACCGCTCAACCCAATGATGTACACATATGGGTTTATAGGCTTCTCTTCCATCATCCAATGTATTGAGGACTCCTTGACACAGTCCAATATTAAGTCCCATGTTTCCCTATCAGTCCTAGTGATAATAATGGGAAATGTTGAAGTGAGTTTTGTCATGATTATGACACCCCTGACACTAGCTCTAGTTGTGAGGCCCCCACCAAACTGGGCAGAACCCCTTTGATACTAACACCAACACCAACCATGGTAGGAATATAAACAAGGTTATAAAAGAAATTAGTTCAATGTTTGAAGAAATATTGTTTACTCATTATAAGATGACCAGGTCCATGAATATTTCATGGCCTCCATGAATTTCAATTTTCTCTGGCTTCCATATTCAAAGTGAGCAGATGAAGTAGGTCTCGACGACTATCCAAATTACTGTCTGTATCATTGAATATTGGGACATACCATTCATGAGTTCTTTGTTATCAGAGATATCCTATAAAATATGGTGGATTAAATGCATGTCAAGTTAGGCCCACCACCAGCGGGAGTGTCATGGTTTCCACCTCAAAATCATGAGAGGACGAGGAATGGAAGACAATCACTAGTGTGGAGAAAAATTTCAACAACTCGATCACCCCAAAGAGAACCATCTGATTCCATGAAATCATCTAGGGAAAGATGGAACAACTAGTTTTTCCCCTAAAAGCACCATGTATAGCACAACCGTCCCCCTCAACCCCTCGATCTTCTAATGTCTGTAAGGGAAGTAAGAAAGAGAAAGAATATAAGTAGACCCCAAAGCTTATGTCAGTGTTTGGAAATATGGATATCATTCCAACAGACATGGTACAAATGTCACCACCCTTCAAATGGTACAATGGGTACCATCCCACCAAATGTCCCCATTAGAAGGAGACAGTCAGAAACAGTGTCGAACCTAGCACTAGTATATGGCACTGTTAATGTCATTCACTTGATGGACCCCTTATATGTTGAATAATATGGCCACAAACATAAATTCCCCCTTCCCTACTAGAGAGTGGTAGGATGAGTCCGCAAAGGATGGAAGTTTCCTGGAATGCATGATTGTGTTAGAAGTCAAATTCCATGCCAAACCACATGTCATACAGTTAAAATCACTAAAACTCGAATTAGGAACCTCTGACAGACACACCAAGAACAAGAATTATCCTTCGCCTACATCAGATGAAATCCACGCCATGTTATATTGGAATATTAATCAGGGGAAGAAAAAAATACCAAATCACCCAGGGTATATGGGAAGACTAGCTCGACCAAATGTGGAATGAATTGCATCACTATCAGCTCTTACAGAAGCTGAAACATCTATGTCCAAGGCTCACAACCCTAATGTGTCTATAACAGAGGATCCCTGATCTGGGAAGCACATACCATTATAGAAGTACAGTGATATATTAATGGAGATGGATTCAGTACCTGAAAAGCTGTCAACCCTAGATTTGATGATCAAGTAAGAATATTATTGGGAGGCACTCCTCAAAGCCTTGCTATGTCCCTAGGATTATGAGGCCAATGTAGCATTTCCTGATTTCTACCTAATGGATACCAGTCCTAAAAATGTCACAATGTCATTTCATTCGCTGATAAGGATGAAGATACCATCATGAAAGGGCACCTAAAACCCTAATATGTATCTAGAAAGATAAATGTAATTGTTGTTTGGAGGATCTTCATCGAAAATGGCTCTAGAGTTATCACCCTCCTGATGAGAATACTTCGTCAGCATGGATATGATGAAGATATATTATCCCCCTGCACTACAACTCTTCTCGAATAAGAAAAAAGTTATCAGAAACCGTTGGGATGAATAAAGCTTAAAACATGGCTCAGAGATCTCATATCAAATTCTGAGTGCCTAGTGGTATGACAAAATATGACCTTCAATGTCCTATTAGGGAGGCAATGGCACCATCAGCATGCTAAAATACTGTAATCATACACTCAATGAATAAAATATTTCATTAATGGAAATAACGGGACGTTTCACGCCAATAAATCCCCATATGAGTCTTGTGAGTCTCATTATATTGACGCAGGGTTCTATGAATTAGAAGAAAAAAAATCTATTCTACGATGAAATTGATCAGATCAATGCCCACAGTGGAGTGGATATGTCTCCTGCCGACCCCCTACATCAAACATGGAGAAGAGTATATACTACATATCAACCATGTTCAATGCATAAATGAATGTCCGAGTGCAGGCTCAGTTGTCTGCATGATCTCTATTACGACCACTGAGTCCAACCACCCATATGATTGGGATAACTCCCCCAGTGATAGGAAAATCCTTATCAAAGATGTTGTCGGCTCATCTTTAGGGCATCAAACTAACCATTCCCCACACATTGTGGAAATGTCGATTTCTCTTCTGACATCAGAGAGTTTTTCTCAAAAATCCTTTCAAAATCAAAAGGAGAAAATAATGAAAATGATGAGGAATAAGGTGAGGAGGAAGAATACCAAAATTATTCCCCTCTTTAATTCGAATAAGGAATCTACACCACAATCGATGAACATATACATGCAAATTAGGGAACCAAAAATGTCATGTGGACCACTTTGATCAGTGTGTCCATGCCTGTTGGGTAATAAGAGGCATAAACCGCCTTCATAAATAATAATTGAGATTTGTTTGCCTGGAATTACACAAAGATTCTAGGACTCAATCATGAGGTTTTTTCCCATCATATGGGCATACTAGAAGGTCACAATGTCTATAAATAGGTAGTCAGAAGGACCCACCTGATTTATGCTACCAAATTTGAGGGTGAACATTACAAGATAATCAAATACAACTTTATATGTGAGCTCCAATATCCTACATAGATTAAAATCCTCGTACCTTCCAAAAATAATAATGGGAATTTTATAATCTATATTGAATTCTGGGACCGTAATATACATTGCTTATAGGAGGACATCTCGGTCGTGATCACATAATTGTTGATCAATGTGTCTTCCAGAATCAAATATCACTCTATCATGGACTTCTTTTGTTGATACAATAAAATTTGGATGTCCCTAGAAGATGAAGAAGCTTCTACTTTTTGGTTCCCTTAGGGAGAGTTCTATTATAAAGTGATTCCCATTGGTCTAAATAATGTGGGTGCCACATCATGGCGAGTCGTGCATTGAATCATCATGCCCTTTTTGGGAAAATTCATCGAGTGTTATATCAATGACATGGTTGTTGAATCACGACATCATTTGAATAACCAGGATGATCATGAAACTATCTTAAACAAATTATCATAGAACAATTTAAATATAAATACCCTTAAGTTCACCTCATGCATTACCATAGGAAAATTCAACAGATTCTCCATACGCCATCGTAGCATCGATGACGACCCCTGAGAAAAAAAAATCCCTAATTGTAATGTACCAACATCACAACCTCCATGAACTGAGAGGTCAATAAGGGAACATTTCCTACATTCAGAACTTCATTGTCATCCTAGAAGGTAACGATTTAACTTTCACGAGGATCTTGATGAAAGGAGATACGTATGAGTGGGATATTGATTGCCCAGAAGTGATCAACAAATATTAAGTTATATCCTGTAAGACTGCTGGTGGTCATGCCACTATTTTAGGGGAGACATCTCATTTTATACATAACCGCTCAATAATGTTCATTAGGTGATCTCCTTGCTCATAAGAATGATTTTGGTAGTGGGAACCACCTCTACTACCTCAGACAATCAATAATTGATGATGAAGCTCAATATTCAAAAATTGAAAAGAACTTCCTAGACATAATATTCACAGGTAAGAAGATTAGGAATCACTTGTAGCACCATGAGGTCCACCTAGTCTCCCACTACAACTCACTGAAATATATACTCAATTGTCCCTTGTTGAATGGGCGCCTAACACGATGGGATGTAATCCAACAAATGTATGACATTTGATAAGTGACCCAGATGGAAATAAAAGGCGAGTTATTAGTAGACATCAAGCCAGAGCACCCATTAGAAGAAACAACACAAATGTATTCCAAACTTCTTGATGAAGATGTGTATTCTATTTAAGGAAACCCCTAAACATGGGAAATATAATTTGATGGTTCTTCTGAAAGCCTGATAGGGACAAGGATGGCAGAATACAATATAAAAAATTGGGGTAGGGATTTATACTCGTATCTCCCAAAAGACCATGTTTCTATACCATTTTCTTCCTTCTGAAGGGTGAACAAACAATAAAGTGAAGTATCGGGCCCTCAATGAAGGCATAGAATTAGAACATCTAGGTGCAAGACAAACACCTAAAAATAAAAGGTCATTCATAGTTGGTCATCAAATAGGTCATTGGTGACTATGAAATCAATAAATAAGGGCGGATTTCATTGACAAACCATGTTTGAGCACTGATTGCATAATTCAAATTAGAACAAATGTTGACTTATTTCCCCTGTCAAAAAATGCTCAAGTAGACGTTTTGGAAAATGCAGCCACCGCCTTAGCCTATCCTGACTAGGATAATACAGTCATTATTATTTCTCACCAACAAATGGTCTTATCATTCATATGAAGAAATAAAGAGTAAATTGATGAAATTAAGCCCATCTATGAATTTTATGGTCATACCATCAGTTGGATGACACCCATTGATAATTACCTTCTAAATGGGGAACTCCCACTAGGTAGGTTTGGAAGGGTAAATGTCTGAAGATGAGCAGCAAACTTATTATTGTACAATGGATTATACCAAGAAAAGGTCCTCTATAAACGAGGTCCTGACAGAGTCATTCATAGGTGCATTGATGGAGAAGAAATAGCTATCGTCGTGAAATAAGTTTGCCCTACAGCTTGTGGAGAAGATCAGTCAGTAACCAAGCACTCTAACCAGATCATAAGGTTTGGGTATTACTAGAAAACTATGATACTAGATTATTCCACATTCACCAAGAAGATCCATTCCTGCCGTGTTCATGCTAATTTCATTCACCCCCCCAAAGTTACTTTATACCACTAAGTACTCATAGCCTTTCGTTGCCTAGGGGATTGATGTTGTGTGGCCATATCTTCTTGCATTATCCAGACGATTCATGTTCATACTCCAAGAAACTGAATTCTTTTCCAAATGGGACTAATCCATACCCTTAAAAGAATTTGGTGAAAAAAATATCAGCTTTGTGATGGAAAAAATCCATACTATATTTGGTTTCCCTCATTCTATCCTAAAGTAAACTGGCACCGACTTCTGCTCTACTAATTTGGACATGTTATACTAGATTTATGGAATCAAAGCGAACCATTCGTCCCATTACCACATGGAGGAAAATGGTCAGATAATTACTTTCAACAAGACTCTATCCAATATTCTTCAAAATATGTTCGATAAGGATAAGAAATCATGGCCATATAAAGTCCTTCATGCTTTGTGGGTGTACCAGACACGACCTTATTGAACACCTAAGAAAACCCTTACTCAAAAGTTTATGAGGTAGAGGTGGTGTTACATATCAAAATATAATTTCCATAACATCATGTGTTCATTTTCACCAACAGTCCATGGATGAGCAATCCCAGAGATGGTTTGATGTATTGAAGTAGGTAGACCAGAAAATGATGCACATTTTGCAATATCTGGAAATTTACTAAAATCAGATTGCACAATCCTTCAATAAGATGGTAATCCTTTAATTATTCCCTGAAGGAGAAATTTTCTTACTCCTGAAAACCATTATGATACTCATGATGAAGCCACATAATCATGAATTAATATGGGAAAGACCATAAGTAATACATAGGGTCTATTCCAATGGGCCATACACCCTAATATAAATGGAAAAATAGCTCATCACGACTCTTACAAATCTGATGTTCTTGAAGAAATACTTCACGTAACTGAAATTTTATTGTACAAACTCTAATACCCTAAATTATGAGATATAAAAAACACCATGAATCCAATGTCCAAGACTTACAACCCTAAACTACGAGCCATAAAAATCCTCCCCATGTTATGGTCCAAACACTAAGAAAATAAACTCTGAGTAATGAAAAAACACCAATTGACAGTGTATGAAAACTATGACCCTACCTATGAAGAAAAATTCCCCAAATGCTATTTTCTGAGCTCTATGACCCTAATCTATGAGTAAAAATTCCACAACTACTATGGTTTGAGCACTATGACCCTAAACTATGAGATGTAAATGCCCTGATAATTACATGGTCCAAAATATATGTCCTTAAAATATGAGTCACATTCCTAGCAACATGACCTTAAAATGTACAGTATTAGTCCATTAAACATGATATTAAATAGAAATTTCATTGCTCAAACTATATATCCATAAAATATGATTCGCCTTCCTTTCAACATGAGATTATAATTTAAGGAACTCGACCTTGATACAAGACAATAAACTACACGATCTCTTTCATAACTACATACGGCTTGATTCATGCCCCTGCTGGATAGGTAGCGATGCCTAGATCCTTGATCTCAGCCCAACCCCAATAGAAAAAATGCATCCAACATGCCCACTATCTACCCAAATTTATTAGTGAAACCATTATAACTCCTTTTTTCTCACATCGGGTATGACTCACATGATCTTTGGACTATTGGTAGGGATCCTCTAACGAAATCCAATAATAAACTAAAAAGTTAGTCAAAGAAACTGTGATGTATAGAACAAGAATATCCCTACCCCATGGAGACATCCAAATTGGTACATGGTACATAAAAAACTATGTAAAACATGATTCATTCCCTTACAGGGTATGTAGCGACGCCTTGATCCTCGATCATGGCCTAGCCACATCAGGAAAGAAAATGAAAATGCCTCTATCATGTTATATACTTCAATGAACATACAATGTAGACTATGTGACCACTCCTTGTTTCTCAAACTGAGTATAAATCATATGATCTTAGGTTTAGTGGAGATGATTATCTTACACATGTAAATCATAGGTGAATATGATTGTCATGGAACCCATATCAAGTGAAACTAGAATTCCCTAATGTGTACCTACATATCGAGCAATCATTTGTAAAGAGTATACAAAACAATGTAAATCTTTATTCATTCCCTTGTAGGATACATAATGACACCCATATTTGGCATCGTATCTAAGAAACCAGAGAAAATGATCCTTCCCCCCATAAATATGTCAGAAATGTACAGGGAGTCTATGGAGGGTCCTATCACATGACAATAAACTGTAAAATTCATCAAGAGTTATGTGTGGCCCCGTCCTTGGAATTATGAAATTTTTCACATGCCTCTCAGTCATGAGAAGTTCTAAGATCCTGCTTCCCCCTTTATATATGGGTTTAAACTATGTAGAAGCTCTAATAAGATCACAATAAATCATTGTCTGAGTATTCTCATGTTTCTAGGAAGATATTTCCCATTTGTCACATCATATACCTCGAGAAAACATGGATCTAAATAATCATTCAGTGACATCAAAGATGGAAGGATAGTGTCTTGAAGACACCATTAATTTACTATGGACATCATGCCCCAGTGGCTCTGAATATGTT
The DNA here is from genome assembly GCA_963277665.1 of Viscum album. Classification (NCBI taxonomy): domain Eukaryota; kingdom Viridiplantae; phylum Streptophyta; class Magnoliopsida; order Santalales; family Viscaceae; genus Viscum; species Viscum album. The sequence goes on along the minus strand of OY728136.1, from coordinate 2,014,505,268 downwards.
TCTCACAAAAATGTCCATCAATAAAAGGAAAATTATTCCATAGGAGAGTCCTATCTTATATCAGTACACCCAATGGCTTCGAAGCCTCAAGTCTTCCAGCCTGATTAATTTTCCCTCTGGACTATTTTTTACACCTTCTATCATCACACACATCTAAGGAACATCAATACATACTGATTTTGTTTACACTAAGACTGTTGAAGATCTTTATGATTGTATAATCATCCTTACTACATGACTCTAATCTCTATAGCATCACATCCTCACCACACATCAATAAACTACATGGCCAAAATCATCCTCACTACATGACCCTAAACTGAATAGAAATGGGTTTTTCCCAAAAAAATCCCTCAAATGCTGATTTTATTTTCCCTGAGAAATGACACAGAATACTCATGATACCTTGTTTCTCATACCAATCATGGCTCACATGTGCTTAGGTATTTTATATATATATCCATCGTGTAATTATACGAAAACAGACTAGGAATTTGGTTCTAGAAACATGACCCTAAAAGGAATGTCTTGATTCCCACCCCCCCACCGAGTGGAACCCCAAGACCTATTCATGTGATGTTAAATAGCCATCTATCCCAATGATGGAACACATGCCTCACCCTGCTAATGAGGGGGATCTATGTAGGGGTTACATGATTCCATCAGTAAATTACAGCCCAAATATTCCAAATGTCTCTGGATGCACTCCTTCCATATTCCAAACATCATTATTTTAGTGATATTGAATCCCCATAACCGTCCATGGTCATCTGGGATAGTAGGAAAGTGTCCTAAAGACACATATACAAGACTATGCATATCATGCCCTAGTGGCTCTACAAATGTTTCCCACAAAATGACCATCAATCAAAGGAAAATTAGTTACTAGGAGAGTCCTCTCATATCTCGGTATGCCCAATAGCTTCCAAGCCTCGTCGCATCCCTCTTGATTCAAGAGCACATAATGACTTGGATTACACATTCTTCCTTACATATATCCTGGATATATCGGAACATATGGGACCAATAATTTTGTTCTCCCTATTATGGTTTCCAAATATATCCCATCAATATGTCTGATGTTGATATACATACAAAAGTAGAGTACCCCCACTCATTTCTTGATTTACTCATTGAATCTCAGTTAAAATTCCCTTTTTTATGCTCATGTGCACCCCACATTGAAGGTCACATTCCATGTTCATAATGATCCCAATCTCCATAATCTACAATTTCCATTGAAAATGGATGGACAGTGTCTTGAAAACAACTTTTCTTGACTCTGAATATAATTTTTTGGAGGATCTGCGCATGTTTACCTCAAAATCTGGCTGTTAATCAAATGAAAATTCATCCCCGGGTTTGTCCTCTCTAGCTTCTATATAGTCAAAAAATATCCATGTCTTGTCACATGCCCGGATTCGTAAAACATATGGATGCCGATTTGTGTAACTCCTTCTTCCAAAGTACCCATGACATAAAAATAATATTAATTAACTTGATCATTCACGAGCTCCCCCTCACACAAGTAGGAATTGTTCGGGAACAATTTCCCACCCAAAGCCAACCAGAATTTCACAAATGTTTTCAGACACAACAAATAGGGTCAACCACCCATTATGGCTCCCAATTTCAATATATAGTCAAAATGTTGGAAATCCTACTAGGAAACTGAAAATGGAATGCCAGTTTCCTGTAGAGACCGTTGTTAGACTATGCATATCATGACCTAGTGGCTCTGCATATGATTCCCACCAAAATGGCTATCAATCGAAGGAATATTCTTCCCAGGGAGAGTACTTTCCAACCTCTATACTCTTGAAGTGGATAAAAAGACTCATGCGTGTCTACAATCCACAAATATAGGTTCAAAAAAAATCTCTAATACTTGTCGGAAGAATACTAGAACATTCCTGGCTAAGGGTATTTATTTAGGGCCCTGCCCCGTTATGTCTTGTAAAATTTTTTCGACTGAAATCATCTGTAATAAGTTTTGGTGGACAGACTATGAACATCCAATCAAAAAGATTCCATATATTTTATAGAATGAAAATTCCCCCAATTGAACATATGGGAACAAGTCATGTATTGGTTTGATATGAAAGGGGGAAATGTTGATCCAATAGAAAAAGCGTAATTCTTGTTTGGTCGAAAACCCATGAAGGGCTGCATAAGAAAAATCAAATTTAGGTAAAATCCATGTTATGAACACTAAATTCATACAATGAATTCTTAGAAAAAAATTAGCGAAATTAAAAAACAGAGGCACATTGTTCATGGGGTTTTCTATGAAACCCCCACAATAGTTGAACTATAATCGTTGGGTCCAGCGGCTTAGGAAAAAAATAGAGCTCGATTCGATTATTCCACTTTACCAATTTCATGTTATGGTTTTAAAAAAATTAATGCTCGATTGAAATGGAATTGACATGACAAGAAATCTTACAAAGTGATATATTTTAAATCCAAATCAGTTCTATTGATTTTAGAAAAAATTGAAGGACAACCCCAATCTGGAGTCTCTGTAATGTACTAGAAAAAGGGAAAGAGTACATATTGTGATTTGAGAGCGAACTACAACAAATATCAATTCACCCATTATTGACGGATGGTGAGTGATTTCCATGGGTTGTCGATAGTCTATTCAAAATATGCCCTTTCATCTGTTTCATCCTTTACTGTCAGACACACCCACTCTAGAATATCTTTATGGTCCTATCCATTATTCTATATGACTTCATTGTTGGCACCCAAGGAGTAAAGTGTTTCCCTCATCCTAGAAGCGTGGGCTTCACACTTCCACAACTCTTCTTCTTTGGTCATCACCAAATAACGGGCCTTCACCTCCTCGGCTATCAGATGATAAAATTCTTCTGAAATATATCAGAAGGTCACCACATAGTGGTTGGATGAATTGAAAATGGTCATCTTGTCCTCGCTAGAGGTGAGGTCATCTCAAGAATTGATGATTTTGTAAATAAGGATGTGTATGTGCTAAATATCAAAGACCCCGAAACCCAACTCAGTGAATAAATGCTGAACATTTTCATCGTCATCAGGGAAATTGGACAAGGATTACTCTGAGTGAAGAGAACATAAATGGAAACATGCCTATTTTTGCACCGCCTAGTGCCTAAACACAAAAATATTAGATTTATCCTCCCCATACTACCTCATTTCTGTAAGTAGAAAGTTTCATCGTAGGAGTTGGAGGGAACTATGGTTGGTCACCCTAGATGGGAGTCCCTCTTTGCCCACAGATGAACTAGCCCTTGGATCCGGATACAGAAGAAAAACTACGACCTCTTGGATGATTAGTTATACTGTGTTGGTTCTATTCTCATTATGAACATGGAAAATATTCACAGGAGGGGATTAATCTAAATCACATCCTACCGTAATGGGTTTAAATGATGAAACCCCCCTATAGGTGGTCATACTCTGTCTATAGAAAGGTGGGACCCATTATGTTAGGAATTCTAATATCACTAGCAGAACCTTCAGGATTCATCACTAGCCATAATTTGCTATGAACCCTGGGTTGAGATTATCCCCTTAACTGAATGACTGGATGCAGCGTAGTCTACTAAAGGCATCCATGTTTCCTGGAAAATAGGTAGAAAAGGTATGGTATACAAATGACTACTAGTTCTAAATGAGCAGCGAACACCAATGACTCAGTAACTCTAGAAGGATATCAACCAATGAAAAGATTGAAAACTAATAAACCTAGACATTTTGGTATATTCCCACCTCCTCAAAATGGTCGTGGGAATCTAGACATGTCTGATGCACCCAGAATTCCCAGAACAACTCATTAGAGAAACATCCTTCAGCCCACAAATCGAACTTGGTGCTCCATCCACAGATTGGATTCTCTCGGGAGATTCTAATGATTGGGTATTCTTGAGTGTCTAGCCTCAACACACCTTTTATGCACTCATGGTTTCCCTGAGTCCATGATGAGCCCCATAGTATGAAGACATTCTCCTAAACGTAGTTGAATTGACTTCTCATAATCAAGAAATGTTGGTATGGTATTTACCTTATGATCCCTCGAAGAGGATGAAAGGGATGTCAGGGATAGGCAATGGTATAGGCACAACGACAGGATTTACAATGTCATAATGTGGAAACTATAAGGATAACAAATAAGATAAGAGATCTAGCATCAAAATGACCATAAAAAATTAGTCACATGGAATGATGTGGGCATTCCGATGATCATTGGTATTTCTCACCATGGTTTCCCTTGTCTTCGTCGATTTAGTAGAAGCTAATGAATCATCCATTATATCCTGGACAAGAGTAACTAGAAGTTGTTGAGAAGTCAGTTTGATAAAAAATTTTAGATAAAGTGTATGGAAGAGTGGTTACAAGACTCAAAATATGTCCACATGAAGTTCCGCGTATGGATTCTGGAAACGGTATGTGATAGATACTATAACTACCCAATGTTTTTCAATAGAAATTCCTTTCCTATAAATATTTCATAATATCAAATTAAAATAAAACATAATGAACTACTATGTGCTATGTGACCTTTAAACCAATGTTTGTCACTTATGTGTTTGTTATTTTGAAAATAAGACATACACAGTTGTGTTCAAGATGATATTTGGAGTCTAATAAAAAAAATGGTGAATAGTATCTTACACTTATAAAAGGTAACATACCCTTATTAATAGTGATATAACCTAATAAATAGTAGCCTTACCTATGATTGTATAAAAATATTATTAGTGTGAAAGTATGATGTACCTATATTTTATAATAAGTACATGAATGTTTTAAAAATATTTTTTAGTATAAAACCATGATTTTAATTAAATATTAAATTAATCATATTTAAAAAATTATTTTGGAAAAAATTACTTCATTTTTTAAATCTACATATAAAAAATGGTTTTGGTAAAATTTTTATAATTTTCTAAAATACATGAATTTTTTATGAATAGTGAAATACAGTAATTTACAAAAATAAGTTAATAAGCTAATTATAGAGTCATGTGTGATGCTCTGCGGATATAAGCCCTCTTGGTTTGAGATAACATGATAAAATTACTATTCATGGTCATTTGAGACTCACTATTCCTTATCATAGGGGAAATTAATAAACTATTTAAATTAATATTAAGGAAACCCCTCCCCCCTTTACTATAAAAACCACCTTTCACACCCTCATTTCGTCACACCTCTCAAGCTCCAAGCCTTCTTTAAACTCTTCCCAAAAATCTTCCCTAGCCCCTATCCCACGTTCAAGAGATTCTGGTCTCATCAAATTTCCAGGCCTACCTTCCTAAAGAAGAATATCAAGAGGAGGATTTAAGAGGACATTAAAAAGAAGGATGCATTTAGATACAAGGTAAGGGGAAATTATCGAACCAAACTTTCATCCATCAGTTTATCCCTCTTTCTCTCTTTTTTGATATGTTATCTCCTTAAAATTGTTTTTTTCATCATTTTCCTTCCTTTTCTAGGATATACATTTTTTTCACTGGTATTTCTGAAAATCCAAATGTTTTTGAAAAGAACTCTTCTTTTATGAACGCAACATTTACCTCTCATTCATGGTCGATGATTCTCGTATCATTTATGTTCTTCCCTTTTTCTTTTGGGAACCTAATTTTTATGAATGTGATATTATGAGATGTAACCACATCCTTTCGATGTGTTAGTTATATTCATATTTGATATATGTTCCATATGGAAATCATGATAATGATAATGTTATGATGTGACAGGTGCACCTAGAATTATATTGTGCAATATGAATGTTTCAGTGGCATGGATGTGCCCGAAATTATATAGTGCTCCAATGAACTCGTTAAAGTGATTAATCTCAGGAGTAAATGTGAAATGATGTGTGAACATGATGCTATCTTTGTATACAAGTATGTGTGGTAGTTGACCACAAAGACATGATGTTTCATTTTTTATGCATTGAAACATTTCATGTCTTATATTTATGCTTCCTCTCGTGTTCTTGATCTTTTTCCCATTTTATTACTATGCTCAAACAATGCTATATTGTTCTTATATATCCTCTTATTTGGATTCTAGCTCACCCCTTTTGATGTATATACTTAGGTGGATACATGTACTATAGAAAGGAGAAGTTCCAATAAGAATCTAGAGAAGATGAAATTAAATAAATGTATATGATTGATGTTGTAATTATTATGTATGGTCCTAGTTCTCCCAAGACAATAAACCATTGGATCCTCTATGTGTAATACTATTATTTTTTTTATCTTTAATATGATGTAATAGTAATGTAAGAAATGGTTGGGTCGCTATAGTTTGTATTATAGAAAATGATTAGTTAATTTGGGAATTATGATTAGTGAACCTTAGAGAAAACCTATAGCATGATACTAATTACAAATATGCACAGAAGAATATTTACATATGGATACCAAATGTTATGCTTTTAGTATAAATTGTGCAAATGAATTAGTTATGTATTCATTAATTGTTTAATTATGTTTTGTTCTAACCTTTTCTATTTTAGAAAATTGTGGGAACTAGGAGAAATCAGGCTAGAAACTCATGCGATGGCTGATGAAATGATTTCTCGAAAGACATCCCCAATGATTTGGGTGGTGGAGTTCAGAACATTATCACGATTCTTACCCAATTATCCCAGGTTATGAACAATAAACACAATAATGGGGAACATCCTCATTCACCAAAGTGGGAGCAACTGGATATTGAATGTTAAATGAGGCAATGACCACTTACGTGTAGTGGATACCCCAATACACTAGTTATGGAATAGTGTGTAAACTCCATGGAGAAGATCTTTTCTGTGCTTCATTGTTCTGAGATGGAGAAGGTAACTCTAGTTGTTTATTGTCTAGATGGAAAGGCCTATAAATGGTGGGATTTTATAAATAAACCCAAGACATGGATGGAAATTATTGAGATCTAATGGGAAGAATTTATGAAAATGTTTCTTCATATGTATTTCCCACTAACTCTTCATACGAATATGGAGAGTGAATTCATAGAGCTCAAGAAAAAATAAGGAGAATTTTTCAGAACCTATGATGCTAATTTCACAAGGCTTTCAAGGTATGCTTCGGGTTTTGTAATCAACAATGGTAGAAAAATTGATAGATTCTTTAGTGTTTTAAAACCACACCATTGAAGGCTCAAGAAATTCAACAATTTGGGAGTTTTTAGGAAGTTGATCGATGTTCCCTCAAAGTAGAGATGGATTTTGGAGAATGGTCCCATGTATATGGAGATAAGAAATGAAATATGTAGTTTCAAGATGGAGGATTTAGTGAAAAAAGTGGGAAGAAAACTCAATGACCTAGATGCCAAAAATTTGGGAAGTTGCACCATGGGAACTGCCTCAAAGGGATGTGGAAATGATTAATGTGTGGGAAATAAGGACACCATGCTCTAGAGTGTCGAAAAGACACAAAAATGATGGATAATGTAGACGATGAAAGGAGAGGACCACTTATGGTTAAATGCAACAACTGTAGGAATCTAGGGAACTATTCAAACCAATGCACTAAACCTCGAGTTCTCGGGGGTAATCAGCATCTGCAACCACCAAATCCAATGGAAAAACGGAAGGCTTATTCCATAAATACTGTGGAGATGGATAATGATAATTAAGTTGTACAAGGTACACATTCTATTCACTCATGAATGGAAAAATTCTTATTTGATTCTAGTTTTACACATTCCTTTATATATTGCATGTTTGTTAGAACTATTGAATCAAAACCCTGAAACCTTGAAGTAGATATATATGTAATAACACCAAGTGGTGAAATCATTGAAACCCAAGTGTTTGACACCTCTACAATTGGATTATGTGGGAAGATTCTTCTAGAAAATGTTGTATTACTTCCTTTAGTGGAATTTGATGCTGCAATGAGAATGGATTGACTCTTGTTATATAGAGCACATATCAACTAGCAGGAAAAGGAAACATCTTTTCATATTCTGAACCATATACTCCTCTACAAAGGAATGAATGATCACGAATATCCATTTATAAATCTGTCAATGGTGTGGGTGTTGAATCCCTATGAAAAAGTATACCTCTCCCAAGTGGTTGAGTTGAAGGAAAGTGCCAACCTTGAGGAAATTTCCATTGTTAGGGAATACGGTGATGTATTTCCTGAATAGTTACCTAGAATTCCCCCGTATCGTGAGGTATATTTCTCAATCGAACTCATTCCTGGAGCTAATCTTATCTTTAAGTGTCCCTATATGATGGCTCCTATCGAACTGGGGGAGTTAAAAAAGAATCTACATGAGCATCTGGACAAAAGGTTCATACGCCCTAGTGCATCACCTTGGGGTGCACCCGTGCTCTTTGTGAGGAAGAAGGATGGAACAATGCGGTTGAGTATAGATTATCAGGAACTCAACAACATCACAATAAAGAACAAGTATCCTCTCTCATGGATTGATGACTTGTTCGACCAGTTAAGTGGATCTCAATATTCTCAAAGGTGGATCCTTGTTTTGGATATCATCAGTTAAATGTGAAGTAGGAATATATTCAAAAGACTACCTTCCGAACATGGTATGGGCACTATGAGTTTTCGGTGATGCTCTTTGGACTTACTAGTTCCCCTGAAATTTTCATGGATTTGATTAATAGTGTCTTTAGACATTACTTCGGAAAATTTGTGGTAGTGTTTATCGATGATATTCTCATCTACTCGAAGAGCATGATGGAACATGAAGAACATCTAAGACTTTTTTTTTGGAAACATTAAGAAAGGAGATGTTGTATTCCAAGTTCAGTAAGTGTGACTTTTGGATGAAGAAAGTCACATTTCTGGAACATGTGATCACAAGTGATGGAATTTCTGTGAATCCATTAATGAAAAAGGCGATTGAGGAATGGCATAGGACCACTAGTGTCATAGAAATCCGTATTTTTTATGGATTAGTTGGGCAATACCGATGATTTGTGAGATTTATATCCCAATAGTCATTCCTGCTAACTATGTTAACAAGGAAAGGGGTAAAGTATGTCTCTGAAGAATGATAGGGAAGCTTCATAGAGCTAAAGAGAAGGCTGATCCCTGCACCAATATTCACACTACTGAAAAGTGGAGAATGTTTTGTGATATACAGTGATGCTTCAAAGGAAGTCTTGGGTTGCGTAATCATGGAAAATGATAATGTGATAGCCTACACCTCATGATAGTTGATGATCCATGAGTAGAACTACATGACACATGATCTAGAGATGGCAGCCGTGAATTTTGCCTTGAAAAATATGAAGACACTACCTTTATGGTGAGAAGTGTGACATATACACCAACCACAATAGCCTAATGTATATATTCACACAAAGGAGCTCAACAGGAATGAATCGAGATGGTTAGAGCTAATCAAGGATTACGATTTCTCTATTCACTATCATCATAGAAAGGTGAACTGGGTAGCTGATGCTCTAAGTAGAAAAGAACCTACTACTCTATCCATGTAGTGGAATGATAAAAAACATATCTTCTTGGATATGCGATGAATGGATTTGGAAATCATAAGGGTAGGGGATACATCCTACCTTGCCCAAGTTATTGTGCAACCATCCATCTAGGAGAGGATTAATGAATAACAAAGGGATGATGTGGAGATACAAAAGAGTGTGAATGCAGTAAAGGAAGGGAAGTTGTAGGAGTTCTATATCAATGAGGACGGTTTGATTTGGTTTGTAACACGGCTTTGTGTTCCTTCATCACCCGGGATAAAGAAGGATCTTTTGGACAGTGCACATAGCTCAACATTCTCAATCCGTCCTGGGAGTAAAAAAATATACCTTGATCTCTGTGAACAATTATGGTGGGATTACATAATGAAAGAGATTCCGTAATATATATCAAGGTTCTTGGTATGTCAACATGTTAAAGCTAAGCAACAAAAGTCCAAAGGTATGATGAAGTCATTCCCTATACCCATGTGGAAATGGGAAAATGTTACTATGGACTTTGTCACAGGTCTCCTGAAGACATCGAAGGGAAATAATGCGATATGGGTTGTGGTTGACCGAGTCACCAAGACGTCCAATTTTATCACTATTTGGGAAGATCTCTTGCTTGAACAAATTTCAATGATATGGTAGTGGTGAGACTACAAGGTGTTCTACTCTCAATTTTATATTACCGTGATACAAGGTTCACATCTAAATTCCGGTGGGGCCTTCAACATGCTTTGAGTACTGAATTAAATTTCAGCACGACCCATCACCCCAAAGCTGATGGCAAGGCTGAAAGAACTATTCACACGGTTGAAGATATGCTAAAATCATGCTCTCTATAACTTAACGGTGGAAGTGATCAGCATCTCCCATTGGTTGAGTTCTTATAAAACAATAACTTCCACTAGAGTATTCAGATGGATCCATATGAAGATCTGTATGGAAAGAGATGTAGAACTCCAACCTACTGGGATGAAGTATAAGAATGATAGCTACATGGACTCGATCATGTTCAAGAGATGACAGAGAAGGTCCAAGTCATCCAGAAACACATACATGCTACTCAATGTCAGCACAATAGTAATGCTAACAACCGTTTAAGGGGCTTGAAGTTTGATGTTTGAGATAATGTCTTCCTACGAATATCTCCATGGAAGAGAGTCATGCTATTTGGGAAGAAAGGTTAGCTATGCCCAAGGTACATTTTCCCCTTTGAGATCTTTTATCGCATAGGATTCATGTCCTATTGACTTTCACTTCTACCGAATATGGATCATGTTCATGATGTGTTTCATGTATAAATCCTAATGAAGTACATACCGGACCCAACATATGTACCATACTCAGAGCTGGTTCATTAGGAAGGTGATCTATCATATGAGGAGAAGCCGATAAAGATTATAGATCGAAGAGATAAGGATCTACGCAACAAGACAACCCATCTTGTCAAAGTGTGGTAGAGAAACCATATGTTTTAGGAAGAAACTTGGGAACGGGAAGAGGTAATCAAGGAGAATTACCCTCACCTATTTGTGTAAATTAAAATTTTGAGGGTGAAATTTCATAAGGGGGGAAAATGTAATGACCCATAGTTTTTCATTGGACATTACATTCTTATAAAAATGTCATAAAATCATGTGAAAACACACCATAATGAACTACTAAGTTAGATGTGTCTTTTAAACATATGATTGTCACTTCTGTGTTTGGAATTTTGAAAATCAGACATACACGGTAGTGTTCAAGATAATTTTTGGAGTCTAATAAAACAAAAATAATTTTTGGTGAATAGAAACCTACCCTTATGAATAATAACATACCCTTATGAATAGTGATGTACCCTAATTAATAGTAACCATACCTATGGTAGTATAAAAATACTTTTCATGTGAAAGAATGATTTACCTATATATTAGAATATGCAAATGAATGTTTTAAAACTATTTCTAGTAATAAACCATCATTTTAATTGAATATTAAATTAATCATATTAAGAAAATTATTTTTCTAAAATGGAATTCATGTTTGGATTCTACATGTAGAAAAATGGTTGGGGTATATTTTTTGGATTTTTCTGAAATACATAAATTATTTATGAATAGTGAAATACCGCAGTTTACAAAAATAAGATAAATAAGCTAATTATATAGTCATTTGTGATGTTCTGATGATGTAAGCCCATTTGGATCAGGATCACATGATAAAATTACTATTTTTGGTCATTCAAGACTCACTATTCCTTATCTTAGGGAAAGTTAATAAAATAATGAATTTTATATTAAGTAAACCCCTCTCCCCTACACTATAAAACTACGCCTCACCCCCTCATTTAATCACACCCCTCAAGCTTAAAAAATCCTCTAAAATATTCCCAAACTTCTTCCCTAGCCCCTATCCCACGTTCAAGAGCCGTTGGTCTCATCAATAGGCCAATCCTATCTTTTTGAAGGAGAATTTGAATAGGAGGATTTAAGAGGACATTAAAGAGAAGGAAGCATTCAGATACAAGGTAAGGGGAAATTCTCGAACCCAAATTTCATCCTCCAGGTTCTCCCTCTTTCACTCCTTTTTGATATGGTTACACAATAAAATTTAGTTGTTCATCTTTTCTTTCATTTTATATGATATACATGTTTTTCACAGGTATTTAGGTAAAACCAAATGTTTTCCTAAAGAACACTTCTTTTATAAACTTAACTTTTACCTCTCATTCACGGTTGATGGTTCTTGTAATATGTATGTTATTCCCTCTTTCATTTGGGAACCCAATGTTTTTTAATGTGTTCTTATGAGATGTAACCCACTTCTTTCCATGGGTGAGTTATGTTAAACTTTTGATATATGTTCCTTTTGGCAAGCATGATAATGATAATGTTATGATGTGTCGGGTGCACCCGGAATTATATAGCGCAATATGAATGTTTCAAATTGATGGGTGCGCCCGAAATAATACTGCTCTCCTTTGCATTGGGTAAAGTGATGAATATCATGAGTAAATGTGAAATGATGTGTGAACAAGATGCTATCTTGGTTCAAATGTATGGGTGTTATTTAACCAGTAAGACCTAATGTTGCATTTTTATGCATAGCCACATTTCAATTCTTATAATTATGCTCCATATCATGTTCATTATCTTTTTCCAATGTTATTACTATACTCACCCCATGCTATTTTGTTCTTATCTAACATCCTACTAAGATTATAGATCACCCCTTTTGATGTATTTCCTCATGTTGCTACATGTAATACGGATAGGATCAGTGTTAATAAGAATCTAGAGAATAAGAAATTAAATAAATGTTGATGTTTGATGTTGTAGTTGTTATATATGGTCCAAGTTTTCCCAAAACACAAATCATTTGGATCCTCTATGTGTAAAACTATTATACTGATTATCTTTAAAATGATGTAATAGTAATATATGAAAAGTTTGTGTCTCTATAGACACATACCACATACTACATGATATGAAGATGTAACCATGCTTATAGCTACGGTACACAGACTCACTCAATGGTGTACAACCGTGGTACACGAATCATCTACAAGGTGATAGCCCACGAATCATTGTCTAGAGAACAGAATGTTTCATGAAATATGGTATGTGAACCTTTCCTTCGATTATGTTCATTTTCAGAAATGGTGGTTTAATTTTTTGGTTCGGATCATTAATATTCATAAAATCCTGGTTCGCCAATCCAAGCATGGTATGTAGACATACTAGCCGCGAAGCATCGTCCAATGCATAATCCCAATATTATGTCATAATGTTTCACAAAACTATTTGTGAAATCAAAAATAAGGTACACAAATAGAGAAATGTAAAGGAAATCAGTTCACAAAACGTATAAAGAATTTTTCGAAAGTGAATTTTTCAAGGAGCACTGTACGCAACAGTAGAGGAAGCCAGAGAAATCAAGAGTACTGTTCACTATAATAAAATATAATAAGAAAATGACACGGGGCCCTATATATATGTTTGGACCCCTTAAAGACGGTCCATCTATTTTATGTGAACCAGTTCAGTTCAAGACTACTTCTACATTGGAATAGTCAACTTTTCGTTGTGAATGGACCCCATTCTGATGGGGGAATTTGTAGGGTCTGTAGATTTCTCCTAGGGATGAAAATAACCCCTTGAACTCTTTATATAAGTAATAATGTACATATTAATGTCTAACATTGGAAATGGACTCGAATTGAGTCACAATTTATTGAATGAATTTAAAGGAATACATGTTTCAATGGGTTTTAAGTGTCCCATGTACCATCACCAAGAAAGGTACTCAGAGATGATGAATCACAAACTCCCTAGTATGTGTGACCATTTGCGACCCACTGGCATGCGAAGTATTGGCCAGTGAGCATGGAAAACAGAAAACCATGTCTCCGATTGATTCATAAGTGTGAGTATCTTTTGCATACCGTGTTACAAATTTATCATGATCTCAGAAGATGTAAATCATTAGGGTTATGTGAATCATTATCATGAACCAAATCCTCTGAAAACCCCAATTTACTGAGTCATCCATGGGTTAGGATATTTATACAATGGGCCTCATCTAATGGTGTCTCAGGACCAATAAATATGATTTTTATGATGATATATAAATGTAGAATAGAAGAAGTAAGATATACAGACATAGAGAGAGGGAGACAGATAAAGAGAAGGATGGATGAACAATGTTTGAGGGAAACCTAGAGGTTGCACTCCGGGTTCCATCTTATTTGATCAAGGAATTACGAACTGCAAACCACTCCCTCTGCATGTACATCCATCCATAAACCATAAAACATAGGAGTGGAATAATAATAAGAGAACCAAAAACCAAACTGGTGAACCACAAAACAAGGTCTTCTTGTCTATGAACTCCCCACAATTGATGATCCCCTGGAACTCGTTCAATATTGTTCTCTGCATAGTGTACTGCTACGTGGACTAAAACAGGTGCTACATACTCTATTGGTACATTGATGGAACCTAATGTGGTTATATTGGCCACATTCCACTATGGTACATGGTTTCCTATACCATTCTCGCGTACCACATTGGTATAGGGATGACACCTCTGCCCGCATACCATTATGGTATACTGAGCCTCCCCCAACTCACATATAATTTCAGTACGTGGAATGGTGTGTTTCTGGGTATTTTTACCACTATTTACAACCTCATGCCTCCACTAATGTCTAGTCCTCCGACATTAGGTCAAGGCCTCCTCTAAATCCACCAAACCTATATGATCAGACCTTTAGGTGCATCAGCGTGACCCATTGATTTTACAAACCCATGGTAAGCAGTTTCATGAAGGCCCTCCCCACAACGGTGGAGGCTTCATGAATTATTATTATGTTACATTACCATGGTACCACGTATCCCAACTTTGGGAATCAGACGTGAACCACAGTATTTTAGGGAATAAGGGTATCACTATCATTTACATTCAATGATGAATAATGATATGTTGAATGGGTTATGTTCTCTCCCCCTTATGAAAATGATGAAACTCCTCCCCTTCCCAGAATGTGTTAAGTGGCCCTTCTACTGAGACAAGTCCCCAATATTTTGAGGTTGAGTCGTTTGACCATTATTTCCATCTCACATTGAAAGGTTTCTTGCTCTATGCACTCGAACACTGTCACCCTAGCCTCTTTTGACGCATGATCTACCTCCCCCACAAAAAGGGGAGGAGGCATGTTAATTGTTGAGTCATTGACATACTCTTGTTTCTCACGCTGGGCACGATTCATGTGGACTTAAAGGCTTGGAAAGAATACAATGAACAAATGAGTATGAACTATGAAAACTATGATTCCTAACCAAATCAGGATATATATGATGCTTAAATGAAGGATCAATATCAAAAGGGTGCCAATCAAAAAGGGTCCACCCAATCATGTATTCCCATATGGGAATATTCCATTGGTAATTCCCACACAATCCAATCTACGTAGGTTCTGATTCCTCCGATGAGGATTTCTAGTATGTCCTCCCTCTTGGCCTGATCCAAATTTCTAGTCACCTTCCGCCCCCTGGAGGATGAAAATCACCATACCGCCTTATTACATGGCTCTAGATAGAATCACCTATGTAGCTTCAAATATCTGAATGCCAAAGGCAATTTCAAAAATCATGGGTAGCACATGGAAACACACTTTAGGAATGATCCAAGGATTCATGAACATATGATCATTTCGTAAATCTATAAGAGAGTCTCTGATCATGTTACAATCCTCCAATGAAAGTGTGTAGTGAGCCTAAACTCCCATCATCTTGACCAATGGAGTCTGTATGTATTGTTGGCCAAATCGTCAGCCAACGAGAACCGGCCTCTGAAAAGCAGGTCCATTAATCATGTATAGCATGGATGTTGGGAGTTCATGGTTCCACAAATGAACTTGTTGGAGATAATCTGAGGAAGTTATATCTGAGAAGCAGTAATTGCTTAAGTGCTTGACCCCCACTCAATCACCTGCTAGGACAAACAATTACCACAAGGTCAATTCAACCTTTTTTAATGAATAATGGTGCTGAACAGGTTGAAACAAATGGAATGGTTAATTTGACGAGAACTCGTCTCTATAGAACAAGGGATGGGTGGCAATCCTCATCGAACCATTTCAACACCTCCCAAAAACGTGCCACCTCTGAGGAGGAACATTGATAACTAAATATTAATGGAATGAATTATCAAACTATTTATGGATCTCATAACTTGTTAGTGATTCATGATAGAAAAATTCAACTTCATTTCCTAGTTTAAGATATGTTGTGGAAATTGATAAAAAAAACCAAAAAGGTTATGTTCATCATAAGAAAAGGAATAAATCAGATAAGTTTATTTTCTTATAAAAAAGAATTCAACATTAGGAAACGGATCACGACATTAAATGTTTTCATACAATATATATTTTTAATGATTTCAGTGATCTTTTTCATGCCTATTTATATTATTGATTTCTTATCATTAAAATTATCCTATACAAGATTTCTATGAATCTCTATTAGAATTTAATAGTTAGATTTCTCTTCCAGGACCAACATTCCACATTCCACCCATGTTCTCTAAATGGGGAAACCTAATTTTTCATTAATTTTTATAATGATGATATTTACATCATTCGATTTTTATGGGAATTTTCATTATTTATTTTTATGTTGTGTTTTTCTATGAAATTAAATTTAAGGTATTAAGTCTTTTATGAACCAATTTAATTTTGTTGGAAAAATTCATTTTAAGGGGAGTAGAATGCGACAACATGAGTTTTTATAAATTGTTATTATATTTGAATAAATTTAATTTCATTGATGGATTATATTGAATGTTAAGCCATGTTATGATTTATCTATAAACAAACCATGTCGGTATTTTACAATATATAACATTTATATTATCTTCTGGTACATTAGACACTATGTATGGGATGTTTTAAACACAATGTTCAGTTCCATCGATGGATTGTGTTACACACAAGTCATAGTATTAACTGACTAAATTATAATATTTATATTATTATTAAAATATTACTATATTCCAATCCCATAAAATATAAAATGAATATAAATATTTTTAAATAAAATATGAAAATATGTTATACAAATTTATATAAGATGAATTATTTTGTAATCAATTAACTAAAAATGAAAATAAAATCCTTCTAAATATAATGGTAATATTTTTCTTGAATATTATATTTGTGTAAAAAAAATTGATAAATTATATAAATAAAAAATATATATTATATTAGATAAACTATTAAAAATTAAACTTCTGTATTTAAATCCAATTTTATGTTTGAAGAAATGTAATTTTCTAAAAAGTAGTTTTACCTAATTTTAATGGAACAACTATTATAAATCCAATTTCTAAAAATATTATAAAATATATTTGAAAAAATAAAATTATTTTTCTAAATTGTAATTTCCAAATTAGATTAGGTGAATTTTTTGTATTTTTCTTAGATTCTTACTTTTTGATGAATAGTAAAATGTAGTGACTTTATATTGAGAACTGTATTTTCATTTTTGTTATTTTTATATCTAAATTATATATTGAATTGGTTTTAATGTATATTTATATTAAATGTACAATTATTAATCTAATTTGGGTAATTTTAATAAATATTCCACTGAAATTCAATATATAAACATTCTAATATTTTGGACATTTTAACATTAAAAATGTGATTTGTTGTCCCACTTGCAGGTTATATTTTATTTAAATTTCTACCACATCAATGATTGAAAATTCAAAAAATAGAATGTATATTTGAATTCATAATGATATATGATTTCAATAATATTCCACTTATTTTTAACCAATAATTTTATTAAATGAAATTAAATTTAATTACAATGCTTAATGTAAAAAATGAGTTCCCATAGTGTATAAATGTTATTCTTTAGAGACCAAATAACCTAGAAACATGACCAAAATAAATTTAATGGTCAAATTTCGACCATATACTCCCTTTTATCGAATAAAGTTAATTATTGGATGCACATTATTTATGGGAGACCTCTCAATAGAATATTCATTTTTGTATTTACATGAATGCCTCCACTCTATTATAATAATAGGGCACCCCCACACACTGATTAACACCACTGATGCACTTTGGATCATCAAAAACAAGAAATTTTTTTCCCGATTTATCTCCATTCATACAAAAAACCTATATTTTGGGGAAAACCTGACCAATAAATCCCTTTGGTGAAAATCCAAATGAGCTACCCAAAGAAGCGGTAACACTATTCATCAAGAACATTTTTTACCTTGGTCACTAGCCCTTAAATTATTCTTATGTAAATATTATATAATAATCTATGAATCCAAAACATACTGAATTTATTTTATATTAAGTGAATGACCAACACCTTCAAACACACCAATCAAATGGGACACAAAATCATCATTCGTGTGTACAGAAGACTACCAAATCACAAACTGATAACGTTAGTTTCTCCATTACAGCCATTCTTGATTGGGAATAATGATGTACTAATTATTTTTATATTATATATATATATATATTATTAACTTAATAATTTATTTATGTTTTTTAATTAATATATTACATATACATTCAATATTTCGATTTTGTGTGAATATTATAACGTTATTTTTAGATGTGTGGACTAATACTCCCTCAAAGAAATTAGATTTATTAAAACATTACATGGAATGTATTGAGGATGGATTTGTTAAAATTATACTATATATATGAAATTATAATTATACTATAATTATAATAATATATATATATATATATATATATTCATATATTTCATTTAAATTATTTATTTGAATATGACAAGATAACATAAAAATAATTCATTTGTACGTGAGACATATTGTCCCCATGAATAGTGTATTTTATTTTATGTTTCTATATTTTATATGTTATTATAAATACTTATATAATGTATAAATATAACATTTATAACATGTTTTTAAATATGGAAATTTTTAAATCATTATCTAATTAAGTGTATCATTAATAACAAGTAAAAACATATATGAAAAACAATGTGGATATTACCCGTAACGTTGCATTGACATGGAATTGTTAATAAAAGTGTAATATAAATACATAATCAAATTATACGTGGTATGATATTTATTAATATGATTATTTTTAATATTTATAATAATGTTATATTCATTAAATTGGTTTATTGAACATATATGAATAATGTCAAGACTTAAGGTATGGGTTTTCTTATCTCACATTTATTTCTATGAGATAAATGCTACATTCACCACATATTCATATTGTGTGAGGTATATTGATCCATATGAAAATTTATATCATGATATTAATTTATTGAATGATATTAAAATTTTCATTTTATGTAATTCATTAATGTATCTCATGGTTCAAAAGCTACTCATATAAGAAGGGAATTTCTAGTCTTGGTTTTATTTCTGTAATATTTGTGCCTTATTCACCTCTCGTTTATTTTGTGTGGTGTATATACCTAAAATAAATATGTTTTTTGATATATATCCTTATATTTATGTTTATTGACATATAAAATTTATTATATCTATTTCATTGGTTTTACATATCAAAAGATACCAAATCATTAATATAATTTTATCCAAATTCCCATTATTTGAGACACCAATAATGTTGTGCACCTACATTAATTTATGAGGTGTAAATAATTCCCCTTTACATGTTATATAATGAATATTATAATTATTTTTAAATTTTATGAATCATTTAATGTTATTATTTCATTTTTATTTTCATTCATTATTACCAATGTGGTAATAGTTTATTGCAACAATCTCATCATTTATCTGGGTTGTTTATCATTTTACATCCATTGATTAAATATTATGATCAACATATTAATAATTTTAATGATGTTTATTATAGTATGTTTATTCATGTTATATCCATGTAAGATTATAATCTATACATTATTTTCTAATTAAGATAATTTATAAAATAGTTTTATAAATATTGGATTTTTTTTCTCCCTTCTGTCTCAAATCTATTTTATTTAAATTCAAAGTATTCTAAAAATGTTTTAAAAAACGTTTTTGAATAACATTTTATGTTATTTTAAAAGTAGATAAATTATAAATAACATTTATACGTTAAAAATAAAATAAAATGGTTTTCAAAGATTCCAAAATATGTTTGCAGGACTATTTTCAATGAAAATAATTTTCAAAAGGTTTTACATTTTATCATGTTTTTTCAAATAAAAATGATATTTTTATAATTAAATCTTTTTAATGTTATATAAAAATTATTTTCAATTATGATAACATACATTGATTTTAGCTATTTTCTAATGGGTATATAATCTGATAATATCATTCATATTCATTTTTAAATTGTTTATGTTTTGAGGGAATGATGTTTATAAAACTTGTTTCTCTACCGTGAGTTATATGCTATTGAAACCTACTTCTTTTCAAAGGTTATTAAATGATGATATTATTATGAAACTTATCTCTTATCCAATGGTTATAAAATGATGAAATCTTTATGATACCTATTTCATTTTATCCATTTTGATATGGTGTTTATGAAACACATCTTTTTTTATGGTTCGTGACACGATCAATTTCTTATTATCATGTGGAAAATGTATGTACGATTTTAATATGTTTTAGTTTGGAAGTATATCTCCCTAAAAAGAATTTGTTTAACATAAATGATTAATTAACTGAAATGTTACACTGGTGGGTATGCCAAACCTATAACAAGAGGTTATATAAGAAGGAATCCCAATCCTGAAAAATGAGGGTATACATGAGCACATTCAAAGCCTGTAACAAGAGGGTTTATGTGAGGGAATCCCATGACAAAAAAAGAGGTTATATGAGTGGGAATCCCATAAACATAACAAGAGGATATATATTAGGGAATCCCAATAAAACAATAAAAGGGTACTGGGGTGGGAAACCCAAAACCCTAATAAAAGGAGTCATGGGTGGAAATCCCAACCATATAAAAATACATTAAAATTGAGTGCATCCCAATCCCAATAAAATAGGCCACACAAGAGGATGTACCCTTCGTATTGTAAGTGAATTTTGGATTATAAAACTCTTAACTTGTTATGGTGGTCTTGGTATATCTCTTTCACCAAATATTTTCTATACTTATGTGTATTCCATGATTGCATGTCTTATTCCTATGTTATGATCTCATTGAATATGATATGGATTATTTTCTGATTAATGTCTTATGAAAATTCTATATTAAGGCCTTAATATTTAATTTTGAGCTTTTCTATGAATTGTGTAATATTATAATGTTTGTTTATTATTCTCTCATTCCCATATGACCCAATTATTCTTATGTATCTCTTGTATTTACCCTTATTGGGAATTTGAGTGCACTCTTAATAATGTTTTCTTTCCCAATGAAATGAATAAAGGTTTAGCGTATGAATAATAACATTGAATATCATTTGGAAAACATATACTATATTACACCATGATTAAAATACTGTTTTAAATTATTTTAATGAAACTAAACTATTATTGTCGTTGGGCTTGTACTTTTGTAATATGATGAATATTCATAAAAAAATTATTTAATATCCACGTATGTTAAGCCTAGATTACTATAATCATGATGTATTTCATTTTCACTATTACAAATAAAAAATTGGAGGTAAATACATTAGGTGACCCAAAATTCAATCATCAATGGGTTAATATTTAGATTATGGGAATAGATCATGTTTAACACTATATCATGGTCATTGTAATCGTCCACATATTTGAGTTAATTGACCCAAAATTCGTACAAATAATACTCCATCAGTGTTATAAAGAGTGTCTTCATGTTACTATGCATGAAACATTAGTATTTTTCTCCAGACATCATCAGGATAAAGGGAATCACTCTGTTCAAAAATGATTTATATGATTCCATGAAGGCGGTGGGGTTTTCATCTTTATGGGACCTCAATGTTTGATTTTACCATGAATAATGATCCCTGAATAAATGTTCGGAGAACTATTTAACTGAATAAATCATTAAATATGTCACTATGATAAGGAAGTCATCCTTTGGATAATGGTGGTTGTGATATTGAATGTCGATACTTATACAAATCTATCGTTTCTTCTTCCACATTGGGATAATATTGGATAACCACATGGGGTATTATAATTCCCTAATGAAATTGTATTTAATAATATTATCCATTTCTGAATCAACCAAGAATCCATGGGTGGGAGAAATTCACATGGGTTGTTGTTTGAAACCAAAATTTTCAATTGGATGTAAAGGTTGTAGTAAAAAATTTGATGTTTAATCCATATAATTTCCTTTTTGTTCAAAGTGAAAACATCATGGTGTAGCTCTAAGATGGCATCATATGTTCTCTTCTCCCTAAAACACATGATAAGGGTATCAATCATTATACGTAGATCTTACACGATGTCGATGTTTTCATTTAATATGTCCGCAAATGGGTGTGCAGAAACCTTCTTCAAAGGAAAAATGGGCCTCATCCATGATCAATTCATTAGATTCAGGAGGATTGTGTGATGAAATTGACACTTTATATAGGGGTGATAACATGAGTGTTTGATATCTATTTTATGGTGAAGACTACTCCAAAATGGGTTCTTGTCCCTCTGTGTCTCCTAATACCACATCAACAGAAGGTTAGGTTTGAATACCATGGTGCTTTTTTGGAATAATCCACCCTATGAATCATAATAATTATACTTGGTTGACTTATAATGGACATATCAGAAATCCAAAATATATTTTTGTGGAATAAGATGATATTAAAAGGATAGAACATCTGATAAGACATATGATGGTCTCCTAAGGACATAGAGGAACCTATACATTATAGAAATATTATGTGATCTTAGAGAACTCTTTATTATTTTTTATATACATTGTTTACCACAATCTTAATTCATCAATTCCAATTGGTGGGTAGGTAACAAAAAACATTCCATATACTGCAATAAGGGATTCTCATGTGTGACTATCATGTGGATGGGAGGGTTGAAACCCTCATCATCATGGTCATGGGGATTCTTCCCTTATCTCTGGTAAGATGAAAAATCAACATTTATTGAGTTTATAGAGATAAAGGGAGTAGTTTCACCAATCATTTTACATTATTAACTGTTGTGTGGGTATTTGATACACTAGTGATATGAAGAGGGGACCATTATATGTGGATATAACCAGGGCCTTCCTAGTAAAGCATTGTAGTCAATTTCATACTTGAAAACCATTGATTCGATATTTGATATCATGTACCTCAAATGTTTATTAAGATAGATATTGACATGTGTTTTCTTCTTATTCATATCATAACCCTAAATCATCATATTGGAAAAGGTGAAATATTCCTCAATGATCCTAGATTTATTGAGTGTTAGATTTGGTGTGAGATTAATCACTAAACATGTGTCAACCACGAACTGCCTCACTCTTACACAATTTAAATAACCAAATACATAAATCATACTTATGTTACACTAAATTATATTGACATATTCCTCAAAAGAAAATTATATAACGTCCCAATAGTCTTCTTACATGGCTTTTTCTAGATTGTACTTTTCAACAACATCAACCACAATTCAAAAATATAGAAACATTTATAGGGACTCAATCAGGGCTATATGTAACACCTTTTACAATAGATGTGAATCATGGATCCAGATTCATGATTTTATACTTGATAACTTCTAATTGAAATCATATATTTCTAGTTACAGTAATGTTCATTCAGTAAATAGGTTTCTCTATGTTGAGGTGTATAGTCAGTTAAACAGGATGAGGTGGTGTAGAATGACTATAATATAACATTTATTTTATCAGTTATATTAATTATTTCACCCTAAAATGACTATATTTATGATATAGGAAGTTTTTGACGATCTTTGGACAATGATGGTCATGGTTGATACAAAAATAAACTAGGTAGATTGGTAGTGGTGTGCAACCAGAAGACGTATCCTAAGGGGATGAATCTATTTGGAAATAAGTATTTCATTTATAAAGATCCAAAATAACATACATAAATATTGCATATTAGTTGAAAAATATTCATTACATAACATTATTATCCACTCCAGAATATTATTGTTCTAATGTCACTGGAAACATGGAAATGTAAACAACTAATCTATATGTGAGATATATCATCTCCCACTATGTTCTTAAAAACTAGATCCCTTATTATACATACCATACATATCACGTTTCATAATAACCTAAGGAAGGAAAATATATGAAATGGATAGCTTATATTCTTAGTAAGAATAAACAAGGTAGACATCAAAATATCATGAACATAATGAAAAGATAATATAAGAAAAACATTTTAATACCATACCCAACATATCATAGACCCTAAACATGAGTCATGGGATAAATATTTGAAGCTCATAATTTATGAATCATAATGTAATAAAAGAAAACATTCAATGAGAACATAAAAATTTCCATACACATAGGCATATAATATTGTGAACATGTATACCTAGAAATGATTTCACTCATTATGTTAGTGATGTGAAATTAGACCCTCGCATAATATTATGTAGCAGAAGTAACATCCAAATGTAACCTTATGAATGTAACACCTGAGACTTTTATGTTATATAAATCATCAAAAGAATCTTTTTCTACACAACACTTGCTTGGCTTGCTTTACACGCAATCGCGACCTTCCTCGATAGCTTACGTCGTACGCAATACCGAGTTTCACTAAACAACAATATGCTATTAAAACTAGCCGTTATGAATAGTAATAACCACTTTTTGAAATTTTATAAATTTTATTTTTCAAAATGGACTTCATTTTTGGACTCAGAATATCGAAATTAGCCTAGGGTGAAATTTTGGTATTTTTCTGAAAACTTTCAATTTTTGATGAATAGTGAAACCACTAAGTGGTAGGTTAAAAACTGAATTTTGCATAAAACATAATTTTACCGCTTCTGTGAATGGAATTTCAAAAATCCGACAGACACGGTTGATATCAGTAAGTAAAATGTGGTTCAATGAGATAAAAATAATTTTTTGGTGAATAGTAACTTTTTACTATTTTTACCGCGGTTAATAGTAAATAGGGTAACTAAGGGTAAATATGATATTAATATTACCCTAACACATGTCCTAATTCTATTGGACAAGTGTAATTCGACCAAAAACAATCTTAGGAATAAAATATGACCATTTAGGCCCACATGAATTAGATTAGGACATTTATTATTAATTTATTTAAAGAAGGGTTAAAATAGTTAAAATCAAAGTTTAATATGTAAATAATTTCTAATATGGGGTTATACATAAGTTAAATTCGATTGTAAATATTCATTAGAAAGCTAAAAAGATTTCCTACATGATGGTATTTTATTTGTAATTTTTAGACATCAAATTATTTAATTTATTTATGACACAAATATGATGTAGTAATTATCTTATTAATTAAATATTGACATAATTGATAATATAAATACCAAAATAATTGTAATTTAAGACTTTTTATGAATTCCAATAATTTTCTAGGTTACTATGATATATTAGTGTTGATTTAATAAACTTGTTTCGAACATATAATTCTGTTATGACTTTCACAAAAATCATATATCAAATAGTGTCAAAATTAACACAAAATAGTTTTTAAATCAAATATTATATTATTAATTGTTATTTTATTCCTAAAAATCTAAGGTTCGGAAACATAACTTATATAAGGATATATATATTAATAATAAACAATTTGGGGTTCGTTTGGCATGTTATAGTAAGTGTATTAACCATATAGTGAAAGAAAACAAAAAGACATGGTAAAAGTTAAATTATTTAACTTAGAGTTAAATCTAATTGATAAGGTTAAAATAATACCCTAAACTTGTCTACATCCTATTGGTTGATAGGATTTCGACCCATCCCCACTTTATCTTCGAAATAAGACCCTTTGTAACCATTATAAACCGATTTTGACTTTAATATAAAATAATATTTTGAGATATTCCTAAGGTGCCCCTCTCCTCCCTTATAAAAGGGAACCTCCTCCCCCTCCTCCTCACACCAAATTGAGCACTCAAGCTCGGCCAACCCCTGCCATTTTCTCCTCTCCACTTCCCTAGAATAATCCTAGAGGTCCTGGTCTTCTTCAAAGATCAATCTTAGTTCCCTAAGTGGAGAATTCAAAGAGGCATTCCAAAGAAGAGGTAATATCCATTACCGATCTTTTCAATTTCTTTATTCTTCAACTTCTTCTTCTTTAGTTGTTTCAGGATAAAGTAATAAAATCAGTATTACTTACATAATGATATGTTATTATAAATATGAAACAACCCTAATTCACCTTCTATCCATCCTACGGAAAAATGAAATCACTGCGCGTGCGTACGTACGGAATACCGTCTCCACGCCGTGGTGTAATCTATTTTCCACCACCACCTTACAAGGATGGGTATAATGGTGTAATGAGTAACTATTTATGATTATTATAAAGTAATATTGATACTGAAATAATATACATATATTCCAATACAATTCCACGATCATAGGAATGATATCATCACTCGTGCATACGTACGGAATACCGTCTCCACGATGTGATGCGACTCGTTCTACATGATCATCATTACATAGTATTTATATAAATGAATTGAATGAATAAATATGATATATGTTACACTAATTCCATTCTGGATATAAGGTATCTATAACCTTAAAAGAAGAATTAGAATTTATTTGACAAAACACACATAAGAACAAAAGGCAATAAAGACCCGAGTAACAAGTAACAATGAAATATTACTAATAAGAAGCTAAGAATATGACCATATATGATATCATATCAATATGTATGATTCTGGAATAAGTCAATAACATTATTTAAACCATTATTCAGGAGCTTTGGACACATACAAAGCAAATCAGACCTAAGGTAAGGGAAATATCACAATCTCACTTTTATCCGAGATTGTATTTACTTTGGTAATTACTGGGGTGTATTTTATCATCCACATCCATGTTCCCTCAATATGTAATATTATTTCCATCCTTCTACAATAGTTTATATCCAATTTTACCCTTCGGTAAGTTTTTTTTGTAAAAGATATGAAAGGAATCTTTTGTCGTTTTTCATACGAGGTACTTTTTGACTTTTCTGACAAAAGTACGAAGAATGTTTTTTCTAAGTTATACGGCATGAATGGATTTTTAAAACATTATTTCCAAGAATCTTACATTACAAGTTTTCATGTTTATTTTTAATCAACTTCTTTTATTTTAAAGTCGTATGACATGTTATGAAAGGAAAAATGTTTTTAAAGTAAAAGGATATTTTCCTCAAGAATGGAGTTCAAGTATTTTATCAAAATTATTTTCCATCTAAGATAATAGAAGGGTTCTGTTTTTATCCCTATTATTACATGGATTTGATTATGTTGTGATGGAAACATTTTTATGAATTCCTTTATCTTATATGAATTGTTTTACGATGTCATGTTGTTTAAGAATCCCATTTTTATTACATGGGTTACGCTATGATGTATGGTTTATGATTATGTGGCACACATAAGAAAGGATTAATTATAAGATGGGTAGGACCTATATCTCCCTCCAATGAATTGGGTAAAGATTTTATATCTCATGAGATAGACATGGTGGGAACGGAAGGTTATTTCATTTCAGTGATACAGGACTGAAACGAGGAGTGAACTCGGTTCAAAAAGGGACTTTGTCCACTAAGATAGTCTTGGAAATGAGTCATGACTAACAAGAAATGATTTTCCATGATTATGTGTGCATGCCACAAAGTTTCAATTTTTATGTTATGATTATGGGGATCTCATTTTCACTTCTATGATTTATTCTATGTTAAGATATTTTGATCTCTTTTTCAGGTTTTGATTTTCAAAAAGATATGATATGATTTTTATTTCCTTTATTTGCCCTTGCTGAGCATTTGAGTTCACCCTTTTATGTTTTCTTTTCCCCAGGTCAAGAAGATGGATATTAAGTAGAATATGCTAAAAGGGACCC
Source organism: Viscum album (assembly GCA_963277665.1). NCBI lineage: Eukaryota > Viridiplantae > Streptophyta > Magnoliopsida > Santalales > Viscaceae > Viscum > Viscum album. The sequence continues at coordinate 2,014,477,282 of OY728136.1, read as the reverse complement.
TAGATATGATGAAATAAATGGGTGACACTATAGAAGATTTATGAATCATTTGTTTATGTTTCCCAGTTTCTAAAGACACTATACCTATACGGTCCTTTGTGGTTTTATCATTTGTTGAAATAAGTGTGCTTCAATTTTTGATGTATTAAAAATGTATGTAATGTATGGGTCGTTATAGTTGGTATCAGAGGAAAGGTATAGTCAACCTTTGGAAACTAGGATGTGAAAGCCATAGTAAAAACCCTAAGGATAAGTCTAAGCATATAACACAATCTTAGTGTTTTAGAAATGGCCTTGAATAACCTATGATAAGACCTTAAGCATGAAAATTTTATTCTTGAATTATGTGGTTTTCCTATTATAATTAGTGTTGCTCACACTATTCTTCTTGGTTTTAGTCAATGGCTGGAACCCAAAGGAACTGTGTTAATGCGGAATGCGATGGGAAATGCAATGATTGTCCCCCTGAGCAACCAAACGATATGGGAGCAGGAATGAAAAATCTTGTTGCCATACTCACACAACATTCTCAAGCTATGAATCATGCAGGACTTCCAAACGAGCAAAGGAAGAAGCAACATTCTGTTGAATCCTTCATGAGGCAGCGTCCAACTTCTTTCAGTGGGTCTACTGATCCATTAGTTGCTGAACAATGGATTAGTACTACTGAAAAGATATTTTCAGTTCTTCAATGTTCTGAACATGATAAATTCATCCTAGCAGTGTATCGTTTGGAAGGAGATGCTGATCAATGGTGGAATCTTATTAAGAATACGAGGCAAAGGGATGAAATTGAGTCTATGGAATGGGACGAGTTAAAGAACTTATTTTTCAATAAGTACTTCCCTCGTATTCTCCGAACAAAGATGGAGAAAGAGTTTCATGAACTGAAGCAAAGGGATGATGAATCTGTTGGTACCTATGAAGCAAATTTTACAAGACTTGCAAGGTATGCTTCTGGTATTATTATCCAACTTGAGAGTAAGATCGATCGATTCTTTAGTGGCTTAAAACCAAGTCTTCGAAGGGCGTTAGCCATAAGGGACTTCAATAGCTACGAGGAAATCGTTCGATGTGCTCACAAAGTCGAGATGGAGATTGGAGTAACCCATCAGTCACATGGGTTTGATAATAAGAGGAAGATGGAATTCAAAGAAAAATCTAAAGAGCACACGGAAAAGAAGATGAGCTTTTCCTTATGCTCAAAGTGTGGAAAGAAACATGGAGGGAGTTGTCTTAAAGGGACAAGTAAATGTTTTAAATGTGGAAAGGAAGGTCATCGGGCATTTCAATGCCGTGATAATGGGAAGAAGATGTCTAATGACGCAAAAAAAGGAAGGGATACACAGAATGAACCTACTACACTTCAATGTTTCATGTGCAAGGAGATGGGGCATTATGGCAATCAATGCCCAAATCCAAGGGTTGATGATGATGGTCGACGTCAAAAAAATCTTAAGGCTAAAGACAAAGGAAAGTCGCATGCAATTTCTATCAGCGATGTGGAGTACAATAACGAAGTGGTGAAAGGTACACTTACCATCCACTCTAAAGTAGAAAATGTTTTATTTGATTCTGGATCCACCCACTCTTTTATTTCTGTAAAATTTTCTAAGGGTATCACCGTATTACCTCAACAATAAGATGTTGAGTTAGCTGTGACAACACCTAATGGCACAACAGTCGCATCAAAAGTTTATAATTCTTCTCCGATCGAAGTTTGTGGGAAAGTGCTTCCTGCAAATCTTGTGATCCTTCCTTTAGTGGAATTTGATGTGATTCATGGCATGGATTGGCTTTCTCTACATGGAGCTCATATAAATTTCCAAAGAAGGGAAGTCACATTTCATATTCCAGATCAATCTATGATCGTATACCAATGCAAGGATGAACATAACCTTCCAGTTGAAATTTATTCCATCTTATGGGTATTGATTCCACTAAATGAAGGTTATTTATCTCAAATGGTTGGTGAGAAACTCACAATAAAGAATATGCCCATTGTACGGGAGTTTGATGATGTCTTTCCGGAGGAATTACCGGGTCTTCCACCAAATCGTGAAGTTGAGTTTTCAATAGAACTCGTACCGGGTGCTTTCCCTATTTCAAAGACACCTTATAGAATGGCCCCAATTGAGTTGCAGGAATTGAAGAAGCAACTCCAAGAGAATCTTGATAAGGGATTCATACGCCCTAGTGCATCACCGTGGGGGGCACCTGTTCTATTTGTTAAGAAGAAAGATGGATCAATGAGACTCTGCATTGATTATCGAGAACTTAACAAGATCACTATCAAGAACAAATATCCTCTCCCATGCATTGATGACTTATTTGGCCAACTACGCAGAGCACAATACTTTTCCAAGATTGATCTTCGTTCAGGGTATCATCAATTAAGGGTCAAAAGGGAGGATATACCAAAGACGGCTTTCCGTACAAGGTATGGACACTACGAATTTATAGTGATGCCATTTGGTCTTACTAATGCCCCTTCTATCTTCATGGATCTAATTAATAGAGTCTTTAGAGACTATCTTGATCAATTTTTGGTAGTCTTTATAGACGATATTTTTGTCTATTCAAAGAGCAAGGAAGAGCATGAAGATCACTTGAGAATTATATTGAAGACCCTGAGAAAGGAGAAGCTTTATGCCAAATTTACCAAGTGTGAATTTTGGCTTCAAAAAGTTGCATTTTTGGGTCACATAATCTCAGAAGAGGGGATATCTGTGGATCCAGCAAAAACAGACATTATCGAAAGATGGTCGAGACTAACCACAGTAACTGAGATCCGAAGTTTTCTTGGTTTGGATGGATATTATCGATGTTTTGTAAAATATTTTTCACGATTATCTAATCCACTCACCAAGTTGACTAGGAAAGGAGTTAAGTTTGTTTGGACAGAGGAATGTGAAGAGAATTTCAAGGAGTTGAAAAGAAGGTTATTCAGTGCACCTGTGCTCACACTGCCTTGTAGTGGAGAAAGGTTTGTGATCTACAGTGATGCATCCAAGAAGGGATTGGGGTGTGTTCTTATGCAAAATGATATGGTGATAGCTTATGCCTCACGACAGTTGAAAATCCATGAGCAAAATTACCCAACACATGATTTGGAGTTGGCTGCGGTAATCTTTGCATTAAAGATTTGGAGGCATTACCTTTATGGTGAATGGTGTGATATTTATACTGATCATAAAAGTTTAAAGTATATTTTCACACAAAAGGAGTTGAATATGCGTCAAATAAGATGGTTGGAGCTGATTAAGGATTATGACTGCTCAATCCATTACCACCCTGGGAAAGCAAACAAGGTGGCAGATGCATTAAGTCGACAAGACCATGCTAGATTATCAATGATGAGGATCACAAAAGATCCAATATTTATGGACTTACAATGGTTGGATCTTGGAATTATAATGGAAGGGGAAAAATCTTATCTTTCTCAAATGAATGTTCAACCATCTATACATGTGAAGATTAAAGAGGCACAGAAAGAAGATGTCGAGTTACAAAAGAAGGTGAGAAATGTTCCTGAATTCAACCTTGATTGTGATGGGATAATAAAGTTCAGGAATCGGGTTTGTGTTCCTTCCATCCCCGAATTAATGAAGGAGCTGCTGGATGAGGCTCATAGTTCTTCATTCTCTATTCATCCTGGAAGCACGAAGATGTATAGGGACCTGAAAGAATACTTCTGGTGGGATGGCATAAAAAGAGATGTTGCTGAATATGTCTCTCGATGATTGGTTTGTCAACAAGTTAAAGCTGATAGACAGAAGTCTAAGGGGATGTTACAACCATTACCCATACCCGAATGGAAATGAGAAAACATCACTATGGACATTGTCACAGGACTTCCTAAAACATCCAAAGGCAATAATGCTATCTGGGTCATAGTTGATCGTCTTACAAAGTCTGCACACTTCATTCTTATTAGAGAGGATTTCTCTCTAGACCAGCTTGCCAGGATATATGTAAAGGAAGTGGTAAGATTGCATGGAGTACCACTTTCTATTATATCTGATCGGGATCCGAGATTTACCTCAAAGTTCTGGCGAAGTCTTCAGCATACTCTGGATACAGAGTTGAGTTTCAGCACTGCTTATCATCCCCAGACAGACGGTTAGTCTGAGAGAACAATTCAAACCCTAGAAGATATGTTGAGAGCTTTCTCTATGGATTTCAAAGGAGGTTGGGATCAACACCTACCTTTGGTGGAATTTTCTTATAATAATAGCTTTCACTCCAGTATTTAGATGGCTCCTTATGAAGCTCTCTATGGAAAGAAATGCAGGACTCCAACTTGTTGGGATGAAGTTGGGGAAAGAAAGCTATTAGGACCTGATCTCATTGATGAAATGGAAGAAAAGGTCAGATCTATTCAACAACACATAAGAGAAGCTCAGAGTTGACAGAAAAGTTATGCCGACAACCGAAGAAAAGACATAGAGTTTGAAGTGGGTGATAAAGTGTTCTTACGAATATCTCCCTGGAAGAGGGTTATGAGATTTGGAAAGAAGGGGAAGTTGAGCCCTAGATATATCGGTCCTTTCGAAATACTGGATCGTGTTGGGAAGGTAGCTTACCGATTGGCGCTTCCACCGAATCTCTCTCAAGTTCACGATGTGTTCCATGTATCTCTCCTGAGAAAGTACATACCAGATCCTTCACATGTACTCAAATCAGAAGTTGTACCGCTGGAGCAAGATCTTTCTTATGAAGAACAACCGATAGAGATTCTGGATCGTAGCGAAAAAGTCCTACGAAACAGGACCACTCGATTGGTGAAAGTTTTATGGAGGAACCACCAACTTGAAGAAGCTACATGGGAGCTTGAGGATATGATGAGGGAAGAGTATCCTCATCTGTTTGTTACAAAGTGACAAATTTTGAGGGCAAAATTCTTTTTAAGGGGGGTAGAATGTAACACCCAAGACTTTTATGTTATATAAATCATCAAAAGAATCTTTTTCTACACAACACTTGCTTGGCTTGCTTTACACGCAATCGCGACCTTCCTCGATAGCTTGCGTCGTACGCAATACCGAGTTTCACTAAACAGCAATATGCTATTAAAACTAGCTGTTATGAATAGTAATAACCACTTTTTGAAATTTTATAAATTTTATTTTTCAAAATGGACTTCATTTTTGGACTCAGAATATCGAAATTAGCCTAGGGTGAAATTTTGGTATTTTTCTGAAAACTTTCAATTTTTGATGAATAGTGAAACCGCTAAGTGGTAGGTTAAAAACTGAATTTTGCATAAAACTTAATTTTACCGCTTCTGTGAATGGAATTTCAAAAATCTGACAGAAACGGTTGATATCAGTAAGTAAAATGTGGTTCAATGAGAAAAAAATATTTTTTTGGTGAATAGTAACTTTTTACTATTTTTACCACGGTTAATAGTAAATAGGGTAACTAAGGGTAAATATGAAATTAATATTACCCTAACACATGTCCTAATTCTATTGGAAAAGTGTAATGCGACCAAAAACAAACTTAGGAATAAAATATGACCATTTAGGCCCACTTGGATTAGAATAGGACATTTATTATTAATTTATTTAAAGAAGGGTTAAAATAGTTAAAATCAATGTTTAATAAGTAAATCATTTCTAATATGGGGTTATAAATAAGATAAATTAGATTGTAAATATTCATTAGAAAGCTAAAAAGATTTTCTACATGATGGTATTTTATTTGTAATTTTTAGACATCAAATAATTTAATTTATTTATGACACAAAGATGATGCAGTAATTATCTTATTAATGAAATATTGACATAATTGATAATATAAATACCAAAATAAATGTAATTTAAGACTTTTTATGAATTCCACTAATTTTATAGGTTACTATGATATATTATTGTTGATTTAATCAACTGGGTTCGAACATATAATTCTGTTATGACTTTCACAAAAATCATATATCAAATAGTGTTAAAATTCACACAAAATAGTTTTTAAATCAAATATTATATTATTAATTGTTATTTTATTCCTAAAAATCAAAGGTTCGGCCAAATAACTTATATAAGGACATATATATTAATAATAAACAATTTGGGGTTCGTTTGGCATGTTATAGTAAGTGTATTAACCATATAGTGAAAGAAAACAAATAGACATGGTAAAAGTTAAATTATTTAACTTTGAGTTAAATCTAATTGATAAGGTTAAAATAATACCCTAAACTTGTCTAAATCCTTTTGGTTGATAGGATTTCGACCCATCCCCACTTTAGCTTCGAAATAAGACCCTTTGGAACCATTATAAATCGATTTTGACTTTAATATAAAATAATATTTTGAGATATTCCTAAGGTGCCCCTCACCTCCCTTATAAAAGGGCACCTCCTCCCCCTCCTCCTCACACCAAATTGAGCACTCAAACTCGGCCAACCCCTGCCATTTTCTCCTCTCCACTTCCCTAGAATAATCCTAGAGGTCCTGGTCTTCTTCAAAGAACAATCTTAGTTCCCTAAGTGGAGAAATCGAAGAGGCTTTCCAATGAAGAGGTAATATCCATTACCGATCTTTTCAATTTCTTTCTTCTTCAACTTCTTCTTCTTTAGTTGTTTCAGGATAAAGTAATAACATCATTATTACTTACATACTGATATGTTATTATAAATATGAAACAACCCTAATTCACCTTCTATCCATCCTACGGAAAAATGAAATCACCACGCGTGCGTACGTACGGAATACCGTCTCCACGCCGTGGTGTAATCTATTTTCCACCACCACCTTACAAGGATGGGTATAATGGTGTAATGAGTAACTATTTATGATTATTATAAAGTAATATTGATACTGAAATAATATACATATACTCCAATACAATTCCACGATCATAGGAATGATATCATCACTCGTGCGTACGTACGGAATACCGTCTCCACGATGTGATGCGACTCGTTCTACATGATCATCATTACATAGTAATTATATAAATGAATTGAATGAATAAATATGATATATGTTACACTAATACCATTATGGATATAAGGTATCAATAACCTTAAAAGAAGAATAAGAATTTATTCGACAAAACACACATAAGAACAAAAGGCAATAAAGACCCGAGTAACAAGTAACAATGAAATATTACTAATAAGAAGCTAAGAATATGACCATATATGATATCATATCAATATGTATGATTCTGGAATAAGTCAATAACATTATTTAAACCATTATACAGGAGCTTCGGACACATACAAAGCAAATCGGACCTAAGGTAAGGGAAATATCACAATCTCACTTTTATCCGAGATTGTATTTACTTTGGTAATTACTGGGGTGTATTTTATCATCCACATCCATGTTCCCTCAATATGTAATATTATTTCCATCCTTCTACAATAGTTTATATCCAATTTTACCCTTCGGTAAGTTTTTTTTGTAAAAGATATGAAAGGAATCTTTTGTCGTTTTTCATACGAGGTACTTTTTGACTTTTCCGACAAAAGTACGAAGAATGTTTTTTTTAACTTATACGGCATGAATGGATTTTTAAAACATTATTTCCAAGAAGCTTCCTTTACAAGTTTTCAGCTTTATTTTTAATCAACTTCTTTTATTTTAAAGTCGTATGACATGTTGTGAAAGGAAAAATGTTTTTAAAGTAGAAAGGATATTTTCCTCAAGAATGGAGTTCAAGTATTTTATCAAAATTATTTTCCATCTAAGATGATAAAAGGGTTCTGTTTTTATCCCTATTATTACATGGATTTGATTATGTTGTGATGGAAACATTTTTATGAATTCCTTTATCTTATATGAATTGTTTTATGATGTCATGTTGTTTATGAATCCCATTTTTATTACATGGGTTACGCTATGATGTATGGTTTATGATTATGTGTCACACATAAGAAAGGATTCATTATAAGATGGGTGGGACCTATATCTCCCACCAATGCATTGGGTAAAGATTTTATATCTCATGAGATAGACATGGCTGGAACGGAAGGTTATTTCGGTTCAGTGATACAGGACTGAAACGAGGAGTGAACTCGGTTCAGAAAGGGACTTTGTCCACTAAGATAGTCATGGAAATGAGTCATGACTAACAAGAAATGATTTTTCATGATTATGTGTGCGTGCCACAAAGTTTAAAGTTTTATGTTATGATTATGGGGATCTCATTTTCACTTCTATGATTTATTCCATGTTAAGATATTATGATCTCTTTTGCAGGTTTTGATTTTCAAAAAGATATGATATGATTTTTATTTCCTTTATTTTCCCTTGCTGAGCATTTGAGTTCACCCTTTTATGTTTTCTTTTCCCCAGGTCAGGAAGATGGATATTAAGTAGAATATGCTAAAAGGGACCCTAGATATGATGAAATAAATGGGAGACACTGTAGAAGATTTATGAACCAGTTGTTTATGTTTCCCAGTTTCTAAAGACACTATACCTATACGGTCCTTTGTGGTTTTATCATATGTTGAAATAAGTGTGCTTCAATTTTTGAAGTATTAAAAATGTATGTAAAGTATGGGTCGTTATAATGAACATAAAATCTATGTCCATTCATAAAACTGTGAACATGTAATCAGCTTCATACATAACCTTTTGAACATTTAATTTGGTTTTCTCATATCATATTTACTAATTAATTATTTATATTTCCCTAATGAATTGGAGTGAGATATAAGTCATACACATAAAATAATTCATATATTTATGGTTCATATGATCATAAAACATTCATTATATAATAATCAACTAAAATAAATAAGTTTCATATGAATATCATCATACTAAAACCCTTTAACAATAAATGGGTTTCATATACATTTCATAATAACATAACCCATGTAAATGAAGATGTTTTCATTAACATATCAACATTGTAGTCATTAAATTTTAAGAAAAACAATATAAATGGTATCCATGGATTATATCTATATTATAAGAGAACTGATATAATAGTATATCATATTTGATGAAAAATGAATTTGAAAGATCACCAATAAATTTTATATAAGAAAATACTCCTTTCACATTTAAAATGAAAATTTAAGATTAAAAATTCATAAATCACAATAAAAATACATTTCATTAAAAATAAAATTTAAAATTTTAAATGAATATTTAAAACATTGATCTTTCAGAGTGGGGAAAATTTTCATTCAGGTAGTACACAGTAAAAACAAATATTCCATTCACATTTTTTGTAAATGTAAATCAATCATTTTTGGAAAATTAATTCAATATTACATTTAAATAAATTTAATTATAAAATATTTTTAAATTTCTATAATAATTAATTTTATGAATTTTTTTAAATAAATTATATATCATAGTTTAGAATAAAAAGGTTTTTCGACTAATGATTAAAATAAAGATGACTTTTCATTACAATTTATTTTAAACTCTTGAGTACATAAATGGGGTAAAATATAGGGAAAAATTTAATATCATGACATACCTCGAGGGGAATAGAATTTACTATGTTCATGGGAGAAGGATAAAAATATTTCATTATTAGAAACATAATTATAAATAACTAGATAAATGGTGAGATTGTATCCTAAAACCCTTCCCTCTATGGTAACTTTGAATCACTTGAAAAAATGAAAGAACAACATTAAATTAAACATAAAATGTCATCATAATAAATAAATTTACGATATTAAATAAGAATTGGGATGTATATACACCTTATAAAACAATAGGTTTATAATATAATATATGTTATAGAGAAGGAAAATTGAGAAAAAAATCACTTACCCCTTTTGTAACTTTAGAATAGTAAAACCCATAAAATAGAGATCATAAAATGTGAATTTGAATCACAATAATTTACATTCAAATCATCATAAAATAAATTAATTTTTTGTTTATAAGCTATATAAAATAAACATGTACTGAATATTACATGTGTCTCATAGATAAAAAAATGAAACAAAAATCCCATACTTTAAGTCTTGACTTACTTTGTACAAATTAAAAAATAATTTTTAATAAAAACATGATTATGAAAGATAAATTTAATTACTATAATCATATTCATCATACCAAAAATGGTTTTCTTATGACATTTTATTTTCACTTTACTAACATTTACATGTTAAAAACATGTTTTGATTCATAACCCCTTTGTTGTTCATCCATGTATTAATTTTTTATTTTAATCACATATACATTTATTATGGTTCCAAAGTCTCTATAATATTTTTATTCATATAAATATCATATATAATAATTATATAAGTAATTTTAATAATCAATAAACTTAAGGTATAGAAAAATAAATGCATTGTTTGTATAGTTGGCAGGTCGTACGTATGCATGAACATCGTATCTATTTTCACGATGGTTTAAAATAATTAATTATAAATAATATATTAAAATTAAATAATAATTAATATTTAATATATTTAAAATATTTTTATTTGAACATATCCTTATTAATTCCCATTGGATGTGTATGTGAAGAACAAATCACATTGCTTTGTGAGGCGGTAGTCCACCATACACACAAACACCATTATTGTATTCCCAAGGAATAAAATGAATGAATTTATATATTATATTATAATTATTTATGTATAATAATATAATAAATAAAAAATATAAAAAAAACCGTAATTAATTTCAGTCATTAGAGGTGGTGATGGAAAACCTGCCAGATCCGTTCATCAGAAGGAAGCCTATTTTACACACAAGTGACATTATTGTTTCTCATTTTATGGAAGAGAAGACGGTTTTAGGTAATTACATTAAAATAAAAACTTCTCAATATATTTAATATATTATTTTTATTAAATGTTAATGGTATAATAAAAATTTATAGTGGTATATAAATAAATAAAATAAAACACTCGGTTAGGGATGTTAAGGATTCTTTAGAAAACATCGTATTGTTTCCACCAAAAGCCTTTATAAGATGGATTTATTAACAAAATTTGGATTCGAAGATGATATTAGGTAATTTGTTAATTTTTGTAGTCAATTTCGAAAAAAATGAATTTTTAGTTATAATGTGATGAGAGTGGGTGGAATTTTATAACTGTGGTTAGTGACAAACTTCTAAATTTTTAAAAGAAAAGGTGTAACATTGATTTTTACTAGAAAAAAATTAATCAATTTTTTATATTATATAAAATATGACATATGTATTTATATATATGTTCTATATATTTCTATAAAAATGGGGTTTTACTGGTATTGGGTCATTTAACCCTCATCCCCATCGATAAACCCATTTTTACCATAACTGCTGTAAATATTTTTTATTGTTAATAAGATTCCTAATAGTATAAAAAATTTGGTGTAAATAATGTATAACATAAATTGTAATATTTACAAAAATGATATCAATTTCTAAAAATCCCATTTTAATATTTCTAAAAATATAATTTAAAATTAAATCTAAATACACGATTTGAACGTGGTTTTCCAAAGAGAAAATGTCCAATAGTTTAAATAGTATTTATATAATAATAAAACATGAATTTGATTCCAATAACCAATAATGGATTAATATTTATATAATTGAAATAATTTTACTTTTAAAATATTATTAATGATATTTTTGTAATGTCATAAATATAAATGAAAATTCTTAATAGAAGTTAGTATTTTTAACTATTCATCAAAGGCATTATCTTTTCAGAATAATTTAAAAAATTAACCCTAAAATAATTTTTACGTGTTTATTTAAAAGTCATATTTTATTTATTCAAATAAATTTTATAAAAGTTTCATAATTTGATATTATTATTTCTATGAAAAAAATAAAAAAAAATCTAGTAGTGAATAATATTTGTGAAACATATAAAACATTTATAAGAATTAATATTTTTTTACCATTATGATTTGTCTATATAAAAACAATATAAAAATTGTTTAAAAATTATATATTACTATTTATATTTCTAATTTTAACAGCAATTTTATAATGGCCTTGATTAAAAACATAATATTAATAATATATCATTATTTATTAAAACTTATTGTCTTGTGTAACGCGTGATAATATTGATGGCATGTGTAATGAAATATATCAATGAAATTAAATTTATTAAATAATAATAATTCATTAAAACCCAAGGTGACATATCCAATCTTCAAGTCATTGTGATGTAAATAAAATTCCTATTGATGAAACCTGGAGCACCATGCATTCAAAAATTGAACATTCCACATCTCTAAGAATCATGATAGGTGGTTTTGTAAGGTGTTTTGTGTGTATCATTTTGGATTTCAAAAGATTTATCCACTAATCTAATGGGATTGACATATGCATACTCTTACTCTTAATCAGTGGAGTGTACCACGATTGTATGGATTCCACAGACTACTCTAAATAGAGGGGAAATATATTCCTTGGTACCATTTAATTGTATTATCACAATCAATTGGTATTTATTTCTTTTTTATCATCATCACTGATTATTATGAGGCTTGGAAGGATTTGACAATAATGGGGTAATAGAAAATGATGTGGAAAACCCTAGAGTTTCTGATTTGTCAAACTAAGATTAAATAATCTCTTGGGAATGAGATATGTATTTTTGATTGATGAAATCATTAAAACTCAGTACATCTTGTCGAGAGACCAGCTTCAACTCCCAGATATCACCATCATCACTAATGGGAGTGGTGGATACATAAGTCATCAACCCCGAGGAGTCTCTCAATTAAAACATTACTTTATCTCTATTGAACCAGAGCTTATATATAAATACAAAATACTCGTTAGTATTATGTACAAGGGTCCTATAGTGGGGATAATAATTGAAATAGTTTGTTAACCAATCTTCTTACATCCATTCGATTACTGTATACTTTAGTAGGATCATATCCATAGCATAGTGAAATGAAACATGGAATTATTTATCCCTGAAGGATAATACACTATTATATTGTTCTATTATGGCAATCATGGGTTCCATTATTCAATTTAGGCCTTAGTCAGTACTCTCATAACGAGGTTCTTCTTAGTGTGACATATTATCTAGGGGTTTATTAATTCAGACTATCTGAGGGGTCAAATTATTTAAAATTTTCGTCATATATGAATTAAGAGTCTTCCATACTGAAAATGAGGTATTTAATCAGTATATCCATTTCTTGTTCAACTACATATATTTCACTAGGAAATATACTCTCATACTGAAGTCCCAAAATCAATTATGATGCTGTAGAGGGATAAGGGTAAAGAGTAGCTCATCTCGAACATATTCTATTCACATCCACAGTATCTATTAATTATTAATAAATACATTTTTGGAATATTTATCTTTTACTACCATGTAATGAAATCAATGAAATTCAAATTTTCTCAGTAATATATCAAGGAGAGTTTAGTGACATTCGTTCAGTGCATGGTGTGGCTAAGTTGCATTAGGAAATCTCTATAGATATTCTCCTATATAAGGATGGATCCTGAGGCCAACGAGACATAATAGATACTTTTATACCCTTTTAATTTATTAATATTAAATAAAATCCTGGAAGCATCCAATTTTTCTAGAGTTCCCAGTATCGGGCCACACTAAGACAAAAAATGGGATAAATGCTACTTCAGCGTAACCTATATGCTTGAAAGTGGTGAAACATGTGTTTCCAAAATATGATATTGAGGTGTATGATTCTATGAAACCATATATATATATATATATATTTAAATATATAATGTGGCTCATTTTGTATCCATAACCTATATATGTTAAGTGACGTCACTTATTATATCAACTGGGGTCAGTATGAATCTGACCCATGAATTGCCTACTACCTCACATCATGGAACAAACCTAGTCCAATGGTGGGATTTATAACTAATTTACTATGAAAGGATCCATGTGGAATAATGTGTTGTGTCTCATTTGGTGGAGCACCAATCTACCTTCCCAATCAGTTTGAAAAATATTCATAATTCACACATAGATCATAGAAAAAAAAGTATCAGTTGTCTAGAATCCAATTGGGGGAAAATGGGATACTCATGAGCATATTAACATAGATGTTGATTATCGATGAATTTTTTTAAATTGAGAATCATGAGGTTCTCAATCTCATGGATTATTGAGTCTCTTTAAATTCATAATTTATTTCAAAAAATATTTTTAGATTGAATTATTGGTTCAGTGAAACATTTCCTCAAGTTGAGATGTGAATGATCAAGTAGAAGTGCCTCAATGGGACTCCTAATTTCCATGTTCTACCTATGATAATGATAGTGAGATCCAATTTTATGGACTCTATGATGTTATTTATATCCTCTGGGTGGTTCTTCATACTCTTGTTCTCCATCATTAGTCTCTCATTCCTAATCTTCTAAGGAATTTAGCATGTTTATGTTCACATTGATAGAGATTTTAGGTGGATTAAAATTTAGATGGGTTGATTAGACTGAGGTGGGGAGGGGGATCCCCCATGGATGACTGATAAATTACAGGGATTCATAATACAACCATTCCTTGATCAATATGTGAGAATATTTGTCGTTCGTTTTTCAAAAAAGCATAATGAGGCCCCTGCTTCTTGACAACAGAAAACATTAGCGATTCACGAAAGATTCAAGCTTTTCATAAAAATAAATTTCCATGATTTTGATCCTTTGTAACTAATTATTAATGGAATTATGTTTTTTAATTATAAAATAGGCCATCTTATTTTCTTTACAGTTATTGAACGTCACCCAGAAAATCATTTGGATGAAAACTTTGTGATACTCCACAAGATACTCTGAGATCGAGAAGTGTGGGCTGCAGATGGCCAAAAAATGTTCGCTATTTTACAATGGAAAATATTTACAATATAATTTCATCCTCCAATCATGTTTATGAGCATTTTTCTACACAAGTTCTCCCCATGCATCCATCATGGATAACCTTTATGTTTGTCTAGGAGGTGATATGAAACTATTTTGTTGTTGATTTTTTGGTAGAAGAGTCATCATAGAAGACTATGTTATATGAAATGATAAAACAAAATCTAAAATTGGAGATAAAATAATCAACATATCTAGTAATAATTGGAATATATGACACATTTCTGCTATATATTTCCATAGAGTTCAAACGATTCAATGGATTGTTATTCTTTATTGAGGGTTCCATGGTATATCCCGATATCCCCACCTTTCTAGAGATGGTATAAAGGTGATATATATATATATATATGTTGGTTGGGATGATTAAATGGATATACCCTAAAATAATTTTAATATATATAAAAAATGAAGGTGATTTTGAAATATTTGTTTACCATAAAAAATATGAATTTGATGATGTAAATCCTCACCTCATAATCCCCTACTCTAAGCTCTCCAAAGAGAGGATGATGAATTTCCCTTGAATATTCTATTTCAAGCATTCCAAGAGGTCAAGAGTGTCCTTAAATCCCCAAAAACACCTAGATTATTCTATAATGGGGCTGTGGGAGCTGCCAAAATATTATTTTCTAGGGTTCGTTTGGGGTTCTTCGATGCACATTATGGTTCAAGTCCCTAGTATGTTATCACTAGAGACTAATTTTTATTTTTCCCATGGATGGAACAATATGTTGATAGAGGTTTTCTATAGGATTTATAATGGTGTTGATATATGAAAAAATGATGGGATTATTACTCATGGGGTTTCTATGATAATTGTTCGAGAAAACTATTGCCATGAGATTCAACCAAGACAACCTAATGTGCATCTGGGGTCTCGATCCCAACCATCAAAAAATCCCCTTTGACATGGATATGATGGAACCAAATAAATTATTCATTAAAGGTAACACAAAATCTCATAAAATTTATTTCCATAAAATTTATTTTTATCCAACCCCAATGTTGTGTACTAAAAATTCATGATCAGGTCAGGAATATCAAGGGTAGAATCGTTTTATTCCTCATCCATCGGATTGAGCCTTTGTTGTTTGAAACATATAATGGTGGCCATCCTCCGTGGTAAATCATGTATCATTGAAATAGTATATATATATAAATATATATAGCATCCCTTACCATCTTGAATTATGAGGATTTTTTTAGAGCATTCTAGGGAGAGGAACCATTGTTTTTCAAAAATTGGTGTGGTAGTTCCACAAGAGTTCACCTTGTGGATTATGATTGTAGTATATTGCTATATTATCCAATTGTTCATAATCCATCGTGTTAGTCATTATGAAAAAAATATCCTCATAAAAATGTACAGGGATAGTTATAACCCTCTACAGTATGATTTCAATGTGATATATAGTGTAAGGATTTTTGATATCCATGTGATATGTAATCGTTGCGGAAAGTGTGTAATTGTACAGGACGACCAATTGATCAGATTTACATCCCCCAATCTATTTAATGGATTGTTAAATAGCATGGCTAGTATTCGATGTCATATGTGATATATAATGTTCATTGAAGTTTTATGTTGGGTGAAGGTGATGACTATTATGGTCAATGTTACTAATCCTCTATCGGGTGAAGGGGGGATCCCCACTGAAAATTAGTAGAACCATAGATACTAAATTGTCCTCACTTTAAAATAGTTGTTGAAAAATGAGTATTATTATTAGTTTTTTTCAATTCATCCATTGGTTCTTCAATTACGCATGGTATTACATCCTTGGACCATCCTCAATGCTCAGTGCCCGACATTAATACTTTTTAAAGGTGGGCAGTGTTTACCACTCTGGTTGATGGTGTTGGATCCTTATTATGAAGTGTTAATGGGATGTCAGATCTTCTTTCCATTGATTCCTCCTTGGAGTTCATTTCAAAATCCTATTATTTCATTTATACCTCATAAATTTTCCTAAATCTTATTTCAAACTAAATATTCTCTTGGATGGCTATTAATTGAACTTTTTAGAATCGCGATAGGGTAACTATCATCAATTGTAGGTAATAAAGATTTTTGGTATTTTGGGTATCTATAAAATTCTTCTTCATTAGTTGTTATAATGGAATCATATACCCATTACATAAATAATATCATGTACAAAACAAGATGCACCTAAAAATTTCCATGAGTCAAATTATTCTCAATGAATTTGGCATTTACGGTTTGACAACTCAGGTGTCATGTGATCATCGGTCAAAATATATCAAATTTTTTGGTAACTATTTTGTAAATCATCACCCTAAAAATATATTCTCATCTAATATGTCTTCCCAGACACGTCACATGGGGATATCTTATTCCCATCCCATAGGGTTATTGTAATCATCACGTAATAAATTTCTTGCTCATTACATGTGAAAAAATATCAGTACCACAAAATAAAAATATGGATAATAAATTACATTCTCATCACATATGATTTTTAGGATCATCAATTAATGATCTCTAGGAACATAATTTAATTATAGGGTTTTAGGTGTTAAGAGGGCATCAAATGTTTAAATACTTGTGTATTAACTCATATATTTAGAAGTCTAGTTGAAGTATCCCTTAAATATTCACATCATATAATGGTGTAATTTATTACTTAAACCTAGTTTTAGGTGATCTTGGTTTAAATTCCAATAAGGAAAATCATATATTTAATAGTCTAATGAATTTCCACTTCCCATACTAGCATGTAACATAAATGTCTCTAAATAAGATAGAATCTAGTGGAAAAT
Organism: Viscum album; assembly: GCA_963277665.1. Classification (NCBI taxonomy): domain Eukaryota; kingdom Viridiplantae; phylum Streptophyta; class Magnoliopsida; order Santalales; family Viscaceae; genus Viscum; species Viscum album. The sequence goes on along the minus strand of OY728136.1, from coordinate 2,014,459,693 downwards.
CCAAAATCTAGAGGGACATTAGATATATGGTGTGATGGTTACTATAATCATTAAATATGATGAAGGCTTGGTATTTTTCAATCCCTAGGGTAGATGCGAGGTAATTGGAATTTTTTTTGAGATTTTGAAGTCACATATACCTCATCACCCGAAAATGGGAGGTAATGTTTTTGGGATGTAGGTATTATATATTAGAGATGTATCTTACATACCACATTGTTAATATGGGACCAAAACCCACATTTATTAATTATATACATTATAGTCAAGGGATATGAAAATACCATTCATCATAGCATCCCGATGTTAGGATTCTTGCATCATGAATGGGGAGAAAACAATTGATAATGTGGGGTCCAACAAAATAAGTTTCCTAGAGGAAATTTAAATCATATCATTCATATCAAATGTGGAATCTCTTACATGTCACATGAGGAATACTTTTATTGTCACATACGTTATCCTCTATCTTCCCTATATGGCCAGAATATAATTTAGAATCTTGTTCCAAGAATGTTTCCATATAGTTAAACATCATTAATGTATGACATCGTTATTAATTTTTTAATGTCATATTTCACTAATGTAATCATCACCTATGTAGTAATTAAATGGGAGGATACTGGACTTACACTTGAAGAAAACAGATGCTTCTACAGGGTAGTAAAGGATGTGGTCGGAGAATACACAATTATTTTTCCCAGTATGGTTTACATCAAACCATGATCATAATGTGAAGGAATCAATACTATTTTCATATGTAATTGAAAAAAAATCTCACAGGGAATCGTATGTTCATCACATGGGGTAAGTAAATAATTAAATTTCCTAAATAAGATTTTTTATGTCCATTAACATCATGTAAGTAGAATATTGGTGCTGTAAAATGCAATCTCCTATTACATATATGTAAATGGGGATTATGTAGTAATATACCACTTCATAGTTAGGGTGGTTAATGATAAGGATATTGGGAACCTTATGTGTTCAATGAGATAAGTGATTGGTTTTTTTATTTTCACACTATCAGGGATAATGTAACTACTACACCGGTTCTTTTAGAAAGAATGTGGCGTAGAAATTTCCCTTTTTATATGGTATTTAGGATTCCTAATAAGAGGGTTCATATAATTGGATTATAAGTCAAAGAGGTTACCCTTTCCATTGTTAATGAAAATGGACCATGAATAAAGGTCCATATTGTTGGTCTTGTATATATATTTTTCATGAGTGATCATCATTTGAAATGGTTTGGGTCTCAAGAGCATTAATCATTCATGAATCATTTTTGGATGGATAGAAACATCGAATATGGAATCTATAACATATTCCATGAATCAATTGAGTTTACTAAATCTTTATTATTGTGTGAATCTTATTTTCTAGAATATGGTTTGTGTATGTAATTTAATTACATATTTTCAAACAAGATTTGGTGTTTTGTGAATTAATTATTTGTGTGAAAGATATTATTATTACAAGAAAATATCTATTATTAAGGGAATATTTTTTGAAGCCCTATAAAAGTGTGACTTGTGTCCAATGTGAGGGTTTTCAAGAAATTTAATCAATTGTTGGAAACTATGGGATTATTTATCAGTGTGAATTTAAAAATAATGACTTATGCGGGAAGAGAGAATAGATATTAGACATCTATAGATTTATCCCATAAATTTTTGGGATTATAAATTTAGAGGATTTTTAGATCATAAATGGCCTTATTATATACAAAACATTCCTAGGTATTCAAAATAGTCTCCCCATGCAAGATGGTGTCTCTATTGTTTTATGTCTTTATCATGATTCCCCATGTTGTGTGACAACTATATCATTAGAATAGAATGTTTATGAGATGATCATATAAAATATTCTATTTTATTTCTCCTTTCTCTCTCTACATATAGGAAAAAAAATTATTTTTCATAAAAACCACAAAATATTTGGGCAACAACCTCAATTACTCTCTAGTAATCCTTGGGGTTTTGTTTCCACCACCCTTAGGTGTGAGTACTCTTCACAAATACAATGTGAAAATTATAATTCCATAAATTAATTTTAAGAATAAGTATCCTTTCCCTAATATTTGATAACATTCAAATTTATCTCTAAGTATATCATTAATTTTCATAGACTGATCTCAGGTCAGGATATCATTAGTTAAGTACGAAGGATGAATATATTTTTATGACTGCATATTTTATGATGTAGGGTCATTATGAGTTTATATGTATTCCATTTTTATTAAAGAATGAACCTATTTTTTATATAGATGTAATGAATATAAAATTCATAAAATATTTAGATAAATATGTGATGGTATTTAATAATGATATTCTAGTATAATTTAAATGTATTGTAGATCATGAAAGATATTTTACAAAACCTCTCTAAACATTAAAAAAATATTATATTTGGAAAAACAGATATGTGAATTTTGGTAATAATAAATATTATTCATTGGTCATATAGTGAAAAAATATATCAAAATAGTGGACTGCAGTAAAACAAAATCTGTTATAGATTAGACAAGAAAACCCAATATCACAATGATTTGTTTTTTTTGTGGATTAGTGGGTTATAACACAGTTATTTTTGAAAGATTTTATTGTTTATTGATTTCATTATCCATATTAACATTAAAATGTATTAAATTATTTTGGAATATTTTATTTGAGGAATAATTTATGGAATTTATAAGTATATTTTTTAATAATACCATATTATTTGAAAAATTAATAAATGTGCAATATATGGTTTAATGTGATGTTATTAAATGGATATTGGTTGTGTTTTTGTAAAAAATTATCAGGTATTTACATATACAACACAAAAGATTAAAGCAATGATAAAAATTATCTAACTCATAGCCTTGAATTTAAATTTGAAATTTTTGATTAAATTTTTTATTAATATCACTTATTTCGAAATAAATTTGATATATATTTATATGTGAATAATAAACTATAATTTATACATTCCCACAAAACTCATTGAATATGAGGAAAAATATATGGTTGTAATTGAAAAAATATTTTTATTTAAACATTAATTTCCATCCAATTAATTTGAAAAATGTAGTGTATGGTTTTAGTTGATTGTAAAATTCATCATTTATCATTTTAAATTTAGAGAATTATTTGTTGGATAATGATTATATGAAAATTTAATGGAAATTTTTCATGCATAAACCTCTTATTATTTGGATCACGTAACAATAAAATCCCCATATCTAGAAAAAATAATGATTTATATAATTGAAGATTGTGGATCAATAAAGAAAATAAAATTGATAAAGAAATGAAGGTTATACAAGTTTACAAATAATGAAAAATGTCTTATATGATTTGGGAAGAGGTTATTTATAATATATTAATATTAATTGAAAAAAATAAGATTTATTGTGTAAGTATCACAACTCTCTATAGTGTATCTAAATAAGGTGTACTAAGATATATATATACCATTGAAAATAATATTGGTGGGAAGTAATGAATAAATATTTTCATTATTTTAACATGAAATGATTGACCTCCTAGTAGTTTAATGTTAGAAGATAACTATTCAATTATATTATTCAATTTTGGATAATTCAATAATGTAAACGGTATATTAAATTCATATATTTCATAGAGATATTATCGAATCCTTCATGAGAAAATAATTTTATATGGGCTATTTTTAACTATTTAACAAAATTTAGAAATTTTATTCCCATTAATGATAATTTGTATTTGGATCATCTATATGAGATCTATTTTTAATTGATACTTAATTTATATGGAATTATCCATTAAATTTCACTTATCCATTATCCATGTCATTGATCTAATATTTAAAAGGTACATCAATAGTTATTAGGTGGTAAATAATGTTTTAGTATAGCATTCCATCCTCTAACTAATGGATTATATTACTTAAAATTCTTATTTTGAAACTTATTCATCAATCATAATCCTAGTATTTTCATTGATATTAAAATCCACACCACTATTTGGTTTAATTTTTATATAATAGTATTTTATCATTCATGTATAAGGATGAAACCTTTGGATGAACTCTATGGAAAGTAAAAAATAATAATCTAAATCCATTATCATGATATGTATGAATAAATGAAATATTTTTTTTAGGTTTTTATATTATTATAATTTTGAAAAATAAACTATTTTTACATTATTAAATTTTATTAAACATTATATAGTTGTATACTTATACAAAATTCATAAAGAGATTTGATATTGCGCTTGTTCATGTATAATAAAATTAATTTTAAATGAATTTAGAAATATTTAAAGTGATATTATATGTATGAATTAGAGTCTCAAATGATTTTTAGGGATCAATTATATATTTATATATTGATTTAAATGTTTAAATTAAGATTCCATTATTTTCAAGATATTATTAATGTCAAATGATAAAAATAACAATGAAAAAAATATCAAATGATATTATTTGATAAAAAAATAATTTTATAGTTGATAAAAAAATTATTAAAAAATAAATTTTGGAAACTAGGTTGGTTAAATATATATTATATAATTAAATTTACATTTTTAACAAATTTATTGTTTAATGTTACATTATTGACCATTAAAGACTGAGTATTTACAAACAAATCCCTACAAATATTGTATAGAAGATTAAAATAAATCTAACCATTCTAAACCAAATATATAGTACATTTTCCTTCCAAAATTATATTATAATACATCTCCAAAATCCACTTCAAATTTTCATTATTCTTTATCCTTTTTAAAATGACTTTCTTGTGAGGCTTTGGACTCAATTTAAATGAGGTGATTGTGGAGTGATTTTAGAGTTTCTTCCACTATTTTCCTTTTATAATTTATCATTCATTTCCTAAAAACATATTTATGAAATTATTCTTTTGATTCAATGATTCTATCTCATTATTATTTTAATTTATTTATTCATAGAAAATAAAATTTCATCCTTTTCCTCTCATCAATATCAATCCATTATCCATTACTATGTTAGAATATGAGTTTTTCTAAAACATTATCTTTTTTTATTTCAATTATCCTCAGACACTGTTAAATAAAGTAATTAATCCCTAATGGTAACCATTTGATGTTATGTTTATTATTATTTAATTTTCTCTATAATACTAAAAAATGTAATCATTTTACCATTCTTTTAGATGATTTATAAAACATCAATCCCTGTGGTGGTATTATGCGACCTAAGTGAATGATTATTGTCTCATGAACTTATATTGACAATGAATATTGTAAAAAAATTATTTTATAAATTATTATGAAATTAATATTCATGATATTTCCATATTATTATTCTTGGATTTTTAAGGTATCTATAATTATAAATAAATAAAAATTAAATAAATCATGGCCTATTTTAACCTTCAAAAATAATCTTTTCTAGGATGATTCATATAATGATAAAAATTAATGAACCTGTAAAAATTCATTGATTATGTAATTATATTTAAAAAACACATTTATATTTATAGAGCTAATATAATACACAAGATATGATATTTTATTCTTATAATTATACATTGGTGGTTTTGGATGTTCTAAACTGAATGATCATAACAAAGAAAATGTAAATGATAGAGATTTTGTTGATGAAAGAAACATCATAATAAATGAAATAAATTAAATAATATTAAGTTTGTGAATATTAAATAGGTTTTAAATGGAGAAAATAATTAATATACTTCTTTTATTTTGGAGGATAGAGGTTTAATGTGGTGAGTATGGACTCAAGGTACAAAGAATTTTCATTTGAAAAATATCTTAAATTGTATTATATGTTTTGTATTGATATTTGATCATTAATATTTATATTATTTATAATTGTTTCGAAGGTTATTATATGTAATTATATTATATGTTGAAGAAAATTTTTACTATCCTTGATCTTCCATAAAAAATATTGAATGAATAAACTTTTTTTAATTTATGAATCACACATTATTTATAAAAGTGTGAAAATAATTTATGGTTTATTGTAATATACATGAATGAATTTTCATGGTTTTATAATCATTCAATTAAAAAATCTTAATCTTTATGTTTTATAGTTTCAAAACATGATTTCAATTCTCATTCCATTGTCAACTATTCTTTTTTATGATTGTCTAAAAATTTACATTTTTACATATAAATTGCCAAATTATATTATAACATTCAAGGTTTTAGTTTCATTCTCCTATGAAAATTTAATTGGTTCAACTGTTTTTTTTAAATGCTCATATTTTTATTAGAAAACAAAATACATTCTAACTACTGTATGGAATGTATAATTTATGTATTTTATAGTAAAATTAAAAACCATTTGGGTTTTATACATGTTATGGTTCATGGTTATTATATATGATGAGTGTTGTGTGTAATATAGCCATAAAAATTATTTTGAAATGGTTTTTTCTATAGAAATTAATTATTTTTGTTAACTGAATATGTTATTACATTTTATGAGAGATTGTACGAGTGATTATGAATATGATGTCCCATTTAATCTTCATTCTTTTTTTGTTCCCAATATGCATGTTTGAATGATTCTTTATAACTAATAATTTAGAAATAATGTTGATTTTATGTTTCAAATTAATTTTATATTGTTATAAATTCTAAATGTTTTTTGTGTTGAAGGGAAATAAATTCTGGTCTATTAAACAATTTTAATGGATTAATGGTTTTTCATTATTTTCATACTTAAACAGAGATTTATTTCCCCACCTCATGTATTATAATGATTTAATAGGGTATATGGGTGAGTGGGAAAAATATAATTCAGTTTTTTGTAATGGATATTTTCTATCATTAATGAATGTGTATCATTTTACAAACATTTATTGAGAAAATTGTATGCTTAATTGATGTTTTTATTATGTATCATATTGGGTTCCCGAATAATCTAAAAATCTAATAAAAAACATCATGTTAATGTAAAAAAAGATACATTTTCAATAGATCACATTATAATAAGATATTTAGGTACTGATATTTACAATTCTTAAGGGTATGTATTCCGTTATTTCAGGGAAGTATACATTTGTCCACCGTTATGATTTGTAATTCTGGTTTTTTGAATTATCAAATTTATTATACATATGTATAATCATCAATATAAATTAAATATGACCTATCATTGTTAATGTTGTATTTAATTGTCCAAAATAATATTTTCTCTTATTCTCATAATAATATTATCACTTCATTCATTAACATATTCATTAAAAACATTATGAAAGTTTATATTTTTTCAGGGATTTATTTCATGTTTATGATTTATATATGATAAATTAGTATGTTCCAGGTACAATTATGAGTATAATATGTTGCAATAGTTGGACTTGGAATTATATCATCATCTATAAAATTAGAAAAAAATTATATTTAATGTTATGTTAATGAATATACATAAGGTAGTGGGTTTTAACTATAATTAAATGCAAGGATAAGATGAAATCACCTTTTTCCATGATGTTATCATGACTTTTCCATAAATCTAGGCTTATGTTATAATGTTTCATTATTCTATATAATACACATCCCATTTCATCTTCATTTGATTGCTATGATTTTGATCTGATAGTTGTGATATTATAATGATTATTATGTTTATCCAGGTACTCAGGTTTATTCATGTTCCCCAATATTATCCCTTTATATATTAGTATTTTATCTCACCATTTTTATTATATTTCATCATGTGATTACATATAATAAAGAATATATATAATCAGTTATGATATCTATTAATCGTAATTTCAATAAAAACATATGTATCATGTCTATTAATGTTATATAAAACTAATTCCTAGGACATGAAACCTCCTGATATTGGTATTTTTAATATTTTGTATATGTTTCTAAAAAATAGTATAATAAATATTTATTTAAGGTATGGGTCACTATATTTGGGTCCCTAAAATGATGCCTCATTGGAAAAAAAATTATATTTTATAGATTGTGTCACTTTTAAGTGATTTTCTTGAGTCGTCCACTGAACTTCATCGAGTTTTATATATGGTAGATTATTGCATTCAAAAAGATCAACACAATGTTATTAAATCATATATGGTTTTGAGAACCTAATAATTACATGGGTGACATAATAAATAAAATGATAAATTATGGGTGTGCCATCATGTTATCCCATAACAAGTTTCCGATGGGGTTTTTATTGGTTTATTTGTAATCATAGTGTTGGAAAAAGGATATATAATTCATACATAATTATAATGGTTTCCACGGTCTATAAAACAAAACAAATATCATGCATCACCTTTTCCCTATGTTTTCGATATTATGAAGTTATAGGATTCCTATCTTTAATCTTATCCCAATTGATTTACATAAATTTATACCCCTCTAAAATGACTAGAACCACTAACTCCTTGCATTGGATGAAAATTATTTTGATGTGGCACCCCAAACCAAGATATACTTGGTCTGGTGAATATGAGTTTCCCTAAGAATATATATTACATCAATAGATAGAGTTAACCTAATATATATCCTTACAACCACATATCCATAGAATATAATATTAAAATTTATTAAAGGTTATAGTAATCAGTTATATAATCAAATGACATCAGATTATGCTAAATATCTATACCATTATCAAAAAAACAACACCATTAAGAGAAAACATGTGGTCCCAACATAAAAAAATTATGATAGGACATAATATACTAAATGGATGAACTTAATTCCATACTAATTAGAAATATAAAAACTAATAGTAATCTTCACCTTTGTATACCAGTAAGATCATGAACAACAAATACAATATCTATTAAAGTCCCCTCAAAGTTGGGCATCATCGATATAGACACAACCTGGGTGAGAACTATAATGTCCTAGAAAATCCAGTAGAGTTTATTTGTTATTTATTAATTTTGGAAGTTATTAGATGATTTTTGAAGATTGAAATATTGAATTAAGAAAAGATTTAAGTTTTTAATTGGTTTTATAAAATTTATGAGTGGATTGATCTATGAGAGGACAGTTAGGAGGGTTGGTTATATCATGGTATTTATGGTTATGGTATAACTGAATGGGAGATCAATATAGGGGTTTTTGTCAATTTCAGGGGACCTTATCTTATTTATATTTGGTCGTATCATGCCCATGGAATGATAATGATCAATATGAATGTGAATTCATGTGGATATGTTCGTATTATATACAATTATGGCACTGATATGGGGCTGATTTTTATATAAGATCTATAATTTTTTTGATATTGTGATATACCAAAAGTGGGATTAAGGGAAACCCTGGTGATTTTTGGAGAGGAGATGTGGTGGCTATGTGATAGACCTCATTTCACAACCCTCATGTAGTTTTATTGAATAAATTAGTTGGATGAGATCTAATAGGGAGATATTCAATATGATATATAGAGATTAGTTAGAGACAAATGCGCAGTAGCATGACCACTATTATCAAGTCATTGTTTTTTTTAAAATTCCTACCCATTTTTGTGGAATATATGAATTTAATGTGGTCTCATATTTTCAATAGGTATTTAAACATCATAATCTAATATAAATAATTTTTATTTCACATGGTTCTCCAAGTCCCTTGGATAAATGAGGACCCCCTTTGGTTATTCTTGAGAGCACTTGGGATAGCCATAGACCACAACATATAGAGATTATTGTTGGCATTTCATGGCGAGTTCATATTCTCTTAATCTATGTTTCTCTCTAGTTCTTGTTAGTTAAGATTTTGGAAGACACTTTGGGGGTTGTTTTGTTATTTTTGATTCATTATATTGATATGAATTGTTTTATTTTAGATTCTTGGGGAAATACATGTAATTTTAGGCTTAGTTATCATATCTTCTTAAATTCATCCTTCCATAGTATGTTAGGAATATCTAGTAGATGTAGTGAATCTGATAAATCCATTATTTAATTATCAAATAGTTGTATTAGTATGATAATTATTATATTTTTTTGATGATATGTATTTAAATAACAACTATATTATATTTATCATATAATAATTGATGGTAAGGGTTGTTTCGCTTATGTTTACACGATTCCATTGTATCGCACATGGGAATTGTACCATTTTCATGTTGAAGTTGAAAGAAAAATCTATGAATTTTTTGTTTTTTCTATGAACATTAATGTAGAGTCAACTATCATAAAAGATTAATAACTTATATATGGTCACAAAATGGTTGTTTGAAACATGGAAATTATAGTAAAACGATTCTTTTAAAAGAGAGACATGATTATTATCAATGTAGGCTTAAAATGAGAATTGTGGTAGAGTTTTATTAATAAATAGATTATAATATGTTTTATTTGTTCTTTCATAGATGATGTTATTGTTTTTTTTGGGTGTTTTATGTAGAAATATTGATGATTGTTATTGGAATTGGAATGTAATGGGTAGTGTGGTTGGGATTGTTTGGAATTTGTAGAAAATATTATTAATATGTAGTGAATGGGATGAAGAGGTGGTTTATTTCAGATGATTGATGTAAATAATGGTAAAAGTTATAATGTGGTTTTCTGGAGGATGTATAACAGCCCACCTTTTTATTGTAAAACATTTCATTACATAATACAAAAAAGGATCTTTTAATTTTTGGTTTCTTGTAAAAAATGTTAGTAAAACAAGACAATATAAATAATTATTCTATTACACATGAAAGGATTTTTAAATGTTAATCCTATGTAAATTATTTTAATCTCATAATTTGGGGGAATAAATCAATGAAAAGTATGACATAAAGCCCAGTAAGGGTAAACAAGGAAACCATTTACTTGTGATCTTGAGGAATATCAATATGTAAATGAGGAATTACATAAATGGGTTATGAAAAGGCATATAATATTAATAATAACATTAATAATAACTATGGAATTTTGATAAAATATTTAATTGTGTAATTTTTAATCATATCATCAAAGTTTATCACTGAGGAGTAATAAAATTACCATGTTTATTCACCAATGTAAAGTAACACAGGTCATCTATAGAGATTAAATTCTTTCCCCAATGCATTATCTAGCTATCCAAGTGATGAGTTCATATTAATTATTTAATTTTAAATAAAAATGTCATAATAAAACATTTTAAAATTACCCCCTGGATAATTATTGAAACGAGATTCATATCAATATTATATTGTTCCTTAAAAATGTTTTTAAAGAAAATATCTTTATATCATTATTTACCAAAGAAAAAGATAGGAAGATATATTTCTATTAATCCCATAATAAAATATATAATTTTTTAATCTGGTTAAATAAACATGGATATGAAATAGATTTGGGTATTTAAAAAGGTAAATACGAAGTTTTTAGAAAAGGAGATAAATTTTCAGATGAAAATCTAGTAGAAAAACATGTACGAAACATGGTTTTAGAAAACATTAACAAGATAGTGGATATGGGTTTCAAAATCATAAAAGACTCTTAATAAAATTAACTTAGAGAATAAAATTGATAGAATAACACTGTATGGAAATTTTAGATACAAACTACACGAAGAGGAAACTTGGAAGGAAGAAAAGTTGAGATTTCCATTACCATGGAGAGTGTTAATAAAACTCGATGATAAGGATATTGGGTGTTTGAGTAAACCTTTGGAGGACCCAATTGGAGGTTTAACTATCATATAATTAAGGAGGATTAATTTTTATTGAATTATTTAGCATAAATTGGTTTGTATTTATTGAAAAATTGATGGGTTTTTTTATTGATATTCTTGGACACCTAGGTAGTGGAATTTGAAAAACCATGAGTTTTACCATGGTAATTGAACTTGGTATTTTCTCATATTATTCAAAAATTAAGACAAATAATATATTATTTTTATCCACAAGAGTTGATGAGAATTTTATATTACTTATTACATCATGATGATGTCATCAATCATACCAAAAACTCAAAATGTAATTTTTACTATTGACTGAAAAAATTTAAAAATTTATTATAAATAAAACCTTTCCAAATATCGACATTATTATTTCAGAAATTTGTATCATTTTATCATCATAACACTCTAAGAAATATAAATTGATCATTTGAATATAAAAATAATTATTTAATAAAAAATATCAAAAAAATGCATTTAGTGTAGTTGTGGTAATACATATTTGTAGAAAATGATGAAATTTTTGGTGTTATAAAAAAGAATTACAACCACTACATCGATTTATAGTTCATTTTATTAAAAATTCATATTTATAATAAAGATGAACACTACTACCAATTATAGAGGAGACAAATACCCTCACAGAATGTTGATAGGTTTTGAGTACGTGTTTTGACTATATAAGATAAAGATATATTTTTGAGAAGATCCATTGATACAGAATAAGATAGAGGCTATGAATAATTAAAAGTTTGTTGCGATTAATATAGAACAAGATGGTGTACTAAAATATTATAAATGGATATGTGTTTCATATATTCTATAAATAAAAAGGAGATAATTAATGAAGCTTGTAACTCTACTTTATCTATACATCCAAAAGACAAAAAAAATGTATAGTGACCTGCATGATCATTATTGGTGTGGTAACATTAAATGATATATTTATGAATACACTAAATGGTGCCTAGTGTTTCAATAAATGAAGACATATCAACAATTTCCAAAACATGAATTACTATCACTACTCACATTTTTAGTATTTTTTATATTAAAAACACATACTCTAAAACAATCAACACTCCTTGAGAGATGGCCTAGGTTCTATACTATACTATAAATAAACCTTAAAAAATAATTAATTATAAATGTTATGAAAACATGGATAAATTTTCAAAGCATTTTTAAGGGGATCTTTGGTTTTAGTGCGTGTTTTCATTAGGATATTTCTAAATTTTATGAATATTTATCTATTAAGTCTTATACCTTTTAATTTATTTTTTGAGAGGATTTATTTATTGTATATGCTATGTTAATGACTTATTAAACTATTGGAGATTTATCCCATTCTGAATATGAATCAAATATGATCATACATCAATGAAAATAATACACATAAGACAACCCTTTAAATGAGGACACACCACATGTTGAGTCTTTTCAAAATAGATATTCTTATGGAACTACATTTAAAATTTAAATTAATATATATTACATGGATGAAAAAAGTGGAACACTAAAATATTTAACCTCACTTGATGTTGATATCCAACCTAGTTTAATTCATATAGATAGAAAGTCACCTGATTTTGAAATAAAATCTAGTTTAATTCACTTGTTACCAATATTCCATGGGATCATAAGAGAAGATCCACATAAAAACATAATATAATTTCATATAGTGAGTCAATATTAAAACCATAAAATACAGATTAGGAAAGAGTAAATATAATGGAATTACCCTTTTCATTAAAATATACTACAAAATATTTCCTTTACAGTGTTAATTCACAAATTAAAGGTTGGGTGGACATGAAACTCCATTTTAATGAAAAATATTTCCCAGCTTCTTGAACTACAACAATAAAAAAATGTTTTTGTAGGAAAATTATAAAGGGAAATTCTTCTTGAATACTGTAAAAATATATAAATATATTTGTTTTTTTTCTCACATAACCAAAAAGTAATAAACTGTTAATTAAGTATTTTTATAATGGAATAATATTTTTTGGATGAAATGTTATTGATGTTGTTGTAAGTGGTGTGGTAGTTGATAAGACCCAAAATTCTTATGAGAACCCAAAAAATAGAACACGATGCATAACACACAACAATTTGGTTCATGATTTATTGTACCCATTCGAGGTGTCATTGAGGTGAAATCATCTGAATTTGGGATGATGGAAAACATGAATTTTGAAGAGGTAGGTACCCTTATTCGACCAATTTATCTTCCCCAAGGAAAATCACAATCTCCTCCTCCCATAAACTATGTAATATGTTATTCTAACACTCATTATTTTGACAAATTCCACTATCTATGTGAAACATTTGAGAATTGTGAGACAATAATTCCCGAAATATCGTATAACAAACAATTTAGGCAGGAAACATACTATCACTCCAACCATTTGTGGAATGAAATCCATGATTATAGGAAATGGAATATTCAATACAAACTCAATAACAATGTAACCAATTGTGGAAGAGTAGTCATCCCTCACCACAACCTAGAAATACCCATCCACAACAAAGGACTTTCCTACCACCCCAATCAAACCCGAGCCTATCCTAGAATATTTGATGAAAAAAATTGAAGGAAAAAGTATCCAATTAAAAAAAGAGCCCATGTATCCATAAAATACCTAATAACCCAATATACCAACTCTCTACGCAGTGGGAGAAATTGAATGTTATAGGTCTCGAAAACTACCCTCTCAACTAGTATTTAACGTTAAGGATTAGGGAAATTTTAGTCCCATAACCCTTAAGAGTGAGAAAAGGTTAATACCCAAATAAAAAAAATTAGATTCTTTTCCTTCTGGGGAAACCTTCTTCCCAATTTCTAAATATGGTTCCTGAGAATAAAATCCTTGTCCTGATAGAATCTCTTCCAACGGAAACAATGTGTCTATTTATGAGTAACTTATCCCGTCCATTCCTCTTATATTTCCCAAAATTTCCTTGAATCCCTGAAAACAAATGAAAAATGAACTTGATAATAAAACACTAGAAAAATAAAAAAAAGTGTTTGTTAACATGCCCTTGATTGATGTTGTTAACAAAATTCCAATATATACCATGTCTCTGAAAGAGATATGTACAAATTGAAAGTGAATTTTAGGTGATTATATGGTATGCTTAGGGAGAAACATCTAAGCGTTGATAGATCCATCACTTCCCACCAAATGCAATTATATAGGAAATATCCCCAATACATCCACTATTGGGGAGTTTTCCTTTTTCCAATTCCATGGTTGATTTATGTTCTATTATACATGTGTTGCCTCACTCCATTTACTCTTCATTTAACATCGGGGAATTAAATCCCATAGAAATTATTGTTCAACATCCAAATCAGAGTACTGCACACCCCTATGGTGTGTTAGAGGATCTTCTAGTGAGGGTAAAAAATTTATTATTTCCTAATGAATTTTATGTGCTAAAAATTTAAGATGATATGATAAATAGACATGCCCGAATTATATTATGGTAAAAATTCCTGAAAATATCCAGAACCATAATTATTGTCCAAAATTTTACATTATCAATGGATTCTTTCTTGAACACTGAGGATCACATGACCATCATTGAATGACAAATCTTGTAAAATCTCATTCCTCATCTGAGGATGAAACCATTGAGCAGTAAGATGTCATTAAGGACCTTTCACATTCCCACACTCTCCAATAAATCCAAAATACACATAATTGGGAACTAAAATAGTGGCCTAATTATTTAAAAGACTCATATCTTGAGAGTTAAAACAAGTTGTTGGTAATCATTGCTAGTTCACTCCCTCTTGATCATGAAATGGAACTGCATGAAATTTTTAGGGAGTAAAACCCATGAATTGGGATGGATACATGCTGACATTCCTCGTATTCTCCAATCAATTTGAAGACATCAATTGTTGTAAAATGATGAGGCTAAACCAATGAGGAAATCACAAAATAGACTAAATCCAAACATCAATGATGTTGATAAAATGGAGGTAAAAAAATTATTGATGGTTGGAATCATTTAACAGATACCTGATAGCCACATGGTCAATCCAGTACAAGTGTTTCCTTAAAATAAGTACATAATATATTAAAAGAATGTTAATAATGAATTTTTTCTGATACATATGTCGAGTAGTTGATTTTTTGGTATACACTATGTCCAGTTAAACCAAAAAACTAGGAAGGATCTTTTCCATTAAAAAAACTGGCAATATTCTAGATATGCTAGTATAGAAGTCCCATTATTGTTTTATTGATGTATATTGTGGATAATTTTAGATCCATATTACCCCTGAGGATTAGGAAATAAAAACCTTTATATTCCCCATAGACAACATTTCATATATGGTGATTCTATTTGGTCCGTGAAATGCTCCACGTACTTTCCAGTGATTCATGGTTTGTATTATTTCTGATTACCTAGAGAAATGAATTGAAGTATTTATGGATGATTTCACTGTATGTGTATCCGATTTTCATGAAAGTTCAAGTATCCTTGTTTCAGTCCCACAACGCGGTATTGAAAATAATCTCTTATTAAATATTGTGAAAAGAAATTTCATGGATTTATAAGGTATAGTTTTGGCATATGTTAATTCTGGAGATGATATCCATGTAGATAAATCAAAAGTGGATTTCATTTCTTCCCTACCATTCATAATTTTTTTTTTCAGATGTGGGGTATTTCATAGGTTATAATGGATTTTAAAGTCATTCCATTCATGAATTTAATTAAATTACACTGCCCTCACCTTATTCCTCCAAAATTAAAAGTAATTTGTTTTTGATTGAGAAAGAACAGAAGCTATTAATAAGATAAAATGGAGTGTCATATCACCCTAGGTACTCCAACAACCATGGTGGGATTTATAATTTTAGATCTTTTGTGATACCTCAAACTATGAAATTGGGGATTTTGTATCACAATGCGTCAACTAAGCTCCACATGTCATTAAAAATACCAAATACACGCTGGACCCTAACAAAGAAAACTACACCACAACAAAGAAAATAATTCCCACCCATTTTTTGTGTTGGATAAATTTAGGTATTACCGTTTTGGTTCCAAAGTCATTTTATTCTCACACCATGCATCCCTTGGTTATATTTTTAAAAAATTGAAAGACAAACCTCATCTCATTAGCTGGATTCTGCTCCATCAGGAAATAAATTTTGAAATTTACAATAAAGATGAAGCACAGAATGTGGTGGATGACTATATCAGTAAGATCCACCCATCCTAATAAACTAAATCGTCCCCCTCCATTCCTATAAATGACATGTTTCCAAATGAAAATTTGAACCGAGTGCAATATGATGTTTCTTGGTTAGCTGAAATAATAAATTATTTGGTAGCATCACATATTCCTACTTATTAAAACAAAAACTAGGCCAACCATATAAAACATGAGTCCTTCACTTTCCTCCCCAATGGACTTCTCACAAGATCATTGATTATGTTCCCTTTTTTCCAACATAAATTTAAGATGACCATGATTTTTGAAACTCATTACTTCCCTATCAATGTATGGGGTATGTACCTAAAATAATTATAGTGCCACAATTAAACATTCACTTCATTGTCGTTTTTTATGTCTGTGGAATTGACTTATGGTTCCATCCCCATTTCCTTTGGGAACTAATATATTATTCCGACAATGGATTCTGTTCCAAAATGGGATCAAGGACACACCATAACCATTTAAGATTCCAACACAGTTGTGGAATTTTTTAGATCCCAAATATTCTGTATGTTTGTATTAAATATGTTCATCATATGTTACCAGTGTTCTCATTTCTGCAACCAAATATTGTAATCTATTTTGAATCTGTATGAGGTTGGTAATCGAGTGTCTACAACATATCACCCCCAATACAATGGTTCAGAGTAGGTGTTGAATAAATAGTTTAATCTAATTCCTAACAAAATTCATCAACCCAACAGAAATGATTGGAGTCTTAGAATTAATGTTTCATTAAGGGATTACCATACGGCTTTCAAAACTCCCATTAACATGTCTCTAGATTGGCTTGTTTTTTGAAGGATTTGTAACCACCCTATTGATAATGACGATATTTTGTATAGGTCAATAAAATAGTTCAATTATAATCGTGTGGGTTAATGTTCCCAAATGATGATTTAGATTCAAGAGTTAGAGTAAATAAAATATATTTTTATGAAATATCCTATATTTCTAAGTAGTGAACCAAGGCTTCCCACGACCATCTAATACATTATAATCAATTCCACATAGGGTTGAAGGTCCTCCTATTCAACATATGGATAAAATGCATCTAGGAATGTTTTCCCCACTGGTTTCGACCATAAATTGAAACTAATATGTCTCCATTTTGTTTAGTTTATGTTCAAAATGAAGAACCCAAGAAAACCATCATTATCAATGAGTAACAGTAGAAGAACTTTCACAAAGCCATTGTACTGTCCCAAACGGGGGAACTCAAATTTCAAGAATCAATCGATTAAAGAAACCCTCAAAGCATTATCCTCCCTTCCCATATTCTATTTATATACAATGAGTACATTACACAAATAATGTGTTGGGGATGGGTGGATTACAGGGTACTTTAGGAATTTTCCTAATCATTATTCGTTTTCTCTTTTTAGCTTTATCAATAGTACTATTAATTCCACCATTTCTATCCACATCACTCTTTTTCTTGAATATTTTTTTATTCACACATTATCATGTTATATTAATGATGTTTAATAATGGATTTTATTGAAAAATCATGTGGAATTTTCGTATTTCATGTTGTTTGAACATTCAAAAAAATTTATGATCAAATGTCCATTTGAGCATGAATTCAATGATGTGCTGCAACATTCTCTTAAAATTTGGTTGTTGGTTGGTGAAATATATTATTGTATAATTTTTAGACCATTTAAATTAATTGATCCCTTTATGTGTGAAGTATAAGGGTAAATTTTGTCACATTATATGTCCATACACCATTGAACTGAACTAATAAGTGTGAAAATTTCTTTCTTAATAAAAGGTAAATATAAGTTAGGTTCTCTACTTTATAAAATATCATTCATACATTCGTTCCTTATCTTATATTTTTCATTACTGTACCATATTGACCTATGCATTGGTACATGTTATCCATCTATTATACGGCCTAAAAATCCCATGAAATCAAAAAAACCAATAAAACATTGAGAAGAGTGATTAAATGTAAAAAACATGGGTATATCTACTTAATTAGATTTTTATTTGTCTTTTGTGAATGCTTATGTGAGTCGGTCTTGAAATTTTATGCTAAAGGATGTTGGGAACGTTTGGTGTAATGAAAAATGTATGTAGATATATTTTAAAATAATTTTTATATACTCTATTGAAATTGGGTAGAAAATTCATGAAATTGTTTAGTTATATTGTCATATTTTGAATTAATTTTTTTAATTGATATCATGCATCTAGTGGAATTTTTCTATGAAACAGTCATTGAGATGCCAATTTCCATGATCACTAAGAATAACTCCTCTTTGTGATTTTTTCTTTGATAACATTTATATCATGTGTTAAATTTTAATTTATGTAAAATAATTATGTAGTTATAAATATCAACAAGAATAATTTTTTTGGAAACATGAATTTTCCCTCAAGAGAAAATGTCTAGGTTTGGGGGTGTGATAGAACAATGATTCATTATTTCATTTTCTCAATTACAACATTTTTTTAAAAATGTTTTGTATTGAAAATTTTATAAATAATAACAAATTTTACTTCATTTTATATTCAATTATTTTTTTTCTTACCACTATTATGAAGGTAAATGTTACATGAATTAGAAGATACATTTTAGGTGGAGGTGATATAAAGGGATCATAATGATGCCCTTGAAAAATGGGCCAAACTGTGCAGGATCTAAGCACACTATTGGACTGAACCACACACTTATTCTAATACGCGCATCCCGTTGGGATTAAATTTTGTGATCTTGTCCAAAATATTTGGTGACAAATTTCATCTGAAGGATGTGTGTTGAATTCAACCCTCAATTGTCCCAACAAACCCATTCTATTTCGTACACCGAATATGCATGATGTCAAATAGGATGTGTTGTGGTCTATCCATGTATAGAGTTATAGGTATCAAAATGCAGACAAAAATTTAATGGAGATAGTCACGATGTGTGGAAATAGGTTTTTAGTTTTTCACTATGAAAGATAATGATTCCTTTCCACTTATAACAATGTGTCATATTTTTTAAGAACAATATGTGTCAAAAATCACCTTCCACATAGCCTATAAAATAAAACCTTGGGCTCCCCATTTTATTTTTCATCTTGGAGGAAAAGATCTGGTAATTTGGTGACCCAAAGGATTAATATCCTCATCTAAGATGTTTTGGAGGCCCCTATCATCATAAGGTTATAAAGGATTAAGGAAAAGATCCACATGATTCTCTTCCTCCACTTTTTGGTGAGAAAAAATTTGGACAATAATTTTGAGGTACCCACACATAAGTTGAATTGAGTTACATCACATGTTCTTCTACTGATTTTATGTAATTTTTTCATTAAATATTTTACATGTGTTTTTAAATTCAACACCCATCTCCTCTAAATTCATTTTTGGGGTTTAAGTAAGTTATTCACTTTTAATTTCAACACCAATTTGGTTGAGATTTCAACAGGAATTTTGGGGGGTTTTTCGATTAGGCTACAAAAATATACTATTTATCTGACACATACATAAGATATTAGTATGCATTGGTTTCCCTTAATCATTTCTAGAGTTCCAATCCTAGGAAAAATGTTTTTACTGTCAAGGGTTTTTACATTGTTCATCGATTTATGTTGCAAGAGGGGAATCTAGATCTTGATAGCCCTCAATAAAAGAATAAAACAAAACCTTGTGTATTTTTCAGAACAATGAACTATCCAAAATCTATAGTCAACATGAGATGAACTCCTTCTCCCATAATTCATGTAAGACCACCTAAATTTGACAACTATTAAACTCTTTAAATCAAGTTATTTTCTTAACACATTTTTTAAATCACCCACTTTTTAGTAATTTTTGTTAAATACACAGACTCTAAACCTATCAATACTCCTTGAGATACAAATTAGGGTTTTCCCTATAACATAAATAATCCATAAAATCATAATCAAATTTTCATTTATTGACAATAAAAATATATAATATCAATATTTCTATGGAGTGCTTTGGTTTTAGTGCGTCTTTTATTTAAGATATTTTTAAATTTTCTGAATATTTATTTATATGATCTTATACCATTTAATTTAATTTTGTGACCTGATTTATTTCTATGTGTAGGTTATGTTCATTATGTGTTCAAAATAGGTAGATTATTCGTCTTTTGAACTCGAACTAGATAGGATCCTTTGTCAAAGACACTCATACACACAAGAAAGCCCATTGAAGGAGGAAAAAGCACAACATGAGACTTTGCTAAACCTCTGCTCTTTTGGAACCAAATTAGAAACTAAAATTAATAAGTATGATAACGATGAAAAAAATTGAATAATAAAACATATATCCTTAACTGATGTTGATAACCAACCCATATACATTAAAATACAAGGGGAAGCACCCATTTTTGAACAAATATCCGGTTTGATTCACATGTTCCCATGATCCCATGGACTCGTGGGAGAAGATCCACATAAGCACATAAATGAATATCATACTGTGTGTTCTATATTAAAACAAACATATGTGTATTATGAACATGTAAATATAATGGAATTCCATTTTAATTACAATATACTACTAATGATTGGATTAACTAGGTAAAGTCGCCCATTAGAGGCGGGGAAGACATGAAAAACCTTTTTTCAATAAATATTTCCCATCATCTCGAACATCAAAATTAAAAAAAAAATATTTCTGTGGAATGAAAAAATCACAGGGGAAATGCTACAAGAATACAATGAAATATTTAAATGGGTTTCGTAATTTTTCCAATATCACGAAATTAGTGATAAATGTTTAATTCAGTATTTTTATGGATATAAAATTCATATTGAACAAAATATAATTGTTGTGGATGTAGGTGGTGCAGTAGTATATAAGACCCCAATTTTTACATGAACCATAATTGAGAACAAGGGACATGACACTCAACAATTTGGATGTACATCGAATATACCTATTCATGGTGTCCATGAGGTGCAATCAATCAAATTTTTGAAGAAGGCGTACATGAAGTTCAAAGAGTTAAGGAACATTCTTTGATAACTATCTCTTCGCAAGTGTAAATATTGATCTCCTACTACAATCCACTATGGAATATGTTATTATCACATCCATTATTAAGAATAATTTCATAAAATAAGAGAAAAGTTAAAGATTTTTGAGGTAATATTTTCAGGTTGCCACTAAAAACATCCCTCTAGCCAATAAAAATATTATAAATCAAACCCTTAGTGTAAATAAAATCAATCATATCAGAAAGGGGGTATTCAAACAAACATCAACAATGGTGGAAACAATTGGGACAAAGTAGTCATCCACTACCACCACCACCCAGAAATACCCTACCACTACAAAGGCCTTTCAAACCACCCCTCCAAAATCCAAGAATATTATAGAAGATATGATGAAACAAATGGCTCCAAAAATCTCAAATTCCATCAAACCACCCCAAGCATCCATACTAGACCTAAAACACTAATTATGCCAATATGATAACTCTTAGAGAAAAATTCAAATTCATGGGTTAAGTAAGATACCCTATGAACAATTAGTTTACACTAGCGATAAAGTAAATGTTATATCTTCCACCCATAAGAGTGGAAAACAACACATACCCATATGAAACCTCCATTAGAGTCATCCCATCATGAGGAAATCACCATCCCAACTACTACAAATGGTCCAAGAGAAGAAACTTTTTTTCTTAAGAGAAGTTATTCCATAAAAAATATTGTGTCTATTGATGATTCACTTATACTAAACATTCAACCCCTATTTCCCAAAAAGGTCCACCCAACCACAAAAATAATTAAACTAAAATTTATAAGAAAATATTACAAACATTCAAAAAAGAGCATGTTAACATACCCTCAACTCTTGTCCTGATGAAAGTTCCAAGGTATTAATTTTTTATAAAGGAGAAGTGTACACACCAAAAGTGACATTAAGGTGATGATAAGTTATGATTAGAGAGGAAATTCTCATTATTGATAGATCCATCACTTCATACCAAATGTAATTATCTAGGAAGATTATCAATTCCCAACACCATACGAGAGTAATCAGTTTCCAATGATATTGTTGATTTAAGTGCCTATATAAATGTAAAGCCTCACTCCATTGAAACTTCATTGCATGATGGGGAATCAAAGACAACTATAATTTCCTTTCAAATAAATATTTGTAGTACTGTACACCCCTCTAGTGTGTTACATGATATTCTTGAGAGGTTAGAAAAATTTATTATTTATATCTGATTTTTATGTGATAAAAATGAAATATGGTATGATGAATTGATATGAGAACATTATATAGGGAAGACCATTCTCTAAAACCGCCAAAACAATAATTAATGTCTACAATGGTAAATTATCTATGAATTTTTGGGGAGACATTGATAATTTAAACATCCTTGATGCCATGAAGCACCCCTCTAAAGATCATTCCTCTATCTATGTAAACTCCTTAAATGTACTCTCTTCTAATTAAAACTCTTCTTTTAATTCCATTGAACCCTTTTATGGTTTTCTTTACTTATATAAAATCTTGGAAATTAATCATGAATAGAATGTTGAATTTGTTTCCAAAATTGTCACACATGTTTATTAATTGAAGATTTCTTGATCACTAATGATTTTGTGACCATTAATGATACATCTAATCTTGGAAATTAATTTTCCTAACCTATTAATGATACAATTGAGTAATTAAAATACATTAGTGACCTTTGACATTCACAAAAACTCCCATCAATGCAAAATCTTCTTGAATTGGAACCAAAACAATTACATTATGATTATAAATATTCATTTCCTGAGAATGGAAACAAGTTTCCTTTCATCATTAATAATTTACACCATCATGATCACGATTTGTAACAGCACGAACTCTTGATGGAGTATAAAAAATATTTGGGATGGACACTTGAGGACATTATCGGTATTATACCATCAATTCACAGAGATAATATATTGTTAAATGAAGATTCTAAACCAATGGTGCAATACAAATGTTGACTAAAACCAAACCAAATAGATGTTTTTAAAAAGTAAGTAATGAAATTATAGAATATTGGAATCATTTACTCCATCTTTGAAACCAATGGGCCCGTATAGTAAAATAGGTTCCTAAAAAAAGTGGTCTTACAATAATAAAAATTGGAAAAAATGAATTGGTTCCAACTCATGTGTAGAATAGTTGGCATTTTTGTATTGACTATCTCTGATTAAACCAACAAACTGGGAAGGATCATTTCCCATTACCATTCATTGACCAAAGTCAAGAGAGGAAAGAAAGGATTACATATTACTATTTTATTAAGGGGTATTGTGGATATTTTCATATCCATTTTACCCCTAAGGATTATAAAAAAGAAAATATTTAATTTCACCTTTTATACATTTTTATATAGATGGATGGAAATCGGTGTATGTAATGATCCAGGTACATTCTAGTGATGCATGTTTAGTATATTATTCGATGACCCAGAGAATATCATGGAAGTATTTATGGTTTATTTCACCATCTGTGCCTCTTATTTTGAAGAATGTTTTATTAGTATAGGTTCAGTTCTATATCAATTTATTTAATAGAATATCATAATAAATTATGTGAAATTACATTTCATGTTGTGAAAAGTATTTATTTTGGGAAAAAACATTTCTTGGGATGGTATCTAAGTATATAAATAAAAATTGGATGTCATTAGTTCCCTAATATTCCATAAAATGTATGGGATGTGAGGTATATCCTAGGTTATGATAGATTTTATCTTTGATTAAGTTGTGATTTTATTAAAATTCTCATCCCCCGCTCTCGATTACTTCTAAATGAAATGTAATTTTTTGATAAACAATGTGGAGAATCTTTTAAAAAGATAAAATGAAGTCTCATGTCACTATGGAAATTCAAACACCTCCATGGGGTTTACCATTTGATATCATGTGTCACACCTATAACTATGAGGTTGTGGAAATATTATCACAAATGGTCGACCGGTCTCCACAAGTCATGGAATATGTGTCATCCACACTGGACCCTGACCAAGAAAACTACCCCATAATAGTAAATTTATTTCTTACTATTATGTTTGTGATAGATAAATTATGATCTTACCATTTTGGGTCCAAAGTCATTGTATACTCAGACCATGTATCCCTTCATTATCTCCTTATGTAACTGGAACCCATACCATGTAAAATTCTCTAAATACTATTACTTTAGGAATTGAATTCATAAATTATAGATTAAATTAGTGCATAGAATGTGGTTGCTGACCATATTAGTATGATACCCTCATAACCATGAATGCCCATATATTTCATTTTTCTAGATTAGTAATTGTACCGAGTGTATGATGTTATTATTTAGTATATTAAATTTTAAATAATTTGGTCACATATTGTATTTCTAATTATTTAATCAAAAACAAGGTTGGTCATCTAAATCATGAGTCTCGTTGTTATATTTGAGATGACAGCTGTGTTTGGATAAAATTTAGAGATCATGTCCTTAGCTGTTTTTTTCAAATAATGAATATCATTTTGTCCTTAGGTTCGTTCACACCACTACTTATTGGCTCCAATTTGGTCCCCACTAGAATTAGTGTATGGTCCTCAATTCTAGTATCTTGTTTCCAATATTATGTCAGGATTCCCCTGAATTTTCTATATTTTTTCCTCCCTGCAAATGAATTGGGATGGAATCTAAAATAAATGAAAGGCTACAATAAACCATGCTCTTCAATGAAATTTTTGATGTTTGGGGAATTGACAGTATGGTACCATTCCCCAATTCATTTTTCAACTTTTAAATTCTTCTATTAGTTGATTATGTGTCAAAATGGTAAAAAGAACCATCCATATTGACTAATGATTCCATGACCATTCTGAAGTTTTTGAGAACCATATAAATCATTAGATTTGGATTACCAACGTTCATCATCATTGATTAGTGTTCTCATTTCTACAACTAAACAATGTAATCAATTTTGTGTTGTTATGTAGTTCGTCATCGAGTGTTTACTGCATATCACCACCAAACCAACGGTCAATACAAGGTGCCGAATAGAGAGGTAAAATAGAATATTTAATAAATGGTTCAACCCAATTGAAAATATTTGTAATTTTAGACACGATGATTCATGATGGGCTAATTGTACTACTTTGAAAACTACCATTGGAATTCTACCATTTAACTTAGTTTTTGGAAAGTGTTTTCACCTCCCTATTTAGATTGATCACCATTCCTACAGGGATGTAAAACAGAGAAATTATAATCATGCTGGTGTAGGTGCTCAACAGAAGTAGCAGAATTCAGATTTGGAGGAAATTGGAAGAAATTCATCTGAGAACTGAAGGATTTATTAAGAATAATACATGCTTACCCACAAACATTCGTCTTTCATCATCATTTCCCGAATTTGGAAGAAATTATTTCCTCCACAATTCAAAGCTAAAGCTGAATCCATATCAACTTCATTCCCACTAGTTTGCACCATAAATTGTTACTAATACCTCCCAAATTGGTCTTGTTCAAGTTCAAAATAATGAAACAATGAAAACATTAAATGTTAATTGGCAGCAGATGACGCACATCAATGAAGCCATTAAAAATTCCCCGATAAAGGAACACTAATATTTAAAAGCTTGTTTTGGATGAAACCATCCATTTTTCCCTTCCTTCTCAAATTCTATTTTATTATAGTTATGACACTGCTTATATACGGTGTGGGGGGATGGGAATATACTTTTTTATGTTTGGAATTTCATCATATTTCTTATTTGTCACTTTTTAGCTTCATGAATAGAATTATTTATTCATCCCTTTCCCTCCCCCTCACGTTTTTCATGGAATATTAATTTTTTATTCTCACTATATAAGTGAAAATTATACCCATTTAATAATTCATGTTATGGAAAATGCATGTAAAATTTCTGTATTTTCTGTTATTTTAACATTTTTCAAAACATTTCTATTAAAATGTTCATTTTAGGAAGAATTCAATACTCTGGTGTGAGAATCTCTTGAAACTAGTGGAAGTCCCATTTTCTTTAGAAGATACTAAATTTTTTTTTCTTATGATAATTCATCAATTTGGGATTGGGTGGGGTTAAAATACCTATTTCATGAAAAATAATTCATAGCCTCTCAAACTATAGTAATGAGATAAGAAATATGTTGTATAAGAAAATCACAAGGGGAAATGCTTCATGAATACTGAAATCTATTTAAATGAATTTGTTCATTTTTTCCACACCCACAAATAAGTGATCAAATTTTAATTTAGTATTTTTATGAAGGTTTAGTTTCTATTGATTGAAATAATATTAATTCTGCTGCAAGTGGTGAGCTTGGTTATAAGACCCCCATTGCTCCCAGCACCTTAATTAAGAACCTGGTACAGAACACTTTATGATTTGTTTCATGATCCTATGTACCCATTAAAAGTGTACAAGAGGTGAAATAATATTAATTTGAGAAGTATGTTGATACAAAATATGATGTGGTATGTAGTGTTCCTCAAAAAATAATTCTTTCCCAAGGTAAATCCCAATCTCCTTCTCATGTCCACAGAGGAATATGTTCTTCTAACAACAATTATTTTGACCAATTACCCAAACTAATAGAAACCTATGAGAGTTGTGAGGCAATATTTCTAGGGTTCCCCAATAACCAACCCATTTCTAAAGAACCTTAATATCCTTCTAAAAGATGTTGTAAACAAAAAAAATTATAGGGAATGGGGTATTAAAACCAACCTGAATAATAATGGAACCAACTAGGGAAGAGTAGTCATCCACCACCACCACCCAGATATACCAAACCACCATAAAGGACATTCAAACCACCTCCTCCACAACAAAATCATAGCATAGAAGATATTATGAAACAAATGGATTCCAACAATATAAAATTCCAAAAAACCACCCATGTACCCATACAAGACCAAAAAAACCCAATTAGTCTAATTCACTAAATCTATGGGGGAAATTAAAAGTCATGGGACATGTAAAATACCCTCAAAACAAGTAGATAACTCTATAGATAATGTAAATTTTATTGCCACCAACAATTTTAGTGTTAAAAAACATAAAACACAAATAATCCCCCATTTAGTGTTATCCCCTCTTGAGGAAACCATTATCCCAACTGCTAAAAATGGTACAAGAAGATAAAATCCATGTCATGGGAGATGATCTTCTAATTTAATGAGAGTGTCTATTAATGAGTACCCTATCCAAAAAATTCTTCTTCAACATACCAAAAGTGGCACCCACCAATGAAAAAAAGGTAATAGAACTTGATAAGGAACTTTTTAAAACATTCAAAAAAGAGAATGTTAACAACCCTTTGATTGATGTCTTAATGAAAATTCCAAGATATGACTTGTTCTTGAAGGAGGTGTTTACTCAAAGAATGCGACTTTTAGGTGATGATAATGTAAGCCTATGAAAGAATATATCATAAATGATAGATCCATCACTTCTGACCGAATGCAATAATCCAAGAACATTCTCAATTCCATGCAGCATAGATGGGTATTCCTTTTCAAATTCAACTATTGATTTAGGTTCTATTATAAATGTGTTGCCTCACCAAATTTACCCTTCACTGAAGGTCATGTAATTTAATTCCATAGGAATTTTTGTTCAATATGAATATTGGGGAAATGCACACCCCTCTGCTGTGTTAGAGGATGTTCTTGTTAGGGTACAAAATTTAATATTTCATACTGATTTTTTATGCTAAAAATGGAATATGATATTAAGAATGGACATGCCCCGATTATATTTGGGAGAAATTTCTAGAAAACATACAAAAAATTATTTAATTTTCCTAATGGTACATTATCTATATAGCTTGGTAGAGACATTTTCCAGTTCAACATCCATTATACCATGAAGCACCCCTTGTAAGAACATTACTCCCTCACTATATTGAATCTATTAATGTGATTCATTCACCAAAAAAAACATCTTATTATTCCCATGATCCCCTTTCTTAATTTTATTTATTGATCAAAATTATATGACATGAATCCTTCATATAATGTTGTACTACATTTAAAAAAATTATATAATTTTTTTTAATTGATTATGTATTGGCTCTAAGGATCACATGAACATCAATGATACAACTATGCTTTTAAAAGTTCATTCCTTATCTGAGGATCATTCCATTGCGATATTTCACTATATTAGTAACCTATAATATTCACACACACTACCATCAATCGAAAATCCCCCTTAATTGGATGTAAAGCTACTTCATTATGATTTAAAATATTCTAATTTTTAGAATGTAACTATGTTTCCTATCATCACTCATAGTTCAATCCCTATTGATCATGGATTTTTACTTCTTTAACTTTCAACGGAGTAAAAAAATGATTTGGGATGCACACTCAATGAAATTCATGGTATTAGCCAATCAGTTTTCCCTAATCATATATTGTAAATGTAACGCCCTGACCCCAGTTACCCAGAGTCTGTGCATTATTACATAACATTGGCATGATCACAAGAACGATCAAATCTCAAATGACCGATTGGTTTATTAGCCTTGGAAACAGTAGATATATTCATAATGTTTTACATTACATCATGAAGTGAAAAACTACTAAAACAACATATTGTCTCCATAATCAACACTATTATCCCCTCATAATATTCCTGCAGGTCATTCATAATTTACTTCTTCACTTCTTGGGAAAAATAAAACATAAAAAAGGTGTGAGCTCAAATGCCCAGTAAGGATAACAATATAGCGGAAACTTTCATAAATAAGAATAATCATTTAATGCAATGTATAACTAAAACAAAAGCTTTTTAAACTTGAACATAAACATAGTATGTCCAAAATAAAATGAAATAATTCCATTTACTTATTCACACGTATATTCTACTAATTGAATAATCACATTCAATATCAATAACCACTTTCATAATGATTGAATGAATAATGCCAGACTATCATAACCACATAGCCAAGGCCTCGTGCCAAAACTACAAATAAGATTTTTTCAAGGCCTTGTGCCAAGACACTAGTTTGTCTCATGAGTCCTACCGATGCATCGAGGAGCTATAGCGGGATCCACCCGTTTCATATTAAGTCCAATGCATTCCCATATGAAAAGGTTTAAACATAATATAAACATTCGTATTAAAACTAGAATACGAAATGTCAATACTCCCACCATAAACTATGAACGGTATAAAAATATCACATCCACAGTCAAACATATCACAAAACCTTAAATACAATATAAGAGTTTTGTATCATAATAAATCAACTTCAAATAAGCGTAAAATCTATCAAAGGATGTTGACATAGATGAAATCAAAAATCTTTTTAGAGAATTCTCTCTGTCTATTTTGAAATCATTTAAGAGTCTTATATTAATGAAATAAAAAATTTTCTTTGAAAATATTCTTATAAGTTTGTAAGGGAAGATTTGATGATTTTATAATGGTGAAAATAGCCACACCCACCGTATAAGTTAAATAAAGCATTCTTACCTAAATTCTGTCGAAAAGGTTAAAAAGCACATTGTTTGGAAAACGACGGAAAGATTCCTTTATAAAGCACATAAAAAAAGTCATACATGGGTATAAATGACTTTAACCCATATTATTGTAAATAGTAAAAATGTTTTGAAATATATTTTTAAGAAACATGGGTTTGGATGATAAAGAGATCCCAGTAGATTATTACGTATAAACAACCTCGGATAATGAAGAGATTGTGAAATAAACCCTTACATTGTACTTTTCCTTGGTTGGGGTAGGTTAACCTCTTGTATAATGGTGAAATAAATGTTATTAAATTATACAAGAATCAAATACATTAATATGATATCATATAGGATGTTTTAACATTGATTTGTTAATTATAACTTAGTATTATCGTTGTTTTGGGTGTTAACTTACTCGTTTTCTTTTATATGTTTTGTTATGTAAGCCATTTCTATATTGGATAGTTGTATATTATTCATATAAATAATGATATAGAGTCCTTAAACATTATTTTTAAATCATAAAATGATAATTATACTTGAATGGATACGATGGAGAATGAATCTCATCGCGTTCGTGGAGACGGTAGTCCGTACGTACGCACGAGCGACAATATCATTCTTCTGAAATTAAAATAATATATAAATGGATGTTATATAGTATATAAAGAATCATTAACATGTTATATATATTATTTACACGAGTTACACATCATTATTATACCCATCCAAATAATAATATATTGAATAACAATTACACCACGACGTGGAGACGGTAAGCCGTACGTACGCATTTATGGTGACATGTTATTCAAAAGGTGGATAGAATACTGAATATGATTGTACCATATTTATAATAACATCAAAGTATATATAAGATAATTGAATTATTATTTTATAATGGTAATAACAATGAATGAAGAAGTGGAAGAAGAAAGGAACTTGAAAAGTGGTGGTGAAAACATTACCTCTTCTTCGGGTTCTTCCTTTTGATTTGATAAAAATGGCTCCTTAGGTTGGATTTCTGATCAAACTAAGGCCTCTAGGTTGTACTGAGAGAAGTTGGGAGTGTATTTGGGCAGTGTTTGGCCGAACCAAAGGCTTTGAATGTGTGAATAAATGAGAAGGAGGAGTGCCCTTTTATAAGAGGGGTGAGGGGCACCTTTGGAAAAGCTAGAAAAATTAATTTATAAAAAATTCATATTTGGTTTCTATTGGATACAACGTGGATTATTTAAATGTTAAGGTGGGGATGGGCCAAAAACAACTCAACAAGTATAATTTAGACAGGTTTGGGAACTTATATTATCCTTATTGTTAAGTAATAACTCTAAGTTAATTAGTTTCACTTTTACAATGTCTCTTTGTATTTTTATATTATATGGTTAATAAACATACTATATACATCCAAGAGACCCCCAAGTGGTCCATTAATGATATAAATATCATGATACAAATTTCTTGGCCGAACCTTAGATTTTTAGGAATTTAATATCAATTAATAATATAATATTTGTTTTAAAAACTATTTTATGTCAATTTTGACACTATTCAATAGTTGATTTTTGGAATACTCATAACAGAATTATTACATCGAAATAAGTAAATTAAATAAATCCTAATATGTCATATTATCCTATAAAATTAGTGTAATTCATTAAAAATCTCAATTTATATTTATTTGGGTATTTATAATATCAATTTTTTAATTTGTCACTATTATGGTAATTACTGTATCATAATTGTGTCATAAATAAATTAAATTATTTAAAGTCTAAAAATTATAAATAAAATATAAATATGTAGGAAATCTTTTTATATTTCTAATGAATATTTATAGTATAAAATCCAACATATATAACCCTATGTAAAAATTGTTTTTTTAAAAGATATATGCTTATGTCATTTTGTACTTATTTTAACTTAATTAAAATTAAGTGTCCCTATAACCTACAAGTGGCTCCATGGGGTCCCAAAATCGACCCAAAGATTCCTATGGTAGAACCTGTATTAACAAATAAGTCTAGGACACATTTTAGTGTAATTTATTATTATTATAATATTATTTTTTAACCCTTATTTACCGGATTTACCCTTAACCATGGTAAATAAAATATTTACCGATGTAATTATTCAAAATGTCTAAAAATAAAAGTTAACTATTTACACAATTTGAAAATCCTGATTCCAAAAATGGAATCCATTTTTCCAACTTCAAAACACAAAAGTGGCAGAAATTAATTTAAAATTAATTCTTGTTGTTAAAACAAAAGGCATGTTTTTAAGTGATAATAACTATCATAAGATTGACACTTCTTTATGTCCGGTTTAATTGTAAAATTATGTTCAATGACCAAAATTTTATTAAATGGTAAAAATATATTCTAAATATACTTTAAAACCACCCAAATTCATAATTTATCACTATTAATTATTTTGATTAAAAAAGTTGTTTTTAATTAAAATTTAGTAATTTTCACTATTCATCAAAATATTAAATTTATCCGGAAAGTACCAAAATCTCACCTATGCTAAATTAGATATTCCGAATCCAAAAATGTCGTCCATTTTGAAATATAAAATATATATAATTTCAAAAAGTAGGTATTACTATCCATAACAGCTAGTTTGATTGGTTATGGTGTGTTAGAACTCGGTGTTGCGTACAACACACGCTATCACATTATTCTAAAAGAAGCGTAGCGTAGAAGCTTGGGGTGATACATTCTCCCCTCCTTCAAATAATTTCATCCTAGAAATTTATATAATACGTATCACATGAAAAGACTCAGGTGGTTCTTCACAGTAAGTTCCTCAGGTTCCCACGTTGCCTCTTTCATCTTATGGTTTCTCCATTAAACTTTTACCAGACGCGTCGTCCGGTTTCTCAGTACTTGTTCTCTCATATCAAGAATCCTGACGGGATCTTCACAATAAGACAGATCGGGTTCCAGTTCTAACTCCTCATAGGTGAGTACATGCGTTGGGTCAGGAATGTATTTCCTCAACAGAGATACGTTGAACACATCGTGAACGTTGGAGAGACTTGGTGGCATTGCCAATTGGTAAGCTACAACCCCAATTCGTTCTAGAATTTCGAATGGTCCGATGTACCTGGGACTCAATTTACCTTTCTTACCAAAACGTATAACTCCCTTCCATGGAGATACCTTCCGGAAAACATGATCACCGACTTGAAATTCCAAATCCTTCCTTCGATTATCGACATAGCTCTTCTGCCTACTATGAGCTGCTTTGATGTGATTTTGGATTACCTTCACCTTTTTCATCATTTCCTCCTCCAGTTCTAGACCTACATGTTTTCTTTCACCAACGTCATCCCAACAGGTTGGTATACGAGATTTCTTTTTGTATAATGCTTCATATGGTGCCATCTGAACACTCGAATGGAAGCTATTGTTATAGGAAAATTCTATCAAAGGTAAATACTGAGCCCACATACCCTGAAAGTCAATTGAGCAGGATCTCAACATGTCTTTTAAAGATTGAATAGTCAGTTCTGATTGTCCGTCTGTCTGAGGGTGGTAGGCAGTGCTGAAATAAAGTTTTGTATCCAGGGATTTCTGAAGACTCTTCCAGAATCTTGATGTAAAATGGGGATCACGATCAGAAACAATCGATAGGGGTACTCCATGAAGTCTCAAAACATCATTAATATATAGTCTTTCTAGATGTTCCAGTGGTAGATCTTCTCTTATACCAAGAAAATGTGCTAACTTTGTAAGACGATCAACAATAACACATATTGTATCATTCCTTCTAGGAGTCTTTGGTAGCCCCATTGTCAAAGTCCATCGTAATATTGTCCCATTTCCACTACGGTATGGGAAGAGGTTGCATGACTCTTCCAGGGTGTTGCCTTCCAGCTTTCACTTGTTGACAAACCATACATCTTGACACAAAATCAGCAATCTCGCTCCTCATATTGTCCCACAAAAAATGTTCCTTCAAATATCTATACATTTTAGTGCTCCCAGGGTGTATAAAGAAATTAGAACTATGAGCATCATCCAGCAATTCCCTTTTTAGATCATTTATATCGGGAACACAAAGTCTCTTCCCGAATTTCAAAATTGCATCTTCATAAACAAATTCTCTCAATCTCCCATCATTCACAGATTTAATCTTCTTTTGAAACTCTTCATCATCGGTCTGAGAACTCTTAATCCTTTATAGTAAAGATGGTTTGGAAACCATTTAAAAAAGCATTGATGTTTCTCCTTCACTGGTTATTCCCATGTCCATCTTCACTAGATCCATGAAAATTGGATCCCTTTCAATTCTCATATTGTTCAAAACTTCGTGATCTTTTCTGCTCAATGCTTCTGCCACCTTGTTTTCCTTCCCCTGGTGGTTGTGTATCGTGCAATCATAATCCTTGAGTAATTCAAGCCATCTCCTTTTCCTCATGTTGTGTTATTTTTGTGAGAAAATATACTTCAAACTCTTGTGATCAGTATAAATCTCATATTTTTCACCATAGAGGTAGTGACTCCATATCTTCAAAGAAAAGATCATAGCTTCTAACTCAAGATCATGAGTAGGATAGTTTTTTTCATGAATTTTCAACTGTCGTGATGCAGAGGCAATAACTCTAGCATTCCGCATAAGGACACAACCAAATCCTTTATTCGATGCATCACTATAAATAAAGAAAGCATCATTCCACGATGGTAGATTCAATATAGGATCATTGTCTAATCTTCTCTTCAGTTCTTTGAAACATTCTTCACACACTTTTTTCCAAACAAATTTAACCCCTTTACATGTGATCTTCGTTAATGGGTTATCCAATCGGGAAAAATTCTAGACGAAACGTCGATAATAACCTGCCAAAACAATAAAACTACGTACCTCAGTTATACTCGTATGTGCTGGCCATTCTTGGATTTCCGTGGTCTTAGAAGGATCAACAGAGATTCATTCTATAGAGAAAATATGGCCACGAAAAGAAATCTCCTGAAGACAGAATTCACACTTGCTAAACTTCCAATATAATTCATGCCTTTTCAGAGTCTTCAAGATAATGCACAAGTGATTTTCATGATCTTCATAGCTTTTTGAGTATACTAAGATATCATCAATAAATACCACCACAAATTCATCGAGATACTCCTTGAAAACTCTATTAATCAGATCCATGAATACAGAGGGTGCATTCGTCAATCCAAAAGGCATTACAGTGAACTCGTAATGCCCGTACCTGGTTCAAAATGCTGTCTTCAGAATGTCTTCCTTCTTCACACACAACTGATGGTATCCAGATCGAAGGTCAATCCTTGAAAATTGTTGTTCTCCATGCATTTGGTCAAATAAATCATCAATGTGTGGTAGGGGATACTTGTTATTTATTGTTATAACATTGATCTCCCTGTAGTCGATACATAACCTCATAGATCAATATTTATTTTTAACAAAAAGAACAGGGGATCCCCATGGAGAAAAACTAGGGTGAATAAATCCATTATTACTCAATTCCTCTAGTTTTTTCATTAGTTCAACTAATTATACAGTGTTCATTCTATAAGGGGTCTTTGATATAGGCCTTGATCCAAAAATTA
The DNA here is from genome assembly GCA_963277665.1 of Viscum album. Taxonomy (NCBI): domain Eukaryota; kingdom Viridiplantae; phylum Streptophyta; class Magnoliopsida; order Santalales; family Viscaceae; genus Viscum; species Viscum album. Next base: position 2,014,423,777 of record OY728136.1, on the reverse strand, counting down.
AATCAATGAAAAACTCAACTTCTTATTCTGGAGGATGTCCAGGTAAATATTCCGGAAATACATCTATAAATTCATTCACAATAGGTACATCTTCTATTTGAACATTCCTTTCCCGACCCATAGTTATTTCATTCTCTTCCTCCCCAATAATTGAATTTAGTTGAGCTACTGGGGGTGGATCTAGATAAGAATTAGGTGGTGACGATTCTGCTCTAAAGATAAGGTGTTTCTTATCATCATCATCAAGAATCATAACCTCATTCTTCTTAAAATAAATCTTCACATCATAGTCCGAAAGCCAGTCCATACCAAGGATCATATCAAACTCAATCATAGGTATGACAATGAGATTAGCAGATAAAGAACATTTATGTTCTCTAATGGGGACTGATTTACAAAACTTTGTTGCAATGATACTTCCCTTATGATTTTTAACTCACAACTCCCTTGTTAAATCAAATTGGAAATATCTAATTTTCCTAGAAAACTGAGAAGATATGAAGTAATGCGATCATCGAGAATCAAATATTGCATTTTCTAAACTTGAGGAAACCATTTAATTACCTGCCACCATGTCTTTCGGAGCTTCTACCTCAGCAGCAGTGATAGCATAATCTTGGCCTTGATCCCTTGGCCTTTTCTGAGGTAAGTTCTCCTGACTCTTAGGACATTCTTTTTCATAATTCCCCATCTACCTACAATTGTAGCACTGAACATTGGTAGCTTCCTTCTTTCCCATGCAATCACGAGATTGGTGGCCTTTTTCACCACACTTGTAACAGACTCTTGTTCCCTTCAAGAAAGTCCCGGGGTGTTTCTTCCCACATTTACCACAGGATGGATATTCAACATTTACCTTCTTCCGATTATTTCCATTCCCATATTTATTAGAATATATCTTCTTCTCTTTCTTTTCTTTAAAGTCATAAGACTTATAGAATTCCTTTTTGTTCTTGATAGAACATGATACAATGTCTTCGTACGATGAAAAGGATTGTGAGACTAATGCTCGACGGAGAAATGGTTTTAACCCATCAAAGAAATGATCAATCTTACTTCTTGGGTTATGTATTTAATCTCAAACATACCTTTCTAACCTTGTATAGTTAGCCTCATACTTTGCGACATTCTCATCCTCCTTTTGTCTCAGACTCAGGAACTGCCTTTCCATATCTGCTCAATGGTCGTGAGGAAAGTATTTTTCTAAAAATAGATCTTTTAACTCCCTCCATTCCATATTTGATACTTCATCATCTTCCTTCATATTTTGAATCAATGACCACCATTGATCAGCATCTCCAATGAGGCGGTAAACTGCCATGATAAAGTTTTCCCTTTCACTACTCCCAAAGCCTGAAATATTTTCTCTAGGGAAAATATCCATGAATCAGCAATTCAGGGATTTTTACTCCCATTGAACGTTGGTGGTTGTTGCGTCATGAATTGATCTAACATTGATCCTCCATGCTGTGGATCAGGGTGCTCCATACGGGTAAGGTTATTATTCATAACCTGAGTGAGTTGTCCCAGTATGGGGATTAGCTGATCGGCACCAGGTGCATCACCAGCTCCACTATAATTATTTTGCGTAGGAGGGAAATCCCTACATGGAGTGAGTGCATTGGTACAGTTTCCATTTCATCTACTAGGCGCCATTTCTAAACAATGGCATAAACTAGATCAGTTTATGAATCAAAATTCATAATTCCATACATATAAAACACTTAACATAAATTGAACTATATATGGATATAATCCATAATCATAAAAATGTTTTCTTTGAGGAAGTATATACTCATAAACCCTTCATAATGATTTGTAATGAAAATGAGAGTTATCCTAAGAATATCACCCGGGAGTGTCGTAACCAAGAGTGCAGCAAGGCCTGTTTTCGTGCACCAGTTCCCGTTCGAGTCTAGATCAAAGCGGTGTTTTTGGGCTTTACCCCTAGGTACATCTGTGCCAGAGCCGCCTCTACCTGCTCGTATCCAGACCTGGATGTATTGCTCGGAAAACTCAAAAAATCTCTACAATGCGAAAATTCTAGAAAGTTTTTCTATACTAATCTTCAAAGTCCATCTTAAATCTATGTGCTCTAATCATAGTTTATCTAAATCTAACTTCCAAGGTTTGTACTAAACTTACTCTGATGCCAACTATAACGCCCTGACCCCAGTTACCCAGAGTCGGTGCATTATTACATAACATTGGAACGATTAGAAGAAAGATCAAATATCGAAAGACCTATTGGTTTAGTAGCCTTGGAAACAATAGATATATTCATAATGTTTTACATTACATCATGAAGTGAAAAACTACTACAACAACATATTGTCTCCATAATCCACACTAGTATCCCCTCATAATATCCCTAAAGGTCATTCATAATTTACTTCTTCAATTCCTGGGAAAAATAAAACATAGAAAAGGGGTGAGCTCAAATGCCTAGTAAGGATAACAATATAGCGGAAACTAACATAAATAAGAATAAACATTTAAGGCAATGTATTACTAAAACAAAATCCTTTTAAACTTGAACTTCATCATATTATGGAAAAAATAAAATGAAATAATTCCATTTACTTATTCACATGGATATTCTACTAATCGAATAATCACATGCAATATCAATAACCACATTCATAATTATGGAATGCATAATGCCAGACTATCATAACCACATAGCCAAGGCCTCGTTCCAAGACTACAAATAAGATTTTGTCAAGGCCTTGTTCCAAGACACTAGTTTGTCTCATGAGTCCTACCGATGCATCGAGGAGCTATAGCGGGCTACACCCGTCGCATATTAAGTCCAATTAATTCCCATATGAAAAGGTTTAAACATAATATAAACATTCGTATTAAAACTAGAATATGAAATGTCAATACTTTCACCATAAAATTTGAACGGTATAAAAATAGCACATCCGCAGTCAAACATATCAAAAAAATATTCAATAGAATATAGAAGTTTTGTATCATAATAAATCAACTTCAAATAAGCGTAAAATCAATCAAAGGATGTTGACATAGATGAAATCAAAAATCTTTTTAGAAAATTATCTCTTTCTATTTTGAAATCATTTAAGAGTCTTATATATATGAAATAAAATATTTTCTTTGAAAATATTCTTATAAGATTTTATGGGAAGCATCGATGAATTTATAATGGTGGAAAATAGCCGCACCTGCCGTATAAGTTAAAAAACATTATTTTCTTAATTCTGTCGAAAAGGTTAAAAATTACCTTGTTTGGAAAATGATAGAAAGATTCCTTTATAAACCACTTAAAAAGTCAAACAAGGGTATAAATGACTTTAACCCATATTCTTGTAAATAGTAAAAATGTTTTGAAATACATTTTTAAGAAACATGGGTGTGGATGATAAAGAGATCCCAGTATATTATTACCTATAAACAACCTCGGATAATGAAGAGATTGTGAAATAAACCCTTACCTTGTAAATTTCCTTGGTTGGGGTAGGTTAGCCTCCTGTATAATGGTGAAATAATTTTTATTAAATTATAAAATAATCATATACATTAATATGATATCATATATGATCTTTTAACATTGATTTGTTAATAATATCTTAGTATTATAGTTGTTTCGGGTGTTAACTTACTCGTTTTCTTTTATATGTTTTTTATGTAAGTCGGGTTTCTAATGGATATTTGTATATAATTCATATCCAGAATGATATCAAGTCCTTAAAAATCATTTTTAAATCATCAAATGATAATTATACTAGAATGGATACGATGGAGAATGAATCTCATCGCGTTCGTGGAGACGGTAGTCCGTACGTACGCACGAGCGACAATATCATTCTTTTGATTTTAAAATAATATATAACTGGATGGTATATCATATATAAATAATCATTAACATGTTATATTTATTATTTACATGAGTTACACATCATTATTATACCCATCCAAATAATAACATATTGAATAACAATTACACCACGATGTGGAGATGGTAAGCCGTACGTACGCACGTATGGTGACATGTTATTCAAAGGGTGGATAGAATATGAATATTTTTGTACCATATTTATAATAACATCATAGTATATATAAGATACTGGAGTTATTATTTTATAATAGTAATAACAATGAATGAAGAATTGGATGAAAAAAGGAACTTGAAAAGTGGTGGTGAAAACATTACCTCTTCTTCGGGTTCTTCCTTTTGATTTGATAAAAAGGTCTTCTTAGGATGGCTTTCTGATCAAAATAAGGCCTATATGTTGTATTTAGGTAAGTTGGGAGAGTATATGGGAAGGGTTTGGCCGAATCCAAAGGCTTTGATGGTGTGAATAAATGAGAAGGAGGAGTGCCCTTTTATAAGAGGGGTGAGGGGCACCTTTGGAATCGCTGGAAATATTAATTTATAATAAATTCATATTCGGTTTCTAATGGCTCAAAAGTGGATTATTTAAATTTTAAGGTGGGTATTGGTCGAAAAACACTCAACCAATAGAATGTAGACAGGTTTTGGTACTTATATTAACCTTATCTTTAAGTAATAACTCTACGTTAATTAGTTTCACTTTTACAATATCTCTTTGTATTTTTATATTATATTGTTAATAAACATACTATATACATACATGCGACCCCAAGTGGTCCATTAGTGATATAAATATCATGATATAAGTTTATTTTCCGAACCTTAGATTTTTAGGAATTTAATATCAATTAATAATATAGTATTTTTTTAAAAACTCTTTAATGTCAATTTTGACACTATTCAATAGTTGATTTTTGGGAAACTCATATAAGAATTATTACTTCGAAAAAATTCAATTAAATCAATCCAAGTATGTCATATAATCCTATAAAATTAGTTTAATTCATTAAAAGTCTCAAATTATATTTATTTGGGTATTTATAATATCAATTATTTTAATTTGTCACTACTAGGGTAATTACTGCAACATAATTGCGGCATAAATAAATTAAATTATTTAAAGTCTAAAAATTATAAATAAAATATAATTATGTAGGAAATCTATTTATATTTCTAATGAATATTTATAGTCTAAAATCCAACATATATAACCCTATGTAAAAATTGTTTGTCTAAAAGATATATGCTTATGTCATTTTTGTACTTATTTTACCTTAATTAAAATTAAGTGGCCCTATCTCCTACAAGTGGCTCCATGGGGTCCCAAAATCGACCCAAAGATCCTATGGTCAAACATTTATCAACCAATAAGTCTGGGACACGTTTTGGGGTAATTTAGTATTATTATAATATTATTTTTTAACCCTTATTTACCAGATTTACCCTAAACCATGGTAAATAAAATATTTACCGAATTAATTATTCAAAATGTCTAAAACTAAAAGTTACCTATTTACACAATTTTAACATCCTGATTCCAAATATGGAATCTATTTTTCCAAATTCAAAACACAGAAGTGGCGGAAATTAATTTGAAATTAATTCCCGTTGTTAAAACAAAAAGCGTGTTTTTAAGAGATAATAACTATCAAAAGATTGACACTTGTTTATGTCCGGTTTAATTGTAAAATTTTTTACAATGACCAAAATTGTATTAAATAGTAAAAATATATTCTAAATATACTTTAAAACTACTCCAATTCATAATTTTTTACTATTAATTATTTTGATTAAAAAAGATGTTTTTAATTAAAATTTAGTAATTTTCACTATTCATCAAAATATTAAAGTTGTCCGAAAAGTACCAAAATCTCACCTTAGGCTAAATTCGATATTACGAATCGAAAAATGAAGTCCCTTTTGAAATATAAAATATATATAATTTCAAAAAGTAGTTATTTCTATTCATAACGGCTAGTTTGATTGGTTATGGTGTGTTAGAACTCGGTGTTGCATACAACACACGCTATCACATTATTCAAAGAGAAGCATACCGTAGAAGCTTGGGGTGTTACAGTAAAATGATGAGGCTAAACCAGTGGGGAAATCACAACTTTGACTCAAGCTAAACCTACTAGATGTTGTTAAAAAGGTGGTAAAAAAATTATTTGATACATGAATCATTTACACCATCTATGTAAGCCAATGGGTCCCTCCAGTATAAGTGGTCAATAAAAAAACTAGTATTAGAGTAAAACAAATTGAAAAAAATAAATCGGTTCCAAATCATGTGAAAAATAGTTGGCATGTCTATATAGACTACCATCAATTAAACCAAGACACTAGGAAAACCCATTTATGATTACCATTATTTGACCAAATGGTAGGGAGGCTTGTTGGGAATTCCCATTTAAATTTTATTATTGGGTATTCTGGATACATTTAGATCTATATTTCCCCCCAAGAACCTAAAATGATCACATTTACTTGCACTGTTGTCACTCTTTCATATAGGACGATGCCATTTGATATGTTTAATGCTCTAGGTTCTTTACAGTGATGCATGATTAGTATTCTTTTGGATAACCAGGAGGATTGTATGGAATTATTTATGGATGATTTCACTGTGTATGGATCCTATTTTAAGAAATGATTAATAAATCTATGATCATGCCCACATTGCGGTATTTATATGAATCTCATTTAAATTTATGTGAAATACCATTTCATGGTGTCATATGTTATAGTTTTGGGACATGTCATTTCATGGGATGATATCCAAGTAGATAAGTCAAGAGTGAATGTAATTTCATCCATACCATTCCCCTAAAATGTATAAGATATGGGGTATTTCCAATGTAATGTTGGATTTTAATATCCTTTCATTTGTGATTTTAGTAAATTTTCACCCCCTCTCTTGATTTCTCCAAAAAATAAAAAAGACCTTTTTTTGATAAATAATGTTATAAATATTTTATTATGTTAAAATCATGTCTCATTTCACCCCATGTAATCAAACCACCTAATTGGGATTTACCATTTTTTCTCATTTGTGAATCATATAACTATATAGTTGGGGTATTCTTATCACAATGGTTCAACTGAGATCCATATATCATTGAAAATGCCCAACATACAATGGAACGTAAAAATGGAAACACCATAACCAAAAACTAATTTCTTACCATTGTGTTTTCGTTGGATAAATTTTTTTCTTACCTTTTGGGGAGTAATTTGATTGTGTACTAAGACCATGATTCCCTTTAGTATCTCATTACTAAACTCAAAGCCCAAACACATCTCATTTTTTTGATTGTCCTCCATGAATTCAATGTTGAAATTAAGAATTCAAAGAAAAATATAATTTTATGGATAACCATATAATTAGGATCTAGCCAACCAAGGATATTTACTAATCCAATGATATTCCCATAAATTACATGTTTCCATATGGAAAATTGTATCGAGTGTTAGATATTATTCTTTTGTTTTATAAAATTTTAAATTATTTCATATCATATCGAACTCCTTCAAATTTAAAAACAACCAAAATGACCATATCAAATATGAGTCACTTTTGTACGTTTGTGAAGACCCTTACATTTGGATCACATATAGTGATCACGTCTTATGGAATTGTGTATTCGATAGTGTGTTTCGATATGTCCTAGGGTTTTTCCACACTCTAGTTGTGGGGGTCCAATTTATCCCAACAAACTTCTCACAATGTCCTTGAGTATTGTCTATTTTGGCCAACAATATTTCATGATGCCTGTAATTTTCTCTAAATATTTTCCACACTATAAAATAATTGGTAATTTATCTAAAAATTGAAATTCTATAGACACCCTTTCTCTTCAATGAAATTTAGATCTATAGGGCATTGAATTTATGAGAACATTGACCAATTAATTTGGAAACATGTAAATTCTAATAGAGGTTGATTGTGAGTCAAAATGGGAAAAGGAATGCGCCATAAAGTCCGATGAATCCAATATTGTTGTTGAATTTTCAGAAACCCAAATCCTTGTATGTTTAGATTACCAAGGTTCATCATTCCTGACTAAGGATCTCATTTCAACAATCGAACAATGACATCATTTGTCATCAGTATAGTGTTGGACCTCATGTGTCTACTTCTTATCACTGAAAAAGTAATTGTCAAGAAGATGTGTCTAATAGTGGGGTAAAAAAGATTCTTAAAAAAAATGGTTAAACCTAATATACAAGTTTGGAGTCTTAGGATCGATGATTCATTATGGGATTATTGTACTGATTTAAAAACCCCCATTAGCATGTCACCATATCAGATAGTTTTTTGGAAGGAGTTATCACCTCCCTATTGATATTGAGAATCATTACTACTCAACCACCAAATAGTTAAATTCTAATTTTTCTAGTGAATGTTCCCAAATGATTTGTCATATTCAAGAGATGTAGGAAATAAGAAGATATTCATTTTAGAACTCTTGGATTTATTAGGATCGATCCATGTCATCCAATGATTATCTCATCCTTCATCTTTAGTACCACATTTGGAAGAAGGTACTCCTATACAAAGAAAGACTGAAGCCACACCCATGTATGTTTAGTTCCCACTGGTTTTTAAAATAAACATTTACTAACGTCTCAACTGTTGGTGTTGTTCAGGTTCAAAATAATGAAATGACGAAATCCACCACATTCAATGGTTAAAATCTAATGCCCATCGACTAAGCCACCTTTGAGCCTCTGATGGAGAAAATCCATGTTCAAGAATCATCCAATGAGTGAAACCATCCAACTTATATCATTCATACCTAGTTTATATTTTACTACATTGTGGACACTATATAATTTGGGTGTTGTTGGATGGGTATCTTCCTGGGATAGTCATGAATTTAAATCATCTTTATTCGTTTTCTAATTTTAGATTGATAAATAGTATCTTTACATTACCCCTTTCCACCCCCTCACTTTTGTGCCACAATATTAATTTTTTATACCCAAACTATCATGTACAATTATTCCCATTTATTAATGTAATTTCAATTAAACTTTATTTTTCATTTTTTTATTTAATGTTGTTTTAAAATTTAATAAAAATTCAAATAAAATGTGCATTTCAGAAATTATAACAGATTATAGTAGGGATTTTTCATAAAATTGGTTTTTAGGTAGTTGTAATAAATGTATGTATTGTCTTTTTATAAGGCCCTAGCCTTAAACATTACTTATTATTGAATTAAATGAATAATTCACATTGAGGATCTTTTCAGGCTTAGAGTTTTAGAAAATTAGAACATAACTATTACATCTCAAAATATTACAAAGTAGACACTTCAACTAAGTTTCCATAAAATAAAAAAAATCTTAAAAAGAAACATCTCTAGTTCCATGTTTTATATAGAATGAATTTTATTTGATCCCATCCATGACACTATTCCACATTAAGTCCTATGAAATACATTTCAAAAAAACATGTGGTGAGCATAAAAAGCTCAGTAAGGGATACACAAAGAATGAAAAATAGTTAGTTTATCAAAACAACAAGTAAACCATGTATACTTTAACAAAGTAATACTTTTCACCTTTATGAAGTAGTAAAAACTCTTAACTGAATAAAATATCATTACATACCCTTTTGTAACCAAAAGATTACCATAAAAACCATAAAAAGATCACATAACATATAAATGTAACTTGGGACATAAACATACTTCAGTGGAATAACCATACGGTCGACTAACACACATATCTCTTAATGGAATATCCATACGGATAACTTACATACATACTTAATGGAATACCCATACGGCCGACTTCCATACCCAATGCATTGGAGGTTATAACGTAACCACCTATCCTGGTATTCATGGAACCACCCTTCATATGGTTTATCACGTAACCACTCATCAAAAGTCCATGTACAATTATAAAAATCATAAGACATGAATCAAATATAATGGAAAGAAAAAATTTCCACACTTTGATCACAATATATCACTTAAATATATTAACATAACAAATCCATTATAAAAACCATTTTCAATACCAAAATACATAAAAGAGTATATGGTATTTATTTCATTTAGAAAAAACATTACGGCTTGTTCAGGAATCCAAAGACCAAATAATACTCGTGGTGGCCGAAAAGGTCGTTGTCTCCGCGTACGATAAAATAAACATTCCCTTTTGTCGTTTTGTAAAACACTTCGTAGAAAAATATTCCTTTTGTATAAAAGTAAAATTTAAAGGGGTTTATACACCGTATGAATGAAAGTTGTGTATAAAACTAAATATGCCTCAATGAAAAGAGATTGAGACGAAGTCCCTTACAAAGATCATTTTTTAAATAAAATAGATCTATTATGTGTATTCACTATAAGTAGACATAAATAAAGTAAAAATACAAGATAGTACATAATGATATTATGACATAATTTGAAAGTAGAAGATTAACCCAAAGAATGGAAATTGGGTTAAGAAGTTCCCTTACCTCGGGTCCGACTTGACTCGATCATTATTTAACATCCTGAATAATAAAATTGAGTTAATTTCTACTTGATTAAGAACCATTTTAAAGTTCATTAATCCTTTTATATCACTTACTACCATTTTATGAACATTATGTAGTCATTTATGTTGATAACGGTTGTTTGTCGATATTTGGTACTTGAGTCAAAAGTGAACTTCTTACAATTACATGTTGTTCGTGTGGTAAAAGGTTCTTTATATCCAGAATGATATTCATGATTTGGATATCATATATATCATATATATCAAGAATATACATGTATTTATAATATCACATAATCATTTAGAGGTAATAAATGAAATGCACCGTTCATGGAGACGGTAAACTGTACGTACGCATGAACTCTACTTTCATTTCTATGTCATACTAATGGAATTAAAAATAAATAAGAGGTAAGTATATTTTAATTCCATAATTATATTCATAATTTATATGTAACATACATTATATATATCCATTATAAATATGTAATTTTAATTCTACATTGCATTTGGGGATAAGAAATGAAATGCACCGTTCATTGAGACGGTAAGCCGTACGTACGCATGAACGCTACTTTCATTTATATCTTATACATTAATGGAAAGAAATAATAATGATATAGAGGTATATTATAATTTCAGTATGACATAATATATAATAACTTTAAATCCATCCTTTATACATCCCTCATATGGCATTAACGAATCACATCACTTTGAGGGGGCGGTAGTCCTCACTTTCTTAAATGAAGATATCACGTTTACCCATAATGGAATCAAAAAAGGAATGACCAAAATGAAAAATACATAAGCTTAAGGAAAACATAAACATATTATATATCGTATATAAATATAGTGTCATCTTAATGTCCACCTTTGAATGTGTTAAAAGAATGTTGAACAATCATCGTTTCGGGAGGCCTAAATTCACCATCCACGGAAACAGTATGTTCTTTAACCATTAGATGTAGTTGTGTGTAAGTGTAGCTCGAATCCTTATTATAACAACATCCTACTATATTGATGATACTGGAGTTGTTACAAATGAAATTAATAAAAAGAGTTTAGGGGGATGGAGAAGCAAAATAAAACAAAAGGACTCAAGTGAAGACATTACCTTAAAATAGGGTAACTCCCTTTGGTTTGAGCTCAAAGGCATCCTTGGGAAGACTTATGCCCAAAGTGAGGCTTGAAGGAGTAAGATAGGGATGTGTAGAGACATAATGGGCAGGGGTTGGCCGAGCCAAAGGCTTTGGAAGTGTGGGTAAGTAGGTAGAGGTGGGGGCCTTTTATAAGAGGAGAGGAGGGGCACTCTTGGAATGTAACGAAAAGTAACTTTATTTTAAAAAGGTATTAGGATTTAACAGGTCCCACATTGATATAATTCAAGGATAAGGTGATAAGGGTTCGACATCCACCCATTCAATAGGTTTTGTACATGTTTAGTTCTTTGATTTTACTTTATCCTCCCATTTTATTTAAATCCATTATTAATGAGGTAATCACAGCATCATCATGATGTCATATATAAATTAATATATTTAATTTCTAAAAATTTTAAAAAAATATCATGATGTAGGAAATTATTTTATATTTCTAATGAATATTTATAGTCAAATATCTGATTTGTATAACCCCATGTAAAAATTGATTTAGTAAAACATCTCATGTTTGTGTCATTTTTACTTTAACATTTAATAAAAAGGTATTAATGTCATTTTCCAACTAAAGTGGCTCCATGGGGTCCCCAAGTTGACACATGGATTTTCTTAGTCGGTCATGACACATCCAATGAGGTTAGGACATGTGTCATGTTCATTTCATATTATTAAAACATTATTTTTACCTTAAACTATACTAATTACCCCAAATCGCGATTAAAACTTAATAAGTTACTATTCAACAACAAAATTATTTTAATCCCATTGAACCACATTTTACATTTTAATGACAACCATGTATGTTGGATTTTTGAAATTCAAAACACAGAGGTGGTAAAATTTCATTTAAACGAAAAATCAGTTTTTTATGTACCACTTAGTGGTTTCACTATTCATCAAAAATTGATGTTTTTCAGAAAAATACCAAAACATCACCCTAATCTATATTTGATATTCCAAATTCAAAAATGAAGTCAATTTAACAAAATTCAGAACATATAAGTCAAATTAATAAATTAAATAATTAATTTCCGCTGTCATGACAAATAGCGTGTTTTTATGAAACAATAAGTATCAAAAGATTGACACTAGTTTAAGTCCGATTTCAAAGTGAAATTAATTCCAACGTCCACTATTGGATTAAATGGTAAAAATATATTCTAATTTCACTTTAAAACCTATTCAAAAGATAACATAATCATATTAATAAATTATATTAAAAAGAGGTTTTTAATTAAAATACAACATTTTAAACTATTCATTAAAAAATGAACTTTATCCGAAAAATACCAAAAATTTACACAATGTAAATTTTTATGTCCCAATTCTAAATAAGAGTTTTATTTGGTCAAATATAATGTATAAGAGTGAAAAAAAACTATATTTAATGACGGTTCACCATCAAAAGGCGATAAGTGAACCTTTAGTATAAACTAGGGTATAAATGCCTAAAATTGAATTCTTTCCATATTTTAAGCCCCTATATTTTGTTGGATAAATGTAAAAACATTTAAAATACATATATAATCATATTTTAGTTATTTATATCCTTTCCCGCCAATACAACGGCTACATGTTAACTACCATTTAAAATAATATTATTACATTACTAGTGTGCAACGTATGTTTTCAAAGGAACTCATCGATGCGTATCGGGTACGCTATCGAACATAGCAACCCCTTTAAAGTAAAATTAATATTTAATTCGTAAATATTAATAAATATGAAAATTCTTTATTCTTTATTTACCTAGGATGTTACATCCTTCCCCCCTTTTGGGAATTGCGTTCTCGCAATTTTATTCACTTATCAAAATAAGTGGGGGTATTTATCCCTCATAGAATTTTCAGATTCCCATTTTGCCTCTTCAACCATATGGTATTTCCACAAAACCTTTACCTGGTGAATTACCTTATTTTGCAACACTCTCTCTCTTCGGTCAAGAATCCGGACTGGTTGTTCTTCATAAGAGAGATTCTCTTCAAACTAAACTACCTCTGGGCTCAAAATATGAGATGAATTTGGCATATATTTCCTCAACATCGAAACATGAAAAACATTGTGTACCTGAGATAAACTCAGAGGTAAAGCCACCCGGTAAGCAACTGATCCAACTCTATCCAGAATTTCATATGGTCTAATAAACCTTGGACTCATCTTTCCTCTCTTACCAAATTGCATCACACTTTTCCATGGAGAAAACTTGAGAAAAACATGATCACCTACCTCAAAAGATAGGTCCTTCCTCTGGTTATCTGCATAACTCTTATGCCTGCTCTGAGTTGTTCTCAGGTGTTTCTGAATCAACTGAACTTTTTCTGCCATCTCTTCTTCCAATTCTAGTCCCATCAGCTTCCTTTCACCCACTTCATCCCAAAATGCTGGAGTTCGACATCGCTTCTTATATAATGCCTCAAAAGGAGCCATCAGTATACTGGAATGAAAACTATTATTATAAGAAAACTCAACCAAAGAAATATGTTGGTCCAAACTTCCCTGATAATCCATCGAACAAGCTCGTAGCATATCCTCCAAGGTCTGAATTGTTCGTTCTGACTGCCCATCTGATTGCGGCTGAAAAGCTGTACTAAATTTTAATTCTGTATCCAACGACTTCTGAAGGCCATTCCAAAAGATAGAAGTAAACCTAGGATCACGATCAGACACAATGGAGAGTGGAATTTCATATAACCTGACTATCTCTTTATGATACAAACGGGAAAGTTTATCTAGGAAAAAAGTATCTCGTATAGCATGGAAATGATTCGATTTAGTCAAGTGATTAACAATAACCCAGATTGCATTATTACCTCTAGATGTCTTTGGTAATCCCACGACAAAATCCAGGGATATATTTTCCCATTTCCACTCTGGCACTGGTAAAGGCTGAATAATCCCTTTCGGTAACTGTCGCTCTGCTTTAACCTGCTGACAAGTCAAACACTTCACAGTAAAATCAGCAATATATCTTTTCACTCCATCCCACCAGTAATACTCTCGCGGATCTCTATACATCTTAGTAATGCCAAGATGAACTGAAAATGGGGAACTATGAGCCTCACATAACAACTCATTCTTCAACTGTGAATCACTAGGCACACATAATATCTTCCCAAATCTCAAAACACAATCATTATCAATGTTGAATTTAGGCAACATACCCTTCTGAACCAGCACTACCTTTTTTGGCAACTCGTTGTCTTGCTTCTGTGCTTGCTTAATTCTGTCTGATAGGGAAGATGTCACTGATACCTGAAACAAAACAGAAGGACATCCTACACAAACAACTTCCATGCCAAATTTCATCAAATCAAAAACCAAAGGATCACGTTCCAAACGCAACATTGTTAATGAAGCATTACTTTTTCGACTCAACGCATCAGCCACTTTATTTGCTTTTCCCGGATGGTAATGAATTGTACAATCATAATCCTTGATTAATTTCATCCATCTCCTCTGTATCATGTTCAACTCTTTCTGAGTGAATATATACTTTAATATTTTGTGATCAGTATATATTTAACACTTTACACCATACAAATGATGCCTCCAAATGTTTTGAGCAAAAACAACAGCAGGTAATTCCAAGTCATGTGTAGGGTAATTTACCTCATGAGGTTTCAATTGACGTGAAGCATAAAAAATTACCTGATCATTCTGCATAAGGACACAACCAAGTCCATTCAACGAAGCATCACTGTATATAACAAAATCAGCATTCCTGGACGGAAGTTCCAAAACTAGAACATTCACCAATCTTCTCTTCAAATCCTGAGTCAACTGAGCTATCACGGCAACAAAATGTTTAGTTCTGATTCTGACCATCTCAGGATACTAATTTGAAAGTTCATTTCCCACTGTATACCTTCCCAGAAAATTCTTTCTATTTCCTCAATGAAAAACCATTCTTAACACAGAAATATCTTAGGTGATGCAACATGGTAATCATTAAATGCTATATCATTTCAATTTGACCATAAAAAATTATTTTTGAATAATCATTTAATAGAATTCTAACTCCTAAAGTTTTCTAAACCGAGCTCTAATACCAACTATAAGGCCCCATCATTAAAAATTACTTAATATTTAATTAAATTAATAATTTACATTGAGGATCTTTTTAGGTTTAGAGTTTTAGAGAATTAGAACATAACTATTACATCTCAAAAGATTACAAAGTAGACACTTCTACTATGTTTCCATAGCATAAAAAACTCTTAAAAAGAAACATTTCTAGTTCCATGTTTTATATAGCATGACATTCCCTTGATCCCATCCTTGACCATATTCCACATTAAGTCCTGTGAAAAACATTTCAAAAAAAACATGGAATGAGCATAAAAAGCTCAGTACGGGATACACAAAGTATGAAAATAATTAATTTATCAAAACAACAAGTAAACCATGTATAATTTAAAAAAGTAATAATTTTCACCTTTATGAAGTAGTAAACACTCTTTACTGAATAAAAGATCATTACTTAACCTTTTGTAACCAAAATATTACCATAAAACCCATAAAATGATCACATAACCTAAAAAGGTAACTTGGGACATAAACATACTTAAGTGGAATAATCATACGGTCGACTTCCACACATATCTCTTAATGGAATAGCTATACGGCCAACTTCCATACATACTTAATGGAATAGCCATACGACTGAATTCCATACCCAATGCATTGGAGGTTATAACGTAACCACCCGTCCAGGTATTCACGGCACCACTCGTCATATGGTTTATCATGTAACCACCCATCAAAAGTCCAAGTACCATTATAAAAATCATAAGACATGAAACAAATATAATGGATAGAAAACATTTCAACACTTTGATCAAAATATATCACTTAAATATATTGACATAACAACTCCATTATAAAAACCATTTTCAATACCAAAATACATATAAGAGTATATGGTATTTATTTCATTTAAAAAAAACATTACGGCTTGTTCAGGAAGCCAAAGACCAAATAATATTCGCAGCGGCAGAAAAGGTCATTGTCACCGCGTACGATAAAATAAACATTCCCTTTTGACGTTTTGTAAAATGCTTCATAGAAAAAGATTCCTTTTGTATAAAAGTAAAAGTCAAAGGGGTTTATACACTGTATGAAAGAAAGTTGTGTATAAAACGAAATATTCCTCAATGAATGGATATTGAGACGATGTCCCTTACAAAGATCATTTTTTAAATAAAATAGATCTATTATGTGTGTTCACTATATGTACACATAAAGAAAGTAAAAATACAAGATAGGACATAATAATATCATGACATAATTTCAAAGTAGAAGATTAACCCAAAGAACGGAAATTGGGTTAAGAAGTTCCCTTACCTCGGGTCCGACTTGACTCGATCATTCTTTAACATCCTGAATAATAAACTTGAGTTAATTTATACTTGATTAAGAACCATTTTCAAGTTAATTATTCATTTTATATCACTTACTACCATGTTATGAACATTATGTAGTCATTTATGTTTATAACGGTTGTTTGTCGATATTTGGTACTTGAGTCAAAAGTGAACTTCTATCAATTACATGTTGTTCATGTGGTCAAAGGTTCATTATATCCAGAATGATATTCATGATTTGGATATCATATATATCATATATATCCAGAATATACATGTATTTATAATATCACATAATCATTTAGAGGTAAGAAATGAAATGCACCGTTTATGGAGACGGTAAGCTGTACGTACGCATGAACGCTACTTTCATTTCTATGTCATATTAGTGGAATTACTAATAAATGAGAGGTATGTATATTTTAATTCCATAATTATATTCATAATTCATATGTAACATAAATTATATATATCCATTATAAATATGTACTTTTAATAGTACATTACATTTGGGGATAAGAAATGAAACGCACCGTTCATGGAGACGGTAAGCCGTACGTACGCATGAATGCTACTTTCATTTATATATCATACATTAATGGAAAGAAATAATAATGATATAGAGGTATATTATAATTCTAGTAGAACATCATATATAATAATTTTAAATCCATCCTTCATACGTCCCACATATGGCATTAACGAATCACATCACTTTGAGGGGACGGTAGTCCGCACTTCCTTAAATGAAGATATCGCATTTACCCATAATGGAAACCAAAAAGGTATGCCCAAAATGAAAAATAAAGAAGCTTAAGGAAAAAATAAACATATTATATATCATATATAAATATAGTTTCATCTTAATGGCAACCTTTGAAGGTGTTAAAAGAATGTTGAACAATCATCGTTTCGGGAGCCCGAAATTCGCCATCCCCGAAAACATTATGTTCTTTAACCATTAGATGTAGTTGTGTGTAATTCTAGATCGAATACATATTATAACAACACCCTGGTATATTTATGATATTTTATTTGTTACAAAATAAATTAATAAAAAGAGTTTAGGTGGTTGGAGAAGCAAAATAAAACAAAAGGACTCAAGTGAAGACATTACCATAAAATCGGGTAACTTCAGTTGGTTTGAGCTCAAAGGCTTCCTTGGGAAGACTTATTCCCAAAGTGAGGCTTGAAGGAGTAAGATAGGGATGTGGAGAGACAAAATGTTCTGGGTTTGGCCGAGCCAAAGGCTTTTGATGTGTGGGTAAGGAGGTAGAGGTGGGGGCCTTTTATAAGAGGAGAGGAGGGGCACTCTTGGAAAGTAAAGAAAAGTCACTTTATTTTAAAATGGTATTCCGATTTAAGAGGTACCAAATTGATATAATTCAAGTATAAGGTGATAAGGGTTATAAATCCACCCATAAAATAGGTTTTGGACATGTGTAGGTTTTAGATTTTACTTTATCTTCCCATTTTATTTAAATCCATTATTAATGAGGTAATCGCTGCATCATCATAATGTCATAAATAATTTAATATATTTAATTTCTAAAAATTATAAAAAATATCATTATGTAGGAAATCTTTTTATATTTATAATGAATATTTATAGTCAAAAATCTGATTTGTATAACCCCATGTTAAAATTGTTTTAGTAAAACATCTCATGTTTGTGTCATTTTTACTTTAACATTTAATAAAAAGGTATTAATGCCATTTGCCAAATAAATTGGCTCCACGGGGTCCCCAAGTTGACTCATGGATTTTATTGGTCGGCCATGACACATCCAATGAGGTTAGGACATTTTTCAAGTTAATTTCATATTATTAAAACATTATTTTTACCTTAAACTACACTAATTACCTCTAGTCGCGATTAAAACTTAATAAGATACAATTCACCAAAAAATTATTGTAATCCCATTGAACCAAATTTTACTTCTTAATGACAACCATTTATGTCGGATTTATGAAATTCAAAACACAGAGGTGGTAAAATTTCATTTAAACGAAAAATCAGTTTTTTAAGTACCACTTAGTGGTTTCAATATTCATCAAAAATTGAAGTTATTCAGAAAAATACCAAAACATCACCCTAAGATATATTTGATAATACAAATTCAAAAATGAAGTCAATTTTACAAAATTCAAAACATATAAGTCACATTAATTAATTTAATAATTAATTTTTGCTGTCATGACACATAGCGTGTTTTTATGAAACAATAAGTATCAATAGATTGACACTAGTTTAAGTCCGATTTCAAAGTGAAATTAATTACAACGACCGCTATTGGATTAAATGGTAAAAATATATTCTAATTTCACTTTAAAACCAATTCAAAAGATAATTGAATCATATTAATAAATTATATTAAAAAGATGTTTTGAATTAAAATACAACATTTTACTCTATTCATTAAAAAAATGAACTTTATCGGAAAAATACAAAAAATTTACACAAAGTAAATTTTTATGTCCCAATTATAAATAAGAGTTTTATTTGGTCCAATAGAATGTATAATAGTGGAAAAAACTATATTTAATGACGTTTCTCCATCAAAAGGTGATAAGTGAACCTTTAGTGAAAACTAGCGTACAAATGCCTAAAATATAATTCTTTCCATATATTAAACGTTTATATTTTATTGAATAAATATAAAAACATTTTAAAAACATATATAATCATATTTTAGTTATTTCTATCCATTATCTCCAATACAATGACTACATGTTAACTATCATTTAAAATAATATTTTTATATTACTAGTGGGCAACGTAAGTTTTCAAAGGAACTCATCATTGCGTATCGGGTACGCTATCGGACATAGAAAACCCTTTAAAGAAAAATTAATAGTTAATTCGTAAATATTAATAAATACAAAAATTATTTATTCTTTATTTACCTGGGATGTTACATCCTTCCCCCCTTTTGGGAATTGTGTCCTCGCAATTTTATTCACTTATGAAAATAAGTTGAAGTATTTATCCCACATAGCATTTTCAGATTCCCACGTTGCCTCTTCAACCATATGGTTTTTCCACAAAACCATTACCTAGTGAATTACCTTATTTTGTAACACTTGCTCTCTTCGGTCAAGAATCTGGACTGGTTGTTCTTCATAAGAGAGATTCTCTTCCAACTGAACTAGCTCTGGGCTCAAAACATGAGATGAATCTGGCATATACTTCCTCAACATTGAAACATGAAAATAATTGTGTACCTGAGATAAACTCATAGGTAAAGCCACTCGGTAAGCAACTGATCCAACTCTCTCCAAAATTTCATATGGTCCAATAAACCTTGTACTCAGCTTTCCTTTCTTACCAAATCGCATCACACATTTCCATGGAGAAACCTTGAGAAAAACATGATCACCTACCTCAAAAGATAGATCCTTCCTCCGGTTATCCGCATAACTCCTCTGCCTGCTCTGAGCTATTCTCATGTGTTTCTGAATCAACTGCACTTTTTCTACCATCTCTTCTACCAATTCTGGTCCCATCAGATTCCTTTCACCCACTTCATCCCAAAATGCTGGACTTCGACACCGCTTCCCATATAATGCCTCAAATGGTGCCATCTGTATACTGGAATGAAAACTGTTATTATAAGAAAACTCAACCAAAGAAAGATGTTGGTCCCAAAATCCCTTATAATCCATTGAACAAGCTCATAGCATATCCTTCATGGTCTGAATTGTTCGTTCTGACTGCCCATCTGATTGTGGATGAAAAGCTGTACTAAAATTTAATTCTGTACCCAACGACTTCTGAAGGCCTTTCCAAAAGGTAGAAGTAAATCTAGGATCACGATAGAACACAATGGAGAGAGGAAATCCATATAACCTGACAATCTATTTAAGATAAAAATGGGAAAGTTGATCTAGGAAAAAAGTATCTCGTATAGCAAGGAAATGAGTCGATTTAGTCATGTGATCAACAATAACCCAGATTTCATTATTACCTCTAGATGTCTTCGGTAATCCCATGACAAAATCCAGGGATATATTTTCCCATTTCCACTCTGGAACTGGTAAAGGCTGAAGCATCCCTTTCAGTAACTTCTGCTTTGATTTAACCTGCTGACAAGTCAAACACTTCACAGTAAAATCAGCAATATCTCTTTTCATTCCATCCCACCAGTAATACTCCCGCAGATCTCTGTACATCTTAGTACTGCCAGAATGAACTGAAAACAGGGAACTATGAGCCTCACATAACAACTTATTAATCAAATTTGAATCACTAGGAACACATAATCTCTTCCCAAATCTCAAATCACAATCACTATCAATGATGAATTTAGGCAACTTACCCTTCTGAACCAACTCTACCTTTTTCTGCAACTCATTGTCTTGCTTCTGTGCTTGTTTAATTCTGTCTTATAGGGATGATGTCAATGATACCTGAAATAAAACAGAAGGACTTCTTACACTAACAACTTCCATTCCAAAGTTCATCAAATCAAAAACCAAAGGATCACGTTCCAAACGCAACATTGTTAATGAAGCATTACTTTTTCGACTCAACGCATCAGCCACTTTATTTGATTTTCCTAGATGGTAATGAATTGTACAATCATAATCCTTGATTAATTTCAGCCATCTCCTCTGTCTCATGGTCAACTATTTCTGAGTTAATATATACTTTAAACTTTTCTGATCAGTATATATTTCATACTTTACTCCATACAAATGATGCCTCCAAATGTTTTGAGAAAAAACAACAGCAGCTAATTCCAAGTCATGTTTAGTGTAATTTACCTCCTGAGTTTTCAACTAATGTGAAGTATAAGCAATTACCCGATCATTCTGCATAAGGACACAACCAAGTCCCTTCAACGAAACATCACTGTATATAACAAAATCACCATTCCTTAAAGGAAGGTCCAAAACTAGAACATTCACCAATCTTCTTTTCAACTCTTGAGTCAACTGAGCCATCACTGCAACAGAATTTTTAGTTCTGATTCTGATATTCTCGGGATACTAATTTGAATGTTCATTTCCCACTGTATACCTTCCCAGAATATTCATTCTATTTCCTATACGAAAAACCATTCTTAACACAGAAATATCTTAGGTGAAGCAACATGGTAATCTGTAAATGCTATATCATTTCAATTTGACCATAAAAAAATATTTTTGGATAATCATTTAATAGAATTCTAACTCCTAAAGTTATCTAAACCGACCTCTGATACCAACTATAAGGCCCCACCCTTACACATTACTAAATATTGAATTAAATTAATAATTTACATTGACGATCTTTTTAGGTTTAGAGTTTAAGAGAATTAGAACATTACTATTACATCTCAAAATATTACAAAGTAGACACTTCTACTAAGTTTCCATAGAATAAAAAAAACTCTTAAAAAGAAACATGTCTAGTTCCATGTTTTATATAGCATGACATTCCCTTGATCCCATCCTTGACCCTATTCCACATTATGACCTATGGAAAACATTTCAAAAAAACATGGGGTGATCATAAAAAGATCAGTAAGGGATACACAAAGAATGAAAACAGTTATTTTATCAAAACAACAAGTAAACCATGTATACTTTAACAAAGTAATATTTTTCACCTTTATGAAGTAGTAAAAACTCTTCACTGAATAAAAGATCATTACTTACCCTTTTGTAACCAAAAGATTACCATAAAACCCATAAAAATATCACATAACATATAAAGGTAACTTGGGACATAAACATACTTAAGTGGAATATCCATATGGTCTACTTCCACACATGTCTCTTAATGGAATAGCCATACGGCCAACTTCCATACATACTTAATGGAATAGCCATGAGGCCGACTTCCATACCCAATGGATTTGAGGTTATAACGTAACCACCCGTCCTGGTATTCACGACACCACCCTTCATATGGTTTATCACGTAACCACCAGTCAAAAGTCCATGTACCATTATAAAAATCATAAGACATGAAACAAATATAATAGAAAGAAAAAATTTCCACACTTTGATCACAATATACCACTTAAATATATTGACATAACAAATCCATTATAAAAACCATTTTCAATACAAAAATACAAAAAAGAGTATATGGTATTTATTTCATTTAAAAAAAACATCACAGCTTGTTCAGGAAGCCAAAGACCAAATAATACTCATGGCGGCGGAAAAGGACGTTGTCACCGCGTATGATAAATGAAACATTCACTTTTGTCATTTTGTAAAACGCTTGGTATAAAAATATTCATTTTGTATAAAATTAAATGTCAAAGGGGTTTATACACCGTATGAAAGAAAGTTGTGTATAAAACAAAATATGCCTCAATGAAAGGAGATTGAAACGAAGTCTTTTAAAAAGATAATTTTTTATATAAAATAGATTATGTGTATTCACTATAAGTACACATAATGAAAGTAAAAATGCAAGATAGGACATAATAATATCATGACATAATTTTAAAGTAGAAGATTAACCCAAAGAACGAAAATTGGGTTAAGAAGTTCCTTTACCTCGGGTCCGACTTGACTCGATCATTATTTAACATCCTGAATAATAAACATGAGTTAATTTATACTTGATTAAGAACCATTTTAAAGTTCATGATTCCTTTTATATCACTTAATACCATGTTATGAACATGATTAAGTCATTTAATTTGATAACGGTTTTTTGTCGATATTTGGTACTTGAGTCAAAAGTGATCTACTTACAATTACATGTTGTTCGTGTGGTCAAAGGTTCATTATATCCAGAATTATATTCATGATTTGGATATCATATATATAATATATATCCATAATATACATGTATTTATAATATCACATAATCATTTAGAGGTATGAAATAAAATGCACTGTTAATGGAGACGGTAAGCTGTACGTACGCATGAGCGCTACTTTCCTTTCTATGTCATATTAATGGAATTAAAACTAAATGAGAGGTATGTATATTTTAATTCCATAATTATATTAATCATTTATATGTAACATAAATTATATATATCCATTATAAATATGTACATTTAATAGTACATTACATTTGGGGATAAGAAATGAAATGCACCGTTCATGGAGACGGTAAGCCGTACGTACGCATAAACGCTACTTTCATTTATATCTCATACATTAATGGAAAGAAATAATAATGATATAGAGGTATATTATAATTCCAGTATAACATCATATATAATAACTTTATATCCATCCTTTATAAGTTCCACATATGGCATTAATGAATCACATCACTTTTAGGGGGTGGTAGTCCGCACTTCCTTAAATGAAGATATCGCGTTTACCCATAATGGAAACCAAAAAGGTATTCAAAAAATGAACAATACAGAATATTAAGAAAAACATAAACATATTATATATCATATATAAATATAGTGTCATCATAATGGCCTCCTTTGAAGGTGTTAAAAGAATGTTGAACAATTATCGTTTCAGGAGGCCGAAATTCGCCATCCACAGAAATAGTATGTTTATTAACCATTAGATGTAGTTGTGTGTAAGTGTTGCTGGAATCCTTATTATAGAAACATCCTAGTATATTGATGATACTGGAGTTGTTACAAAATAAATTAATAAAAAGAGTTTAGGGGGTTGGAGAAACAAAATAAAACAAAAGGACTCAAGTGAAGACATTACCTTAAAATCGGGTAACTCCCTTTGGTTTGAGCTCAAAGGCTTCATTGGGAAGACTTCTGCCCAAAGTGAGGCTTGAAGGAGTAATATGGGGATGTGTAGAGACGAAATGGTCAGGTTTTGGCCGAGCCAAAGGCTTTGGAAGTGTGGGTAAGGTGGTAGAGTTGGGGGCCTTTTATAAGAGGATAGGAGGGGCACTCTTGTAATGTAAAGAAAAGTCACTTTATTTTAAAATGGAATTCGGATTTAAGAGGTCCCACATAGATATAATTAGAGGATAAGGTGATACGGGTTCGAAATCCACCCATCCAATAGGTTTTAGACATGTTTAGGTCTTAGATTTTACATTATCTTTCCATTTTATTTAAATCCTTTATTAACGAGGTAATCGCTGCATCATCATGATGTCATAATTAATTTAATATATTTAATTTCTAAAAATTATAAACCAAATATCATGATTTAGGAAATCTTTTTAGATTTCTAATTAATATTTATAGTCAAATATCATATTTGTATAACCCCATGTAAATTTTTTTTTAGTAAAACATCTCATGTTTGTGTCATTTTTACTTTAACATTTAATAAAAAGGTATTAATGTCATTTTCCAACTAAAGTGGCTCCATGGGGTCCCCAAGTTGACCCATGGATTTTATTGGTCGGACATGACACATCCAATGAGGTTAAGACATGTGTCAAGTTCATTTCATATTGTTAAAACATTATGTTTACCTTAAACTACACTAATTACCTCTAATCGTGATTAAAACATAATAAGTTAGTAATCAGAAAAAAATAATTTTAATCCCATTAAACCAAATTTTACTTATTAATGAAATCCATGTATGTCGGATTTCTGAAATTCAATACACATAGGTGGTAAAATTTCATTTAAACAAAAAATCAGTTTTTTAAGTAACACTTAGTGGTTTCACTATTCATCAAAAATTGAATTTTTTCAGAAAAATACCAAAACTTCACCATAAGCTATATTTGATATTCCAAATTCAAAAATGAATTAAATTTTACAAAATTCAAAAAATATAAGTCACATTAATTAATTTAATAATTAATTCCCGTTGTAATGAGAAATAGCGTGTTTTTGTGAAACAATAAGTATCAAAAGATTGACACTAGTTTAAGTCCGATTTCAAAGTGAAATTAATTCCAACGACCACTATTAGATTAAATGGTAAAAATATATTCTAATTTAACATTAAAAAAAATTCAAAAGATAGTATAATCACATAAATAAATTAGATTAAAAAGAGGTTTTGAATTAAAATACAACATTTTACACTATTCATAAAAAAATGAACTTTATCGGAAAATACCAAAAATTTACACAAATTAAATTTTGATGTCCCAATTATAAAGAATAGTTTTATTTG
Source organism: Viscum album (assembly GCA_963277665.1). NCBI lineage: Eukaryota > Viridiplantae > Streptophyta > Magnoliopsida > Santalales > Viscaceae > Viscum > Viscum album. The sequence continues at coordinate 2,014,397,873 of OY728136.1, read as the reverse complement.
GTCCAATAGAATTTTTAAGATTGAACAAATCTATATTTAATGACGGTTCGCCATCAAAAGGCGATAAGTGAACCTTTAGTGAAAACTAGGGTATAAATGCCTAAAATTTAATTCTTTCCAATTTTTAAGTCATTATATTTTATTGGATAAATGTAAAAACATTTAAAAAACATATATAATAATATTTTAGTTATTTATATCCATTCCCACCAATACAACGACTACATGATAACTACCATTTAAAATAATATTACTATATTACTAGTGTGCAACGTAAGTTTTCAAAGGAACTCATCGTTGCGTATCAGGTACTCTATCGAACATAGCAAACCCCTTAAAGTAAAATTAGTATTTAATTTGTAAATATTAATAAATATAAAAATTCTTTATTCTTTATTTACATCGGATATTACACTAGTAAATATGGAGAATAGTGGTACCCTTTGTATGAGTAGTTTAAGTGAAAATGGTGACAATTAATATCTTTAGACACCTTTACACCGGGCCATGAAGTGTGAAAATTTATTACATAATAGATGTTAGATATACGTTATATTAATTATTCTGATAATTCCAAAGAATTTTCAATATGTTCGTTCCTTATATGATTCATTTAATTACATTACTATATTTTCAAAAAAATTAATACCTATTATCTAACTGTTATAGGCCCTCTAAAAACCCAATAAACAAAAACAAATAAACATTTAGGGGAGTGATGAAATGTAAAACATATGGGGAGAACTAGGTTTGAATATTAAGGTTGGAATATTGGGAATTATGATGTGAGTGTGTGTTGAAATTTTATTTCAAAATATTTAGGGAAGATTCGGTGGAATGAATCTTGTAAGTACAAAATTCTAAAAATAACTTATATTACTCATTATAAATTGGGATGGAAAGCATGAAATAGTTATCACACACACATGTGGTGAATTAGTAAAATTATTGAATTTTTAATAATTTTCTTCTATTGGTATCATGCATCAATTGTATTTTCATTCTTATGAAATTTTAGAGACGTATTGTTTCATGATCACTGAGAATAACTCCTGGATTTGATTTTTTCTTTGATCACATTTCAATCCTAAATTAAATATTCAATGAATGTTAAATCTTTATGAAGTTTTATATATCTTCATGTATAATTTTTATAAATACGACATTCCCATTGAGTGTAAATGTTTATGTGTGAGGGTGTGATCACATCGTGATACACTAATTCATTTCTCCCATTATACCACTATGCTAAACTAGTTTTGTATTAACAATTACAAAAATAATAACAAATTTCACTTAAATTTTTATTTATTTATTTATTTCCCAATTTAAATAGGTAAAAGTTTCATGTTATGATAATTACATTTTATTTGGAGGTGATTGGGAGGGCCCAAAATGATGCCCATGAAAAATGGGAAAAATTGCATAGGATCGAAGAACACTAGTGAACTCAACTGCACACATCTACTAAAATGTGTGTCCAAATGGGATGAAATTTCTTGTGATGGTCCATAATTGACTGGGATAAATCTCCATTGAAGTAATCTAATCCAAAATTTTCAATCAATTTTACCAACTAACCAGATATTTGGAGCACACTTAATCCGTACGAAGTCAAACATGGTGTTCAATGATTTATCCATTTCCAGAGCTATTGGTGTTTAAATAAATCCAAAATTTCAGTGGATATATTCACAAGATGGGGAAATAACTTTTTATTTTTACCCACAGAATGATATGTCTTTCTATATTCCTAAAACAATGTTCCAAGTGGTTTTATGAAATATCAATTCCCAAAACCAGATTCCACATGCCTATAAAATGGAACCATGGGATCCTTATTTGAATGTTCGACCAGGAGGAGAAACACTTGTATTTTGGTGGCCCAAGGAGTAATCTCGTCATCCTATAAGTTTTGGAGGCCCATACATATGTAGGGTGGTCATGGATGAAGTTGAATTTCAACCCAAGCCTCATCCTCCTATTGATGGATAACAAAATGGTGGATGATCAATTTGAGGGAGCTATAGATACATGGGAGGGGGTTCTGACACTTGTTCATCCACTGATTTTCTGAAATTTTTTATTTAAATATTCCAGTTATGTTTTTATCTAAAATGAATTCTCCTTGGAATTCTTTGATTATGTTTAAATATGTGACCCACTTTTCATTTCAAAAACTATTGATGTGAAATATCAAGTGGGAATCATGGGTTATTCTAATTGGGAAAAAACATCCCCAATCTCTCACACACATATATGATATTATAATTAATTGGTAGCCTTGATTCTATGATTTTGGACCAATACTATACAACATGATTTCTGTGTCCTGAATTTTTACTTTTTTGCAATGATTTAAGATGCAATAGGGGAATCAAGATCTTGACTAACCACAATGAAATAATTAAACAAAACCATGGTCACTTTTTAGAATAGTTAACTGTAGAAGAAGCGTAATGAAATTGAAATGAACTATTTATCTAATAATTTTTAAAACACCACATTAATTTATAAAAAATAGAACTCTTTAAATCAAGTTATTTTCTTAAAAATGTATTCAAAGTCACTCCCCTTTTCTGTACTTTTTATTCATAAAAAATAATTTGAACCTGTAAATTTTCTTTGTGAGATAACCTAGGGTCTTCTTTATATATTAAATAAACATTAAAATAAATAAATATTTGGTGTGTCCTGACATCATGGTAAAATTTTGGGTCTATTTCTAGGGAGCACATTGGATTTAGTATGCGTTTTCATTAAGATATTTATAAATTTTGTGAATATTTAATTGTTTTATATTATAACTTTTCATTTCATTTTGTGTCCTGATTTAATTATTGAGTAGGTTTTTTGCATGTTCCATTCTAAAATGGGGGATTTACACCCTTTTAAACCAAAACTGGATAGGATCCTATATCAACAACACTGAGACCCAAAAGAAAAACCTTTTAAGTAGGACACACTATAACTCGAGACTTTTATGAACCCCTCTTCTGCTAAAACAATATTAAATACTGAAATTAACATGAATAACATTGTTGATAAACATATATCACAAAAAGAACTAACCACATTAGATGATGAAATCCAACCCACTTAAAATCAATTAAAATTTGAGGAATCAAATTTTTCACTAAAATGAGATTTAATTCACATGTTACCATGATTCCATGGACTTACAATTGAAGGTTGACATAGCAACTTAAAATAATTTCATTCTATGTGTTCTACATTAAAAAATGAAAATTTAAATGAAGAACAAGTAATGATGAGGTAATTTATTTTTTAAATTTATGAAACTAAAAAATATAGTTATTAATATGTTAATTCACCAATTAGTGGTTGAGCGGAATGAAACACCATTTTCATGATCAAATTTCCCATTATCATAAATTGTAACAATAAGAAAAAGGAATATGGTGTATAAGGAAATCACAGAGCGAAACACTTCTTGAATACTAGTAAATATTTAAAAGTATTTGTTCAAGTGTCCCACACCACCAAATAAGTGATAAATTTTTAATTCAGTATTTTTTTTAAGGTATAATTAGTTTTGATCAAAATATGATTATTGCTACTATAGGTTCTGCCCTAGTTGATAAGACCCCAATTACTACATGAACCCTTAATGAGAAAATGGTGTTGAAAACTCAACAATTTGTTTTTAGATCCAATATACCCATTTTATGTGTCTAGGAGGCGCAACAAACCGAATTTTAGATGAAGGTGGACACAATGTTCGAAGAGAAAAGTGCTCTTCCATGAAAAATTTCTCTTCCCCAAGATAAATACCAATCTCATCCTCCCATCCACTGTTAAATATGATTTCCTAACACCAATTATTCTTACCAATTCCCCCAACTAAGTGAATCTTTTGAATGTTGTGAGAAAATATATCAATGTCGCCCCTATAATCATCCCTTTAGGAAAGAACCTTACTCTCCATGCAACCCCAGGTGGACAGAAAATTATGATCATATGTAGGGGATATTAAAACCATCGTAAAAAACAATAGAAACCACCGTGGAAGATTAGTCATCCACAACCACCCCTAGAAATCCCCAACCACCATAAAGGACATTCCAACCACCCCCTCCAATACACGAGCCCATATTAGAAGATATGATGAAACAAATGGTTCCAAAAAAATCAAATTCTAACAGACCACCCAAGTATCTATTCGAGGCCTAAAACCCAAATAAGGATAAAACACTATTTCTATAAGGAAATTTCAAAGTTATAGGTTGTGTAATCTACCCATGGAACTAATAATTAACCCTAGTGATAAGGGAAATGTTAGTACCATCACCCTTAGGATTGGGAAACAACGCTAAACCGAAATGAAAACTCAATTAGAGTGTTCCCCTCCTAAGGAAATCACCATCCAAATTGCTAAAAATGGTTGAAGATAAAAAAATAATGGTCCTAAGAGAATCTCTTCCAGTGGATAGAGTATGTCTTTATATAAGTCAAATATCCCAACCATTCCTCTTCCATTTCCCCAAAGGGCCACCCAACCATAAAAAAAGGAAAATAAATTTGATAATTAAATATTTGAAACAAACAAAAAAATTCGTGTTAGCATCTCTTAAATTGATGTTGTGATGAAAAATTCTATGATATGCCATGTTTTGGAATGAGACATGTACACAATAAAAGAAACATTGAGTTTATGATAAAGTATTACTGGGGAGGAAGGTCTTGGAATTAATAGAGCCCTCGCATCCCACAATATGAAATGATCTACGAACAATATCAATTATGTTCTTGATGAGGGATTATACCTTTTTAAATACTATTCTTGAATTAGGTACCTTTATAAATGTGACGCCTCACTAAATTTACTATTAATTTCTGGTCGGAGAATAGAATACCACATGAATTTTTGTTCAACAGAAAAATTGGTATATTTCACACACCAATGGCATGTTAGAGGATGATATTGTGAGGGTAAAAAATATAATATTTCATGATGATTTTTATGTGCTAAAAATTGAGGATGATAGGATGAATGTAAATGACCATATTATATTGGGGTGGCCATTCAAATATACTTCCTAAAACATAATTAATGTCTATAACGGTACATTATCTACGATGTTTGGAAGAGATATTGTCAAATTCCTGATCCTTGAAGCCATGAAGCACCCCTTGAATGAGAATTAATCTCTCATTATATTAACTATATCAATATACTCCATATTAATAAAAAAGTTATTTCTATTCCATTGACCCCATTTGTGAGTTTTTTTTCATTGATTGAAATGCTATGAAATGAATAATGAATAAATTTTATTACAACATTAGAAAATTTCATGCATGTTTATTAATTGATTATTTCATGAAAACTGAGGATCACAAGACCATAAAGGATACTACTAGTCTTGTAAAAGCTCATTCCTCATCAGGGGATGATACCGTTGATAATTTAGATGAAATTATTGACCTATTACATTCACATACACTCCCATCAATCCAAAATCCACCAGAATTAGAACTAAAATTATCCCCCAAGATTTAGAATATTCCTATATTGAGAATGGGAAAATGTTTCCTTTTATCATTTCTAGTAGACTCCCTCCTGAGCGTGAATTGAGACTACGTGAACATTTTAGGGAGAAAAATAAATCATTGGTATGGAAACATATAGACATTCCTAGTATTATCACATCAATTTTCACACATCGTATATTGTTAAATGATTTTGATAACCTAGTGAGGAAATAACAACATCAACTGAACCCAAACATCCTAAATAATGATAAAAAGGAGGTAACAAAATTATTGTTAAATTGAATAATCTAAAAAGTCACTACTAGAAAATGTGCCAGTCTAATAAGAGTGGCTCCCAAAATATCTAGTCCTATAGTAAAAAAATATGAAAACAAGGAATTGGTTCAAACTTGTGTGAATAATCCTTGGCTAGTCTGTATAGACAATATCTGATTAAACCAACGCACTAAAAAGGAAAATATCCACTTACAATTCATTGACCAAATTATAGGGAGCTAGTAGGGATGTCCCTTTACTATTTTATTGATGGGTATTCGGGATACTTCCAGATCTATATTTCTTGTGAGGATTAGGAAAATTTATCCTTCACTTGACCATTCAACATATTTACATTAAGAGGATTCCATTTGGTATGTTTAATGCTCAAGGTAAATTCCAACAATGTATGGATAGTGTTTTTTTCGGATTACCCCGAGAATAGTATGGATGTATTTGTGGATTCTTTCCCAATAAATGGATCCTCTTTTGATGAATGTTTGAGTAGTCTATGTTCATTACAACATTAATGTATTGAAAAGAATATAATATTAACTATGATAAATGTCATTTCATGGTGCAAAGAGTTATTTTTTAGGACACTTCATTTCCAAAGATGGTATCTCTGTAGATAAAATAAATATGGATTTCATTTATTCCCAACCATTTTATAAAAATGTATGTGATGTGCTATATTCCCTAGGTCGTGGTGGATTTTAAAATCGTTTCATTTATGGTTTAATTAAAATTACAATCCCCCTCATGTCTTCCACAAACATAAAATGAATTTAATTTTTTATATTGTATATTAGATATCTATTAATAAGATAAAAGTGAGTCTTACGTCTCCCCCATTAATCCAACCAACTTATTGGGGTTTACTATTTCATCTCATGTGTGATTCCTCAAACAATATAGTAGGGTAAGTCTTATAACAAAAGGTCGATCGAGCTCTACATGTAATTTTCTATGACACACATACTATATCCTTCCAAAGAAAACCACATCATAACATAAAAAAATTCCTTTCCATTTTGTATTCATGAGATAAATTCAATACTTAACTTTTATGGCCCACGATCATTGTAATATCAGACCATTAAACCCATTGTTATCTTCTTATAAACCAGAAGTCAAACAACATGTCATTAAAAATATTATCCTCTTTCATTAATTCAATTATGAAATTAGGGATAAAAAAGTATTATTGAATGCGATGGTGGACCATATCTGGATAATCCACCCATCCTCAATCATTGTGTCAACCAATTATATTCCCATTAATGGAATGTTTCCAGATTATCAATTTTACAAAGTGTAATATCTTATTCCTTAGTACCAACATTAATTCAAAATGATTTCAACAAAAACATGGTCAAATATATAGAACATCAGTATGGTTGGTACATTTGTGATGAACCCTATCTTTGACTCACATGTATTGATAATTTCCTCAAGAATTGTTTTCTAGATAATGTGTTTTAATATATCCTTATGTTTTTCTACACTCTTGCTTTTGGGGGCCAATTTTTTCCCCAATGGGATTCTCACAATGTCATTGATTCTAGTCTCTTTTGTAATGAATTATTTTAGGATTCCCATGATTATTGTAAATATATTCATTTGTGTCAAAAAACGAGGAATATAAATAAGTTAAATTAAATTTCACATCAACCCTTTCTCTTAAATGTAATTTTTTAGGTCTGGGCATTGAATTTATGGGACCATTCCAAAATTTATTTTGAATCTCGTATAATCTTCTAGATGTAGAATATGTTTCATAATGGGTAGAAGCACATGCCAGAAGGACTGATGATTCCATGAATTGTATGAAATTATTCAGAAAAGAAATCATTAGTAGACTTGGATTACCGAGGTTCATCATTAGTGACCAGTGTTATCATTTCTATATGGGAACAATGAAATATCATTTGCATCAGTATGGGTTTGTTCATATAGTTTATAGTAAATATAACCCACAAACCAATGGTCAAGCTGATGTGTAAAATAGAGATGAAAATCCTATTCTTGAAAAAAGGGGTTCCACAAAATAAAAAATATTGTAGTCTTCGAATTGATGAATCATTTTTGGATTACCATACTTCTTTTAAAACTCCCATTGTCATGTCAACATAACAACTAGTTTTTGGAAAGAGTAGTCACCTCCATCTTGAAATTGGGAATCATGCCTACTAGGCCATGAAATAGTGAAACTATAACAAGGAAATGTGTCTAAAATATTTAATTGAGTCAATCATAAGCATATAACTATGATTTATCCCCGAGGTGTCATAAAATATACCATGATTTTTCACCAAGTTATCGTAAAACATGTTAGTTCTAAAGATTAATGTATTTACATAATTAATTGGACTAATATCAACATGCATAAATAATTTGTATTAAAAAATTTCATTTATATTTATCATAATAAAAAAATCTAGGAATAAACTATGGATAATAAATGAAACAGTTTTTTATTCAAAATCATAATTTTTTTAAAATATTGTCCATAAGGAAATTAGCTTTATGACATTATTGACCCATACAAAATGAAGGAAGGTGTCATGTATGATAATACAATAATGAAATAGAATATTTTTTTTGTTTATTTAAATAATAATTAAATAGAAAGTGGTTTTAGCTTTCACCAAATAAAATAATATAATTTTATGAGATAAAGAGAGAACTCTTGAGCAGAAAACCTCGCAACCTAACAGGTAAGAAACATGGTTTAAAAACATTAAAAAGAAAGGGGGACATTTTTACCATTAATAGTAGAATATAAATAATGAAATGGTACATAATAAATGGATATAATAACATATTTTTTAAATTTTAAGGACATACCTTATAAAGAGGGATCTTAAAAGGAAAAGAGAAGTTTAGATTTCACTTACCATGAAGTGTTTTCCTAAAACAATAATATTGGGACCTTGTGGGGCTCAGGGCAACATAAGAGGACACCATGTATAGTAAAACAACCTAAGAATCATGGAGGATTAATTTCAAATGAATGATAATGGAGAAATGGTTTTTTATTCATAACAAAAGTGAGGAATTGGTTTATTGATTTCCTTAGACACATTGATAGATGTATTTTCTAAACCATGGGATTTCCAATTATATTTTCTTATCGAATTGGTCACTTTTGACTCCTAATATGATATTTTACTCATAAATAGTATACGTGAAATATATATTTCTTGTTACATCATTATTATTTAATTAATCATAACGAAAATTCTAAACTGTATTTTTACTATTCATGAAAAAATATATTTTGGAAAATTCTCACAAATTCTCTTTAACCTAATTTTGAAGTGTTGAATTAAAAGGTGATAATTATTTTATCATTATAGTTTACTAGGTATGAGAAATTTAACTTGTAAATATTACATACTTTAGATATTAAAAATAATAACAAAAAGAAAATTCATAGTTAAAAGCATTGTATTATTATGAAACATGAAAAAATTTAATTATTTTATTATTATAATTAAATTATGAGTGTTGTATCTATACAATTCCGTTAAAAAATTTAATAATAATTAATTATTTTATTATAATAATTATATTTTTTTTAAAAACTAAAATTTTTATAGAGAAAATATATTTTTAAAATTTGTCATAATTTACAAAAAAACCAAACTCAAAATTGAAATCATATAACACAATTTTGTTTGTATATAAATTGGCTATATAATAAGTATATATATCCTGAAAAAATTACATTTTATAAAACCCATATAAGTCATAAGGGAATGGATTGTGATAGCTATAGACTCATAGGGTGGCTCGACTAACATAGAATGATTGTTAAACTCCACGAACTTGATCTTCTCCCATATGTGATTTCATTCAAGCATAAAATGTGGAATAATTTCTTGGGATTATTAATAAGCGAATACCAAATATTCCACCTCCCTACCAATTTATGAAAAATTTGATTCTTTTGGAATGACTCTACTACATGAATCCAAAGACACTTCTTTCTACATTAATTACGAACAATAATTTCTATTTATAATACTAGTTATAACATTAAAATTATTAATATGTGTATTGTTTCCAATGGTCATAATTGAACAAAAGTAAAATAATGTTTGAAATCAAATTGTCACATTTTAATTATACTCACTTCATTGTAAAAGGGATATTGTTTTTTTGTACATGCATTCTTTGGAAATAATTATCATTCCCAATGATTGGTTCATCACATCATTATAGTTTTTTGACATATGGTATTATAGTGGATTATGTTGATAATTTCTAGGAATAATATTAGGTGTGTTTTGGGATGGTGTGATAGTGTGTTGTGGATAGTTATGGGAATTTTGTCATTATATTAACGAAAAATGAAATTGAAAATGAAATTGAATATGGGTTTGGGGAATGCATGAATAAGCCATGTTTGTAATAGATATAATGATTCTAGACATAAATGGTAAGTGAGTTGAATAAATATTTTTTTATGAATGGTTTCTAATTGAATATACATTTAAATATATTAATTAATTTACTATTTTTGTAATAATAAATCTAGAAATGATTTAAATATTTTATAATGGTTGAAATTAGGCATAGTTATGGGATTTTTGTAATAGAGGAAGTGGACTGGTTTGTGGGGTTAAAGATAGAAGTTTAAGTGTTGTATAGTGATCATAGTGTCACATTATTTGTAGAGGGAGATTGTGTAATGATTTTGTGAACCCTATAGTATGGATGAATTTATGGATAGTTTAATGATGGGATTCTCGTGACTTCCTTATAAACATCAAACTATTCAGATAACCATTATGATTACCAAATGATTTGGTTTTTAGGTGGTTTGTCTATGCATTCATGTTAGTGAGGGAAAAGATGATCGACCACTACATATTCCTCACCATGAATTCCAAGAATAATTCATGGTGGAATCAGTAAATGGAGGGGTGCATGCATTATAGTATTATGGAATGATGTTGAGGTTCTTAGTGTTCAAGAAACCCTACTATAATATTTATGGATATAATGTTAAAACTGGGAAACAATTCTAACATAAAAATATGGAACCTATATGATTTTAGGGTACAAGGAGTTGGGACCCAATCCACAATGATTATGATATGACTATTTGGACTGATTCGAATATAAGATGTTTTCCACTATTAGATGTTTGGATATGCTAGGATATAGTCGAACCCATATCAGACATTCTTATATATAATGTTATTTGGTGATTGGTTAATATAAAATTGATGAAAAAATATAAAATTTCCTTTTTATATAGAGAGTGATAACCCATTAGGGAATAATTAGTGGGATATCATCTTGATAAAAGCCTTGATAAAATCTTATTATACCAGGATGTGTTAATTGGACTGTCAACCAGGGTGAGTTTGGGGGGTAGTTGACCAAAAAGTTATTTATTAATTAAATTTATTTTTTTGATGCACTAGTATGATACTTCCAAAATTTCATGAGAGGTCATGGGTATGTCCCTAAAAATTATATATCAAATTGAAATCAATATGAATACTTATTTTGGTTTCGTGGGAAATTATGGTGACTAAGTTAGACTAAACCATCTTGGTTCAGGTAGTTTTTGTTGGAGTTTCCATTAATGACTTCACATTTCTTATTTAAACATAGATATTGTTTTGTATGACATGAATTGATATATTGGCTACTATATTTTTTCACTTATTTTATCTAATATTTTTACATATAGATTTATCTTTTTATTCATGTGATATATGTGGGTTAGTCCCCCCATTTATATGTTTTATACCCTTGGTTATTGTCACCGACTGTGGGCCTACTAGTAGAGAGAATCTGGGATTACCCTCATCTTCACTACAATACAAAAAGGGTATAAAAATAGGGGTTTGTAATAAAAACTAGTGTTATCACTCTGAATGAGAGTTACGATAGAGATTAGAATTTTTTACTGGTAATGATGGTTTAGTATTGGTATCGTAACTATGTTTGTAAACATATCATGGGATGTAGAAATACACACTAGCTAGGACAAGAGAGACTAGGGTACCCTACGATCCAATTCAAGAAACCTAGGATTAAATAACATCCTAGAAGGGAAAAAATAATTAAATTAGAGAGTATGAGAAGAGTTTGATTCATCATATCATTTTTTGATTGAACCTAAATTTGGGTTCTTTTAGGAAGGTAAAATGAATCATGTAAAATGAACCATACTAAATTTCATTCACACTGGGTAGGGTTATTTATTCATCATAATAGAGTATATAAATGTTTTATGTATCTGATGGGAAGTTATATTAGTTCTCATTATTAATTATTCATTAATTTTTTTTGAGGTAGTTTTACTCAATGTCCTGAGATGATTTCTATCATCCATGATCAGTATGTATTACTCTATAAATTATCTTATGTCTGGGATTTTATTTTCTTAATTTATTTGAAGAAATAAATTTTTTATAACTATAAGACCGTAATGAAAAATGAAATTCTTAAAAAATAAGTAGTAAATGGAAATCCTAATAGTGTAAAAAAACATAACAATACATTTTAAATTATTGTGTGTTTAACATGTTGTATTATTGAAAATTATTAATGTTATAATTATATGAAGGACTATTAAACTACAGATGATGAGTTATTATAGCTTCACCTTTTTAAGAAATTTATGTGTTAATATAGATTTTTTAGTTTTTAATTTAATCATATTTATATTGATTTAATAAATAGAATCATAGTGCTATATTAAATACAAATAAAAGGAATATGATGTTGTTGTATACCCTTCCTAAATTTATACATGTGAGTTACTACGAAGAAAATGGTTAATGTAGTATATTGTAAATCATTATTAAAATGTTTTTTATTTCTTTTTGTTTCCAACATTCTGAACTGAAATCATTTTAATGATCTGTTTTGGTACTGGATGAATTGTTAATATCCTATTAGGCATGGTAAATTGAATTCGATGAAAAATTATGTAATCAAGTTTAATAATTTATTATTTATATTTTTATTGAAAATATTTTTAAATATGAACATGATCTTATTTATAACTCAATAACCGTTTTTTAATGGTATTTATATTGATGTTCAATTAATAATTCATAAATTTCATAAATGGTGATTCCCATGTTGTAAATGCATTTTAAAAAATAAGTTGTACATTTTATTTTAAAAAATATTGAATTTATTTTAAATTTTGTTCTTCCAAATTAGTTGGTTGTATTTTAAAAAAATGAGTTGTTTTAAAAAATAATTTAATATTTAATGTTGTCTTTTAAGATAGATTTTAAATTTTTAAAATGGAAATGTTAATTTATAATGTCTTAAATCAGTGGGATTGAATTAAAATATTTATGTTTATGAAAACATGTTTTGTTTAAAATCCCATTTTAGCATTCTTTAGGTGATTAGAATTATTTAATGTTAAATTTTATTTCCTTGGAGAGTATTATTGAAGACCATTCTCTACCTAGGATGGTTTTGCATGATGTATGGTATATAAAATTGGAAAATAAGGTTGAGAATTATATATTGGTTAATGGTTTCATAGATGGTTTCATGAGGAAGATGATATAATTATGTTATTGAAGTATTGGATTGTTATAACATCTAAACTGTGTGCCACATGTCAGTGCTCCAAGCCGATTCGCCACATGACCTTATGAGGGTATGCTCATATTCCAGATAATTTGTAGTAGCAGAATGGGTCTATTAGGAAACACAAGGATACAATACACTATTTATAAAAGTAGCATAATATCATAAATAAACCTTCAATATAACCAAGATGCAATAATCATCAATACTAAATCAAACATGCCATGAATAATTCAAAAATATGGAAAATAAAATAAACCAAATTAATAAATTCATAATTTCAAAAAAATTGTCATGTATTTAATGAATCCCAAAATAATGAGGCACCTAAACTCCCAATAAGGTTCAAAAATCCTCTTTGGTTCGCTCAACCAATCCTCATCCTGAATCCTGACACATCCATCTTACATAGTCATCATATCTATATTTTTCTTGATAACATGATATATATTTGAGTACCAATCCGGTTTCTTGATTAGGTAATGATTATAAATATGTAATCCCCTATAGTTGGTGTCTAATTAAATTTATAGTTTATTATATTGTATACATTTTTATAAAAAATATTGAAAAATAATAATGTAAAAAGTTTTCTCAATTATTATTCATTAGTAAACATGTTTTACCTAGGTTCTTTATAACACCTAAACGGATAATAACATCATTGGACCATTTTTCATTCTTAAACACACATCATTGTGATTTCAAAATTAATTCATTTGTGGGATTTCATTATTCATTTTATCTCAAATTCCCTTAGTACCCTAGATAATCAATCCATGCAACAATTCACTAGAATGCATTGGGGCCAAGGGAAACATTCTGGAACCCATTGGTTATCTAGATAATCATTCCATGACCCACTACTCATTTTTCATTAAAATATAATGATATATATATATATTGTTGGTCTAGAGTAGCTGTCTAGAACCTCATGTGTATTTGGAGCATCATTCCCAGACCCACAACTCATTGTTCACATGAATATACATGTTTCATGGTTCTATATTCATAACTCTTTTATCAACCATTATCAACATGGTATACCAATTATTTTATCAAACAGAACCATTATTTTTCACATTTATTATAAGGAAAAATATGAATGATTTGTCCACAAATCCATTTATAATAATTTATTTCACAACTCATTAACCCACCCACATCAAGACAAACCACCCTTTAAATATCATTATCATACATAAAATAAGGATTTAGTTAAATTAAATTAACAAACTATTCCCATTATTATAATACATAAGTCATCATTCCAAGGACATTAGCCCACTGCATGGGTTTCTATCGAGCATGGTCTCAATCCTCTAATAGATCCAATGGGATCCGTGAAGGGACTCCTAATCATAAGGTTATCAATTCATCATTTAAATTTAAAAAGAAATTTACCAATATGATAATCAAAAAATAAAACTATATGCATTATATAATGATAAAGACTGTGGGAATAGGAAATTAGACGACCTACAAAGAGATTTTTGATGGACACCTGCCAAACAATAGAAATTGATTCAGTGTGGAATGACTAAATCATAATAATGAAAGAGATCTAGGATCAAAACCTTGGATCAATATCCATTAAATTTCATCCATTAAAACATAGATCTATACAATAACAAAGGATGAATTAATCCTAATATAACGGTTGATAGATATGGGAGTGAGATAAAATTATATAGGAATGGAATTACATACTCTATTGGGAATGATTATTTCTTCTTGATCATTGATTTGAACTAAAACGGGTGTGAGGAGAATATGAATCCTATCAGGATCCTAATGATATAAGAAAATTTTTTTATGTGGAAAAGTGGTTATTGGGGATTTAAAATGGGGGTCTAGGAATCTATAATAAAATTCATGGGGATTTTAATTCTTATTGGAATGGTTTCCTTTGCAGGCTATATAGTTTGAAAACCAATGTGCCCTAACAATGCACCAATACTATCTAGGGTGAATGGTTACTCATAGGTTGGTTCTGGGTTTTATTAACTATGTTCATTCCAATAATACGCCCTCTTCCTAAGGGTTCGTATTTTTCTGGGGTGGGTTGATTTCATAGGAAAATCATCTGTCAATCGTGCACTGCTAAAGAAAACCAAAAAAATCATCCAATACTCACCCGAACACATGAAAGAAAAATTCCAACCAAAAGGAGTTGAAACAACGATGGAATAATACCTTAAAATGAGAATTATGCCGATTCAAAGAGATCAAGATATTACAATCTCCCCACATTATAACATCATATCCGTAATATTTAGTCACAATCACCACTAATCCTCTGAGGTAAATAGGTCAGACCCCTAGGCCTTTATATTAGCTAATATTTTGAAAGTTTAATCTAGATCAAATCCATATTTATGTAACACCCAGACAAATGATATATTCATTCTGAAGAAACGTCCTCACAATGATCCTCAATATGAATTAGATTCCCCTCAAATGACACATCATCCTCAAGATAAACATCATCAATGTCAATCACATGAGAAGAATCGGGGTTATACTACTAATGATTTGATAGATGAATAACATCATGCATTTAACAATTTATCTATGGATGATACAATCTATGTCCCACTACTCTAATGCTCTCCACAACCTCAAACAGTCCAACAAAATCTGGGCTCCATCTCACCTTGTTTTTTTATGTGACAGTAATATAATCTTGGTGAAAACCAGAGGGATACATGGTCACCATATATAAACATAAGACAACAACGACGTAAATCTGAAAATACTTCTATCTAATATACAATTTAGCCATATGTTTCATAATAAACAAAAACAGTTATGATGTATCCTATATGAGACATTGTATTAACAAATCTAACTTATATTACTCTGTAAAACATACTTGTGATTCACCTATCCTAAACATTATTTTTTGTATGGTTCCATCTAAATATTCATCAGAAAAAAAAATTATATAAAAAATAAAATAATTCTATGTAATTATCCCATTATCCACCAATATATATGACTTGATCATTTCGTATGTCCTCAAACACCTGAATAGTACATTTTGATTTCCCATTATTCTAAAGCTGAAAAGTCATAATTAGAGAAACATGGAAACCAAATGAATTTTTGAAAGTCTTTTTGAAGTTAAAAGATAAAAAATTAACATTATCATATACTATTATACATATAACCCAATGAAAATAAAAAATATCTTAAACAAACACATAACCCTACAATTCGATAATGAAATCTTCTCTAGTAGGAAAGAAATTGGATACTTTTGTTTCCTCTTCCACAATAACCCATATCACGTAATTATTTAAGGGATACTTGGAATGAACACACAAAAATACGTCATAAAATCTTCCCACATCCATTCTAGAATAGGATAAATCTATAGAAAACCACCAGGTCGTTGATTGTTTTTCTTCTCCTACTATCATGTGTTGCATCATGTCACTAACCCAACACTATTCTTTTTGTTTCCTAGACACCAATACATTCCATATATATCATCATACATTTTGGTAAAACTAAGATACATTTTCTAATTTGATGAAGAAAACTTATTCATCCACTCCTTGTGAGTACGTGTGAGAACCGAAATACTACTCTAGACATATATTGTATCATCCTCAACTACAGTCCCACCAGAAGGTAACTACCCACATTCATGGAATTTCATCAAATTCCAAATACTGTGGATCGTAATTATTCATTTACATTATCTGTATCAAATGTGTGTTCTCAATAGATAATACATATATTCCAGCTTCTATTGTCCCTTCTGGACCACAATTTTCATATCCACTAGAAATGTCAACATCTTCCACATGGAACAAGCCTCATGGACTTCCTAATTTTGTTTCACCCAAATAATGCATAGGCTATACTATTTCCCATTCTCGATTTATAGGCTAGCTCCAAATAAAATTTCTACATATAATAAACCAATATTAACTATTGGAGATTTAAATCTTTCTACAGAAAGATATAATTTTAGATTTTTTGTGTATATATAGTAAAACGTTAACCAAAATGTTAATGTTACCAACACTTTATGACATAAAACACCTTGTCTAGATCGAGATTAGTTATAGGAAATTTATTTTCATTTGGACTCAAGATTTATAATCCATGTTCCACGAATCAATCAATCTGCATCGACACTACTCCATGTCAGATCTCAGACACATCACAAACCGACATATACTTCTCACCAAACTCTGGTAGGATCAAAATCATTGTGTTAGTAAACCCCATATTTTAATCTTACAATAAATTATCACATTTACAAAAAACATAAAATTATATACCCTATTTGTTTTGTAATTAATGTGACACTAGAAATCTAGAGACATCAAGGATAAATAACTAATTATATCCCACCAATCCTATAAAAAATCAAATATAAGAATCCTACAAGGTATACTCTAAAGAAACTACATCAGAAATATTATCTAGGTCCATTGACACACCTTAGTTAGAGATGATATGGCTATGAAATTTACCATTTTCATAGAAAATTGACTGTTATATATATTATAATAAAACCAATGCTCTCTCAGTGTACTCATGAAGATGTCATGTTGTTGGGAATAATCATCATGATTTTTACATTTTATCAAATGTCATCCACAAAAACTGTTAAAATATAATCTTGGTACATGTGAAAGATTCAACTAATCAATGTCATAAACATAGATAAACAATACATCTTCCTGAATAGAATCAAAATGAACTCACATAGGCCACAACTACTTCTAAACATAGCCTATTGTATATCAGATGTTCTATATCTCGACTAAGGATTCCATGATATCAAGTCTATCTTGGTGAAAACACAGTCACCCCCCATCTATTATAATATATCACCCATACATGGAAGTGGATACATGTTAATTTATTCATCCAATTAAATATCCAATAATTAACTCATAAACACAATATCCTCTCACCATTTTTATCTAACAAAACCATAGAACCCCAAGGAAATGTACTAATATGGATAAATACCTTACCCACAAATTCATCCAGATGAGTTTTAAACTCATAAAGAACTGTTGATCATATTAAATAAGCTAGAATAAATATTTTGGTCAACTCCAACATGAACATAATTGTATAATCAACATCTCAATTAGGTGAAATTCTTTGAATGTATTAAAGAATAACACTCCAAAAATTAGCGCACTAAATTTGAAAAAACTCAATGTTTTACATCCCTGTAAATGAATAGAAGAGTCACAGCCTGGGTGGTGATCTCCCCCAATTGTTGATGAACTATCCCTACCCTACAAGATTTAATATTATATTCTCCATAGTGAATATAATTGTAACCCTCAGGAGATGTAATAGTTAGCCCTCGATGGAAACAATCAATGTGGTATATGTATGATACTATCCAATTCATTAAAATAATCAATTCCAAAAATAACATATCAAGCATGTAAATATCCCAATAGAACTGATACTCACAACCCTTGAGTGAACACACATTCCAAAGACATATTTCCTTTGATTGTACGCCCAGAGGTTTGTCGATATTCATTTCCATACTCACAAAATCTCTCAATCTGACTCAAACCCTTCACAATCGAGGAAGTTATAAAATAATATGAGGATTCTATACCAAATAATGGGCTATAAATTTTAGAATATATTGGAGTAGTTCCCCTGAATATCAATTTTATAACCTTTCTATAAATAAGTTCATGATAAAATTCCTGAAACTATCTTTTACCTCTTCCCAATGCCATAGTCTGAGATCCATGTGGTGCAGAACATTATTGTTATAGTTAATATTACCATAAAGAAACACAAGAACCACCTCAACCATCTTGGATATTACTGCTACAATTTAAGGATTGGTACAATGTATAAGACCCCCATCCCATAGTTTGGTTTTGTATAGAACCTCCATATCTACCCATTCAACATGTGTTCCTGATGATGCATTACATATTCCAATTATTTCCACAAGCTCTGCAATCCACTGGTGGTTAAGTAAACTAGTTTTCAATGTGACCAACCCTACCACACTAATGGCAGTATACTGAATTATTTATATGAGTGAATGACCATTCCCCATGGAAACTATTTTTTTCTATTACCCTATTTAATCATCTCATAGTGGCACACCCAACCCTCAGAAGGTGTACCTCCTATTAATCAATCAGAAACAAGATGTACTCCACTGGAATACTTTATAAGCTTCCCCTAATAACTGACAGACTAATTCACCACCTTATAAAATGCCTTTGTCTGAAAAATATTATATTATGAATTAATATCACATTTAAGCTAGTACTAAACATGATTTATCATAGTTTCCTCATATCCTTTCAATATCGGTACAATGCGATTCTAGTTAGTGAAGTGACAGGAATCCTACATCACTAACATTATTCACTATATCAAATACATAAACTCTTCCTTCCTATAATGTCTTGATGTGTTTGCATAGATGTTCTCTATGACCTTCTCCTAAAATTCCTTCCATATTTTTCCCTGTAACTGCTCATTATGACCCTAAAAATACCCCAAATTGATCAATTGACCTCATAATACATGACATTAAAACTTGAATATTTTCTCCACACAGGTCTAAAAATGTTCTATAAAACTATATATAGACTAAATCCAAAACATATATGCCTTAGTTCCACCCTCTACGAGGAATGATGGAGGCTGATGCTCTTGGAACCCCCTGGTCAGATCAAGCATATTCGACAAAGCCAGTTCCGGGTCTCTTTACATGATATGTATAAATAAATAATTTTTTCTAATAAAATAGTCTCTCAAAGCTTCACATTGAACTATCAGGGTATCTTGATACACTTATGGTGGAAAATTTCTTGAAAATTCCTCCCATCATCTTACCAAAAAACACTATTAAAGATGAATGCATCTATAATGTCTAGAATACATCTTAGTAAACATAACACATCATTAACACATTTATAGAAGGAATATTCACATAATACCATAATATTTCACCCAACATAAAATGTACAATGGTCACAACCAAGGCCCTAACACTACCATAAACCATCCATACTCTTCATTTCATAAATTTCTCATCAATTGAAAATTTAGTAAAATTAAAATCTCCAAATTTATAATCATTTATTATTATCAATTAATTATTAAAAACCAATTAATTTTAAATTACTCAAATAAATAAAATCATTATCATTTCCCAAAATCCACTCCTAACTTTATTTTCAACGCTTGTATAAATTGATGCATGCCACATAAAATCTTATGTTCCTAGAATGATGCGTGATTACTCATATCTCGTTCCATATTGGTCCATGATTAAAATATCAAAAAAAATAATAACATCACAATACAATAGAATCAGAGAAGGTAAAATAACATCCAATCTCAATAGTAAACATAATGAAAAACTATCTCACTGTGGGTACTTGGATTTTCCTGCCCACATAAATAAGAAAATCCCAGGCCTGAGCTAATGGGCATGACATGACTCATCCATGTTTCATTTCCACATTTCACAAAAAATAATAAAATTAAAAAGAAAATTAATCCATCCATTGATACCACTTTGTAACATCCCATCCCAGGTGCCACATACTGATTGCCCCTGCTAATTCACCATATGAC
Source organism: Viscum album (assembly GCA_963277665.1). NCBI lineage: Eukaryota > Viridiplantae > Streptophyta > Magnoliopsida > Santalales > Viscaceae > Viscum > Viscum album. Next base: position 2,014,376,906 of record OY728136.1, on the reverse strand, counting down.
CTCACACACTCTTTCCTATATGCCAAAGGATTTCGACGTGTAGTGAGGGTCTAATATATAGTATAGGGAGACCGTACCCTCTTTATGAAAGTGGAATGACATAAAAATATATATGTAATAAATCAATGATAATAAAATAGTCAATAAATAACCAAAAACCCCATTCATAATATCAAAACATGGTAAATGACCGTAAAATAAGGATAAAAAATATTAAGTTTAATACAAGATACAACAGCAGAATCAAAACCTCAAAATAATGGCATGATAAAAAACAACAGATAATTTCCTAAAATCATGTTTGGTTCCCATATCCATACTTGATCTTAAATCCCATCACATCCATCAAACATAGGAATCTTTTGAAAATCCTACCATTAAATCATGATGTCTATTTCTGTATGAATTAGTTAGCCCATGTAGGGTGCGATTACAACTCATTAGGACACCACTAATGGTTTTTAAGGGAGTATCTAGTCTATATTAATGTATTATGTTATATATCTAATAATGAAAAACTATAATGAAAACAGGTTTTTCATTTATTATTATTTATCATACATGTTATCATCGGGTTTTTGAGAACACATGAAAAAATCAAACCTAATCCGGCATGTGTTGGAGTCTAAACAACACATCATTTTGAATTAACAATTCATTCATTCATGTGGTTTCCTTATTTATATCATCTCAATTTCTTTTTGTTTCCTGAAGCGTTAGTCCATCCAATAATTCACAATCACATATCAGGGCCTTGACTAGTAGTCTTCACCCCAAATATAATTGGACTGCCAATCCGAAAAAATAACTCATTGTTAACATTCATATATATATATATATATAATTGTGTGTCTGTGTTGGGGTCCAATAGTATAATTCTAGCTCCCCGTGTGTATTTAGAGCTATAGTACCTAGTCCAAAACACATTGCTCGCATGCATATACACATATCATGGTTTCAAACTCAAAAAATATTTATCAACCATTATCCAAATAATGTACCAATCCATTTGTAAAATAAAACCATGGTTTATTACATTTATCACATGTAACAACATGAATTATTTACCCATTAGTCCATTTATCAACATTTATTCATAATGAATTATGCCTACATGTATATGATAAACAACCCTTTAAATCCCATTATCAAACATACAAGATTGATTAAGTTAAATTTCATTAACAAATTATTTTTCATTTAAAATAAATAAATTATCATTTCAATGATATTTCACAACCCTATGGTTTTCCATCATGCGTGGTAAAAAATATCCAACCGGTCCAACATTATCTGTGAAGTGTCTACCAATAACAAGTGATTGAATTTAGTATTTCAATTTAAAAAGAAATTTGCCAAAAATGAAATGTAAATAAAAAATAAACAATAATGATATAATGATCAAAACTATAGAAATTATCAATTATACCACATACCTCATGATCTATTACAAATTCTCACCAAACAATATCCCCTAAATTGGTTTAAATTGGATGAAATCACAACAATAGAGGTGCTATATCAATAAAACATTTAATGAATATACAAAAAAAATAAGATCCATTAAAACTATGATCTAAACCATTTAAAGAGTAATGCATCCATCTACAAATGGGAATAAATATGAGAGACTGGGGAATCTAAATGTGGATTCAATTATGTATTGTATGGGGTTATATTTCTTCCACTGGATATTCAATTAACACCAAAAGATGTTATAGTATCATTGGAATCTTATTAGGAAACTCCAAGAACAATGGATGTTGTGTTAAGTTGAATAGGGGTCATTAGGGATATAAAATGTTTGTATGTAAATTGTTAACAATTTTTTGTTGAATTTCAATTCCTATATGTATTATTTCATAGAGGAGACACATATTATGACAAACCATGACCCCAAACCATAAACCCCTACTATCAATATAGAATGGTAAGTAATTTATGGGTTAATAGTTAGAGAACCCATTCACCATTCCAAAAAAAAACTACTACGTATGAGGCTTCATGGTACTATGGGGTGTTCACAGTTTGGGGAAACAATGCATCTGCCGTGCATTTCACAAAACCACTCTAAAATTTTATAACACTCACCCAAACACACCCAAGAAAACTCCCAACCAAAAGATAATAAATAAGGTTCAAACAATACATTAAAATTATCATGATATATCTCCATAAAGGTTGGTATATTAGAATAGTAATTATTATAAAGTAAGATATGTTTTTTGGAAGCTGAGTTTGTTTATGGATTAGGGGTGTGGGAGTAGATGTGATTATTGGGGTGTGGTTGTGTATAGAATATTTTTTTATGTAATTTATTTATTTAGAATCACATGATTTATTTTAATGTTTATATTGATTATATGTTGTTGGATAATTATCAATTTATTGTGATTAGTAAGTTAATGGTGTCACAGAATGAGGTATAATCAAATGAACTACAATAGAAAGTTTTTGTGTTTTTTTTTGGAAATGGGTTGAGCCCTGTGGTGGAGGAATTATTAAAATTGGTTGAAGATTATTTTTAATATTTGAGTGTTCTTGATCAATTCAAGTTTTCAAAACAATTGGATTCACTTTTAGTGCTTTCTCAATCATGATGGAAGGTAAAAGATGTTTCGTCAGATGATAATTCTTTGGAGAATCTTAATAAATCAACCTGGAATGATCATGTTCCATAGGATATGAGGGATAAATATTTGAATGATATAAACAGGTTCTATCTTTATTATTCGATTGTGTGTAATCTTGTTATTCTCTTTTATATATTTATAACATAGTTTTGAACACACTTGGATGATGGATATCTGAGAGTGTGACATTTGGATTCATCCTTGAGAAAAGATATCTAACTAAGGATGGTGAGATTATGGATAATTTACTAAGTAGAGATGATAAATTATGATAAGGTGGTTAAGACGTTTTTTGTCTAGGTTATAGGGAATACTAAATGTAGCTCCATGAGTTTTAGAGATATTTAAATGTAAATATTGGAAATAAATGTTTCTTTTAATAGTTTTATCATATTCCCAATCCTTATATCTAAATATTTCTAGGAATCCTATGTTAGGTATCCTAGTGTATTTTTTAGTAGTTTTGGGAAATTATTGTTTGAGTCTCTTAGTTTGGGTTTTGAAATGCTGAATTTTTATAATTTAAATGGAATGAAAAATATTTTTTATTGTTTACTACAGATACATTAGTCATTTTTATTAAGGGTTTTATGATTTCAAAAATGAATGGTTTAATAAAAATATAATTTATTTTGGAAATTATTAATAATTTTAGGGTTGTTAAGGTAGGTTGATTTTGGATTAAATTGATTTATTTAATCCAAATTAATTATCCTTTATGTGATACATATTTTCTCTATTAGTATTTTATTATTATCTATTTTGGGTGTTATGTATACAAGATTTAAAATTTTTGTTAATCTGGTCTTGTAGTCCACATCAGGAGTTGAGGGTGGTGAGTGTGTGGTAGTCATTTATCATTTAAGACACAAATCCTTTAGTCTTAGAAGAAGATACCTTGGGTTTTTTATTCATGACAGGTTTTGGGGAATTATTCCTTTCGATAGAATTTCTCATTCTATGGAGGTCTCCACCTTAGTGGTTATGTTTAAGGTGAATTCTATTCCAAAATGGGGTGAATTATAAATTATTGATCATATGTTGTATTTTTGGGGGTTATTTTAAATTGGTCTATTTTGTTCTTTGATAATGTTGTCAGCTCTGTGTGATTTGTTTCTCCCGTGGGATGGTTGGATGGTTGGTTGAAATTTATCTTCTAGTTTGGATTTTTTTCAGGAAAATCCTTTGAGAGGTATCTAATGTAATTATTATGCCCTTACCGACCTATTATATAATTATTGTTTAGTTTTAATGGTTATGATTGGTATATTTATGTAGAAAATGGTGATTAAAGCTAATATTTAATTGGGGTATGGGGTTTTTGGAATTATTGAATACATTGTTCCGTATATTTATAGTTGTAATAATTTTTTACAATGTGTTACTGATGATTTTGGGGATTAATTATGGAAAATATAGAGAATAGGTTTTACTATTTTGAGAGACTAAACATTGGGGGCCTATTAGTAATGTCATCAAATAGGTCTATGGTTTTTCATGATGATAGGTAAGACCGGGTGATTGTTTCCTAATGTCCAAAAAAAATCATAAAGGATAGATAAAGAGTTTAGTATCTATAATTTTTTAGTTAATTTACATTACGGGGCTTGGGTCTCAACGTGGTAAGGAATAAGGTCTTATAACATGATTTTTAGACATGAGGTATTCTGGCATTGTAATATCCCTTATAACACAACCCTCCCTTAGTTTTATCAGATCATGAACTATTCTGAGATTTCAAATAGAGATATGCCTTTTATTTATAAAGATTCATTTATCAGGAACCCATTATGTAAAGAAAACACATATTTCATCAAAAAAAATTTAAAAAAATAATTGTGTAGAGTTTCTTATACTATTCAGCTATGGATTTTTATTTTCCAGAACATATGTAAATTTATAATCTGTTTTAAATGCTTATTATTAATTTCATTTCACTTAATACTTATAGGATCTATCATTAATTTTGTATACCATTGGGATACCAAGGATTCAGATTCACTCTTGTAAATTTAATATTGATTTGATGTGATCCAAGGTGAGGTACTCCTCTCTTATTCTTTTATTATTATATTTTTATGGTCTATAAATAATGTATAAGTGATTTGGAGGTTAGTTTTATTGGTTATAGTTTTTTTGATAGGGATTTTTATATTTTACATTTTGGTAGATTTACTTGCATAATTATTGGCCAATAATGTATAATTATTTGTTTTACCCTTTTATGGTGGCTTTTTAATCATTAGTTGAAGTAGGTAATATAATAACAATATTCTTTTGGACGAAATAGCATGGTTTGTATACTATTTATTTCTCTATTTGGGAGGTAATAAATTAATTGATAATTTTAATGAAAATATCAAATGAAAATAAGTGGGATAGAATTTTTCTAATGTATTCACTTGTTTCCTTGTTATTTACTATATGAATTATACAGGGTTATTGTTTTTTCTAAAAATAATTGTTGTTACAGAGAATTGTGTTTTGTTTCCATTAATTGGATTGTTAAATCTACTTTTGAAAATGGTTAATAACTTATTGACTAAAAACATTCTGTTCAGTGAAACCAGTATATTAAATTATATGTTTATTGTGGTAAAGGGATATAATTTTAATGAAAGCACGCTTTAAATTAGAATCATGGTAGAGTTTAATGCAAAAATATCATGTTACATGTTATATGTGTGAATCCAGTGATGATGAGTTGTATTGGTTGTGTGAGTTTTGTGAGAAACATTATATGGAAATTATGTAGTTGGTTAAAGGAATTTTTATGTGATGGGAAACAGTGTTCTGATTTTTAGGAATTAGAAGAAATGGTTAGTTATGTGTGATTAATAAGATGATTTTGTGGTTAGATTCATGTGTATTATGTGAAAACAAATGGAATCTATTTTGTGTTTTTTAATTTGGAATGTGTTAGGGATGTTCCCACAGGGTTTTCGGGAAATTTATATTATTAACATGTTTGAATGGTATGGGATGTGTTCTGGGTAGGTTCTACAGTTGCCAGTGAATTGTTATGGGATTGTTTTATAGATTAATATTATAATGAAATATGATTTAAATAGTAAAATAAAAAAAATTCTAGGATAAACATGAATAAACATGGATTTTATTGAAATATTAATGCTCAAAAATGGGTAAAGGATAAAATAAAATGAGTGATGGTTAACAATGTGTTATCATTAAGTTTTGAATTATACGTATCAATGAATGTAAAGTGGTGGGAAATGGTAAATATGAAACTTTTTTAAATGATATGTATTGATGGGAAACCTTATTGATGTACAATTTTTTTTGTTCTTTTATTCTTCCACAAACTTCTATATAGGGGATGAAATGGATGGATGGCTAATCCATATTATGTGCTCTACCTGGAAATAATTGATCATGTTTGGGGTGATATGTGGTGGGGGTCATGATTGGGAGGAGGATGTCATGTGTTACTAATATTTATAGCTCAAGATACCTCATTGTGATTATTAAAAAAATTATTTTCAATTGGGAATCAATTATAACATTGAATATTGTTTCTTGTTGGTGGTGGGGGTAGGTAAAGTTACAACCGAAGCCATGTTAATAGTTACCTGAGTATTTGGACTGATTAAAACAACAGATATAAGACCATTTGAATGTTAGGGATTAGTGGGGTTGTAGTATGAACCACATCTAACTCAGCTAGATATATTATTAATATGTTAATAGTGACTACATATGATATAGAAGAACATGCTATCTTTTAATGATGCATGAGAGGGATAACGCAGTGGGGAACTTGTAGTGATGTAAATTCTTGTTATATTATTTGATACTATATTATTATACATGGATGTGTTATTTAATGATTAGTATATTGTGAGATTACTTGATATTTTACCGAATATGTTCTTATTAGTTAAATTTTTTCCATTGAAGAATTATTAAGCTTCTTTCACCTTTTCAAGAGAGGTATTGACTTTAATTATAATGGGTATACATGTTATGAACACCCCTATATATAAACTTTTTTTTCAGGATTCCAGGGTTATTTTAGAATCAATGATGGGATCAACTATCATTAGTCATAGAGTTGGGGTTGGAGTTTATATCTAGATGTATGTTTTATATATATTTATGGATATTTTATTGTATGACATACCAGGTAGTTTGGATTATTTTGAGTTTTTTCTTATTCTTTATTATTTAATTTATTATTGGATTTCCATTTTTATTAATGGGTTATATGATGGTAATTACTTCCATTTTCTTTTTATATTCCTATGGTGATAGTCTCCAAACTAGGGATTACTAGTGGAGGTCCTCTAGGGTAAACCTCACCTTAATTATTTACCCATGTGGAGTTCCCAGGTGAGGTATGTTTTGATAAGAATGTAACATTATGTGGAAGATATTATGTATACCACATATTATTACATAAAAACATTAGGGAGGATAAAAAGTAAAATTAAATATATTTTAAAAAAACATATGAAGAAGTCTAGATATGGTCACATGGTTCAGAAATCAAATATCATAATGGAAATACCAGTTGACTTCCCATATCGAAATCACTTATCAAGGGAAACTCAAAATTCAATATATGTTGTGATACCCATATAACCTAAATCAATAATCATTCATCCCATCCATCTTATTTTTCTATAACTATTTGAGGTGATCTGTCCTCATCAAGGGACTTGAGTTCAAATTGAGTGGGTATCAGAACCTTGTTAATGAAAAACACCCTATCATAAAAAGTACATATTCTAAGGATTGATGATCAAACAATTACACAATGGTCAGTACATCTACTCAATCTATCATATTATGGAATATTACTTATAGAAATAATAAAACATGGGGACTTTAAGGAACACTCTAGAGAATCTATGCTCAACAAAAGTGGAGTGATATCTCTTTATTTACTTTGAATGACATACTCACACCATATCATAAAGAATATAATGATAAGATCCAAACACATTTAAAAATATAATGCAAATTTTTTTTGTTGAAAAGTAGTTCACATCATAATTTAGAAGAAGGGAAACAACTATATATATATTATTTATCATTCCTTATTTGATCTAATTGGTGCAATATGATGAAAACTCTATAATATCAAAGACATCGAATTTACTATATATTAAATTATTTTTTATCCTTATAAAGAAGCATGGAATATTCCTTCAATAGTCTTCCTATATTGAATTTCATATTTATTAAATTTTGTGTGATAATTATTGGTTATTCTTTAATTCACCCAAATTTCATGAGTATTGTTGTTTTACATAAACATGATATGTTCTATATACCATATGGTGTGTGTGTGTGTAAGTGGATATTTTGGCATATACTCAGTATTACCCAAGTCATGTTTCTATTACATACATGATGAGTGTATTTGAATAACAAACTATGTGTTATTTATGTCACTAGGGAATCCATAACCCCCAACTGATGATGAGTTGTAATGTTTGATAAGAGTTAATATGTTCTTCTATAATTATCTCCTCCACAGAAACCATATATTTTGAATAAAACTATGCATAACATGTTCCTTGGGAAGGAACACCATATCATATTGTATTCGTATTTATATATCAATTATTCACCATTCTCTATGATTTTATACAGTAATTATACTAGAAATCAAAACTCATATTCTTTCCACCTTTACCACCACTTTATAAAACCCCACCAATCACTATCTCTCATCATTATGAGATGATAATCCACCTCAAGATTCTTATACCCACCTATATTAATCTCAAATCCCAATGATGAACCCCTCCTTAACAGTGATTCCTCCATAGTGCCACATTCACTTCTACCTTTTTTAAACCATTACTATAATAAGTATCAACCCACGATCCATTTTCATGATCAAATGTGATTATTTTTTTTAGAATAAAAAAATAATAAGAAGTTGTAGGTTTGGTGGATAGTGTGATAATACATCCACCATTCTCAAAACAAAAACCTATCCACAAATGAATAATCAATAAATCTAAAATCAGAGGATAATAATGAAAAAATAAACTTCTACAGATGTTAATAAATGAAGATTTATAAAACAAGATGAAACATTAGGATGTATTGTGTCATAATAATCTAAAAAATATCTTACATAAACGAATGGATTTGAATCCACATTAAGTACAATCCCCGATCCACCCATTTTTTGTTACAATGAATAGAAATATCTTCAAATCCCTAACATTCTATGGTTTTGACTAATTAATATACAATCCCCTCATTAGATAAACATCAACATTATTTAAAATGATTAATTTTGGTCAATTATAATTTTAATTAAAAAATAAAACACCAATCGTCGAAGACCGAAATCACATTTATTAAATTTATGTATCTCAAATGAAAAACAATATATTTACAAAATAACAATATCTAATTTTCCATATTGGGGTCTATTTTGGTTAGATACATTATTTATCTCTTTCACATTAATGATTAAAAAATAATTAATTTTATAATATTACAATTTTTTAAAGAACTTTATTTTTTGAGAGATGAACACTGTCAAATAATATAATAAAAAATATTATTCAAAATAATAAATGGTTCTAAGCCCAAAATTTAGGGTTACTACAAATATATCATTATATTTTTCATGTTATAAAACACAATTATAAAATAATACCTTATATTGATGGTATGTGGAATCACATTTACAATATAATTTAATTTATATTTTATTTATGTATGGTGAAATAGAATATATAATATTTAAGGAAAAATAAATATAATATTTTTATTATTATGAAAAATTTATGAAATATTTTGGGTCTTGAATGATGTAATAAACTAGTATTATTCATTTTACTTGATAAATGATCCATATTTTTTGATGTAATTAAAAAATTATAATAGATTGTATATTATAAATTATAAATGGGACTCACAATTAATGTTGAATAATGTCATAAAATGTATATTTTATGACTCGAGTAATTTTTTTATCTAAATTTTAAGCATATGGATTAATAGGACCTCAATAATGATAGATGGGTTTTTTATCTTCATGAATAGTTCTAATTATCCATATTTGAATTAATTACATCTACTAATAATGATATCATTATAGAAGTGAATTTATATTTTTCTTGAGTAAAACAATGTTATTCTTGAGTGATTAATAATATGAAAACTATACTACTGAAATATAGAAATATGATGATTTTTATTACAGAATATACATATTGGGTAATAAATATTATTATTATATGATATGGTGATTGAAGAAAAAATCATATCCATGCATTTTATCATAATGAATGTATGTTATACAAGAAAATTTTTACATTACAAGCTTAGTATGAGGGGTATTACCAGACCATTCACATTATATTATAGGAAATAATCTTAAATGGGTGATTAAAATAAAAATTACATTATTATTATGAATTGGGAAGAATTTATTTGAAGGATAATAATTAATAATAAATTTAATCATTTCTTTAAAGGATCAATAAATGAGATAGAATTTATTATAAATGAAATAATATATTGATGAAGAAAATGATTTAGTAAAGATTCAATTTTTTTGTAATTTAAATGAAGGTTATTTGTTAGGATAATAAAACAATTTCATGTCTGAACTTCATACTGTTCATTGATGATTCCATAAAGTTGTTTCAATGAAAATTAATAAGTTTTTATTTAACAATTGTATTTAATTTGTTTTAATAACAAAAATAAGTAAAAATATTTTTCCTGTGGATATCACATGACATTCTTTGAAAATAATTTTATAATTTTTGTGCATTCACTATTACTCATGTTTGAATGCCATGAATGATAAATAAGTTTCTAATATTGAATGTAGTAACTTATAATGTATTAGTTTTCATTCTAGTTCTATTCCTTATTATCACTCTAATTATTTATTCATATGGTAAAAATGTAATATTATCCCTTAGAATGGAATTTTGAGAATCGATATATTATATTACCTTTAAAACTAATTATATTCGAAGAACTATATTAAAATAATCTATGCAAATTTAACTATAATAGAGACGTTGTTAAATTCACTCTATATTTTTAATTCTTACATGAACTAAATAAAATGTACTATATATAAGACTTCCTAAGAGCTATTATTTAAAATTTAAATTGAACAAGAAATATGATAGTCATGCCATTATATTCTCATTGGGGAATGATATCTATAGTATAATCCAATAAATTAATTTTATGGTGTGATAAATAAATCAAATCAATATTTTTGTTAGAGAATAATGTTATGTTATTTTAATATAAAAAAATTGAATTGACTTTTATTAGATAACGAACTATGTTTCTTGGACTACTATAATCATTGGAGATTATAATAATATTTAATTTTTACTTATAGTATTGAATAGATTGTCTATTTATATTTTCATCGTTACTTGAATGAGAATGATTTTTATTATTTTCATACTTGGTATTGATCATATTTACCATTATATTAAGTTTAATTATTTTAAATCATAAACATTTTTTCACATATATCATCACCACATCCACAAGTAGTGATTATTAGTTTTAGTTATATTCTATATATTATTATACTCAACACTTACATGTATATAATAGATCATATGACCACATATACAAACATATTGAAATTTATGTATAATATATTAATGTCCTGAATTGATCATTTGGAGAATTATATTGTATGTGTTTTAAGAACTAAATCTATTTGAATATCATTTTTGAATCATTCATTGTAATAATTATTCTTTCATATATGAAATTTCTATTATGTACCAAAAATATTATTTATAGTGTAATATATTACTAAAATTTTATTATAAATATATAATTATACATGAGTTTAATTAAATTATATGCAATTGGAGATAAGTAATTTTTTGTTCAAAAAATTATAAAATTATATTTAAATGAAATCAGGATGTTTTAAGCATATAATATATATATATATAATATCAAATTATAATAAAATTCTGAATAATTTTAAATCCCATAATATATTATCATTGATTGTGATTATAAAATATAGATATGATATGTACATCATATAAAATACATAGGTTTCATCCAATATAATACATAACTAATTATTGTTACTCTCCAACATCAACTTTTGAAAATGAGGTATCATGATAACATGGATTGTATACTTTAATTAATATTTTTTAAAATAATGATTAATTTATATGGTGGATACATAGAGAGGAACTAATTTTTTCAATAATTTTTTAATAATTTTTAAATGATAACTATGATATATATAATAATATTATTATAGAAAATTTAATACATAGTGTTTTCATATTTATAATTATTTAATTTTTTCAATATTTATCACATTAATGATCTATGTGGGGATTTAAATTTTTTCAAATAAGTTTAGCTTTCATTATTTGTATATAAAACTTATACTTAGACCATGTAAACTACAATGTAATGTTCCACATATCATCGTAGAATTTAATTGGAAATATTATTTAGTGGCAACCATATGAGTTTCAAATTAGTTATCAGATGAAATTAATTTTTTTATCACAACCATATCTATAAATTCAAAATTTTCAATTACCTTAATCTTGATTATCAAGGTTAGATAGGTTTATGGAAATGATATATAATTCAGAAATATATATATATTTCATAATATTATTCAGACGAAGTCTAATAGATACTAAATAGTTAAGAAATAGAAACAATTTTATTGAAATATTTTAAGGGATAAGAATAATTAATTTATCAATAATATATTTTATTTTAATAGGATGCATAAAATTGTCTCACCACTTAATGATAATTATGTGAAAATTTAAAAATATATATTCTAATTATTTTTGGCTTCCATAATTATGAATGGAAAATATTAAATGTTAAATAATTATAATTTTTTATATGATAATATTTATGGAATATATTTTATAGGAGTGTAGTGGTTAGATTTTAATTTCAAATGATTTATATTATAATTTTAAGACTCTGTAGTAGACGTTTCTCTAGATTTATATTGTGTAACAATACTATAACGATTATAAAATATATATACGACTCATTAAAAACATATAATTGGGTTATAATAGTTATTGGAAGGATTATAATTATATCTAAGGTTCATTACGGTAAGTTGTAACATTAGGCATCATTGTTAATAAAACATATTAATATTGAGTTAATCGATTTACTTAGAATCTAAATTTTTCAGTATTCTTTTTCATTTTCAAATACATATTAATTATATGATTAATGAGAGGATGTAATAATGTTAAAAAATGAAACCAAATTATTTGAAATATTGTGTAGTAATAGGATAAGTTTTTTTCCACTATTTTTGATGTTGTTACTTTACTAGGAGACTGTGGAAACAGCTATAGTTGTTACATGAAAAGAGAGAGGGGATATAAAAAATAAAATAATTTATTGATAAATGGATGTGATAATTAATCAATTGTGTGGTATAAAAAAATAATATTTTGAAGTAATAAAATAGATGAAGGTAAGTTTATATAAGATCCTTACACAAAAAATCATCGATGAGAGTGGAGAAAGAAAAAGAAGAAAAATATTTTCATTCATAAATAACCTATAGTGTTTTATAATAACAATAAATTATTTTTCTTGAAATTATCTCCGTAATATTAAAAATGGTTTAAGGTACATTTATAATATATATTAATGATGTTTTAACTTAATGATAACTCTTATTATATAGATATAAACATGAAAAATAATCAATTGTTATAACCATTCCATTTTTTAAATTTTATTATTAAAGAATGACTATGTGATTTGAGATAGCATATGTGAAAAATAAATCACAAGAAAATAAAAATATGAAAATTTCCACGTTAATAATCTTTTTTTACATAAATTCTTATTTCCTCACCTGTAAAGGAAGCTAATATGAAAATCTGGACATAATAATCAAGTAATTAATGGATTTCAAAAAATATTTCATTACAAAAAAGTACCTAAACTATTTTTGTATTCATTTTTTTAACAATCAAGAAAAAAATTGCTAACAAAACTCATTCATTTTTTACTATTTCACATTTTTTCTAGTATGAGAGAAAATTTTAATACATAATAATTCTACAACATCTTCAAAAAATTCACTAAATACTGACTCCTCAAGACATAATATAATATTATTATCATTATAACCTAGTTAAACACAATCATAAAAAACAGTTGAGATTAGATTCCTAATAGGGTGAACAAAGGTGATAACAAATAATTATCATATGTTTTTAAAAGATAAGTATCTATGTATAAACATGATATACAAGAAAATTGTACCCCAAAAATTATAGTTCATAAATCATAATGTAAATCTCAGACTGAAATATTAAATGAATTAAAATATCTATTCAATAAACATGATCCCAAAGAGAATACCTTAGTCATGAGAATAATTATTAAATTCTGAATCATCATTCAAATATATGACATTCATTAATATATGGAATCTATCATTAATGGGATACACCATCAATTCTCATAATTTAAATCATCTAAAATTTACTCAACATACCCATATAATGGGATATAAAATTAAACCAATCAGTTTATGGGTGATAAAGAACCCCACCCATCGATCATCCAAACATAAATGTGGAAATATAAAAAAATAATCCATCATATCATAAATAACCCATGAATTAAATTTGGATCCATTAAAAACATTATAAATATTCAAAGTAAAGAAAATTGATTTAGTTCAACCTATAAAAATGAACAAATTGAATAAAATTGGTTTCATATAATTTTAAATGGTTAAAAGTAAGGATATTATCAATAATAAATAAAAGATAGGTCCGTTTAAATAATTCTTTATCCAAATATATTCAGTATCATTCTTGGTAAATACCATTCAATCAAAATAATAAATAATTTTTTATTTTCATCATACAAATAAAGAATACATGGTTAAGAAAATTATTTTCCCAGTAAATCATTATTTGTAATACAGGTGAACACTATTCAATAAAAGGAATTATTAACATAGTGTTAACATATCCCAAGGAATTGGATCTATATTTACTATCATACATCAATGATGACTTGGTAAGACAGAGGCATTGAGCAATCATTTGTCAAAATGATAAAAAAAATTACTAAAATTAATCCATATAAATTTTTTGGGTAGATACATTTTATCAAAATTCTTAATCAATAATGTGGCATTGTAATGGAAAATTAAATAGATGAAAAATAATTTACTGATGATTTGGAAAAATAACATTGGAAAAAAAATTAACCTCATTATTTTGAAATAACATTAAATATAACATTTTTTAAATATAATAGAAAAAATATTTTTTATTTTATAACCCCTAGAAAAATATAGATATATTTTCCAATAAAATTACCAAGGTTAATAAAATATGCGTTTCAATATATAAAATTAATGAGAGGTTCATTTAAATCATTGATGAAAAAGTCACATATGAAAAATGAGAAAAATTTATTCAAAACATTCCAAATAAGATAATGTAATAGAAATTGAACTAAGTAAATTATAAAAATTTACCAAAATCATTTGATAATTTCAAACATGGAAAAAGGATATTCCCGACCCAAAAGAAGAGATTGTCATTTTAACAAAAAGAAATAAACATTAGGTAAAATAAGAGTAAAGGGGGAAGAATATCATTGGAAAAAATAAAACCCAATGAACAGTAAATAGAAATTACAATTGTTTTAAAGAATAAATATTCACATGATGATTTGTTTTCAAAAACTATATTGATTAGGAAATAAGACTGGTAACAAACCCCTTACGGTTTGAGAAACATTTTGATCGATCACATTCATATTGGTTTAATTTTTAATTGATAGTGATTTATATAAATTACTTGATACGTATCTTCAAATAGAAATGATATTGTAAAAATTAGTTATTAGGTTGAAACCACAATGTATTAAATGTATTGTTGTTCATATTAATAAAAAATTCTTGTGAAAATAAATTTTTGGCAAAGAACCACTAACCATGTTTCCCTACTTAGTTGAATTCACTGTTTGATTTTTTATAAAAAATATAAATAATTTAACAACATATTTAAGAACATTTCCTTTTAATTAATATATTATTTGGTTATTTTAAAAATATTCTCTTTATTTATAGCAGTTTGTTTTTTAAAATTTTGATTTCAGGTTTTGGGTAATCTTGATCATTTTGATTTTGTTTCATAATAGTTGTGTTGTCAATCTTTCTTACCCCAAATATAACCATTCCAATATAAATTATTTTATTAAAATATTGGATTTATAATTATTAATAAATTTTTAATTTACATTCATGATTACTTTATCCATTACATAAGAAGAAGAAATGGGCTACAATCATTTTCATTGATTTCAAACCGACAAATAGTGTTCTATTAATTATTAACCTAAATATATATTTACCTTATCAATAATTAAAAAATATATTTATTTATGTCCCTATATCACATCATAATTATAATTATGTTTTCATAATAACCGATCATTTTATTTAATATCATTATTCAATTACATTTTTAGACCATCCCATACATGATGATTAAATGTTTAATGGATGATTTTGAGAGGATTTATGTTAAATTTTATTTCATGAGTAGAATAATGAATTAATTTTTTATTTGTGATATATAAAATTTAAAAATTATATATAAGAACAATTAATGGATATGAAGATATTACATAATTTGAATTAATGAAATCCCACCTAGTATACTCATTTTATATGATTAAATAAATGATAATGGTTTTCCAACCATATCATTAATAACTTATCAAATTTATCATAACAAAAGAGTAATTATACTATAAACAACTAGTTCATTCATTAAATACATTCTTGTGACCATAGAAGTATGTTGGTGATGAAAATAAATACTGCAATCATTCATCCCATGGAGGTGATAGTTCACATATACAAATTGTTTTTTTATTACACAGAATGAGAGAAATTTATAAAACTATTTATCATTAAATAATATAAAATATGTTATAAATATCAGAATTATTTATTAAATGTATAATTATTTATGACATTATTTGGTTCTTATGAGAAAATAAATATGCCACATTGTGTATATGGTAGCCTGTGCACAGTCAATTTTAAATTTCACACTTCTTAAGGAAAAAAGGAAAGGGTTATATTATATTTAACCATAATTATAATAAAAATAAAAAAATATTTAGGATAATAATTTTATCATTTTATATTTTGAATTTTTTGGAAACTATAAATGCATATAATCAATGATGAATATGCTGGTAGAAAACTACACCACACTACTTTTGTTATCTCCTTTATGAAGGGTTTAATCCATTTAATGATGGTATTTTGAGAAGATAAAGGCGTTTTAATGGTGTGTAAGATTATGGAAGATAGTTTGGAGTTGTTTTAAATTCCTAACTAAAATTATTTTATTATGAGTGGAAGGGAGTATAAGATAGCCACTTTTAGAAGTTAAAAGGATCAAAAGTTTGGTAAATATAAAAAACAATTGAATTATGGGACGTTTCACTCTATGGAAATGGTTTCACAATTATGAAATAATATTTATAAATAGTTATATGGATAAACCCTACCTCAATCACATAATGAAAACATATTTTTACCTTTACAACTTATATTACTCATTTTATCATTTTGGTTTTCTCCTTGGTAACTATTTATAAACTTGGTAATTTATCCGTTATACCCCAAAATTTAATTACCCATATTAGATATTCTAAAAATATTTTGGAAAAAACTTTATATAAATTTTATATTTTATATATAGTTTTGATAATTATTTTTTATAAAATATTAAATGTATGATGTAGTTAAGAATGATTTCATAAAAAATTAATTAAATTATAAAATGTAAAATATGTGGTTATAAATTAACTTCTTTATAAATTATAAATTAACATATAAAATACATAATTATCCTGATAAATATCATTCATGAATAATTAAATCGTACTTACTTACTAATATTTTCCTACAGGTATTTTAATTGGTAAAAATGGTATTTATAATATTCATATAAGAATAAATGTTATTAGGGAAATAAAAAAATTAAACCAAATAAATTTTAATACGATTATTTAAAAAATTATTTTCTTTTTATTAATTTTAAATTAATAAATTAATAGAAAAATTTTAAAATATAAATGCAAAATTTAGGGAAGTATAATTATTTAAAAAAGTTATTTTATGTTTAATTTGATGTATTCTTATTTATTTTTTCAAAATAACTATTAGATGGATGATAAATAATTTTTTTTATTTTAAATACATATATTAAAATGATATAATTTAAGTTATTATAGGAATTCATAACCTAGAAAAAATAATTCATTAGTCTTAAAATTGATTTTATATAGATACACTCACTCAATTTTATAGATAATAATTACATGTTAATGTCATACTAATTTCTAGTCAAACATCCCCTTCTGACATCTATATAAAATATATCAATAGAAAAACTATTAGTTGAAATCATGTGTCACTATTTAGTGATCATGGAATTTTTAGTGAGTTCTAAAATCTTATGCATTTCCATCAAATTAATTTTCTCAATATATTATTTCGTTAGATCTAATTGTGATTTGTTTAGGTAGTATGCTAGTGAAGCTACCACTCAACTAAAATAAAAAAATGGGATTAGTAAGGAATACATTTTATTCTAGATTCTATTATATCCAGCATTCGTTATTGTTTTGGAGATATGGGTTATTCAATTTAAAACATCTAATTTAATTGATAAGTTATAATTGTCTAATTTAACATTCAAAGTATATCAATTTTTTATATTTTTGATTGGTATACTATTTGAAAAAAATATGTTTAATATATTATAAATTTTATTATAATATGAAGTGAAATATTGGGTCATTATATCCTCCCACTTAAAAATTACATTATAAAAATTTTAATTACTCCCCACTAAAAAAATAGGTGATGGTATTCATAACATATTCCCCATTATGGATATGATATCAAATATTCCGTCTAACATAGTTTCTTAATAAATTAAATGGTACTTATTCTTCCAAAAACAACATTGATCTTTTATACCATGATGTTCCCCAATGCATATACCACCTATCAAATATTCCTCATAATACACCACTCAAAAAACCCTTTAAATCTCTACTTCATTGAAAAATAGTAAATATTCAAAATATTTAGAAAAATAACACTACATTTAAGCATAAAATGGTATTAACCACTGGAACATAAAGCCACACACTAGTCAATATATATCATAATATAACAAATTAGAGAAAACTAACCCAAAATATCATGGATTAATTTTACTTCTAATCCATAATCAATTTCAATAATATATAAATCACTTTTAAATAAATTAATCAAAAAAGTATTACCAAAACATAAATAATGAAAAATTGATAATATTTATACATACCTCAATAAATTTTAAGACATTGTTTTTCCCTAAAAATAAAAAAATTTCATGAAATTACTTTTTAAGGTTATTAATTCCATTTATTATTTGTTTCAAAACCATTGAGACATAACTAAGAAAAATAAACAGTAATATGTATTACATAACACTCATTAATTAAAAAATATCATTGATAAATATCACTGACTAATGAGAATATATATGATTAACAAAAATAAATTTCTAATATGTTATCAACATTAATAATATATGCAATACTCAGAAATTCTCATTTTCTATCATAATAATAATATGATAATATTCTCAAACATTAACGAATAAACACATATTTATTTAAAACAAATAATTATTTTTTGTTACATACTATATTCATTCTGAAGATAATATTTCAACTAAATAATGAAACTATATTATTTATTTTAATATAAAAAATAATCTATGTATACGAATATGAAAAGATTAATCCTATGATTTATTCTCCAATGTCACCTCAAATAAACTTATTATACCTTTATTTAAACCATGTCAAATTGAATTCATCTCATAACTCTCTTCATTGATTATTGGTTACATTAAGTTTTATTCTATCATAATTATGTACATAATAACTAAATTTAATTTTGAATTAAATCTTTTGTATAGGTTTGAAATGATCAAATGATCAATCTATATGTATCCCCTAGATGTGTCTGTATAGATAATTAGTTAAACATCATTCTCGTGCATGGATTTACAGTAAATTCAAAACCCAACACACCATCTTTTGGGTTATTTTCACTATGTAAAATATTCCAATTCCTTTGTCAACATTCCATAATCGATACACATATATATTATTTATGAAGACCACAAAACCTTTACTTTATCAAAATTATTGGATATTATCATATATGTAGATATATCCCTGATGCTTTAACCAAAAGAATCATTAGAGAATCAAATATTCTTAATATTTATTAATAAGAATGAAATCGTAAAAATAAGGTGGATATGGTCAAAAAAACCAACATTCTCTCTTCTAACAAACATTAGTTCTAGAGATAATAGTATGAAATATCATTTCCAGAATCATATTTATTAGTATTTTCCCACATATATTGGGACATTCCCAATATAAAATTTTATGGAATTATGTGTACACATTCTAGGGAACCTTATAAGAAAATATGGGAGTCATAATTCTTAGTATATTAGAATAATTTTTTCATTTTTTCTTCTTTGAAGGAACAGAGGTGAATCCCTCACTATTAGTAATCCTTGGGATAGAAATTAAGATTATATCCTAGAATGTGGAATGTCTAGAACTTTTTGGTTCATTAAATGAAGTACCAACATTCACCCCTTCAACCTCAGTGACATTCAAGCAATTATTTAATAATTGGTGGTACTGAATGATCTTTTAGATTTCATGATGACAATCAAAATGAATTTTTCTGTCATTTTGATTTGATACATATAATTTAGAGTGATTAGGGGTCACCAATATCTGAGACCTTGTAGAAGTGTCCTCTACTAAAGAAACATATTTAACAAAATCAACCCAAGTATTATGGGGTCCACTTTTATCTCTTAATGGAGACTCAACCACCAAATGCCCCTCTCTATTCAGATTGGGCTCCTGAGAAATAGGATTCCAAGAAATCAAAAAATCAAACATAGTGGGAACATGTATTTTAACTTAGTCCACTTAATTTAATTTTGGGATGCAACAAATCCTTGTTTTCATCATCTAATTCCTTCAACATAGATTGGAAGGATTAACTCTCATCCCACATCCCCCACAAAAGAGATTCATCCTACAATCATCCAAAGTGTGCCCAATATCCATACATTAATTAATGAAATGTGTCTTTATTTAATAATAAATATCAATTTTGATTTTTCCGTGAGGAGTATAAAGGGTTACCTTTTAAGTATGGATGAAGCTGAGGTAAATATCCAGCATCATACTATAAATTTTTCTGAACCAAACATCAGTAGTATCCTTATCAAAACAAAATGAGCCGTATTTTCGTTCCAATGGCATGGAAAAAAATATGTATTCTAAAGGTCTCAATTAATTCCATGATGATGAACCCAAAACTAAAAAAAGTAATTTCTTGCATTAGATACATTAATGTACAAATATCATTCTTGTAAATGAAACAATTCAGTTTTCAACATTAGGGACCCAATGATGCATGCTCAATGAATTAAGTCATCTGAAGGGAAAGGGTTGTGAAACAATACTCGACGAAGAGATACACATTTATAGTTATAGAACTCCTAAAATATTGAGATACTACAATTAAACTCATCATGATTCTATGTGTTTTCACCTTTAGGTAAAACAATGTGTTCAGTATAACAATTGTATCAAATTTTATTTATCTCAGTGAGTGTTGGATGGTTGGATTCAATGTGGGATGATGATCCCATACAAAGGATTATACCAGTACATGAATAATTCATCAAATCCAAATACCTAGATCCACCTAGATACAGTGTTGTAGTTGATAGGTTCTTTTCTGAATTAGTATAGGACTGAGGTCCGGGTGAATCATCAGCTTGAGATAGAACAACATTTGTCCAAGCTTCCCACAAAGCCACATCCACCCATGCCTTTGCTGTTATAGCATCCAACCGACCAATTGGATCCCTCAAAACACCACCCATTGTAGAAATATTCAGAAATGAAGGATCATTAGTAGATCTATGGATCTCAAGACAAAATACATCATCTAATTTAGAAACCAAACATTGATCTACGATCAAATGAGAGCATGCATGTATTATCAACTTCTCTATAATCTTAAAGGTTAAAACATCAGGGGAATGACACTATAATACTAAATATTAATACCACGATCTAATAATGTATTTATTACATGAAATAAATAAAATGTTCCATTTAAATTCTTTCCCATGTCCTCTAATGTTTAGGGTTTTACAAAATTAGTAAAAAAGTAGATTCACAAAACACATTAACTTTTAATTAATTGTCATTTTCTACCATAATAATAGGAGATTCTTTATTTTTAATGAATCTTCAATATCCCTCACAAATTCACTATTGAAAAAAATATTTTATAACTTATATATTTTTCACTCCTTTATAAACTTGGAAACATGAATCTAAAGAAATAGGTGAACATATATTCTTGGTAAGGGTAAAAACAAATGATAATAATAATATATCATAAGTGATCACAAGATGAGAATTTGGGTATAATAAATATATCTAAAAAAATAATATAAAATAAATATTAAGACATAAATCATAGATAAATATTGTAGTAAAATATTATATAAATAAATAGGGAAAATCAATAAACATGATTGATGAGAGAATAAAATAGTCCTATGAATAAGCATAAAGATATGTAACAAATTTCAAATATAGAACATACATTGGGATAAGGAACATTAGTTTCATAGGACACACCCCCCATTTCCCATATTTGTGAGTAACTATATTTTACTAATTAATACATTTCTAATAATATATATTCTTACACCAAATAATTGGAGGGTGATACTGTACCCCAAATATCAATCAATAATAATTATGTGTTCAATAAGAAGTCAATCATTCATCATATCATAATGAACCCATGAAAGAAATTTGGTTTATTAAAAATTTCATAAAGAATCCATGGAATGAAAATGCGTTTTATTCATCACATAAAAAAATATAACATGTAAAAAAATAGGTTTAATATCCTCACCAAATTGATACATATAAATAAATTATTAATAATCAAAACTAGATTACCCCGTGGAAATAATTTGGTATTAAATGACATTCAATAATGTTCTATGTAAATACAATTAAATCGAGATAATAAATCATATTTTTTTAAGACCTATTTATAAATAGGATATAGTTATGGAAAAAATAACTCATTTAATCAAAGGAATAAATGATATTGTATTCACATAAGAATGTATTTGGATGAAAAATTACAACCATACTTTGAAAATATACATGAAATAAAAAGGAAATGATGGATAATTTTTCTAAATTTTAATTACTCAAGTCAAAAAAAGAAATAATATGGATTATTTAATTTAAAAAAACATCAATAAAGGATAATATATTTCAAAGGCAGTGACATTTATGAAAAACGTATTTATGGAGTTTTGGAAAAAACATAGAAAGAAGAAATATCATCGAGCATATCAAATCATTCCGAAAGTAATATTTTGTTATTATTTGAAGAAAAATATTTTCCCTTTCAGAAAGAATGAATATAGATAGAAAATTTGTCAAATAAAATGAAAAATGTGTCATACTGTAGGAAAATGAGTAAAATATATCCATACATTGATGAAAACCACCTATATAGAAAACATTAAACAATAATTTGATTATTTTTTTGATGAAGATAAATTGATATAAGTTAGCATCAATAAATTATGTAATGATTATCGAATTATTCTGACAAATTTTTATGTTGGAAAATGGAGTTTCTAGAGTGAAAATAAGATATGGTGTTGGTTTAAAATACAAGAAAATCATTGGGTAAAATATCAGTAATGTGGAAATGAATTATTGGGGGGAAAATTTCAAACCATGTTTTATTAAAAAGAAATTAATTTTTTTTATAAGGAATGCAAATTCCATATATGTTTTATCATTTAAAATAGACATTATTTTAAAATATTATTGGATAAGATACCCTTATGACTTGAATAACATTTTTATCATAACCAATTTCATATTGGGTAAAATTTAAATCCATGTACATTAAAATAATATTTATTACGAATACATAAAATAAAATAAATATGTTAACATAAATTTATTATTCATTAATCTACCATATTAAATTTATGTTGATGCAGATTCAAAAATAAGTCCCAGAAAAATTATATTTGAGCTAAAAGAACCCAAACTGGTTTATCTAATTAGTTAAATGCACATTAATATCCTATATAAAAAAATTAAATATATTATTTAAATATTTGAGAAACTTAATATTCACATATCCATTATGGAACCTAATTTTTCATTATTCTCTATTTTTATATTAGTTAGTTATTAACTATGTTTTATGTCAGGTGTGGTTAATCTTGATCGTTCTAAACATGATTCATAATATTTATTTTGTTAAATATTATTCTTCAAATTTTCAAAATGAAATTTTATTTAATTTAAATATAATTAACTAAATTAAAATATTTACAAATATTTAATTTTCTTTCATATGGAATTTACATTTTATCTTAGAAAAAAATCAACAATAAACATTTTTCGACAAATTTTAATCAAAAAATGGTGATTTCTTAATTAAAGTGTTAAGTAATGAGGTATCATTTATTTAACCAAAAAACCTATTTCTATATTTGTATCAAAATATAATATTAAATATTTTTTCATATACATAAATGATCTATTTTAATATAAATGTTCATGTAACTAGTCAAATCAACACAAACATGTGATTACCATTCGTAATAATTGACTATAAAGTCATTTATTTGTAATTTGTTCACACCGGTAGAATAATAATATAATTATATGTTTATGTTTTTGATATATCAAAATTATAATTTATATATAAAAATATTAAATTTATATAAAAATATTTGATACATTTATTTAAATATATTCCCACTGGTATCTTGGTTTAAAATATTGAAATAACAATAATTGTCTATTGAACATATTAATAATTAGTAGTATAATATTTCATACCATAACCATAATGATATTAATAAAATACTTTTTTTTCCGAATAAAACTATTTTAATTCCTATACATTTATGTAAGTGATGAAAATAAAATTAGAAATCAATTGTCACATAGAGGTGGTAGTTTTTACACATGCATGGTTGGATATTTTATTTTCCATAGGAAATGATAAATTTATAACTTGTATTAAAATTTTAGAATATATATTATGTTACAAATATCCAAAAAATTTATTAAATTTATATTAATGACTATATTTGTGATTTGGATAATAAAAATGAAATATGGTGACTTGTGGAGGTGGTTGTTTACACATCATCAAAATTTAATTTTGACTTATATTTGAGAAAGGGAAATGGTGGTTAAATATTACTACATAATTAAAATAGAATAATATAATAATATAGAAGAATTTATTATTATTTAATAAGGTTGAAAGAAATGTTATAATACTTAAATTACATTTTAATGAAGAAGATTAATTTGAAATAGATTCCCCACTTCATGGGATATCTACATTTCCATGTGGATTAATCAATTGGAGGTTATTTTTTAAGAAGGAAATATAAATAACATGTCTTGGAGTGTGTAAATTATTTTTAGTTGGATTTGGGTTATGATAAGGATACATTTGGTTGAGGATAAGTGACGATATGATATCCCCTTTTATAAGTGAAAAGAGTGTCATTTTAGTATGTACCCAAACCATTTCAATAATTTCAATCTATTCTCAATAAAAATGTTTAAAAAATTGATAAATAATAGAGACACTAATATATTATATCAATAAACAACAAAAAATCTAAATTAATTCATTTTTACACAAGTTGAATCCTTTACCTCTTGGGTTCTACATTTCTAGAATTTTGGTTTTCAGTACATTAATAAGTTATTACCTTGAATCTTTATCCATTATTCACTCAAATAAAATGGTCCATAAATGTACAACGTAAAATGTATTCAATAAAAGATCTTTAAAAATAGAAAATAATGTATAAAATTATAAATAATTGTTTATATATTCAATTTAGAATTTTTAAAATTATAAATTGACATATAAAAAAAATATTTAGTCATAGAAAATTGACTGAATAACTTTATGTTCATACTAATATTATATGAAATTTATAGAAAATTGGTTTAAAAAATTGTATTTTAACTTTTCATCTAAAAATAAATATTTTTTGGAATAATGTCAAAAATTAAATCTATATAAATTTTGATATTCTTAATTAGAAAATGAATATCACTGAATTTTTTTAGAATTATAAAATTCATAGATATTTTTTCCAATATAAATGAAAAATTGTGAAAACGTTTTTCTTCTAGAAACATAATTTTAGGTATAATGTGAGATTATTATTATTTTTTATCAATAAATATTTGTTCTAGATAGATGGATTGTATTATATATAATAAATTCATATATAAAAGTGATATAAGTTCATTGTAATTTAGGAGTTCATAAATTAGAAAACAAAATGTATTAATCCAAAAATGGTTTTTATATTGATTCACTAATTCAATTCTATAAAAAATAATTAAATATTGATATAATAACTATGTATACATAAAAAATCATGCAACCACCACATAATATATATGGTTAAAATAAATAATAATGGTAGTCAAAGATGATGATTCATTAAAAATTTATTTTATAGAGAATTATCGAAACAAATTATTTTCGTACAAAATTTTAGACCATGCATTAATTAATAATGTTCATCATGGCCTTGTTCTATGGAAAACCTACCAAATTTATCACCTTTTAGAGGGAGTAAAACTTGTATTTTTCTGGAATAATACAACATTAAATCTACATTTTATTCTACATTATTTATTGTTTTTTAAATATGGTAACTTTAATGTATACCAAAAAATTAATTTCTATTTTGTAACAGCCGTATTTAGTATCAAAAATATATCTTGGTTTTTTTATTGGAATAATATTTTAAAAATTATATTTAATATATTATTTTTTTACGGGGAATTTAAAGTTTCATATTATTTTGTTACATTAAAGAATGAAAATAATTATTTTATCTATTCAATAAAAGAATACAAAAAAATGACTTCATAAATCATGAGAGTTTAAACACACTAATATACCTCATAATCCATACTACATTCATCAAGAATGGTTTTTTTATTGTTGTTGTCATTGTTTGGTTCATGGTATCATTTAAAAACTAATTTTATTAGTTGGGGTTGTAATATTTTGATATATGCATTTTGAAGAGTGGGTTTTTATAATTTTTTATACTATTATGAATATAATAATTAGTCAATAAAAATTTAATTCCCACATTTTATGAAATGCATATAATATATAGAAGTAGGCATAAAACCAAATTTTTATGCATGATAATTGATGATCTGGATGTTTTTTCATTTTTTATGTACTAATTGATAATGATATAGTATTGATTGATATTGAAATGATATATATGAAAATCAAGTAATACAATAGTAAGATCAATATCAATGAAATATTTTTATTATGGTAATTATAATCATAATAATAAAATATAAGTTGGGAATAGTCAAAAATCTATATGAATGTGATAATAATGTAATAGAATTAAATCAATAAATTAGCTGAGTGATGATAGAGGACATTTACCTTATTCATAATGAATAATTAGATGAATTTTACATGAGTGAAAATGAAATAATAATATCAATAAGTGTTTCTAGAGAGAACCCATAAGACTCAAATATATTCAATATTTCACAAAAATGATTTCATAAATGTTTGAAAAAACTATATATACCTTTACATTTTGATATATGAATATATTCATTATATAAATTTTAATTGTGTATTGATAACATCTAATGATCGAAAAAGGATTAAAAAAAGTTGAATGGAAAACCATTAAATAATATTCCATTCAGTAAAAAATATTATGAATTTAAAAAATATATTATTTTGTTTTTGAATCCTAAAGTTATTATAAATAAGAAATTAAATTGAGTTTATACATTATTATGTCTCCTATGTGAATAAAATTGATCGAGGGAAAAGGTATGTAATAAGGTAAATTATATTTGTTATGATTCAATTATTCAATTATTAAACATTGTAATGTGAGTTTACTTATGTTTGAAGATAATTAAATTGAATAAGAAGAAGATACCTGTATAAATATGCAATAGAATATATCTTAGATGAATAGTTTATCATAGTAATATTGAAATTTTTTTTGAATGAATTATTTTTTATGTAAATAAATTTAATTAAGACAATAAACATTTAAATTAGGGATGATAGAAAAATTAAGGGGGGTGATTGATATTTACATAAAGATATGATGTATATTATCCAAATTAATCATAAATATTCCTTAAGTTATTATTGTGATCATAGAAATGAATATGATAATGATATGACATTTGAAACATGGTATAATATAAAATTAAAATATTTTTTCTCAATGATATAAATTTTTAGCTAACAAAACAATACTATTATGAAACTCTGTCCAAAATTGATCTGTGGTAATGCTACCATTTCTATAAAAGATTCAATTTTTTGTAAAATAAATTTAAAAAATGTTGGTTCCTTTTGGAGTGGTTATATATTAGATAATTTATATTAATAGAATATTTTTTTGAACGATTTTAAACATTATACCACTGAAGATATATTCAATATGTTCTCAAAATCAAAGAATAAATATCCCTTCCAATTTAGAGAAGTGAATTGAATAATTTGGAGAGAGGAAGTTAAGGATTCTCTATAGAATATGAATATTTGAAAATCCTATATGAATGTAAATATTATCAAATAATAATAAAACCTCAATATGTAGAAGTATTACATTATATACTTAATAAATGTTATAAATTTATTTAGTGAAGATGCAAGTGAAGTTCATTTTATTAATTGCATTGATGGGAATGATTAGTTTTATCCATCCAATGCTAATTTTTTTATTTTAAAGACAATTTTAAGGGAGAAGTGAGAATTATTACATCTTACAAGTTTTAGCACCAATTGACATGATTGAGTTGTTAAAGAACAGTTTCAGTTGGTTGGAACTAATCTCTCTAAATGGTATCCAAGGGAAAGTATTTACCTGGAAGTCAGAGTTGTCCATTATGGTGCCTTCATAAAGATAATCCCCGTTGTATCGTGCTTTCATGTATTCCTCCTTATGTATTTTCCCCATGTCGTATCCTATAAGATAAATATATTCCTTCTTATCAAACCATTCACATTGCTCTTTGGTAGTAGTCACCTAAAGCGGTCACATCTTCTTAAACGCCTTAATATCCAGATCTTCCTTTATCGTTTCATATAAATCCATCAGAAGGTCCATGTCTTCCAGCACTGATGACACATGTCACTGAGGGTATTCACTAGATCCTCCATCATGTTGCTACCTATGATTAAGCAGCCCCTTATCACACCTAAGAATGCCAGGAGAAACAACCTTGTCAAATGCATCCACCAGGTCCTTAGAGATGACAACCCCCTCATGCTTGTCATAATCTTTGATTTTGTGGGGGGGGGGATAGAGTCACCAATTATAGGATCCTTTGGAGGCAACATACACTTGTATGCAGATCCCTCCACTGGAGAAATCTTTAGATTGGAGTAATCCATCCTATGTCACGCCCTTTGGTTGTTCCTAATGAAGTCGTCTGAATCCATCACTTTGTTCTTTCCCTTCCGTGTGGAGGATCTAATGTAGTCAACCTCTATGACACATTCCATAGACTCAAACGGAGTTCATGGACTCTTCCACATCCTCTTGAGATGCATCCATAACCACCAAGGGGTCCTCTCCATTATCCATCCCTGTTACATCCTCATTAACATGAAAATCCTCTTCCCCTAAAATATCAAACCGGTTTTGAGAATAAAATGTTGAATCCCCAGATATAAGCTTCCCCGCTTAGCAAATTCTGGCCTTTGTGGTCTGCTTTGATTCTTCTAAATCTCCTATTTATTCTAATCCCCAACGCATGAATTGGAATGCTGCTGAGTTTTCCTCTAGAGCTCAACACTGGGAAGCCTCTTCTGTGTCTTAATACGCATAGATTTCATCAGACGATGCATATCCATCGGTTGTGGTTAAAGGGTCCATTTGAAATTCTAGTGGAGATCCCAGATGGGCTACCCTCTCATCCTAACCAGCCCTTACAGCAGAAATGTATGAAGAACATGAAACACAATGATCAAGTCTCAACCGCTCCCCGAGCCGCTGGCCACCCGCATCATCCCCATGCATCCTAGCCTGTATCTGAGGTGATTCAGCAATGAATGATCGAACTAGTGTACAACCACGTCAATTCTCAGATAGTACCGAGGTGCAAGACGTGGTTCATAATTTTTCCAGATGTTCAAAATGACTGCAGGGCAATGAATAATCGAACAAATTTTAAAAAACCATGGATTGAAGATAATGCATTTCATTTCTTACCTAAATCCAGAAATCATCAACCAGAGGCTTTGAGAT
Source organism: Viscum album (assembly GCA_963277665.1). Taxonomy (NCBI): domain Eukaryota; kingdom Viridiplantae; phylum Streptophyta; class Magnoliopsida; order Santalales; family Viscaceae; genus Viscum; species Viscum album. Next base: position 2,014,346,728 of record OY728136.1, on the reverse strand, counting down.
TTCCACCACGACAAAAATTCAGCGAGCAATGAGATGACATATGGATCTCGAACATTCAACAAAACCTTGTAATATTTTAACGAGGTTACCTAGAATCTGGAGAATCACAAGGATTCAGAATGAAAGTGGAAGACTTAGGAAGATTACCCATATTGTCGCAAGGTGAAGATCCCTTCTCTAGTGAAACTCACAGGTCAATCTGAGTAGGAATTAACAGAAACCATCAAAGGATCTTCTCCTTTTTAACCACACTGCGGCAAGATTAACATAAAAGTATAATCGGAAGACAAAATGACCTGGATCCGAAAGGCCGACTGTGATTAGTCCTTGTAGGGGCCACATGTCATTGACAAACCTATCGAACCCGTTGAGCGACAACCTATGTTGACCGAAGCGAGCCACCAGGGATAACCCATGAAGATTTGATGCCTTAGTGAACTCTTTTAAGGATATTCTATGGGAGGGAGACCCATGAGGTAGATTCTGTACTTTTTGGCAAAGGCGGATAGAGGAAAAATCAAGGAGAGAGGAAGGGTAAATTAAGGGAGATAAGGGCAGTTTCATGGTGGGGTTGGGCGGATCTCCCCTCGCTGCCATCCTAGGGAGACGCCACAATGCCTAGTGTTCTATGGGAGGAGCTCGATTGGGACAACTTCATCTTATTAAATATATATAAATATGTTTCAATGAGAAATTAAATCATTGGGAATATGATTTAAACAAATATGTTACTGAAAACGTGAGGAAAAAATATTTCTTATAAATAAGAAGATGATAATAATGTTCAATATTTTTGGTTAATATACATATTATTAATTCACATCCCAATATATTTTAAACAAATAAGTCCCACATAATGAACATCATAATTGTTTTCTATGAAATAAAATATTTTATGGATTTGGTTAGTGTTTTGGAAGTTTTTGATATATATATATATATATAAGATTTTGATTTATTTAATATTTCATCAAAATTATAAAATATAAATATGGTGGGAGTTTATGGGGAAAATGGACCCAAAGAAACTTGTTCAAATGTTAGATAGAAATTCAAAAAAATTAATATAGAGAAAAATAATTTGTTGACGATTAAGATATATAGAGGATATGAAAAACAAAATTTATGTTTATTATGGATGTCTCACAATATAAGAAGATATATTTTCATAGATGAATAAATCGTGTATTTAAGAAAAGATAACCGAAAAGGATTCCTAAATTTATAATGATTTATAATGATTTTTTTAAAAACATGAGTATATAATGATATATAAAACCAAGTGTTGATCAATTATGATGGGTAATATTGGTTTTAGTAAAGTGTAAAGAATGATTTTTTAATTCCAAAATGATATATCTATCAAAATAAAGAGTGTAATTATAAGGAATTTATTTTAAAAAAGGTTAAATATGAAGAACATATTTCATATATTTGTATTAAATCATAATTTACATTATGTATCATAGAATTACGATAAGGGAAAAAATAATATTTATTAAATATTATTTCATTTTGAATAGGAGGATATATTCATAATAGTTGATCAAATTTTAATGACTGATAGATGATATAGTTAATATAGGTGATGTTGTAAATTCATGCTACATTACAAATCAAAATGAAAATTTTTCATTGCTAGGAAAACATATATACAACACCTTGAAAATATGAGAAATTAAAAACATGATTCATCCATTTTAATAAGAATTAAATTTTGGAAACAAATAAAAAATATTTAATTTCTCATGTTAATATAAGTAGTATTATTGATGCACTAAAATAATTTTAAACCACAAGTGACATCCAAATTAAAAAAGTGTCAAATAGTCTATTGGAGTTATAATTTAATCGATTAAGGAAACCTTTGGAGGGTGAACTTTTGGAATGTCCTATTAAATAATCATTTTAAAAGTTTAGGATATTAATAAATGTTAAATATCACTTGGAAAAGAATACTTGCATTTATAAAATTTCACATCCATTTATTAAGTTGATTATGATTTCTTATTTGGGATAATAATTTATATCTAATTTCATTTAAATATTTTTATAATGGGGTAGATTCAATATAGTAACATGAGGGAATAATTTAATTTTAATGATTTTCATTATATGTTTTTTTGTGTTTACTATGAAAATGTTTGTTGAATTTAACATGAATATTGAGTTAGTTAAATTCATGAATGCATATTTTTATTATGGTTATGATGAAATGAGAAAATGTGATTTATTTTATTTCTAAATTTATTAGTTTAGAGTTTTATTTAGGATATAAATAAGAATTAAAATAATATGACATGTGGTTATTTAATTTCGTCATGATGATAATTAAAAGTGGAATATATATGTTAATTTTAATATCTATATATAATTGGATTGATGGTCAATAATAAATCTTCATAGTAATTATAAATTAAGGGTTTTTGTAAAAAATTATGTATGTGTGATTCCATTAAATAAAAAGTTTTTGTTGATAGATGTCTTTAAAATCAATGTTATATTCATGATACATTATCTATAATTATGTTGTGTTTATCAAAAGATAGGGGTGATTTTTGAGAGGTATTAAATTGAATTTTTTAATTTTTATCATATGAGTTTGTACGTAATTTTTCATTCAATTCAAATTATATCAGTCATACCAACCATGTTAATGACATAAATAATGATAATATATTTTCTATTGGTTGATATAAATATTGATTTTTTAAAAAATATTAAATATTATAACTCAAATGAATTCTAATATAAACTCTCCAAATAATAAACGAATTATTTATATATACATATTTACTATAATCAATATTATGTATTTTCAGAATAATTAATATAAATGTTCAAATATAAAGTATCATTGTTTTTACACCATGGGAGATTAAAGTGATACATGAAAATGATATATAAAATTTGGATTAATATTTTTGTATATCAATAAAATATTAATGAAGTATATATAGTTGTGGTATTAGTGTAGTATATTGTTGAAGGATGTTTTTTAAATATTTTGTAATAATTATATTGGTGTTCTAAAAATCTAGTGAACTGTTTGTGAATGATGAGTAACAGTGGAGTTCCTTAATGTGACATAAATTAAATTGATAAATAGTTTTGGAAATATATGTATGATTAAATATCAAAATTTTAAGGTAGTACAATTATAATATAAATAATTCAATGAATCCAAATGTTTTGTTGAATTATAATTAAAATTGAAAATCTTATTCTAGATTCGTTTTAATAGTGAGTTATTATATTTTCTCTTTAGTCTAGTTTTCTACCATTAATCTTCATTAATTATCATTCATTAATTCCATGATTTATGTAATTTCCTGGTCCTCTCTAGTCTATTCCTTTGTGAAAATGTGGTTCTAGAGGTGTTTTCGGAGGTCAATGTGACTTGGGGGTGCGTTTGGGTGGACTTTTAAGGGAAGCTAAAGGGAAGTTGCTTTCGCACGGGTTGCACAGAGTTTGTCTAAACCGTGAAACCAAACCATGCGAGGGTGGTGTTAGACGTAGTGGCTAATGCACGGTTAGAACACTTTTTAGCTAACAGTGCAAACTATCTATGTGAGGAGGTTTTGTTGAGGCAGATGCTAATGCACGGTTAGGGCACAGTTTGTCAAACCATGGGGACTAACAATGTGGACACTTAAATCTAGATCCTACAATTGTGGATCTAACTCATTTTTCCTCTAAATGGTTCATTTAAGATCCTATGTAGCCATAACTCGGGATTACCCTTCTTTGAGGGTAGAAGAATCTCCCCCATGCATTTTGGTTGCAATCAGAAGGCTTCTCTTAGTGAATCGAATCCGGTTTCTTGAGGTTTGTGATTGTTCTTATTTGGTTTCTTAGATCCACGTAGATCTACTTCTCCTATTACCTCAATTTATTAGATCTACACTAGTTATGGGTAGATATAAGTGTGTGGATGCCAAATATGTTGAGATTTGTTCTCGATCTTGCAAGGAGGATAGATCTAAGGCCAGTTTTTAGAGAATCAACCAGACTTTCTTGTGTGCTCTTCGTTGTTAGAGATTTCGTCAAAACCCATGTTGTAGGGGATTCATTGCTTCTTTTTCTTTTACGTGTAACTGAATTGTAATCTTGTTAAATCCCGCTAGGTGAAAATGGAATTGAACTAATAAAATACCTTGAACCAGATAATGAAATCGTATTGATTGTATGTTATTGCCTCATGATTTGCTAGACAGTGTGATATCTATGCTTGCCTTGTGTAGCGGTTGTTCTTGGTGGAAATAGATAAAGAACGTAAAGCTGGAATTATTTTGATAATTATTTGGATAATGATAAAGAGGCATTTAAATAAATCCGGTTGTGGCTATTATTCCGATATGATGTTAATCAAATTGATGCTGAAGTGCATGATTAATTCAATTGGTTGGTAAACGTGAAGCATGTCGGTTCATGTTGTCTGAAGGCCAGTCAAATTAATTGTATAATTAATTTGTGATAGCTTACTGATTGGGTTTTCTGGTTTTGGAACCTACTAATTAAATCTGTTAATTCAATATGGAATGAAGAGTTCATTTTTTGATAATTCCTTGAAGGGTTCTGAGTTACCCTCTGGTTTGATGAAAAGGGCCATATCCCAATTGATGTGATGTTTGATTTCTGGCTGCTTGTGCTGTGATGTGACCCTGGAGGGGTGTTTTGATATGTGGAGGCATAGAGGCCTTTTGGTTGTGATAAGGGTTGATTCCTAGAGTGACGAGATGCATAAGTTTATTCATGTGGGTGTCGTGGAGGACACCAGGGATAGAGGAATGGGATGGATGTGATTGTAGGATTCTTGTTGATTCTTTTTTTGTTTATCTTATTTGATTTCCCCCACTACACTAGGCATCTGTTCTTGCTTACCCTTCTTCCAATAGAGGTGAATACATGTGGGGTATGTCACGTGCTTTCTGTGTTTAGCCTCTCAAGGGAGAATGGGACTACACTTTTTCTATAGGAAGCAAATACTCGACATGTAGTACATCTACTCAGCATGTTGAGACCCCTTTGTTTAGTAGCATAAGATGCTTTTCTAGAATTCCTGGGAATATTGGAAAGTAATCCTGTAATGAATTTTTGAATAAATGATGTTGACCCATGGGTTTGGAGTTTGTAGAAACTAAATGATGATGTTGAGAACATTTGAAGGGACAGTGGAATTTTTTGATGCGGTGTTAATAGAATTTAATGTGTAATTGTTTGTGGTTAATTAATGATTGAAGAATTAATTAATGTACACTGTAATTGATAAAAAGGGAATGAATTAATCAAATAAATCCCTTAAATGGTTGTGTGCTTATATGATAACTATACTTAGAAGTGACAACCCAGCATCCGAGAGACATTAGCTGCATTTGTGTATAAGACTAGGTTATGCCCATAGTGTGGTTGTGAGTTATAGTATTTTCTGTACTATTTGAGTTTCTATACACTACTCCACCCTGTTAATAAGGGAAACTAGAACCTCGGGGATTCTGAGCCCTAGGGGGGGTGTTTTCCCCAATATTCCGGTGGGAGGATGAATGGATTAATACCCCCTTTGACCCACTCTCTTCTCATGGTAGATACTAGTTCTATTAGGCACAATGGTTATTTTTCCCCATGTATGTGCATAGAGGGTTGTCATAGCTTGTGGTTATTTACACACATATATTCTGAATATAGTATCCTATGGACAACTATAGGTTTAAGATGTATAGTATATGATGGCTTGAGGATCCTTACTCGGTGTATGGGTTGTAATCGCTTGAGGTATAACACCCGACGTATGATAAATGTTATGTGTGCTATAGTGGCTCCTAGAAACTTCCTCGTTACTTTTGGTTTTTTGGATGGTGTGGTGCTTCACCCAGGTGTCTGTGGGATATCCTTTGTAGTGAACGTGGTGTATATTGTAAAGCATAGCCCAGGTGTTTGCGGGAAATCCTTTGGAGAGAGATGCATAGGACGTATGGGGTTGGGGAAAATTGGTAAACAATTAGGGAAGTAGTAGCTGGTTACCCTTGATATTCTTTATATGGTGAGAGTATCCTTGGTGAGGTTGGGAACATAGTATACCTATTACGTGACGAGTTAGTATCACTTTTCGTTCACTATGCTTGAGCATGCTTTCATTACTTTTGCACGAGAGGCTTCGGGGAGGATCCTCCTATGTATACTGTTATACTCACCCTATGTATATATAAACTATTTTTCAGGTCACATGGAGCAGGTTGGAGATCATGTTGGTTTTTACTAGCTTGGGGTTGCAGGACCTATTCTGGTTTGTGGCATCAGCTATTTTAACTTTCCTTTGGGTACTTGCAGTTTTCCATTTCAGTTGTAGTACATTTGCATGACATTACATAAGTGAACATATGTTTTCTTTTATACATCAGTTCTGAGTTAGAGTTGGTTGGTGTCTATCTTATCTCTCTCTTTTTCAACTTTTCTCTTAGAGGGTAATGCCTCCCATTTGTGTGTTACTATACCCTCAGTGCTAGTCGCCTAACTGGGGCCTACTAGAGGAGGGACTCGGGGATCATTATCTCCCTTATCACATTTCCGACCCAGGAGGGGTACACTTTTTGGGGTGGGGGTCGTGACAGAGTGGCATCAGAGGTCTGGTTATGGGATAGGATATAGTCTGGAGTTAGGCAGGTGTGAGGTTTCATGAGTTGGTAGTGCAACGGTTTCATTCATGTTTAGTATGTGAGGTAAACACTGGAGACCGGATGAGACATAGGCGTTTAGGGCCCCCTATGATCTGATGTACAGACCTTTTAGATTACAATGGATACTAAACAATGTGATACTAGTTGTAGGGTAGAGAGTTAGGAAAGGATCATGCATCATTCTTCATTGTGCCTGTATTTGAATGGGTAGACCATGGGATAGGATAACCAAAAATGAATGAAAGAAAACAATAAATTAATTAATTTTGAGTATTCCATATTTGAGGTTTAGGATCTCTAATGGTTTCTTATTTTACAGGTATGTCTCCAAGTTGACGTCCTCGTTAGGTTTGCATAGAGAATGTCCAGAAGGCTATTCTAGCAGATCGTCGCAGGGTAGAGGTTGACGATGAAGACACTTGGAGGAAGTCACTCCGAGAGTTTCAGCGCCAGAGTCTGCAGAAGTACGAGGGAACCATTTCAGATGCAGTCACAGAAGACTAGTTGGAGGTGGTTGAGATCGGCTTCAGTTCGATTCCTGTTCAGAAGGATCAATGGGTGTCCTTAACCCTGACAATGTTTCATAGAGAAGAAAGGAAGTTGTGGTTCCTATTCCTATGGGATCTTGAGGAGTCATCGATCTCATGGGATGAGTTCTGAGACAGGTTTAGAGTCGAGTTCCTTTCCTCGACTGTGAAGGCGTCCAGATTCCAGGAGCTTCTTACCCTTTGATAGGGGATATCTTCTATTCGAATGTTTGGAATCATTTTCCGGAACATTTTACGGTATTCTACAGACATGTAACCAGATGAGGAGGCCAGGGCGAGCTATTTCGAGGAGGATTTGCATCCATAGATCCAGCACCAGGTCGCCCCATTTATGATGAAGACATATCTTGAGGTGTTGGACAGGGAAGAGGTTGTCAATAGGAATTTGGCTAGGACAGGATCATCATGAGAGGAATATCGTCATGATCCCTTGCGAAGCAAGGCTGTGGTCCAAGTTTCTTGGTTTTCAGGGAAGAAGATTTTGCGTTCAGCCTGGGGTAGGTCCAAGCCCTTCACATCTAGTTTCTCTAGAGGCATCAACTTTCAGTCCTATTCCAAGGGATTGGGCCCTTGTTTTTCATATGGTGGTCATGGCCATCAACAGTGGGAGTGTCCGACCTTTCAGAGTGGTTATCGTGCACTAGGCGTTACACTCTAGGTTCCTCTGTTGAGGCAGTTCCAGCTAATTCAGTAGCAGCCAGTTGCACCAGCTTTGGATCAGCAGAGGGTAGATGGGGCAGATAGTGGACAACCCCATGACACTCCCCATCCATAGAGAGAAAAGCACAACCATGGTGGTGGTTGTCATCAGTGTGAGTGAGGTCATGGAGGAGGTCGTGGTCAGCTTCATGCTCTAGTGTTTCTAGTGATAAATGATCCCAATGCCTTTCAATGTACCCTTTTCTTGTTTTCTACCTTGGTTTATGCATTATTTGACTCACACGCAAAACACTACTTAATATCACCTACTGTTGTCCGTGATTTTAGGACATTAGGTAGAGAGTCTTCTAGTGCATGTGGCATTGACTATAGCAGTTGGAGATCGAGCTAACATGTCTGAAGTATGTAGAGACTGTGAGCTAGTGTTGGGGAAACACTGCTCTTGGGGAGATTTCCAATGTTTACAATTACCACCATATTATGTCATCCTCGTCATGGATTGGTTGTATTCGGTGCAGGCTATCATGGATTGCATGAAGAAGAAGGTCGTTTTATTTGATTCGGATGGAGAGAAAGTGGTGTTTGTTTATGAGTGAGACCCTCTGATGGGTCATAGCCGTGTTTCATAATTATCATCCATGGTGACTGAGATGATTCTATGTTCTTCAGATGTTCAAGAGTTGGAGTTTCCTTGTGTCGTAGAGGAGTCCCCTGATGTCTTTCCAGATGAGGTTTTGGCATTACCCCCTCGACAAGAGATCGAGTTCGGGATCAAGCTACAGCCAGGAGAGTCTCTTATCTCAATGTCTATATATAAGATGGCCCCTTCTGAGTTGTGAGATCAGCGTATACAGCTTTATGGTATGTGGCTATGTGGTTTTGTTCGGCCAAGTGTGTCACTATGGGCTGCACAAGTTTTTTTATGAAGAAGGCCGATGGCAGTTTTCAGTTATGTGTCTATTATCATCTCTCAAACAAAGTGACAATAATGAATCACTATCCTCTTATGATTATTGATGATTTATTCAATAAATGAAGGGTGAATGTTGGTTCTTAAATATCGACATGCGGTCTGGATATCATCATATGCGTGTGAAGGATGAGGATATCCCGAAGACTGCATTCCGCTTACATCACGGGCATTATGGGTTTGTTGTAATTCCGTTTTGCGTGACGAATGATCCAACGGTATTCATCTAGTTGATGAATTATGTGTTCTGTGAGTTCCTGGACAAGTTCGTGGTAGTTTTCATTGACAACATCCTTGTGTACTCCACATCAGAAGAGGAGCATGCAGATCATCTACGAGCCATTTTGGGAGTTCTTCACCAACATCAGCTATTTGAGAAGTTGCTGACGTGTGAGTATTGTGCTCAAGAAGTCCATTTCATGGGGCATGTTGCATCCCATCAGTGAATAGTTTTGGATCCATCAATGATTGAAGAAGTTTTGTATTTGGAATCCCCCAAGATAGTTTCAAAGGTGAGAAGTTTTCTTGTTCTTGCAGGCTACTACAGGAGGATCGAAGACAATTTCACCCGAGTTGCAACCCCACAGACAGCTTTGACTAGGATTGATTAGGCTTTCATATGGATTGATCAGTGTCAAGAATCTTTATAGTGTCTAAAACAGATGTTAATAAGTGGTCCAATCCTTTTTCTCCCTGCTACAAGAGTTCAGCTTGATGTTTTCTGCGATGCTTCACAACTGGGGTTAGGTTATGTTCTCATGTAGCATAAGTCAGTTGTTTCTTATGGGTCTCAGTAGTTACGTCCCCATGGACGCAACTATGCCACCCATGATCACTATTTGGAAGCTGTGGTGTTTTCTCTAAAGTTGTGGAGACAATACCTCATTGGTGAGCGCTTTGTGGTTTTCACCGATCATAAGAGTTGTAGGTATGTATTCTCCGAGCGTGACTGGAACTTCTGACAACATTAGAGGATGGAGTTCTTGAAGGAATACAACTTTGAAATATCATATACACATGGAAAGGGGAATGTGGTAGCTGATGCACAGATCTGAAGTCACGTAGTGATGTTGTTTGTGAATCTGGTGATTCCTAGAGAGTAATGGAAGAAATGTCAACTTTTCATCTTGATATGGAAGAAGTCAGAGGTAGAGGTTGTCTTTTCCAGATGATAGTACAGTCATCCCTGATGTAGAAGGTGGAAGAGTCCTAGTTGTAAGATCTTGAGGTGGAGGTCTGGAGAGACCGAGTTGTTTGTATTGAGGCCCGTGATGGTTAGTCTGAGGATGAACAACACTGAGTCTTGTGTCATCAAAGGAATGTTTTTTTCTTGGTGATGAGCGAGATGATTCTCATAGTGTTACATAGTTCACCTTTAGCGGTACATCCTAGTGCGAAAAAGATGTACCGATCCCTGAGGATTCAGTTTTGGAGGCCTAGGATGAAGCATGCAGTTGTAGAGTTTGTGTCTCAATGATTAGTATGCCAGAAGGTGAAGGCCAAACACCATGTTCCTGGTGGTATTCTCCAGCCATTAGAGATTCCTCAGTGGAAGTGAGAGGACATCTCAATGGACGTCGTTAATGGTTTACCTTGAGCTCCATGGGGACATGATGCTATTTGGGTGGTAGTGGATCGTTTAACAAAATCATCCCACTTCATATCGATCAAGGAGATGAGATCAGTGGAATTTTAGTCGAGGCAGTATCTAGAGGAGGTGGTGAGACTTCATGGAGTCCTAAGGATGATCATTTCTCAACGAGATACACATTTTTCAACCAAGGTGTGGAGAGGTCTCCAACATTCTTTTGGTTCTCAACTATGCATTAGCACTGCTTTTCATCCTCAAACGGATGGTCAGACAGAGCGAAGCATCCCGACTTGTGGAGGCATGTTATTCCGTTCTATTCTTGCTTTTGGAGGCTCATGGATGAGTCACATACCTATGGTGGAGTTCTCTTACAATATTAGTTTTCAACCCACCATCGGTATGGATCCGTTTGAAGCCATGTATGGTCATCCTTGTCGTTCTCTGTTGTGCTGGACTGGGGTTGGAGAGTTAGGAATTCTCAGACTGAAACTAGTGAAGAATACAACAGAGATAGTTCAGGTGATTCGTGAGCAGATGAAGATAGCACAAGATGGTGAGAAATCATATGTTGATCAAAGATGGAGGCCCTTAGAGATTAATGTTGGGGATCATGTGTTTCTGAAGGTGGATCCCCATCGAGGGCAGGGAATGTTTGGTCATGGAAGTATGCTTTCTCTCTTGTTTTTTGGGCATTTCCAGGTGTTAGCTCATGTTTTAGTTGTGTCATATCGAGTATCACTTCCCCCTCAGATGAGATGGGTACATTATGTTTTCCATGTATCACAGCTCTTCTGTTATCTTCATGATGACTCTCACATCATCGATTGGGGATTGATCGATGTAGATGATGATTCATCCTTTGAGGAGAGACCTATGGAGATCTATGACCACAAGGACAAGGTGTTGTGTGTGCATTCTATACCCATAGATCGTTTCTTGTGGACACACGGTGGCTTGGAGGAGATTACCATGGAACGTGTGTCATAAATGCATGTCCAGTACCCATTGTTTTTTGATGATTGACTCTCATCATGTATCATTGTAACTTTTCTGGTTATGAATCTTTCATGTGTATGTGATGGATCACATTGTTGGTTTTTTGGATTTCTCTTTTTTGAGAGGTATCTTGAGGGGTGGTTGTTCAAACCCCGTTTCGTTTTCACATTAGGTGGGTATTGGATTCTAAAGGATGGGAATGTTTTGATAGGTATCTGATATAATTGACCGGACCTCTGTGATCCATTCCTTTGTGAAAATGTGGTACTGGAGGTGTTCTTGTAGATCAAGGAGACTTGGGGGTGCGTTTGGGTGGACTTTTATGGAATAATAAATGGGGGTAGCTTTCGCATGTGTTGCGCAGGGTTTGTCTAAACCGTGTGGCCAAACCTAGCAAGGATGGCGTTAGATGTAGGGGATAATTCACGGTTAGCACACAGTTTGGCTAACCATGCAGACTAACAATGTGAGGAGTGTTTGAAGAGTCATAAGCTAATGCATGGTTAGCGCACGGTTTGGCAAACCATGCGGACTAACTGGGAAGGCAATTAAATATAGATCCAAAAATTGTGGATCTTAATCATTTAGAATCTAAATGGATTTTTTATCTCTTTAGGGGCCATAATTCAGGATTAACCTTCATTGAGGGTAGGAGAACCTCCCCCAAACATTTTGGAGGCGATCTGAAGGCTTCTCTTGGTGAATCAAAGCCAGTTTCTTGAGGTATGTGATCATTCTTGTTTGGTTTCGTAGATCTACTTAGATAAAATTATCCTCTTCCATCGGTTTCATAGATGTACACCCGTTTGGATATATCTATGTGTGCGGATGCCAAATATGTTGATCTTTGGTCTTGATATTTCTAGGAGGAGATATTTAAGGCGTGTTTTTGGATAATCAACCCAGCATTCTTATGTGTTCTTCGTTGTTGGGGTTTTCATCAAAAACCTTGAGGTAGGGGATTCGTTTCTTCTCTTTATTTAACATGTAATTGTATTTTTAGCATGTTGAATCCCACTGGATGACAATGGAATTGACCTAATAAAATAATTTTAACCAAATAATGAAATCATATCTATTGTATGTTATTGCCTCATGTTTCTCTAGATAGTGGGATATCTATGATTGCCTTTCTTAACAGTTGTTCTTGGTGGAAATTGATAACGAACATAAAGGAGGAAGTATTTTGATAATTATTTGGATAAAGATAAAGATGAATATAAATGAATCTGGTTATTTTTGTTGTTCTAATTTTATTTTAATCAAATTTATGACAAATTACATGTATAATTCAGTTGGTTAGTAAAACTGAAACATGTTGGTGCTTGCTGGTTGAAGCCATGTAAAGTTAATTGTTTAATTACTTTTTCATAGCTTACTGATTGGGTTTCCAGGTTTTGGAACTTACTAATTATATATGTTAATTCAAGATGGATTGAAGAGTTTATTGTTTGATAATTCCTTAAAGGGATCTGTGTTACCCTCTTGTTTGTTGAAAGGGTCATAACCAAATTGATGTGATGTTTTTTTTCCTACTGCTTGTGTTGTGATGTGACCCTGGAGGGGTGTTGTGATATGTGGAGGCATAGAGGCCTTTTGGTTGTGGTGGTGGATGATTCCTAGAGTGTCGAGATGGATCGGTTTATGCATGTGGGTGTTAGGGAGGACACCAGTGATGATGGAATCAGATGGATGTGATTGATGGATTCCTGGTGATTTTTTGGATGTTTATCTCCTATACTTTTCCCCACTACTCAAGGAAGATGGTCTTTCTAACCCATCTTCCATAATAGATGAAGACACACGGGGTATACCACGTGCTTTCTGTGTTTATCCTCTCAAGGTAGAATGGGTCTACGCTCTTGCTATAGGCAGCAAAGACTCGATGGGTAGTACATCTACTCACCGTGTTGATCCCCCTTTTGTTTAGTATCATAAGATGCTTTTCTAGAATTTCTGGTAATATGGGAAAGTTATTCTATAATGAATATTTGAATGAATGATGTTAACCCATGGTGTTTGAGTTTTTTGAATCATAATGAGGAGGTTGAAAAATTTTGAAGGGACAGTGGAATTTTTGGATGTGGTGTTAATTGAATTTAATGTGGAATTGTTCATTGTTAATTAATGTTTGAAAAATTCATTAAAATACAGTGGTATTTATAAAAAGGGAATGATGTAATATATTAAATCCTTTAAATGGATGTGTACTTATTGAATACCTAGTCTTTGATGTGGTAGCCTGGAGTCTAAGAGACATTAGCTGCAATTTTGTCTAATACTAGGTTATGCCCATAGCGTGGATGTGTGTTATAGTAAATTATGTACTTTTAGTGTCTCTATAAGCTACTCCACCATGTTAGTAAGGGAAACTGGCACCCCAGGGATTCTGATCCCTGGGGGGTGTTTTCCCCAACATTCTGGTGGGATGATAAATGCCTGACAACCCCCTTTGACCTCACTCTCTTCTCTTGGTAGATACTTCTGCCATTAGCCACAACGGTTAGTTTTCCCCATGTATGTGTGTAGATGGCTGTAATGTCTTGTGGTTATTTAAACACATATATTTTGGATATAGTATCCTATGGACTACTATAGGTGTAACATGTATAGCCTATGATGGCTTGAGGATCCTTTCTTGGTGTATGGGCTGTAATGGATTGAGGTATAATACCCGATGTATGATACATGTTATGCGAGTTGTGGTGGCTCCTGGAAACTACCTGGTTACTTTTGGATGTGAGGATGGTGTGGTGCTTTTCCCAAGTGTCTGTGGGAAAGCCTTTGTGGTCCACATGTTGCAGATTGTGGAGCTAAGCCCAGTTGTTTGCGGGAAAGGCTTTGGAGAGAGATGCACGTGATGTTTGTCGTTGGGTAAAAGTAGAAAAATAGTGGGGACGTAGTAGTGGGGTTCCCTTCATATTCATTACTATATGCTATATTATTGTATGAGTTACTTGGTGATAGTATCCTTGGTGAGGTTGGGAACTTATTATACCTGTTAGGTGGCGAGTCAGTTTCACTTGTTGTTCATTGTGTGTTAGCATGCTTTCTCTACTTTTTCACGAGAGGCTTCATAGAGGATCCTACTGATTATACTGTTATACACAACCTATATATATTTCAACTATTTTTCATGTAACTTAGAGAAGGTTCGAGATCAAGATGGTTTTTACAAGCTTGGGGTTGCAGGAGCTATTCGAGCTTGTGGCATCAGCTGTTTTTACTTTCATTTGGGTACTTGTAGTTTTCCATTTCAGTTTTAGTTCTTCTTCATGACATTACATATGTGCACATGGGTTTTCTTTTATACATTAGTTCTAAGTTGGAGTTGGTTTGTGTCTATCTTATCTCTCTTTTATGCATGTGTTCTATTAGAGGATAATGCCTCCAATTTTTCTGTTACTATACCCTCAGTTCTAGTCTCCAACCCGGGGCCTAATAGAGGCGGGACTCGAGGGGTCATTATCTCCCTTCTCACATTAGCAGCCCAGGAGGGGTACACATTGTGGGGAGGGGGTCGTGACAATTTAAGTGGGGATTTTATCATTTTATAATCAAAAATATAATTATGTAAGTTCATTAATAGTAAAATGATAATTTATTTCTATCTTTTTACAAAGAATTTATGTTATTGGATTAATATTGATTACCTTTTAAAGGGGTAAAATGGTGTGGGTGAGAACTAATAATAGAAAATAAAATAAAAAATTGGTAGTGGGTTTTGGTTTTCCTTCAAGTTAGATATTTATAAAAAATGATACTGGTTTCATGTGAAATAGAACAATGGTGCAATTTTATGGTTGGTTGATGTAGTCATGTGTATAAGTGTGTGTATAAAGATCAAGAAAAACAATCATTTAAACATTCTCTAACTAACACATTGAGAGTAATAAATATAAAAAGTTTATATCTGTATGATACATTATTAATAATATTTAGGAACAATTAATTAAATTATGTGTGAAATTTAATATTTTAATACATGTGTGTGTGAACATATATGGTTTACAGATAAATTTCTACTATAGTACATGGTTATGCCGTTGACATATTGTGTTTGAACCTGATATAAATTTAGAATAAGATATTAAGTAGTATATCATATATGACACACTATTTGTTAACTTCTCACATAGATTATTTAACCATGTAAATTATTATGTCCAAAAAACATGATTTCTCTTTATATCATGGGTGATGAAATGAAATAACAATATTAATAAATTTTTTATTTGAAAATATAATGTTGAGAAAAAATCCTTTAATGTATGAAATCATACACATTGATTTACCACTATACCAATTTTCATGCATCTCATGTGGGTTATTCATAACATGACAATGCTATCCGATTCAATTTTGATAAGATCAATTTGAATTTCTATGATTGTGAATGTTAAAATAGTGAATATTAGTGAAGCATATATATTATATTTAAGTTAGATTGGATATTTAATCGACAACATGACACAAAATGATTCACTAGTATATCATTCCAATTATATTATTTAGAAAAAAGGTATTTATAAAACATAGTAAATATAATATACATAAAAATGGAGAATCATCAGATACTTATGATGTAACCTTCTATGTATATTGGACACTATAAATTTCCATTAGAACATCATGTTGTGTAATTCAAATAGTTTTTTCCCTATATATTATATTTTACCAACATATTTTGATTAGATTTTACTTCTGTATCACCACACTAAATTTTATTTAATTTATTCTTATATTATGGTATCAAAACCAATTACCATAGTTACTACATTGTTTTCTTTTACATATCCCAATGAGTCTTTATGTTAGAAGATAAAATATTTTTTTCCTTCTAATATCAAATATATTTTCTCCTGTATATACCATGTAATGTCCCTTCCCTTCTTCATTTGCTTAAAAATGCGGTGATATTCTTCACGGACTTAAGTGACACTACCATGGTGCTAAAGGCTTGTAATATCTACTGAGGGTTTCATGAATAGTTGGAGAACAATTTCCCTTTACTATAAAATCATCTATACTAACAAGGAATAACGACACAAACAAGGGACAACCAACTAACCCTATATGTTGAAAGTTAACGATGATTTTCCACTCAACAAAACCAAAATACCAACACAGCCAACCATAGTGTCTATAACTAGTGTACCAAGTGGAAGACTAAACAACCAAAACCCTCGGAAAACCTTTCATGCACCATGTACCCACACCAAGATCTATACTCCAAGATACAACATATTGCCCATGAATCACAATGAACAACTAGAAAAATGATATTCTTAACCATTACCTCGGTACTAGATTATGACATTTTCAAAAACACAAATGTGGAAAAGGAGGGGGTGATCACAAATAATAAATAGGTTTTCCCCTAATTTCGTCCCAATACACTTTAATGGGATAAAAACATTAGCACAATTATATTAAACTTTTTTTATACGTCCCTAAATAGTGCAACCACTTCCAACTGTCCAAACACACCTTTACAAGGACAACTTCAACCCAACAATCCAAAATAAATAGAAAGTCCAAATACCATGCCATAGTGCCTTTTCACCATTTCAAATTTGGATAATAATTTCCACATTGCATAAAAGACCCCATTAATGCATAACCATAGAGGATCATATGACTCTATCGATAAACTATTATCATGTAACTTCGATTCAATGCTGTCACACTACATACCCAATACAGTGGTACTTCCCAGCTACTAGTCCTTGATGGTGGCCCTTCTGTCCACTATCCATCCCCTCTTTAATAGTTTTATTCTCCACAAATTGTACTTCCATGTAAAGAAATGAAATTATTCACAGGAAAATAAACTATCATAAATAGCCATAATAAAAAATTAATTTGAAAATAATATTTTCCAACCAAACAATAGCTTAAGCACATCAACCATTGCAACACAAACCATATCCACTTAAATAAATCACCGATTTATTGAAAAGACCCATTTACTATTTTTCCATTCCAAACCATATTTCAATAAAAAATATCCAATGAAATTAATTTCTTAAAAAACAATTTTCATAGTTCATACCCTTACCTATTTTAAAATTAACATTTCAAAATCACACAACAAAGCCCCTATTTCAACAATGTCCCATTTTACCCAAAATCTACAACTCATCACCCAATGGGTTTACACAAAACTTTTCATATAATATTCCCAATTAATTAAAATAAAAAAATTAATATTCCAATAAGGACTTAGTTTTTAGAAATATGGACTTGAGAGAGAGGCCACCAACCATAGGATACTGGTGAAATTGACCCAAAACACACACAATGAAAGTCTAGGAAAACACAACACCAAAACCACTATAGATATTCTTCCCTAACATGAAAATAACTAAAATAATTACGTTAGGATAAAAAACACTACATCTATATGAAATATGTTTATATATAGAAAACATGGAGAGAGGGAGATGTAGATCAAAGGAAAACTATAATGAAACAATTAGTCGAGGCTTATTGGGAAAAAATCTCCCTCACCGCACGTTGAAACTAGTTAGATTCATTTAGAAAAAAAATTTATGTCCCCTATATCCATATATCACCAAAAATTATGTCTTTTTTTATATTGGGAGATGAATTTATTGAAATAGGGAAAATCCCATGTGGTCTCAATTTTTTTACAACCCATTTTTACATCGCATACGGTTAGATCGCCCGGTTAGACAAACTGAGTGATAGTTATGAAGTTGAAACAAACTAAAAGGCAACCTTTCAAGGCCACCATTCATGGTTAAAAAACCCATGTAAAAACAATGTGATGACCACTTTCTCAAGTCCCACTATTACCTGGGGATTCAACATAGTTTTCCCTAACTGTTCTCAAACCATTCTTCTTTAAAAAGACTCTAAAACTTTCATAAAACCCTTATAAACTCACCCAAACTATACCAAAATATACCCATCAAATTTATATATTGAACAAAATAAAAAAATGGTTTTATATATCAAAATAGGGTTTGATAAATTCTCTCCCCCCCCGCTTGACTTGTGTCCTTAGAAAGTAGGGAACCATTTCATTGTGGAAAGAGATCAGGCGATTTCTCAAACATCTATTTTTTTCGCTCCAAATCCACCTCATTAATCTGAATTGGATTCCAAAAATTAATAAATAGACTAATTATTTTACCTTGTATCACATTATAATGCATGTACCAAATTCACACTAACACCAGATACAAAGAACCATCTGGTTCTAGCTCAACATTATCCCAACGAATCACATGTTCATGATCCTTATGATATTTTTACAATTGAGATACATGGATCACATTGTTCGCCACACTAAAACATTCCAAGAAAATATTTCCACCAATCCACCTATCTAACCTGCTCTTATATCTCAAAAGTACCAATATATGATGGAGATAACTTGTCCTATTTTACAATATGACATTGTCCAATCCTAGGTGTTATTCTCAAAAGCACATGATCACCAACCTAGACTGAAAACAGTCATCGATGAAGGTAGAAATATTATTTTTGAATAAATTGATCCATATCCATTCTCTTCATGATCAATTTGATCTTATCTGTATTCTCCAAGACAAAGTTCATCCCAACCATCAAAATTTCACCAGTTTCCTCCAAAAAATGTGGAGAACAAAATGGATTCCTGTGTAGTGCCTCAAATGGGTCCACAGGTATCGAGGCATGATAACTATTTTATACAATATTTACAATAATGGAATTTTCTCTTCAAATGAACTACCAAATCCATCACAAAATCATATATCATATCTTCAAAAAATTTCATCATCCTCTCGGATTGCCCATCTGTCTAAGGGTCATGCTTCATACACATCGTCAACATAGTCCCAATATCCTGATAAAAGTGTTTCCAAAAATGATATGATAAAATCATATATATATATATATATATATATATCTAATTCAGTATATACTACCACACCATTCCACATTTCCATATAATGGATATAGATTTTGGAAATATCCTCCACCGTATGAGATTTATGAATTGGGATGAACTGGTTGGGCTTTGTGAGTTGATCCACTATCACCCATATAGAATCACATTTTCTCAACATTCATGAATGAATAGTAAAAAAATCCATAACTATGTATTCTCATTTTCATGCTGGAATAGGTAATGAATGAAATATACATTTCGGTCACTGATACTCTTCCCTGACCTACTGAAAAGTTATTCATCTAGAAACAAACTTGGCCACTTTCCATTTCATACAATCCCAGAAAAACTGGGCTTTTAACACCTTATAAATTTTTGGAATTCCTAGATAGACTACCCATTGTTAATTTTGACAATCCCAAAGAATATCAACCTGACCATCCACCAGTACATCCACCATATTACACAAACACAAAACCGAATACACATTCAGTTCTCATCACTCAATGGACTCCCCACCATTGAGATTCAACATCATCTTGATTCACTCAAAATCATATATCTACACTTATTTCACATGGAATATATAGTCATGATCCAAGAATATCGGAACAAAATATTCTCTATCACCCATGAACTGAAATTATAACTACATGTCGGTTGTGATTGACAACAACTGCCCCTAATTCAATGCCCACATCACCACCTAAGCGTACTATTTCATACTAAATGCATACACTACCAAATTTCTTTTACCTGATGTATAAATCATGTAAAAATCAAACATCTAAAGATACTCCATCTATCTCCCAAGCCACAAGTTCGAATCACTTTTTTAGAAAATATGTTTTAAACTCTTATAAAAAGTAAACACCATGAATTTCCCCCAGAAGAGACTATAAAAACGCATTTTAAAGGCATGAACCACTACTGCTTACTCTAAATCATGTGTTGGGTAGTTCTTCTCATGCAACCTCAACATCCATGAGAAATAGGAAACCACATGATCCCCTTTCAAGAGACCAAATCACATTCTTGATCCTGATATGTCACAATAAACCAAGTAATTTTTCCATGGTTATGGAAAATGTAATATCGGTGTGGATAGAAGAGGACCTATAATCTCACAAAAACATTTCTATCACTACTTATCTGCTTGAAATGGAAACTTTTTTCATGTCAGATTTGTCGTTCTTGAGGCTAATCGTGATAAATTAAGAAAAAAATTCCAATAATTCCCTACTAGACAATAGAAACTCCATAACTCATTTACATTATTTGGTGGTTTCCACAATATAAATACATCTATCATTTACTGATCATCTAAAACACATCTCTCAAAAATAACATTGAAAAGAAAATGAACCCCCTATATTCAGAAGTCACACATTGATAATTATTCATACAAATGATGACCTCTCAAGATATCCAATAATATTTCCAAGTGTGCACATGCTCCATCCTTGTCCTATAACACACCAATATATTGTCTATAAATACCACCATGAATGAATCCAAATATACTCATAAATATATGATTCATAAATTCAATGAACATTGTTGGTGCATTCATCAATCAAAAGGGCATAACCACATACTCATAATGCCAATATCAACTATTGAAAGTTGATTTTGGATTATCCTCCATCCCCACCAAATGTAGATGATATCTTTGACTCAAATAAATATTGGAGAACCATCCAGTTCCCCTAAACTGATAAAATAAATAATCACTACATGGAAGTGGATATCGATTCTTGATTGTAACCTGATTAAGATTACAGTAATCAACATATCGACGAAGTGTTCCATCCTCCTTATTAACAAAAAAGACCGGTGTTTCCCATTGAGAGGTGTTAGGCCAGATAAACCCTTGTATTTAGAACACCTCCATCTACACATTCAATTCAATAGATTTTACTGGTGCCGTATGGTATGAAATAGGTGAGATAGTATTGTTCCCCTGGAGGAGATTAATTATAAACAACACTACTATCATGGGTTGACACCCTGAGAATTATTTGTAAAGACATCCGTAAACTGATTAACTAACACTATAAGAACACTATACTAAACTCCATACATTTATTCCAATGACAAATCCACCAAATGATATGATACGATGCCAACAACTGTTGAAAACGAACCTATTTCACCCATCTTTTCATTCTTCTCCCATCTAAAGAGATTTGTGATGACACCCCCCATTGAAAAACTCATTGTTTGTGGATAAAAGATAGTGTATGACTAAAACATCATCACCCAATACATTTCTATGATTACATCATATGAATATATAACATTAATTTTGCAATAAAACATCATCTCATCCCCATCGACAACTATACAACATACTCTACACAAATGGCATTACACTCTATTTGAAGTAGAGAATTTTGATGTTTTAAAACTAAAGGCATTATTTCCATAGTTAATCCTAGAAAATAAATGATAGGAGATGAAATGAATGAATCAGAATAACCCATATCAAACAACACCTGCATCAGGGTTGAATTTAAAATAATCGTACCTCACAATGTGGACGGTTCTGACTAATCATCCATCATAACCTACTCAGATCCAAAAAACTTATTTCCATCCACACTGTACAATTTATTTCCCTACTATAGAGTCATGGTATTCATAGAATCACTTTGAATAACCTTACTCTACTGAAGAGGGATGTGGTAATTCCCCCATCCTGTAGAGGCATATAACCCATGCGACCCCAAAGGTATGTCACAAACACCCATCCTCGGAGCATTACCACAATACCATTAATGATTCCCTATATTCATATTGTTCTGAAATGGATGTGGTTTTGCAATACAATCCTTCTTGATGTGGACCATATAACCACACTAAAAACATCACGTCTTACTGAGTGGCGTTGTAGGTAGATTCATTGATCCTACTTTCAGATTTTCAGCCATACTCCAATTTGAAAAAGAATTTTCCCTCTTCTGTTTTAATCTAACATTAGAGTTCATAGTATTTCATGTGGGTACCAACATAATTCCCCAGCATATATCCCCTGAAAAATAATTTTATACCAACATAGCTCTATCCTCGACATTCGGGTAATTAATTATACATTGAACTAGTCTTTTAGAATGAGTTTTGTACCTTGACCTTGCTTCAAATGTACATGCCTTCAACAATGTACTACTCTTCACTATAGGTAAAACGTTTACTATGTTCATAAACATAGCCGCATATTCTGTTACCAAGTGTTTCTCTTGGTTTAGCCTAATGAAATATATTGTTCGTTTAATTTATAACATCTGAGGGTAGAATTGGTTATTAATAAATTATTCAAACCACTCCCATATCATAACTTGGTCCATTCTAGCATGGACCGAAAACTCCCACTACTAAAATAAAATATCATCTAGTATAAATGTTGATAACATCATATTCATCCGTTCTAGAGATTCCTTGAATTCAAATATCTTATTCATTAAATTCATCTATGAATTTCCCATTTCTTGGTTCGAACCAACACTGAAGGTTGGTGGATGTAGCTTTTAAAACTATACTGCATGATCCACATGCTTTAGTTGATCTACATTATCCTCACATTCCTCATTTTTTTAAATCATGCACTAAACTATGAACTATCTTATGGATCACCTATGTCTTAGTTTCAACAACACTTTTAGTCACCTCCTCCAGTTGGACTTTATGACGCCTACCCGGTTCCATTTATATTGATAAAAAACAGTTACAAGTCTCACCCCAATAACATGAAAAGTATTACAATTATAAATTCAACTACATTGAAACTATCACAACCCGAAAACCCACACATTCACATTTCCCATGTTGCAACATTTTTAAAAAGTCCATCATCTCTTTGGAAATCGAACCCTTCTTAAAATACCACAAACATCCACATTTCAAATCCACATATTTGAAATAATATCAATATAATTCACAAATCATTATAAGAATAAATCAACCTACATAAGTATACCCAATGAAATATGAATCCTTAATTGAATTCATTTCTACCAGGAATGACATGATCATCCCATTGGCTACACACATGACAATTAGATTTCCAATCCCCAAAAGTTTCTCCAAAACTCTTATGTACAAAAATCCCTGGTAACATTAATATCATCATAAAATGGTTTTCTATGTTTTTTTATTCTATACATTTAATTTTCTGACAATCCTATGGAATAATACTATCAAAACTCAAAGAATAGTCCTAGAACAAATTGTAACATAGAGATCGACAACAAATGTCCAGACCATCAAACTTGAAGGTCGAGGACCGAACAAGATGATACCCTTTGTGACATCCTACCCCATCCTCATTGGATTGAGATGCCAGTGAGATGATACTAGGCCTTTAGTGATGTTCCCATGGCTATAAAGGGTAGAAATGAATGCTGAGGGATTGCATAACATTTTGGGAATGATTTTCCCATTGTATAAAATCAACGAACGTAAAAAGTCATAACCAACCAAAGAAGGAATAACCAGCCAAAACAATATGATACATGTTAGCAATGATTTACAACTCAATATGAAAAAAATATCAATACAACAAAATATAGAATCAACAACCAGAGTACCAAGGAAAAGACTAAAAGACAATACCAAATGTAAACAATGATACACACCATGGATCCAAATAAGCTCTATTTTCGAAGCACCACCATACCACCCCACGAATCATACCGAAACACTAGAAAAATGAGATGATTTTCCCTTACATGTGTATTTTAAATTTACATCTTCAAAAGAAGGAATGTTCCAACTCAGTGGAAGATTACAAATACTCAATAGGTTTTCCCCAATTCACTTCCCTACAAACATCACTAAGATAAAACCACTACCCCAATTACATAAAACTATTTATATAAATCCACAAATACAGGAACCATTTCCAACCATCCAAACACACACTTACAAAAACATATTCAACCCAACTATGCATATTAAAATGGAATTCCAACAACCATGACATAATCCATTTTTACCATTTCATATTTGTAAAGCAGTTTCTTCCTTGCATAAAAACACCAAATAATGCATAACCAAAAAGGGTCACATAACCAAACTAGCAAACAATCATGGTAAATCATCCGATCAAATCTCCCACACTACTTTCTAAATCTAGTGGTACATATTGAACACTTCGATTTGATGGTGGTCGTTCTGCCAACTCTCCAACGCCTCTTTTATAGTGGTCTCCCACTTTACATGCATGTCAAAACAAGAAAATAAGCCCATTTAAATAAATAAGAATATAGATCCATAAGGCCACAATAATATGAATACTACTTATTCCATCCAAAAAATACCTTACACACATCATCCATTCTAATGAAATCCATAACAACTTCAATAAATCACAATTTTATAGAAAACAACCTTAAACCATTTTTCCATTCATAACCATATTTCAATAAAACAATATTTTTATTGAAATTATACTTTTATAAAAAAACATTAAAAATCAAACCATTAATTAATTTAAAATTTTTATTTTTATATCACAAAACAAATCCCCTCTTTCAACAATATCCCATTTTACCCAAAATCTCCAAATCATCACCCAATGGGTTTCTAGTAAGATTCTCACACAATATTCACAATTAAATAAAAGTAAAAAAAATTAATTTTAAAAGAGGACTAAATTTCTAGAAATGTGGATATGAGAGAGAATCCACCTATGTTAGGGTTCTAATGAAATCAGCCCAAAAAAAGTCACTCTATAAATCCGAGTGAACACTCCAACAAAATCACTCTAGATGTCTTTAACTATTAACAACAAGCCCTAAAATCATCACATTATACTAAAAACAGTATTTCTACAAAAAAGGATGTGGATATAGAAAATAGGGTGAGTGGGAGATTGATATCTATGAAAAATGGCAATGAAACCCAGTGTGAAGACATAATGGGTGAAAATCTCCTTCATCACACCTTAAAACCCATTCAAATCACTTCCAAAAAGAGCGGGACAACACCTATAACCATACCAAACAAAACATAGTGAGTTATTTTCATGTATGAGAAGCAATTATTCAAATAGGGCATATCCTGAGTGATTTAGATGTTTAAAAACCACATTTTTACGTCGTGCATGGTTAGCTCGCACGGTTAGGAAAATTGTCTTCCAACTATGCAGATTATTATGCCTAGTAGGGAAACTCTCATGGCCCCCTCTCATAGTTAGAAAAACGGTGTGCAAACCATGTCAATCCTTTTGTCTCAAGCTAGACGATTACCCGGGGATTCATCACGGTTATCCCCAACCATGCTCAAACTATGATTCATTAAAAAACTTCCAAAACCTTTTTAAAACTAATCCTAACTCTACAAAACCCCACAAAACTCTACCAAACAACATTATATACTGAAAAGACATAAAAAAAGTTAAATACCACAAATAGTGGGTTCTAAATATCGTAAATAAAAAACTAGGCATATAATGTTCCAGATACATATTAGTAAGATGGATTTTATATTATATCCCTAAAATAATATATATTATGAATGGAATGTGGTTACCATACAGTATAATGTTTTCATGAATCATGGATAAAAAATTTCAATATATGTGTAAACCATGTTAAAGAGTGTTTTTATAACATCATGTATATATAAATGATATATATATGTGTGAATGTGTTTGTGCATCTACTCAAATGGTGATTATTCTAATAGTGATCTGTGTAGTGGTGGTATCATATGAGATATCATTGTCTCTACAATGCTAGAATGTAGTTAATTATATGGTGAGAGTAACTACGAATCCAATGAAACATGTGAACTATTAAACGACTCCCTTATTTCAATCCTCTATAATATTAACCTTAATGTTTGTGGAATCATACTCAAATTTACTTTTTAATTTTATAAATTCCAATACTCAAGTACAATAGTCTATTTTTTATTACACTAGACGAATATAATTTTCTATTAGCTAAGGATTTTGGTGATTGGGTAATTTTGATGTGAAAGCCATATGGAATCTGCAATTTATGGATTATAAATGTAATTTAAATGATTCTATTCGACCATTACATTTTCCATGATCTCTCAACTTCATAGAAATATCATTTTCATGGGAATTACCTTGAACATGACTATTTAAAACCCCCTTTATTACTTTCGTAGCAATAAACCTCAATTAATAAAAATATTGATATTGTGTGTTTTCCTCTCATTATCTCTTTGTATATATGTCTGTGAGGGTATGTATTTATATATTATCGAATATATATATCTGATTATATAAATGTTTATGTGTATGTATGTGAATAATATACATGTATTACATGTGAATTATATATTATTGATGATATTATAATTATTTTTAAAAAACAATGTAATCATTTAAACACACACACAGATTTTATTTAACTGAACTATTAGAACAGACATATCATATCTGGATCACTGAGAAATTCTAAAATCATGATATCATTGGACAGGTTTGTAGAGCATGTGTTATATGACAGAGATGGATATTTTTGGTCACATCATAAGATTCAAAAAACTATCTCAATATTTGAATCTATTATCCATATATCTAAATCATATAATCCCGAGGATATGATGATGTAAAATATTAAAGGCCACCTTATTATAGTTTTAACACTATATTAGATTATAGGGGAAGAGTCTAGGCTATAAGAGCCCATTTTCTACATTATAATTTCAATCTGGTGGCATTTTCATTCGCAAAGAAAACATTTTACATCACATTGTTCATTTGATGCTATAGTTACATCAGTTCCAAGGGCCCAATGTTTGAATTTTTTATTAAATACTAGTAGTCAAATGATATAGAGACCAAAAATTTTATGGGCATATAAATTGTGTTTTTTCTGCATTTGACATATTGGGAGTGTATTTGGGGTATGATGGTTTAATAGGATTTTGGATTAATCTAATTTTTATACTACCAGAAAATTATCACCATTAACATTTACCATTATTCCATAGATTTCATCATTGAAAATCCTGAGTAGATGTTTTACCATTGGTTTTTTAGACTAATCATTGCAAAATTGTTTATATACTAGTATAATGAGGGTATATTTCATTATGAATATTAGACCATGATTAAGTGGATTTTATTCTGTTTTTTTGGTTTTTAAAAAAGTTTTTTGATGTTACATCAAACATTATTATGATGTTTTACATTTTAATTGGTCTATTAGTTGTGAAATAAATAGGGATAAAAATTATATTGTGATGTTTAGAGGTGGTGTCATTATATCATGAAAAACTCATTACACTAAAATATTCCTTAGGCCATTGAATTTAAATTATTATTGAATTGAAATCTAGGGATGGGTTTCACGATGGTTTTTGGAGTTCAAGGTTATAAACCATTATTATAATCTTACATACGGAGTTATTCCATGATTTTTGAAAACTACTTTTTTAATATAAATTTTTGATATTTCCCACATTACATTCATTTACATTTTCATATTCTAAAACCTAGTAATTTTAAATCCTAGTTTTGGTTTCATTAAAGCATTTATATGTATTATTAGTTCTGAGCATTATGAAATAAATTTATTAGGATATATAGTGTTCTTATTCTTATATTATATCCATAATTCATGTTTATCTATTTTATGGAGTGAATGGAATGGGTTTTGATTTAATTATTTTTTTTTGATTTTTGGTATTCATTTTTATTACGAAATATATATTTATGGTTTTGTAGGAGATCTATTTGATTTTAGAGGTGTTTGATTATTATTTTCTTTTTATCTTGTTGTAGTGAATTTTTTAGATTCATTTGTGTTAGGATATTATGATTCTTAATATAGTAGTATGTAGATTAACAACTCTTTAGTTATTTTTGTAAAGTGTAGATATCTTCTTATTAAAAATAATAAATTAAATAAAATTGAATTAATAGAATGAAAAATATATATTAGAAGATTTATTGAAATTGTTGAGTTATTTTTGGATTTATGATATTATATCCATGATGTTGTGAATTTAATTTATTTTGATAAACTGAATCATTTTTTTACATGAGGAATATATGGTAATGAATCAATCAAGTGTAAAAACTATAATATATTATTTATATTGATGTTTTATTCATAATATTGTAAATATATATAAGAAGATAAGGAAAGGATTTTTTTTATTTGTTTCAAGGATTTTATTATTGATTTGGTTTTATTAGTTGTGGATGTTTGGATTAGCTTAATTTATTATTATATATAAGGATGGTGTGAATCTTATAATTCAATATTTATTTGGTTATATTATGGGATTTTTTACAGATTATTGGTGTCGTGGTAGTTGTGTTGTTAATTTTTTTTAATAATATGAATTAAACATGGTTTACAAAATTCATCTGGATTTAAGATAAATAATATATGTATTGAATGATGAAAAAATAATAATTTAAAATATATAAATAAATTATAATTTAAATAATATAGAATCTATATTTTTTTTACCTTAATTAAAGAATATAATGAATGGATGTGATTAATAAGCTATTAACAATGAATTGTTAATCAAATTTTTAATGATAATATTATATATGTTTATATTTATTATTATTTTTTTGATGAAGTATTATATTAATGTGACAATAGATGAAAATTTAGTTTTTGTTTTGAAGTGGTTGAGATGTGGAATTATTTTGTTGTTCTGAAGGTGTTATATTAAATAGAGGAACCATGGGAAGGGATTTTGGTTTACTATATATGAATTATATTTTTTATATTTCTTATTCATTACTACTTGTGTGAGATAGAGTTCTCAATTCCTATATGAGTATTTTTGTTCTTGGAGTACCCTAATATTATAGATATGAGTGATAAAGATAGTTAAAATCACTTCCAATCATAATCTCCCTTCCAAAAATATTTTAATTTTTTAATAATGGAATGCAGTCATATTGGCGGTATGTGGTATATATAAATAGTTTTGCAGTTGAGGCTATTTTTTCTAAGATTTTAGTTATATATTTTTTTAGTGTTGATGTTTGTTTGTTTATTATTATTATTTTTACATTATGAACCTAATATTTTACTAAATTGGACTAAAATAATTAATAAATGATTTTTAAAATCATATATTGTCTGATTTTTATAATATTTAACTAAGAGGGTTTAACAATCATTGTATTTTTACAATTTTATCCTTATGCATACAATTTATCAACCATATAAAGGTCTTATGATACCATATGATTTCATTATCTTATCCCTGTGGTAGCTTTCACTCAACCTTATGAAAATAATTTTTCAACGTTATAGATAAACCATTTTATTCTTGTGGCCTACGAATTTTAAACACTGTTATTTTACATAAATTTTTTATAGTTAAATAATTATACCAATAAATTTCATTCTTATAGATTTTATGGCTACAAAATATATTTTCATATAGAATTCTGGCCTATGGAATTCATGCTTTAGAATTCAATCTTACATGATTCCATTTTTATACTGATTTTTTAAATGAGTCTTATGTGAAAAATTATCCTTATATTAAAATATTTTTTATGGGAATCTCAATTTAATATTACTAAAATATAAGTTTAAATTATTTACCCTTACAAAATTCAGTTTGAAATACTGTTAAATAAATTATGTTCTTGAGATGACTATGCTTAGATGAACCATGATTATGTGAAAACAATATTAATTTGTTTTATTCATACATGAATTTGAGATAACTATTATTTTTGTTATGGTTTTTGTGTGAGAATTATTTTAGTTTTTTTAAATCATGTTTCAATTTGTTTTTTTGAAACACTTTTGGAAGAGAACCCGTGTGATAAGAACTAATATCACCCACATGAAGAATATCATCGATCTCTTTAAAGGTGACCAATAAGAAATTTGTTTATAATTTTTGATCAATTGAGAACTATACAACATTAGTTAAAATGAGATATGATGTACTAAAACTATGTTATATTAACTTTTACTAATACACAATGCGATCATGAGGGAGCTTTATAATTCAAAATTTTTTAAGGATTGATTGAATAGTATCAACTTTGATGTTATTCTCTTCATTCATTCACTATAGTTATATGTTTTCTCTTTTATCATTTTCTTCAAGTTGTATTATTAATTTTATTCATTTCCCATTACAAAATAATATCTTGTTTTTTGTGTAGAAACCTAAATTTGTGTACCACTCACAGTTATGTAGAATATATGATATAGTCCTCACTCTTACAACATGATAGTCTTTTTTGCGTATAAATGTGTCTACCTTCCCCAAAAATGCCTCTCAAACTAATGATGTTTTGGTGAGAACATTATTTTAGGTGATGGACATGAATTTAAATTTTTGTAATGTTTTATTTAATTTACTAAATCCAAAATTTTTGGATCTTCTCTAAAAAGTTTCTCAAAGAAACATCATGATAAGATGTATACACTATTTTTGTGGGAGTGGGTCACTTGGTATGATTTTATTGATCGGTATTGGATTCCAAAATAGTATACAAATGAAAAAAAAATTATGTCTGAAGTTGGGATTCAGAAATTATGTTCCACTCTGATGTTATGATTACCGAGAAACAAAGAAATGTGGTAAAATTCAAGGACAAACTACACTTAATTGTCCTCTTTCCCACTACATGGTTGTCCTAGGTAGTGTTGGAGTAATATTTTTACACTATCCATGAGGCCTGCACTCATAGTGATAGATAATTATATTTTATGATCTATAATGTCTGAAAATGAGATGACATGGCTCCCTTTCATGTTTCATTAGAAGGTATAACCTCATAGTGAGAGATAATACATTAATGATTCTCTATGAGGTCCTTCTATGGATCATTCTATAATATTAGTGCCACATATTCACCTGAATAGCTATTTTGGAATAAATGATATGTGCCTTGTTGGACCATTAATATTCCACTCTGGATAATGGGGGTTTTCTGGAGTAGTCTTGAGGAGGTTCATTGGAAGTCGGAGCTATAGTAGAACACCATGGTAATTCACATCATTAAAGAATAATTTATACCATGAATTGGTGTTTTGTGGTGAATTTGATGATTTACAACTTTTATGTTGTAGTATAGATGTTCATGAAAAGTATCTGTGATGTGAATGTGGATTTCATGAGGTGTTATTATTCATGTCAAAGATGCATGAATTTCGAAGGATGTTTGTGTTTTTGGAAATTCAAACATTTAATGGATTTCACATCTTCTATTTGAAGGATATTGTACAATGCAGATAATGAATATGTAATTCAATATGTGTATTTGGAAACATATATAATGTTAAATCATGAGATATTAGAAAAATTATTTGTTCGATCACACATTTCTATCAAATATTGTGTTTACATCATCGAACATTGGACGGTCTTCCAACCCCTCTCATATAGTGTTTATTCTTGGCTTGCAGTGGTTAATATATAGGTATATATTGTGTGTTATTCTTTTTATCCTTGTTTTTTTTAATTATTTTAGGGGATACATAGTGGTGATGGTACTTTTCATTGGGTGGACTTCACTATTTTTCGATGATCCCATGATGTAGTTAATGTTAATCGATAGTTCACAGTGTAGTTGTGGTTTTCCCTTTTCTCCCTATAGAGATAAATGAAACAAAAATACACTTTGAAGTTGGGGATCTTAATTTTTTGCACATTTATGTGAAACGTATACAAATTTTACATTTTTTTCCTTCTACTGCATGGATAGTAAGCTTGGATGAATAAATATAATAAATAATAATATTAGAAAATTGATGTGAATGGTGGGTAATCACGTACATTTACTACTTTGGTGATAATATTTATAAACGGTTCTATATTGTTCCAATACTAAAAACCATGGTTGTTGGGATCATTTTTTGTGTTGTGGAGGATGTGTGTGAGACCCTTGTTATATTTATGATTGATAACACCATGAATAAAAGTCTAATGATGGTTAATGTTTAATGGGAATGTTCTTATTTAATATTCCTTGTTATCCAAATAATAATTTATAAGTCTAAAATGAAATTTCATGGGTAGGTAGATAAATAAAATCAATCTAGTTTTGATGAGTGTGAACATGGATAAATTACTCTGAATTATAAATTAATGGGTTGAGTGAATATGAATGAAATGGATTGAAAATGGGAATTTTTGGAAACTCGTTTTATATGTTTGGAATACTATAAACTGTAATAAAATTTCTATAGGTGAATCATGTGTATTGGTTTTGTGGTGTATTTAATATAATGGATTTATAGTTTGTAATGGTTGATGCATGGTAGTGTGGTGGCATAGTGGTGTACATTAGTTTAGTTTTTTGTTATCCAATAGGTTAAGTATTTTTTTATAACTATACATAACATATTTTATATTATTTATATACAGTCCCACTAGATTTTGAGATACTTTCCATTTTCCAAAGGTTTTGGTTATGGGTTTTCCCCAACAACCATGTTTGTGGGGATATTGATTGGCAGCTACCTCATCTTCTATGATCTCCCTTCAACAATGATATCCAGTGTGTCTTTAAGTGATATATGGTGTGATAAAATATGTTTTTTGGGTCACATGTGATTTGATAATGATTTTATGTGATGTAATATGGGGTGGGTGTTATAGTTGGAAGGAGGATATAGAAGGTTGATGTCCCTAATATTAATTATACACTACTACTCTTGTTATGTGATGATATGTGATGTGATGGACCATGTTTTGTAGGGAATGATGATATGTGATTTCCTTTGGGACTTTGAGTTAGATGTCTTGTGATGTGTAAAGAAGGTATGGGGGAACAGTACATTCAACATTGGGGTATGAGAGCATCAAATAAGTGTGTAAGTGACAGTAGGGTGCCTTTTTATTTTCATACTATATAACTATATTGAGTGCATGTTTTGATGAGTTCACTATAGTGAGGCATGTATTGATTAGTTGAAATGTTAGGTTCTTTTAGTTTCAACAGTTTATTCCCTGGAATTTTTGTATAATACTTTTACTTGTTCACTAGAGACCATGGGTATGATCCTACTATTTATACTTGTATGAACAATCATCATATATAATATTTTTTTTTCTGTATTTAGAAGGTCTTTGGGGACTGATCTATACATTTATATCTTTGTCTTGTGATGTTGTAGTGTCACTATTTTAGGAAATATGTTTTAGTATTTTAGAAATATATATTTTTCTTATCTATTGACATTGTTTATGAATTTTGGGATGGTTTGAGCATATTTTATATTATAATCTATATTTTTTAGTTCATATTTATCCTATATCTTGATATTTTCATTATAGATGTTAATAAAATAATTTTTATAGTTTCACAAACCCTCATATATTTTTTTTCAACCTAGGGCCGACTATAGGTGGGTCATTTGGGTGATTATCTCCCTCCCTTCATTTCTAGCCTGGGAGGGGTAGCTTTGGTCGGTGTGAGTTGTGATAGGGTGGTAAAAAAGTTTTTGTTGAGAGATATGGTGGAGTATATAATTAGGCACATTGATGATTTTAGGGGATGGTTGGGAAATATATCCAGTTGACCATGATGTGTGATATATGCAATTGATACTATATGAGGCATGAGATTTTACACCGTGATCTAGTGCACAAACTCTAATCTCAATGAACATTCATGATAGGGGCATATTCAAATAGGGTATAAACATAAGATTTGTAAATGAATCATTATTTGTAGTATTCCTATATTATTTGTTTAATTTTTGTAGTCTAAAAGTAGATTGTTGAATAAAGATTTCATAAGATTACTTGTTATTGAGCTTATGGTTTCTCTTTTCATTTTGCGAAAGGATCCAAGTCATCATCATTGAATAGGACATGTAGTTTATGTTTAGTATTATGATCTAGATTTCCATCACCAAATCTACCAGATAGATGATGATGAGGCATGGAATAGGTCTTGTATTCCATTAAATACTAGTGTTTGTAGATGTATAGTGAAAGTTTTTGGTGTCTAGATGTGGATCCCTTTTAGAGGATCTTGAAATCTTGTTTTGTCTTATTATATATTGTTCTGAGTTCTATGTGATGTTGGTTGAAAGTATGTTGTGAGGAGTTGTGCATCAATGGTGAATGATTTACCTTAGTGAGTTAATAGATGTTGTTATGTTTTTAATATACTTACAGGTGGTGTATTTTTGGACATCATATCATAAATGATAAAGGAAATGATGTAACAAGAGATTAATCCTCTTATAAAAGGTATATTGTGTGTTATGGTTATTTCAATAAAGGTCAAGGAACTCTTGTAATTTTCGCTATTTTTTTCAAATATTTAGTCCATAGCATGAAATATAGGGGATTTGTGCTTAGTGTTCCAATATACATTCAAACTGATTATTATTTCTATGTAGATATATTTTTGGAAAAAAATAAAAGTAATGTGGATAATTTCCATTAGATTTTGGCCTTAATAGAGTGGTTAGTATGGAATCTAAAATAATATAGTTTTATGAATTTTTTTGTGGTAATTCAGGAAGTCATTGTCTTGACATGTGGGTAACTGACCATAGTAGATAGTTTCTCATCCATCAAGGATATGTTTCTTCTGTGCACCAACTAGGGACGTCCTAGTATCATTCTATGATTGTGGGGGATACAGTCACCTCTAGGATCAGTGTATGACCACTCAATTGGATAGTTTGATATCGGAGTTAAATCCCTTTTTAGTAGTAGTGGATATTACCACTAAAGTAATTTCAATAGGTGTAAACCGTTGTTCATGTCTAGTATCCATGATTATATGGGGTTGGTATGGGGAGGCATGTGATAGTCCCCATATTTAGGGACAAATGAAAGATCTTGATGTCGGATGTCAATAATAAGGAGGAATATGATATTAGAATTTTTGTATACATGTGGTGGAGGAAGTGATTCAAGCTAGTATAGATGTTGTAATAGGTACAATAATTTTACAACTTACTCTTGTTCTCACATTTTTTTGATTCAGGACACTCACACTCTTTTTTTACACCTATATTGTACAGTGCCTTACAACAGAATGTGGACTGGAATATAGATCACCTTTAATTTTCTAAAGTGGTGGGAAGTCATACTATTATGTTTGATGTTTGATAGGGATGGGGGATACTAATGGGATAATACAATTTTATATGGGACCTCTTCCTAATATAAATTTAATCATATAATGTAATCCTTGGTATAAGTGGGATATATTACATTCATTGAGTAATTATATCATTACAAATTATATTTTTGTTTTATCGATGAGGAGTGATATTGAGTGGTGTTATTTGGGGAGAGGGGTTATCTTGTGTGTGGGAGGTGATTATATCTTATATTGTATTTGTTTTCATATGTTTTTAATGTAATATCAGTTAGTGGGTGTTCCCAAGGTTATAGAGGAGTTTCTAAATGTTATCCCTAATGAGGTATTGATGTTAGCCCATAAACATGATGTCATGTTTGGGATAGAGTTACAACATACTGAAACTAGGATTTCAATGGATTTGTATCGAAAGGAACCTACAGATTTGTGTGGTATGATATTGGACGTGGATGATATTATTCATGGTGTTTTCAATCAACCAAGTGTGTCTTGTTTGGGATTTCAACTGTTTTTGTAAAAAATGTTATTGTAATATACCGTTGTGCCATGATTACCTGATGCTCAATCATGTAAAAATAAATAATAATTACCCTCTTCCAATGATTAAAGAATTGTTTGATTAGTTGAGGTAATCAGATGGTTTTGGAAGGTTAATTAATGGTTATGATATCTTCACATGAGGATGCAATATGAGTATATCTTAAATGCAGCCTTTGGGTATAGGTAAATGAATTTCTAATTAGTAGTCACATCATTTGGTGTCAAAAACATTTCATTATGTTCATGGAGATCATGAAAACATGTTCCAAGACATCATGGATGGTTTCGTCATCATGTTCATCGAATATATTTTGATCAACTAAAAATTTAGAAGGATTTTTTCTATCATCTAAGAGTTTTCTGGTCGGTCCTTCGACACATTTATCTATTTGAATATTTTTTAAGATCATGTATTTCACATAAGAGACAAATTTGATTTGATTTGTACTATATTAATAGGGTGTGTTCATAGAAATATCAATGATTGTGTAAATTGTTCTTAGGCATCACCAAATAAAGTGTCAAAGGATCACATTTTTCTTCTTCTCACGGACTATTATAATAGATTTTATCTGATTTCTCTTAGGTTATATCCTGATTGATATCTTTTACAAGGAATGACTAGTCCTTTTGTGTGAAAAAATCTGTATAGATAGAATTTGGTTACCAGATGAATATGTTAGTTAGGGTTGTAGTGCTTCAGTATCCTATGTATGGTGTGATGTTTGAGGTTTCCAATAATTATCCACATATAATAATTGGATTTTCAATGATGTAGTAGTGTACATTGATATATTATAGTTATTTTTTGTTATGTTCCCATGATTTTAACAATTCCACCATCATGTAAACATAGCATCAGTTGTGTTTGTAGTGAATTTGTGGAGGCATTTCCACATCCCCAAACACATTATAGTTTTTAAAATCCATAGGATCTTAAAATAAATTATCTTTTGGGGGGATTTTAATCTATTCTAGTGGTGGTTGATGGAGTTTTTCTAGGATTACGGTTTTTAGATGTCCTACACCCTGGGAAAGGGGAATGTTGTTTCTAATTTACTACGTTCGATTTATCGAGAATATGTGGTTTTTGAGACTTAGTAATTTGAAAATTGAATGAAGAGATTGAATTATTGAAACTTGATTTGTTGGAGTTCAGTTCTAAATATTAACATCATCATATGACTATAGATTAATCCTTGGTGAGTGTATATTTGTATTTTCTATTATAATTATTAATGAAATAGGTGATTCATGACCAAGATGGTTGTGGTTATTCTCTAGAGATATGGTTGAGGGATGGTCAAAATCAAATGTTGTATCATGGGAGGAAATTTATTTCATTGGTAGTACATGTTGGAACTCTTACTGGGTTTTATATCTCACCCTTATTGGTTCATCCTAGTTAGAAAAAAATTTAACATTGTATGTTTCAAAAACATGTATCACCCCCCTGAAAGAGGTTATTACATAAAACAAGGACATAACTCCTCCCCCCTGGGCAATTCTGGGGCTAAGGGTTTAAGCATGTGAAACAATATGGATTTACACACAACATCCTTTTTTTGAACAAAACTAACAGGCATGGAATAGGAGATGAAAATATATGATTATTTGTAGGCATATGTTCACCCAATAAATATATATGAATATGGTGGTGATCAATATCAACGTAATTCATGTATCCCTAACATAGGATCACAATCTATTTATACGTAAATGTTATCATTGAACCGCAACCATATATAACGGACCATATGTAGAAAAGGACAACAGTCATGGAACAAGTTTACAAGATGAGCAAGAGTTTCAGACTTAAAGCTATCAAATTTTTACTATAAATATAGCATCAACCCATCAATTTTGGTTGTGTCCCTCTTCAACTCAATGTGTCATCTCTCTATCACTCAACCCAATCCTTCACGACACCATGCAACTCTATACATCCATGGATCCCCAAAAGGTAGAGAACATTTGGGGAATACCTCACATGGGGCCCCACATTTCTTTGAGAATGTTCAAAACATCCCTGTGAAACATTCCATAAAGGCTATAAAGGTTCACACTAAATGATATTCCATTGAAAAAAAATCCATGAATCACACGACCACTAAAGTTACACACACATACTCCAATAATAATATTATAATATCTTCGTTATAGATCACATGGTTTGTAAATCCCCAACATGTGCATGTAACTCCAGTGTTACACATTAAAATCTATATGTCCCTCACCCAATGCCTCCTACATAAAATTGAATTAGCAAACATGTTTAGTTCAATGGATCCCTACAACTAATCTTACTAGGTTCACCCATGCCTTGATCACCCCTAAAACCAATATCTTCAATCCTTATATCTGGCATTTTTTATCCAAGAATGGTAAAAATTGTATTTTCTCCAATATCTCTTGATAATATCAACCTTATTTTTGGGAATCAAATGTACCACCTCACTATGGAATTTTTTATACCTCATTCCATCGAGAAGAACATGCTTAGTCGGATCATAAACCCCGATGGTGGATGCATCACCGGAAATAGCGCACGTTTTTTGGTATGGAGGTATAACATTGTGATAGTCTCTCATACTCAAATGTATTCACCCTAGTAATAGTCCCATATACATCAGATCTATATAATGTTAGAAATAATATAACAATGTCATAGTAATATAATGTAAAACATTGAAAAACCATCCCAATCGTGTGATGTTAAACTGTAGCCACATCCTTTTCTATGACCATGGGATGCACCATGTGTGACTTGATTGGGATGAAATATCACCATCAGGGAATCCCTCATGAATAAACCCCTCACAATATATTTATTTCAATCCTTTATGGATTTAAGAGTCCTTACATTATGGCTTTCAACTAAAAGAACCATTCCAACCCTATGAGCTAAAAGTATTCCCTCACGCTACATGATTTTGATTCCTATATCCTAACTAGGTATATAGGATTCCTCCGAGAGGTTCAATCCCAACACACCTTGGATTCCCCCAAATGGATCAATCCCAACACACCTAGGACACATCCTATATGTTTAATCATGACCCCACAATACCATCATTTAATCTGCATGCCATCCCCTAGAAGGTAGAAACTCTAATGTGTAAACATCGCCCTGTAAGACACACTAAACGTCACTGTCATTTCCCAAGAAGATTTTATACATGTGACCAACTTGTTCCTAAAATTTTAAAACATTGACCACCCTATCTACATAGAACGTTAAACTTCTAACACACCCCACTAGATACCTCAGAATGCCAAATTCATTTGATAAACATGGTATGATAATGGATGAAATCCTTAGAAGTATTATTCCCCTTGTGAAAATTATCCAGTAATTGGAATTAAATGTCTTATCTTCTAAATCCAATATTATTCATTTATTATATTCCCACATCTTTAAAAGACGAAGAATTTATAGTTTCCCAATATAGTCAGTATAAAAAAATGTAAAGACATGGCCCTAGTTTCCCGGATCCTTTTCTTTATTACATTAAATTGGAATGACTACAAAAAAAATCTATCCCAAAATAAATAATCATTCACTAGATTTGGAAACCCAAATACAAACATAAGTTAAAAAATATAACATAATTAAATACAACATATTTGTTTTATTGGGAAAATCCACAACTATATGTTTATCCTAGTCAGACTTTCATAAAAAATTATTCACGTCCAAATTAAATGAAACATAAGAAAGGGGTGAGATCAAATTTTCAGTAAGATTATGAAATATTGTTGAAGATACAATAAAAATTATTCACGGTGAATAATATAATTAACATTCCTTTAAAATAAAAATAGTATCATATTATGGAAGGAAAATGATCTGAGTAAATATTACCATTATAAAACATAATTATTTGTATTCTACTAGTCTAATAACCTCATGAACATTGAATTTCATTACTAATAATGAAGGAAATGATTATACCAGAATTTTTGAAACATTCCTTCAAGGCCTCATCCATGGCATCTCAAAATGATTATGGCCTCGGCCAAAACATTATCTGAAAATTGGAAAGGCCTCGGCCATGCAAATATATAGTTATCTCGTGATACCTCCAGATAGATATTTGGGGTATAGGGCCCCCACCCATTACATAATAATTCAAATTAATTCTTCATATGAATATAAATAAACATAAAGAACATATAAATTCATATTCAAAACTATATATTTAACATAAATAACTTCCCTTGAACATTAAGCAAAAACACAAACCATTTTATGTAAACTGGTGAATGGTTTTATGATAACACAACCAGAATCAATATAAATAGATATAATAAAATTAAATATAGTATATGTTATCATAAAATATTAACCCCAATAATATAAAATAATAAACCAGA
Source organism: Viscum album (assembly GCA_963277665.1). Lineage (NCBI taxonomy): Eukaryota > Viridiplantae > Streptophyta > Magnoliopsida > Santalales > Viscaceae > Viscum > Viscum album. The sequence continues at coordinate 2,014,306,415 of OY728136.1, read as the reverse complement.
GTAGTGATATAGATGAAGATATTCTTATAAAATCATCGAGTAATTATTGAGATAATAACTTGTCTACTTTGAAAAGGAGAGTTCCATTGGAAAAGCTTTTTTTATAAAAACATGAATGAAGTAAGGTAGTATTTTCAAAATAAAAATAAATATTTTATATTGATAATGGATTCTAAAAAATATTATATAGATCCCTTGAAAATAAGCAAGAATATGAGAAATTCCATTGAATCTGGCATGTGTTTCAGGAATAAATTTTTAAAGACCCTTTTAAAACATGAAACTACCAATAAATGAGACTAGGATTATGGATGGTACATATATGTTGAAAATTTTCATATAATAGAATTTGATTACATATGAATAAATAATAATCTAATTGAGGTATGTAGAGAATATGAATAACTGGAATGAAAATAGAGGTTCGGTTATAAAACCCTTACCACTTCGCAATCAATTGCATGATATACCCCAAAATTATTTATAATCAAATGATAAATTTAATACCATTAAAATCAATAGTTTCAAGATATTATACATAAATGGGAACTATACATACACCATACACAATAAAAAAATTATTAAGGAATATCTCCCAAAAAATGGTAGTGAGATGAGGAAATACTTACAACTATTTCGGCATTGTAACAGGTGTTCTTGTTAGGGATTAATGATAGGTAAAGGGGTACCCAATAATTTATATATCATGAGAGAATAATGTAGTAGTTGAAATAAAATTCCCCATCATTATGAATTTAAAATAAAAGTACACATCATAGGGGGATTCTAGAATATAAGTTAGAGAGAGAACCCCTTACCTTAAATCTGAGGGTGTTCTTCTCTATATCTTAATGACCAGAATAACCAAATTAAGTTCATTAATTTAAAATTATAGAACCCTTAATTATTTTATTTTGTTTATTATGACCTTATTATGTTCATTAATTTCCATTTATATTGGTTAAGGGATTCTATTTCATTGTTCGTTAGTTCTCATTTTCATTATAATCATGTTCAGCTCACTTATAAAAGAGTATGTTAGTTCATGCTAGATGGTGTTTGATGTCCAAAATTGATTTTCTATGTTTGTAGTGATAATTAAAAATATAACATTGTTTTAAAATTTATATTTTTTATTTAGAGATAAGGTGAATCATTATATAAAAAATTAATCTTAAACGCTTGGATTAATTTGCATATTTGGAAAATAATTACCTAGGTTTGTATTATTATTTTATTTCATTAGTGAATAAGGATTCCAAAACATTAAATAACATAAAATACATTTATAATAGTATTTTTCAACTATAAAAATTATTTTATTACAACATTTGGAGACGGTAAATCAAATTTTAAACATCATCGTCCTTGAATGTGATAAATAAACACATCTCAAACACTGTTTCATTTTTTCATAAATGAGGGGGGAAGGAGAGATAGAGATGAATTATCTAATTAGAATAACAAAATTCTTGTACATTTATGGAAATTTTGTTTTCATACCATTTGGTTGAGGATAGGATAGAAAGTAAAATAGAACAAAGGAAAATTAAAATGAAAGAAAACAAAAGAGCAATTTTACCTCATAAATTTACATTCTTTGAATGCATGTTAAGGGAAGAGGGTATGAAAATTTTTGGAGACCAAGGGATATTGTTCATGAGGGAGGATCTTGGGAGAATATTTTGTAATAATTTTGAAATTAAATAGGTTTTATATGAGATAATAGAAGAGGTTGGAACATTGATTGGGCTTCTTAACTATCCATCTAATGGGGTGTGAGTTGTCCATTTATATGTGATGGAGGTTGGTGGAGCTCACCATATAGAAAAAAAATGAACCGTGAATAGAAAATGTCTACATAAAGAAAATAGTGATCCTCAACCAAAGGAAGCTCCCTCAAGTTTCTCGTACTCACGAAGACTACGGTCACATCCTTCATAACACTCATGGAGGCTCTTGTCAAGTTCCTCTGACTCCCAGAGGCTACCTTCATGACCTACTTGTCTCTCGTGTAGGCCTCAGTCATGATACTCAGACTCGTAGAGGCTTCTATCACAACCTTCGTAGCGCTCATGGACATTTCAGTCAGCTACCTCTGCTCCACGATCGCATTGGTAACATTTCCAATGGGCTCTGTGAACCAGTTTTCCAGCAAAACTACGAATTTCCATAAATCTTAGATTGTAACTCAATTAGGGCGCTATGACCAGAAAAACTAAAGAATTTAATACATTCAATTATCTGGGATAATTTATTGAATCATTTTTAATTTCTTTTGGAAACATTTTTTGATAACAACAGTCATGTTGTCTGATATATTATATGTAATTTCATTTTGGAAATTTTATGACATTTTATATAATGTTTTATATCTATATATTTTTGAAGGGTCATAAAGATAAACATTTATTAAATGTATTGAGATAAACATTGGATGAGGTTTTAATGATTAATGTGTTTATGTTTATTGGATAACATGTTCCAACTATATAAGTTGTGGGAAATTGTTTGAGATAGACGGAAAGAATAGACACTTTTTTGGATCATAAGATTTGTTACAAGTGATTTTTATTGATTAAGAAATAAAATTTCTGTTATTGATAATAAATTCATGGAGAGAGGGATTAAATTATTGTTGATGTTTTCACTGGATTAACAATTACTCAATGAATTAATTATGAAACACGGTTTATTATATTTTTTTAGAATGAAAAATTAAACATATGAGGTAAAATTAGAGATCAAAACACAACATTACTTTTTCCTATAGATTATCATTTTTTTGGAATTTGATAATAATTATATTAATATTATTTTATAGAAAAACATAACACATAGGGTAGGAAACTACCCCTAATATATGGAAATGCCATTCGTTTTGAACCCACAACCGAAGGGAGAAAAGGGAGAATCTCCCACCAATGGACTATGTGATGTCCAAGTTTGTATAAAACTATTTTCATTGTTTAAATGGTACGAAATTGAAAGGATATGTTCATTTGAGATGCTTGTATGATTAAGATAAATAGATTATTATGGAATTTTATCGACTTTTGTAGAAAAAAGACCAGTTCATGGGGGAAATTATTTTGTGTATAAAACTCTACCTATCAGGTTAGTATATTTATTTATTCTCTTTTTTAGTAATAGATATAATTACTTAACTATATTACATGTATTTTTTCCAAAAACATGATTCATTTAATTTTCTTACTGAGAAATAAATGGACCTATTTAACCCATCACTGTTTTTTGGTTTTGTGATAGTAGACATTATAATTACCATGATCTCTAACACTCCCCATAAAAAATTAACTGTTATATATCTTTTCTATGTCTATGTATTTACATCAGACTAATGTTATCCTGTATGGAAACCTAGTTTTTTGTTACTTTAGCTTTTTTGATTTCCCTCTTTTCTGAGGGTTTCTTAATAACCCCTTTAATGATTTGGGATTTCCAAAAGGGAATTATAAATCATTAATTCTATGATTACCAATAAAAATAATAAATTATGAGGATAAAAATTTATTAAAGTATGTGATAATGTAACACCAAAAAAATTTAAAAGTACCCTATGACCGATAGCTAACATTGCACATAACACTAATCATTAATGAACTAGAAAATATTATTTTTTTAACAAAATCCATTAAAACTATCCATTGAATTGGAAAGTGTGATCAATATTATCAAAATTATAAAATAAATAATAATTTAATAATGAATATAGATGTTAGTTATACTTAGGAAATTGAAACATAATTTTTAATGAAGGCTTCTTATTATTCAAATATTTTTTTATCAAAATAAATTTATTGATTTTTGTGGAAAATATAATTTATTTTTTATACTGTTAGGAATTTTTTTAAAAAACTAAAAATAATTTCTATAATCAACATGATAAAATTATCTTTGGGTAATTTTTTGTAAATTTTCTGAAAATTTGTTTTTAGGATAAAATATGAAAATATTGTTTATAAGAAAAATCAAAACACTTATGAAATAATTAACATATGATCCTAATTTACCATATTATTTAAAAAAATTTATTTTATTATTTAGATAAGAAATATGTTTTTGCATTTATAAACTCATGCTCGCTAATTTTTAAAACTATTATTTTAAAATAAACCGATTTCATGAGTTTTATGCATAACATATTTAGAATTGTTTTTCATAACTTTTTTAATTTGATTCAATTAAAATAGATTCTATATTTAAAATAATTGGGCCAAAATATGTTTATAAGTTCATTTAAAATTTTATGCATAATGAATTTTCCATGATAAGAAAATATAACGCAATATATGTAAAATATTGTAACTAGATAATGATAAAATGTAAATGCATAAAATACCAAGAAAATTCAACATTAAATGGGTTATTATGTGTTTATATATCTTAAAAGTATACTAAATCATTACTCATCACAAAAATTCATTTTAATTAATTACTCCAAAACAAGGTTGTCATTAAATGTAAAACAATCATTATTTAATCACTTATACCCTTCACTCCCAAGGTTTATCAACCACCCTCACCACCCCATTTCTCCTCTCAAGAAATAAATATTTTATATCATCCTTAAACTCTACTATACACTATTTAAACGTCAATTTTATATTAATCATTAATAATTTCAAATTCTAGGTTCTTTCGGTGTTCTTTTTAGGAGGTGATATTCAAATGGTAATTTTTTCAAAGAACCTCATTAATTTTTTTCTTCTTATAATTTATCCTCACCTCCTACATCCTAATAAATAATAATAAATAAATTATCATTTTATACAAAAAATTTATATTTATACTATAACATATTATATCTATCACATTTATCATCTCATCTTTTTCAAAGAAATGATATTATTTCTCAAATTAGGGAGATTAATTGTCTCCATGAATAATGATTCTATTCGTATTCAATTACCACATTCAAGACAAGAACCCGAATTATCATTATAGTTAATTAATATTTTAATAAGTATAATATAACCATTTTCATGTGTTGGAACAAATTTTTATTTATAATATTAAATAAATTGAAACTAGATCATTATGGTTGTAAAGACCACAAAAATAAACTAAACAATTATCATTAACATTTTATCAAATTAAATATCCTATATTCATAAATACATTTTATGAATGGGAAAATTTCTACATATGGAAGATAATTAATTCCATTTTATATCAAATAAGTAGTTTCATTTTCCTTTTAGTTTAACATCCATAATAATACAAAATTAAACCACCCATGAATCCACGAAACGAACACACCTGGAATAATGAAAATAATGAGATATTATTAATGATTAGTTTATAAAATGTAATAAAAGAATAATATATGTTATTATAAATATTAATATAGAAATTCCATTATATAATAACATATTTTAAACTCTTATAAATGATGTTAGAGCCTAAAAAATGATGGTAATCTTGAGGTATGTGTATCTTAAGTCACTTTTACTTCTGTGAGATATATGCTTTATTTACAAATTATTCATTATGTGTGGGGTATATATACTACCATATGACATATAATATCTTGAATCTAATTATATTAATGTTATTAAATTTTAACTTATATAATTATTACTTTCACGGGGAATACCATTCAACATATTACAAGTGGTATGGGATTTTTTAACTCATTTTTTAGTCATTGGGTTAAACATCCACATGATTGATTATATCATGATAAGATTATGTGTGGAATAAAATTAATAAATATTATTATTTTATTTTATCATGTTTTTATGTTGATTTACATTGAATTCATAATATTTATTAATTTTTTAAATGCTCACTTTAGTGATATGATATTTTTAAGGGACTTTTGTTATTTTAAAAAAAATTAATGTTTCCCATAAATCACTCTTTTCATACATTTCTATGTTTTTATAATTTTTTCCAAAATTTTTAATAGTTTACTATGATTTTTTAAATTAATTTTTACACTTGTTAAACTTTTAAAAAAATGGTTTTAATGGTATATTTTGTAATTTTACAAACTAGGTTCTTTGAGACATTTCATTAAAAAATATGGAAGGATTTTTTTTACCTTATATGGTGTGAGAATATTTTACTCTATAATAAAAAATTAATAATTTGAAGCATACATTAAATGTATAAATGTTTATTTTAATGAAAATATTTTCTTTTATAATTGAAAACTGTTTATAGAAAAAGTCATTTTTATAGTGAAAAGTTTATTTTCTTCAAGGGATTTTCAATGATCTCATTTAAAGTATTTATATAAATTAAACATCTTATAATGTTTGTTATTATTCATTTAGGTTTATCTCTTATGATATCATATTCAATTTAAAAAAAATTATTTTCAGTTTTACTGGGGATGTACTATTTTGATACCATTTACACTATTAAATAGGATGGTTGATGATAATTTGTATTGATTTGGAAAATTAAAAACAATTAATATGATAGTTAGAATATGAATATTTATATTGAGTCTGTATCACCCATGTCATATAAGGAATAAATTTGACTCAGTAATTGATAAGAGGGGTCAGCTATTGCCCCTTGATGCATAGGCATGTCTCATGAAACAAACTATTTTTGGTATTAGTTGATATATAACGTGTTTATGTATGGTGTCTTTTCCAAAGCCATGAAGTTATATTAAGGATGTCTGGAATTTTCTATACCCTCATTATGAGATAGTTTATTCATTTACATGTAATTAATAAATTAATATAATACCCTTTTTATGTTTTTCAGATCATGTCATTATTTATACTAAATTATTTGATCATCAATTTTTTAGCCATATTATGCTCACATTATTGATTAAAGGTTGTCTGATCCAATTATTTTCTTTAACATAATTTTTATTTTTTATTTATGAAAGCTTTCAATTTATACAGATCATTTCTGAGCATCTGATCTCACTCTTATCTTACATTTTATTTTCCCCATGAATTTAATATGTTTATTATGGTAAATTTAGAGATTTAATCCTGCATAATAATGGTTTTGTCAAAATATTTTCTATGTTGTATTATTTATTTTTAATTTAAATATAAGGTTCACGTATATATCTAGTTATTGAAAACAAATAAACTGTTTGGTACTTTTGGATATGATTCATTGTATATAATTACAATGTAAGAAAGTATTCATTGATTTTGGGCTACTATGTTTAGAGTAAATACTCATATACCCATAAATATGTACCTATCTAGTTTTACTAGATTTTCCCTAAAAATTCCGGTAGGAAAAAAGAACATGTGTATATCAGTGTGAAAACCCATAGGTAAAATATTAAAAATTCATACTTTTTCCAACCACTACAATGTTATGAATTGTGAAAAATGATAGTGTAAATGGAATAGGTGAATATATAATGGGACTCATCAATGATCCAAAAAATATTAGTTTATATTTATAAACGTACATTATTAAGAAAAAGAAAGGGGATAACCTTATCTCCTCCCTTCATTCACATCGGTTCTTGCATCCTAGACACATGATGAAAAACAAGGATTTGTTTTTCATAACCATAAAACACTAAACTATGTGGAACGTTTTCATATCTATATAATTATAAAATATATAAATCAATTTTCTTAATCATATTTTATTATACTTCATGCACAATATCCAAGCACAAAGTTGCTAAATTGCAGGATGTCTGTCTGATTCATATAAAGTAAAACAATAATATATTTTATGACATTAACTGAGTGGAATTATTACCAATTTGGTTCAGATCACCTTAAAAAACAATAAATATTCCTGACCATCACTTCAAATCCAAGATGATTCTCCCTTCAAATGGTCATTCTCTCTATTTGTTATAATTATATTCCCACAGAGCATCTTCAGAACATTGATGTCATAATACTACGAACTTTGGGGTGAATCCAAAAATCCCCACATGTTCCACCCCCCATATTTCATTCCTTACTTTATTTAGATTCCCACCACATTCATGTTTCATTAAGACCCCTAAACGAAATAGAATCTAGAAAAAATAGTACACCATTCATACCATTCATGCTCTTCAAATGAAATTGGAGGAAACTTTGATGGGTCCGGCATTTTGACGATAGTCAATGGTCAAAACCTCGTTTTTATTCCCCAATTTTTAACAGTGCGATAGTCTAATATCCATTTCAAACATGGTCAGCAGTCATCCCAAATCATTCAATCTCTCCTCCTAATGTTCCAATTATTAAATGGATCAATTCTTATCCTCTATTTCCCATATTTTTAGGTAAAATCCAATGCCGCTGACATTGCACCACTACTATAGTAGATCCAATATGGAATGAATTTATGATGTATACAGTTTCCCTCTCCATCCAAGGAATTCATGATTATGAAACTCCAATTGGTTGATGGGTCATTCTTACCAGTACCCTTCATTCAATAACTTGAACTATCATAAAAAAAATATTGTCCTCAATTTCCCTCTTCTTCCTCACACTGATCATTAATCACATAGGATTAGATACTAATATTTAATTATCACATTAATATGATTAATATAAATAGAAAATGGGAAAAAAACATGTATTACCAAATAATTGAGTAATTTTTAGGAGGGTCATCAATATATTGGATCGTATTATTTATTGAGATATAAAGAAAATTTATAATCCAAAAGCTTATACTTAGTGTTTGATAAATATAACTTATCAATCAACTATTAGTTATCCTCTAGGGACTAATTACACCTAGTGATATCTATTTCTTTGCCCTCGAGTATAGGGTAAACATTATCAGCATAGATCGATATCGTAACATTCTCAAACTAGAACTCCAACACAAGAGATGATGCCCCGACATCCTCACACTCAGTCAATGCCAACAACAACCTTACATGGTATAAAATATAGGATGTGGCTATTTATATGTCTTTATTATTTATTTTATTCTCCTAAATCCAATATAATTCTTGATCAATTACCTGGATAACCCTAGTGCATTCATAAGACTCCATGTATAGGAATGAATCAAAATCTCGATGTTCTGTGTTCACCTACTCAGTATGATAGTTCCATTCCAATCCATAGAAATTATGATAATATACAATTATATTCTCTAGGATCTTCAAATAGTGGCATCGGGACCCTCTAAGGCTCATTAGAACTATCTATGAGGTGTTTGTGATGAAATGATACATTTATCTTCATTCCCTATATCAGATAAGGGAATTCTCTAGTGGCATCATACCTAGAGTCTTACAGGTCCTCGAATGTCTTAGGATTGTACTTGGAGAATGTCTTTAGAACTGTGGATGTTGTGTCCTCCCCTGGGATCCTCTCAAATGGGTTGGGCTCTATATTGAAAGGAGGGTCATATTTTTCAAACACCTCACCAATGAAAGATTCTATGTTAGCCATAATCCATGTAATCCAATTATCCACATGGACAAAAATAATGGGATACTCTCTTGTGGTATGGTTTTGCTCACCATAAATTGTTGACTCCCCATGGATGGGCTCAAATTATGAATAAAACATCTTGAATCCTTCTAAGATGTTTTATTATTGGTGATTTACTTCCTCAAACACTGTATCAAGCAATTGTAAGAAATTTGTTTGACCTATATAAACAAATAGAATAATAAGAATTTTAAAAAAATGATACTTACAAGATGAATGGTTTTTAGAGAAATCATTGTACTGGGAAATGAAAGGTAATTCCCCTAATAGAGTCCCATTGGTACTGGTAGGTACACAAACAAACACCAATTGACCCTCTCCCCCCCTACATTCCATTTTTAAGCCATCATTTAATACCAATCATTAGGGAAGTGATGTTTTTTAGTTACTAAAGAATATTAGATAATCTGAGTAAATGAGATGTGGATTCTTAACTTGAGGAGACATGGTGTTCTCAATGATATGATACACCAAATACACGCCCCGCTACCATCAGGATCCACTGACTAGATTCCAATGTGAGGACCCCATATTGAAGACCCCGGAAACCAAAAGTTCCAAACATCCCATATATCATTCCATATAGACACCTCTCCTACTAGGGAGTCAATAATTTATTCCAGGATAGGCTACATGGTAATTCTCTAGGGACTCTTAACACCATCAATAAAGGCACCTTATATCTCAATTAATGATTTTTTCCCGAAAAAACATATTTTAGAGGTACTAATTGGATGAAAACAAAAAAATATGTATTCGAACTAATGAGATGAACCATACCTCCGTGAAGAAGATCCCAATCATTTATTATTCCATATGATTTACCTCCCCACTCCAGGTAAATAATTCCAAATGAGTTTCAGATCTCGTAGACTCCTATCCACAGGATCCCTACATGTTGTGTTTGAATGAGATGAAGACACAAGACGAGGGTAAATTTTTTCATTTTAAAAATTCAAAAAAAACTCGAAACATTACTCTTGAATTGGGTAGAACTGTTCCATCATTCTTAAAAATGAGTAATAAGCATAAAAAATATACAAATGAATAACACATGGTGATGAATAATGGTTAGGGGAATTCAAATCCCTTAGTTGACTACACCAATACTCTCGACTCATGAGTTTTGATTTTCACCAGGATGTACCTTCACTGAGACCCTTAACAACTGAGTCCAAGGATTTGACACCTTACAATAAATATTTTATAATATAAGACCTGCAACATATTCAACATCTCAATCCTACTCAATTAACGAGAACTACATCAAAAGGAATAAGTCATTTGTGAAGAATACATTCCCCAATGTAGGATAAGACCTCTAATATCTATAACACCTTGATCCTCCTAAATCTGATTAACTATCTTTTTCCCTTCACAATCATTCGATGAAGAGCATCCTAGATCCTCTCAATTATCCTTTGGTTTATGTGAATTGACTTTGAGAATTGTCTTAATTTGATATATATAGAGTAATTTAGGTTATTTTTTGGAATAATATAAATAAATTTCCTTATTAATTTTAATTAAATGCAATGCCAACAAATAACTCAACCGGACGTCTTAGGTTGACCAGCCATAGCTCTGGCCTTTGTTAAATACCAAATTATATACTCAATAGTGGATTAAATTTTTTTATCTAAGACTACATTAAAGAGTTATTAGATTAAATCTTGAAAAAAATCATGTTCATATCAATTTTGTGCTCAATATGCCTCAGAATCTAATGGTGTATCAAGGACAAGAGTCAAAAATATTCCTTCAAATGATTCAATGTATTACAATGAATATATAGGCTCACTAGATTATTCACCCATTCCAGCATTTTTTCATATAAAATATGAATCCAAAATAATGTGGTGATACTAAGGTGACATCTAGTTTTCTCATTCCCGTGATCTCCCCATCATGATCAAATGCTACAAAAGAACATGAATGAAGGGAATGGTACATCCTCATAGGATCTTCTTTGGTAAAATCATGATTTCTACTTTGTGTTTCTTGGGGGTAGATCCATCCTCTATTTCCAGCTCTCTCATTTCAATGATGTGTGTTGGATCATGTATGTATCAACATAGAAATGAGACATTGATGAAGTAATAAAACTAGTCCAACTATGGGTATATGTCTAGTAGTTATGAAACATTTACAACCCTCCATTAGATATGGAATGACATGATGATCCTTGAGAATAAAATTCCTCCCTAGAAAACCCATTTATGCCATCTCATGGTGAGATTCTCGAAAATAAAATACCCCCTTAGTCAATATCAGAGGCATTGTGATATTAATATAAATAATATTTCTATAATCTAATGTATATGATCATATGTTCATGGATTACATGAACTTTCTCTATCATCACTTGCAGTATCTCTGTCCCAACTAGAGATTCCTGACTTATATCAGCCCAACATAATGATGACCTACATGGAATCAGAACAAGGCCAAAAATGGTGAAATGATGATTTTATAGAAAATGATGTTATTAAAAAAACTAAACCTGTGAATATTGATCCTCTGATCATCAACAAAAGTCCACAACCCAATATACCTATATATCCTCCAAAGCCTCGATTGTGATTTCTATATACCAACAAATCTGTTGGTGAATCAACATACTCATCCATAAATTATTACCAAATTACTCCTATATGAGTCTCCAAATTTTTTTCATAAACCACAAATCTCGATCAAATACAATCATTGAGGATTCCCACTGGATTCGAATGATCTCTCTTATGTAAAACAGTCCTAGATTATCCATTGAAATATAAATCTTGATGGAAAGGATGCGTGATTAATTTATAATTCGATCAATATCAAAGATATTTCATCTTGTCATCTAGTTTTTTACCGAAGACCATTCACAAATACAATTGATATCCCATCCTATTTCCACATCGAGGTTTGAAGAGGCTGTTTCAATCCTTCTAAAAACTAATGCTCATCATTAAACAACTAAAATTCTATATTTCAAGTGATAAACAATGAAACACTCTTCCTCTTCCCACCTAAGAAAAATATTCACTAAAGATCAATGTGCATCTTCCTACAATGAAATGTATTTCCATTTTATAAGTTTGAAATAGCCTTTTCACCACCTCTCACATAATAACTGAATCTACCATCATTCCCATGAAAAAATGACATGCTTCCCAAATTTAGAAAATCCATCAGGTAAACCTTTTAAAGATATTTCATCATAGAGATCCTCATAGCTGACATCTACAAAATTAGACTTCCTCACATGATGGATAAGAAAATGTTTCAACACCTATAACTAAATATAAGCTTCCCCCATCACCTCTATCAAGGGAAGGTTAAAGGATTCCGACAACTCATATTCCTCCTCCACTAAAGTTGAATGAAATCTCCAAATAATGTATGTTTCCACCAAATTTCCCTTCTGAGGGGTAAAGACCATCTCTAATCCATTGTCTTTGAAGAATTGAAATTAGTGCCTCTATTTTGGGTTCAAATTTATTTATGTCAATATACAACTAATAATATAATGGTCTATGTAAAAAATGTTTTCTTCAACAAGAAAGTTCTACCATAACATCGATTAAAAAAATAACACTAACTACTCCTGGTGATGAGTTACGTAGTTCTTCTCATGGGGACTCAACAACCTCAAACCAAATGTTATCACTACATACTTATGAATGAACATGATATAGATACCAGATACATATGAATTATAATACACTACGTACTCCATGTCCTCCTCTTGTGGTTTCAAAATAAGAGAACTAGAGAGCCATAGCCTCAACTCCTCAATTGCACTGTGACACTGCTTTATCCTGGTAAACGTATTCCCTTTCCATGTTATACATGTAAAAGGTGATTAAATCCAAGATAATTCTCCCACAAACCCTCTTTAGTAACCCTCCAATCTATGATACCTTTTTTACATTCAGCATGGTCTTGGATGGATCCCAAGAAAACAGTACATAAATATTCACTAGGCCCACTCCAAATCCATGATTATAAATAAAAATACCCCATGTGGGGATCCTAACTGGTCTAGAACTGAAATATTGAGAGCCTACCATAATGATTGAAATCCCATATTAATTCTAGGAGCATCCCAATTACTCTACATTCTCCTCCTATAATGTAGAATAGATGATTATGTCATCAATGAATAAAATGACAAATAGATATTAGTATGAAAATAATATTTAGTTCATTAAATCCATAAATACATTGGAGTCATTAATTACACAAAAAGTCATCACCATGAACATATAGTTTTCATAGAAACATCAGAATTCTAACTTCTTAATATCATTATCGAGAACCCTCAACTGTTGTCATTAGGACCTGAAATCTATCTTTGAGAACCAAATATAACATCATAATTGATCCACGATTTCATAAATCACAAATGGGGTAGTTTTTATTTATTATGTCATGGTTCATGGGATGGAAATAATCACAAACATTCAATCCACCATTCTATTTTTTAACAAACAAAACTATAGATCCCAGGAGGACATAATAGATCTGATAAAACCCTTCTTTCTAAGGTCCTCCAAAATTAACCATAGTTCCTGAAGCTCTGTATGGGCCATATTTTATTCCACATAAGTTATTATAATGGTACTAAAATGAAAGTATATATAGATTCACATATACCACTTTTCAGGTAGTCCCAAAACATCATCAGGGAATAAATCCACAATGTCTTCCAAGAACAATAGAATTTATATACCTATTGATCGTACTACAACAAGGGATATAATCATTATGTGATGGGTGATGGGTTACATATTCTTTGTCATAGGACCCACTTATAACAACCTGAGATATCTCTTTCGTAATAATGAGAATTTTTTCCCATATTTCTAATGGCATCTGACCAATCAACAATGGCTTTCCATTTTTCATTAAACTATTTTCAACGAATTCATACTTAAGATGACTTCATATGGTTTCATCGTGATGACCATTTTTTTCACATGAAGCTCCTTCCACCAATTGATTTCTCACACTACCAAATGATGAGTGTAAATAAATAATATCTTCATGTAGGAACCTATTTCCATAATAGGAAAGATAAGGTCTCAACTAGAAGCACTAGATATCGCTCAAGGATTAAAGAGATAAAAAAATTACTTTGTCTTATGTATGATAGTACTTTAGAAAGGAGTATAATAAACAGATATCAGACTTCATATCATCTCATTTGTTCCCTACTCATATCTATCCATGTCTAGAAACATCCCATAACCCTATATGCAACACCCCCCCCCCCCCGAGACAAATGTGGTACATAAAGTTGTGGTGGTGGGTAGAAGATAGTAATGTATCCCTCCACCATGTTCTACTTCCTATTGATCAATTCATAGTCCTCTTCTTGCACCATTTCCTTAGGGGGAATCCGGGAAATGTAAAGAAGATCCTTTATCATGTTGTTTCCTCTAACATTAAGGTACATCCAATATCAACATCTCATTCTCAACATGATAGGTTGATTAATCTTGAGTCATTTGACCACACCCATTATAAGAATATAAAAACCCAAATTTGGGGTAAATAGATCATTTGTGTGATCCTTGACCCACTTAACCATGTTTCAATGACCTTTAATTCTTCCTCTAATGATATATTGACATATAAATCCTTCTACATACTAATCAATACTCAACCACATAAATCCCACTACCAGATTCAGCATTATTGTGTCCCTATTATAGTAATCTCTCAATCACATTGGTCTTCTTTACCTCTCCATAATAAGTGGGAAGACATAAAGAGGCCACACTAGGCCGAATTTATGTGTGTAGATCATGCTTATATGTCTTCTGTTAGAATAATATCTCTCAAACCATAATAAGAGAGTTTCATTTAAATTTGGAAAACCTCATGGAATAGTCAACGAAAATCATGCTACCATGTTATAGATCAAGAATATCTAAAATCTAAATTAAACAAAATCAAAATGGGATATTCTACATAAAAAATAGGTACATTAAGTAGGACCATAAGGTCATCATATTTTCATGGGTTTTCATAACCAAATTCCACCAATTCCTAGCTTCACTATAGAAAATATTGGATTCCAATGAATCTATTTAATACATTAGGGTCAAAACTATCCTCAATACTTGAACAAAAAAATCCTGCCCAAATAGAACTACAACATGTTCCCCTTACTATGGATCCTCTATGATCACAAATACAAGAACTCACATACTTCACTAAGAATACACACTTCATTGACTTGAAATGTTTGTTTAAAAAATTTCTAATTTGGAAGGGGTGATTTAACATCCCACTAGAAGTATCACGCCATGGGATTTCCTTTAATATGAGGCATAATAAATCATCATATCTTAATCATGACCCTAAATAAATATCATGTCTATAATTATTCATATAGGAATCCAAACAATGATCTAGAAAAACCATGGTAAGATGATTTTATATATATATTTGGGGAGATAAATCAATGAAATTAAATGGAAGAAATCGAATATGATTCATGTATGATTATCCCCTACCACCATTTTCTACTAATGTTGAGTAGAATATAAGGTATTCAGAGTCTTGGTGTATGGATATCTTAGGCATTTACCCAAGACTAGATAACCTTACCTAAAATCCAAAATCATTGAACTGTTACATTATTTCTAGAATTTCACAAACAATCATCATAAAAGGATAACTCCAAACTCCATCCAATGGAATGTACTGATCTGATGCCACTATGAAATGACCGGATTAATTAGTGCCTTCCTGTCCACCTGAAAGAAGGGATCCCCAAACACAACGTCCGCCTCTAATAGGCTCTGGAATAGCGACAAGAACCTAGAAGGAATAACTAAAATGGGAGGTATTTTCATAATGTACCTTTATTCATGCACCCATCCTTCCCCAAGAATAATTGATTGGTGATAATAATCATAATATAGTTAAATATAGTGTAAAAAATTCATGTAATTAGCACTAGTCAATATAGAATTGTATGAAAGTGTAATCCGAAATATAATGGTGAAAAATAATCCCCCGACATGAAAAGATATACCAACATGACAAAAACATGAAATAATGAAATATTAGAGAGACCTAATTATGATATTCAATCCCAAGTATCATACATGTTCAACAAATCTATGTAATAGTATGATCCACCCTAATCATCGTCAATATTTCCATCCTCTGCATAAGACACAACATATATGGTGGAGTCACATTCATTGTTTTATATACACATACCATATAGGACTCCATGAAAAAAAGATAGATAAAGATAAAAAAATAGTCAACTCTACCCAAATCAAAAGGGAAACAAAATCCCAAAAGATACACATATTTATACTCATAATAAAACCCAATTGTTAGAAAAATGGTTCTCTATATCAAAACAAAATAGAAGTCGATGAGTAATCCTGCTACTAAATAATTACACCACTAATTCAAATAATATAAAAATATTACACCAGAATATGTGTGGAGGTTCATGAGCCATTCAAATATTCTCCATTTCATAGGGAGCACACATCTCTTGTTGACGACCCATACACCACTAAATCTCTAAAATGATGGAGTACCACATTGCAGGTTGAGAAAGTTCACACAATAGTAATGGTATTAGTGACCCTACCAATATAAATAAATGGGGAATACATTAACTAGTGTTACAGGGGACTACTAAACCTAATATATCTCTGATAGCTTGAGAATCTCACACCTTGGTGTAATAGGGGACTACTGACCCCAAAATATCTCTACAACATTGAGAACATAATCCCTAGTCTAAAAGGGTAATATTAACCCTGTATATATTTTTTGATCCTTCATATTAAATTTCAACATAATTCATCTCCAGAATAAGTTTCATGCTTGGAATATCTTTCACTACATCTAATAATGCACAGAGATGGTCTCTATCACCTTCTATATAGGAAAACATGTAATGATGGATACTCATTGGAAAACATATGAGTCAAAACTAAGGAAATTCAAGAGGATGAAGATATAAATATGAGTACATGTTGTGTATGGGGTCCACATGGAATGTGTCCCCACTCTATTGCATGGTCGTGTTCTCATTTGACATGGCCTAAGAAGCCATGTCTTTGTACAAGGCGTGTCCTCTATGAAACAGAACATTCATGACCACCTGGGATCCTAGACATGACTCTCCACTCAATCCTATTTTCTAATGATCATTAATGTGTACTCTAATACAATGTATTCCGATCCACATGTGTTTATAGGTATTTGTAGATTATATAAAACTTCACCAAATATGTCACAAACCTATCCAACGGGGCCCAACAGGCTGGTGGAAGGATGAGCCACAATTACCCCATGCCCACATCCAAAATTCATGTACTAGAGAAAATAGATGAGACGACATAAATAAATGGAAGGTCATTGCTTAATGTACCTTTTTTATCATGTAACCAACCATCTCCGTATAGAAGTGCAGATGAATAATAATAAAATAGAGTAACATCTTATTTAAAAACCATGAACGTAATAATCTATAGATAATATTAAAGAGTATGATATAAAACCAAAATGAAATTGGAAAATTTTACATCATCCTAGAAATGATTTCCTACACTAAAAATAACACTAAAATAAAATTTGAGTGATCTTAGAACCTATTCCCTATGAATGACATCCATATGTGATCTATGAACATGAGAATTCCAAAGCTCTACCAATATCATCAATCATATGTTTTTTATCATCAAAAAACACAACACATGCAGGGAAATCCCATGCCCATGTGAGTATATACATACATAGTATGATGTCCTAAAAACAGATGAGGGAGAAATATAATACACTCTAAAAGTGCTCATCTCTTCCAAAATAAAGAGAGAAATTCAACCCAATGAAAAAAATGTATTTATATATACATATATCAATAAGAAAACTAGTTGAGAGAGAAAGGGGATTTATATCTTCTTACATATCCTAGGATGTTGAGCCTTCCAATAGATCCAAATCCCATCATCGATGATCAATATATCAAATGTTTTTTCAAAGATGTAACCATGTGTAGGACCCACACCTTACTACTATACCAAAAATTCAATGGGGGAAAAATATTTAGGGAGAGGAACTAAAACTGAGTTTGTTAGTTGTTTACAATGCAATGGTTAGTGGACACACACACTAGTAGATCAGGTTGGTACCCATTTGTTGGTAGAGGACTCACACCCTGCTGCATGGAGGGGGTGTATGACTCAAAAGATAGAGGACTCCAACATTAGTTAATTTGGGGTATCGGTCTATAGATAGAGGACTCATGACCGAGTTCATTATGGGGGTACCACTCAATTGGTGAAGGATATGTTCCATTGTCTATTAGTGGGGTACAACCTTTTCAGTAGAGAACCCTATGCCCTGTTTTAAAAGGGGTACCACTCAATAGGTAGGGGACCATTTCCATTTTCCATAAGTCGGGACCACATATTTGGTAGAGGACTAACACCCTAGTCCATAATGTGGGCACCACATAGTAGGTATATCACCCACATACTAGTGTGTAAATGGGGGTACTACAAAGTAGGTAGAGGGTTATGTGGGACCCACAGCACGGTTGAACTGCAGCTTTCCATCCCCGACATCCATATGATGATCTTACCTAATCACTACTATTATCAGGAATCAAAAAATGAATATACATGCTCTGATCATCTTGCATCATATCGTAAAAGTTACTATAAAGGCTTCTATAACATTTTATGTGGAAATACAATCAGTATAGGTGACTCAGGATCTAAAATATGAGTTAATAAAAGGGGATATGAGAGGTATAATTTTCCTAATGAATTTTATGGAATGTTAGAGGGCCAGAATGTGTACAACATCACTTGTCCTCTTGGATGTGTCCCTCACTATACATGAATTTATATCCATAAAGTACAACATGATGTGTGTGGGAACTATATATCATATCTCATCCTCCCAGGGTCAATTTTTTTCTCCTGGATATGGTCTCGGTCCTAACTGGGTACCAACCTGTGCACATGTACTCCTAGTTTCCATGATGTTCCCTCCCACATGGGGTCTTGGGACTGTAAGGTTTGAACATGGCCTAGCTACCCGGGTAGGTTCGCTTGGTTTGTGGCCGAGACACATGGTGTGTGATCCCTATCTTCTTCAATACCCTATGCACCATAGCTGGATGAGGAAACACAATGTTTTTTCACTAGTCTACACACCATGTAGTCACACTTTTTCAGGAAAAACCCCAATTTCCTTACATGTTAAATAGATAACCCACTACTACAACTTAATCAACCAATTTACAAACTAAAATCAATGAATAATACCATCATTAGGCGATTATGTCACTTTAGTGGACAAATGATAGAATTTGACAACCCTTAGGAATCTCAAAGCATGTCATGCATGCCTCCAGTGTCTATACCACCACCTCCTCAAATACCAACACCATGAATCCGTCAATGATACCCTCAATCCTTTCGAATCAATATTAAAATCACAAATTTCATTGTTCTGTATACATCTAACAAGAATTTGGGTGGTCTGATCACCCCCAACCCGGGATGGAAATTTTAAACTATGTCCCTATAGTCTAATGATGAAGGATGCAACAACAAAGAGGGAGACAGACATAATAAAAACGGAGCATGAATTACTGGACAAGTCTTCATGGAATATTTTCATAGATTATATATATTTGTGTTAAAAAACATGACATAATCCAGAATAAATAGATTAGAAAAATTAATTTGATAGATGGTATCATACTAATGACTTAATTAAACACATATCAATGAATAAAAGTTAACGACATTATCAAACATCTATTCAAGAGTGTTAACCAAAATTTTAAGTACCTAAATTATAATTGGATGAATATTTTGTGAATAACATGCTTTCATGAAACGAGAATGACTTTTTTCATCAATATCTAATCAATTCACCTTGATCTGATCATCGATTGCAATGAATATCAATCTTCCAACGAATGTCTTCAGCGAACCTCTAAATAATATCATATCATAATGTGAAAAACCTAATAAAATATCATAACTAAAATATCATATATGATTATATTTAGTTCATTTAAATTTAAATGAATATATAAATAATTTATTTCAATTTAAACACACCCACCCAATGATGCCTAATCTGAAAGCTTTGCACTGAAAAACAATAGATCATTACTTGTGTAAACTCATCACTATGGATTCAACTGTGGTCTCATATTTTCAATTTCAAACTCCATTCAAAGGATATTCTATTTTTCTAAAACTACATGTGTCTGTTATAAAAAATATATAATTTTTTTATAAAATTAATTTTAGGCACATCAGGCCTTGAAATCACATTTCATATTAGTGTCTGACTGTGAAAATATTTCATAATATATTTTAATGTCTTACAATGAAAAAAACGATTCCGAAAATAATTATTTCATTCAAATATTTTCATTCCTAGAGAACATAAAATAAGAAAAAATGTGTGGATATCTAGTCTTCACCTTGTCTCTCATACTTCATGGAGCACTCATGGATTCTCCCAAGCTGCCAAAATACATGAACTAAGTGAATGGTCCATCCTTGTAGTATCCTCTTCTCCCAGTCCTCGATCTCTAGCACATACTCTATAAATATATCTCAATCCTTGATGTATAGATATCCCCAAACAATAAAATATGTAGTATCATTAACAAATCTCTTTAGATTTCACACATTAAAGACTTATGCGCAAACTCCAACATTGAGGATAAGTCTAGGATGTATGAATCCTCTCCAACCCTTATTAGGATCACAAAAATACTTATAATCCTTAGTGATAGCCTACCTCTCTAGGTGAGACTCTATAATCCTCATTATGGGGAGTCTTTCAAGATCTTTTTTCATCCACTATTTAACTATAATGTCCTATGAAAATGATCTAGATAATTTCATTCCAACTTTGGGTAGTCCTCATCTGCTCATGGATCACTTGGACCTTCTCAAAAATCAGACTCACCATCTCTATTCTAAAAAGAGAATCTTCATTGATCTGGGTCTAGTAAATTATTGACCTATATTCACTACCATACTTGGCCTTGGATTGTTTCATGTGTATATTAGATTTTTATATATTATTATATGTTAATTTTTAACATGTTAGATATCATCCCAACACTGGAAACATTATAAAAAATGATCCCATCGAATATCCTCCATAACTAGGATAGTGTTATTGGTATCCCCATCTATCTAAGGGTGAAAATTTGTACTCACCATCAAGTGTATCATTAATTCCTCTTACAATACTCTACAAAATTATAATGTGAACCATGCATCATGGATGAAGACAATAATTGAGATCACCCCATGATGGCGTATGATATCATTCTCATACAACTTCACCTAAATATCTAAGATACTCTTCCCCTGATTTAATAGAGGTCTGTATATGTAGTAATTCATTCAATTATCACATAAATTGTATTGTTTCATCTCAATATATGAGGAATCCCATTTATAATGTCCATGTATGTGTTGTACCATTTTGACTTATAGATATCAAGAGGATTTAATAAGTCAACTAAACCTAGTGCTCTACCTTCACATTCTATCATGTGAGACACCGAGAGACATACTTGACAACACTACACCTCATTCCACCACCCCAAAACAACCACATAATGTCATTCTATATCTCCTCTGAAATAGTATTTTTAGGAAATTTATATATTTGGAACTCTCTCATCACCTTCTCTTGATATTTTATGTAACCCCATATCTCTCTGGATAAGTATGATATGATTTCCTACATCATAGAATCCATCAGGAACATATCCCGAGGATTTATTTTCAAGAAACATCTCACAATAGTTGTACCTATGTTTTACCACCATATCTCTCCAAAGAAGTTAAGGGGTAACAATATCACCTTGTGGTAAATAAAACAATCCTCGTGTGTCTTATGTTCTCTAATATAGACCTCAAGAAAACATGGATTCAATCGGCGAACACATCCATGAACAGATCTATAAACGGTTAAGGATCAAATCCACATGTACTAAAAATCTACTAAGGTGTACAATATGAGAATGTGTATCACCATGAAATCAAAACATCCATAGTGTATTTGGAAAGACACTTCTGGTATAACCTACACCAAAGACGAAGCGAATGATTACCTGCCTAAATGTTAAAACATATGAACTCAATGATTCTCAGGTGTGGATAGTGTTCCTTGATACCCTTGGTTCAAGTGATAATAACAAACACCCAAACTCAATCACCGATTTTCTACTCTAGATAATAACCCTAGAATCCCATGTTTAATTCATTAGGCCTTTCAAAACCCTTTCTCAAAAAATTATTGACTAAACCATTAAATAATGAAGCTTAATATGTTCCATCTAATATGCTATTGAAAATATCCTGGGTGTTCCCTAGTGATGTTCCTTGAAAAATCCTAAAATTCCTTATAATGATAAACAAATTACATCCCAAGTAAATTGGTCCTCACACTCCATCCCCATGGTATTGAATAAATGGAATAGGATCCACAAATCCAATGGTATTTCCACCAATCTAACATGAAGTGGGTCCTAGCCTTCTGCACATGAGATCATCCCGCTCACCTTAGGATCAATCCTTTTCAAATTATGAATAAATACATCACATAACACTGAAAAAAGTAGTATACTCATAGGTGGAAAACAATTTATAATCGATGGTAGCTAACCTGTCCAAAATGAAGAAAATACCATTGGGTCACACTCCCATTATGAAGAGAGTACACAAAAGTCTCTCTCTCTCTCTCTCTCTATACTCTTATAGTTATGTCACACTATCAGTTGATGTGTGGGATCACTAATCCTCCCAATATAAGACACAAACACACGATTCAATAATGATGTATCTATTTTTTCAAATATTTCTCAAACATGGGATATTAGCTGGGATAAGAGGCACATGAATCTATGTTAAAATATTAACTTGGTTAGGTAAGTTACCCAAAAAACCATGAACTATACATTAATGCTCAGTGAGATACTTCTTATAATTCATGATTTACCATTCCCAAAAATTTACCATAATGAAGGATATATCTAAAACCGTTTAAAAACAACCTCAAACACCTTGATTGGTGAACACATTCACAACACCTTGAAAATACCCTATTTGGATGGCAGTAACATTCCAATATAGATTTTGTATTGGGTTTATGGAACACATATAGGTGAAAGAATTTTCAATGTTTGTTGAACTTCCAAATTCATGTTGAACATCACCAAAACATGGCTCCATTGATGCCCCATGTATCCCTATAAATCTCTCAAAAAAAGAAAAAAATAGTGCCTCATAACTGTATGCAATAGTTTTATAAAATTTTCAAGGAACACAGATCGTAGCTGTAAAAAATCTTGAATACTATGTGTTAATAACCTCCAACACTTTTCTCTATCCAAGATCCTGACCACCATATACCTGAACGTAGATTGTTCCACCTTTGGTTGGTGGTAGCATAAAAACAAATAAATAACAACCTCCTACTACTGATCCATATCCTCTATCACATCTTTCATCCAATGAACCTTGTTTCTACATATTTTTTCTGTACCTAGGTTGATAATCAACCATACCTGTGTTTCAAGCATGATGGTTTAAATAATCTCAAGTGAGATGTCCATAAACATTACATGAATATAAAAAATTAACCATTGGTAGAGTGAACTATCCTCGAGGCCTCTGAGAAGGAAGATGCATCTTTCGATGATACTAGTGTAGCACAGAATCTATCTATGGGTCATGGTACCCTGTTTCATAGGTGATCAATATGTTGAAAACTCATGATACACACATGAACCCTACACATTATCATCCACCACCAATAACTCATCCTTAGCTCAATCTGACATGGTATATCCACATGAATCATTATAGGTGAGTTTATGAGATGATCAACTAGAGAACACTCCACTTAAAAACCATCTTAAAGAAACAACTCTGTGTGACTAGGGCCCATTAGTTTGTCCTCTTCACACATTAGATCATACTCTCAACACTACGCAGGAATCCTTGTAGGCTTTCTACATAGAGAAATCATAATATAGACAATATAAACCACTATCAATGAAAATAAATGTATATGGAGCAGACACAAGAAGGATATTCAAAGGGGCTCAGTCCTATAATATTCTTGTAAAAATGTTACCTGATATCGATTTATTGGTATGATGAGTTGAGAAGCACATAATTTAAGACATAGTGAATGGATATATTTATTTTAACATCAATACTGGGTTTCATGGACTATAAGTTTCACTCGAGAAACACTGACACTATTTTTTATAAGTTCACAACCAAACCAAATAAGGGGAAATCAACAAACATCATTCAAAGGAAGAATCGATTCTGTTAAAAATCCTTCAAGACTTAACCTACAAGGGACCACCTTTCTAGAGGAAGACCAAGAAGAAACCACCCCGTTCCCATCCCCCATATGGCTAGGGATTGAAAAAGGTGACATTAAGGGATAAATAATATAGGAGGCCTTTTCCTAATGTACATTTACACACCTTACCATCTCAAGGAAAAAGTTCATTGAAATAATATTAAATGGTATCAACATCTAGAGTAAAAACAATGAATGTAATAAAATCTAGGGAATAAAATGATTGTGATACTGTAAACTAAAGGAAAAGGGAAAAATAATCACAAATCATTAAAAGATGTCAGAAACGAAAAAAATTGGAAAATAAAAGTTGAGAGAGTCTGGATCATGATCTTAAATCCTAACAACTATACGTGGTCTATGTACATATATATCCCTAAGCAATGGTAATACGAAAATTATTTTGTTCATGTTATTTATAAGACATGACACAAGCGGTAAAACCCCATATTGGGGTCTATATATACCTTCCTGGTAGGATGTAATGAAAATTGAAGCTATTGAAATAGAAAACACGATAGAGGTGGTTAACTCATCCAAAATCAAGAGTGATATAAAACCAGATGACCCCCCCCCCCCCCACACACACTTATATATATAAATATGATCATATAATAAACCTGGTCAAGAGGGAAAAGGGGTATCCTGCTCACTTACCATCCTAGGATGATGAGTCTTCCAATAGTTACAATGGTCTAACATCGAAGCCTATAATATTACTTGTCTATCAAATGAAGTGTCTGTGGTGAGGACCCACACCTTACAACGATGTTTCATAGTTGAGGGGTAAATCTATATGTAGAGGACCCACACCATATTGTTTCAAGGGGGTACATCTTAGTAGGTAGATGTCTGAAACCCTAGTGTATCTATGGGGTACCAATCTACAAGTGGAGGACCCACACCTTCTGTATCTAGGGGTACTACTCAATATATAGAGGAACCATTCACTAGTTTGTTAGGGGCACTACTCAGTAGATAAATGAACCATTCTCTAGATTGTTAGGTAGACACCACTCAATATATAAAGGACCCACACCCAATTAAATAATGGTGTATGACTTAGTATTTCTATGACCCACACCCTAATTCATCAGGTCAGTACCACTGAATAGGATTAGGACCATCACCCTAGTCCTTAAGGGGGTACCACTCAGAACACATAAGGTAAATTTCCTAGTTTATTTTAGGGTACCACTTAGTAGGTAGAGGACCCATTCCCTAGTGAATAATTAGGTACAACATTATAAGATGAGGAATATGGGGGACCCAATACTTGGTCTGGAAGGGGGTTTCCAACCCCAACCTCTCTCTAAGGATCCTTCTTGATCATGACGATCATCATGCCTCATAAAAAAGGAAATATGCATTGAAGACCATACAACATATATGAAAGGAGAGTATGAATTCTACTATCACATTATACCTATATATACACTAAGGAAAGTCTTTTCATGGACCCAATTAAGAGTGAAATCAAAAGATATATGATTGGTTTATGTTTTATAAATAATTACATGACATGTACGGGGGGCTCATGGCATGTGACCTCTCTTGGATACTAGGTTGGGTCCTGACCAGTAGATATCACTCTAGAAATGTATTACTACATGGTGTTTCATGACCTCCTACGGTTATGTTGTGTACTCCTAGGCACGTATCTGGGTAGGAGTTACTACCATCCTGTACACATGTCCTCCAAGAGTACATGAAATATACACCCATGTGGGGTCTTGGCCATGTGAAATTAGCACATGGACTAGCTACTTGGGATGTTTCAAATGGAATATAGCATGATCACATGGAATGTGTTTTTTATTTTACCTAAAACCCTTGTCACTATAGATGGATGATTCTACGTTGCATGTATTCATTAGATTGCAGGTTGTGTAGTCATGTTCTACATCGAATCTCTAGTTTCAAAATGAATTATATATATATTACACTCATACTACCTAAGATTCCATTTAAACAATTGAAATTAGTTTAAGACACATTCATTAGTCAATTATATTCTTTTGGTGTCTGAAAATCAGAATTTTGACACCCGTAGGAATCTCATAGTACATCCTGCAAGCCTCTAGCTCCACCACCCTCACCAGATTAGATCTCAGATAAATTAATCCATCATATCTAAAAAACATAAATCAAAATATACTTTAATATCACATATCCAATTACTTTTGACACAACCTTCATGAATAAAGGGATCTTATCATGCTCAAATACTCTCAATAATGTCGAATTGTTTTATCGTAGGCCAACAGTGAAGGATATAAAAAATATGTGGAGGAAAGGCCCGATTAAAAATTTGAATCAATGGTTGATGAAAAGTTAATTAATAATGATAATATATATTTTATAATAGGGGATATAATCATGGAATAATTATGAGTAAATCAAATATAAAAATTAATTTTAAACAGAGGAAATAGTGATGGGAAAAATTTATCTTAGTTAAAAAAATATAAGATAAGGATGTATATAATAATTTAATCAATGGTAGAAACTGAAATTTATGTAACCTACCTCAATATTGGATATGTAAATGATGAGAAACATGTTTCCAATTAAGGAGGATGATCTACTACATCTGCAGATTATCGATTTATTATTATTTGATAACATGTAATATGATCTTGATCCACAGATGAAGGTCATCAAAATCCACTCGGGAGCCTCCCAAGGTTTTCTAACAATACCCTGAGAAATTTATAAATGAAATATTTATATAGTATTATATGTAGGTTAGTTATATGATAATAGATAAATAAATTATTTATTTTAATTTAAAAGCATCTTCCAATGGCTGCCTCATCAGAATGTAGAGTGTCGACCAACTTTAGGTCATACCTAGGGTAAAATTAATACTCCAGATTGAACCATAGACTCTAATTTTTGATTTGAGACACCATTTAGTGATAATTCAATTTTATATGAAAACTGGTGTCTGTGTGATATAAAATATATTTAATATTTGTATAAACTAAATTTCAAGCTCATCGGGCCTCAGAATCAAGCGTCGTCTGACATCTTGGAAATAAAAATATTTTTTATTATATTTAAAGAATAAAATGGAATAAATAGAATATATATAACTAAGAAAGGGTAAAATGGAATTCATTCCTAGGAACACATGGTGTGATAATTAATATACCCTAAAACCCTAGAACCATAGCTAGAGGGAGACATGTCATGTCTTCTTCCCAATGACACAGTGTATTTTTGATATTTTATTAGAAATTGAAAAAGAATTCACAAATTATATGTATTTAATCCTTCCTCTATTAATCACTAAAATTGGCCCCCTATGATCTCTGGAAAATTCCACCATCAATCAATTTATGTCCAATTGTTGATGGAATAGGATTTCAGTGATCCACTTTAAGACCGCATTGTATCCCAACACCCACTGCCCCTCACGTCTCCGCATGTCACCACTCCAGATCTGAGGTCCATGAAGAAACACCTACCATCCATCCTGATATTTCCAAAAAAATCTATTATTGTGATTATTCACGCAACCAAAATGAATTAATATGATTAATAACCCTCATACATTCATAATAATGATGATCCATGGCCCTATAGGCCAACATCACAGAACATGATGAACAAGTATGGGAAAGGAAAAAAACAATGGTGAAAATATCAATACCAAAACTTTTTCATCCTAAGAATATATATTTGGGAAAAAATGTTTGAACATTACATAAATCAACATAAAATGATTAAAAATTTTAATCTATTTAATGGACTCGTGTGAATGGTGAAAAAACAATGATAATGTATATAAGGTATAATTAAAACTAAATATTTTAAACAAAAGGTGTATAAAACCGTAGTTAATGAGACCTACCATGAAAATGGAATGATATTTGGTGAAAAATGTGTTCTCTAGTAAAGGAAAAGAGTCACTGTTTTCACTTCCACTCTATCCACCTCGATCTGATCAAACAATGTCCTCTATTCCCGATCATCCAATAAAGAATGCTAGAGATCCTCTTAATTATCCTAGTGTTTATGATGTTAAACTTGTATAATTGATGTAAATACATATATATACATTATTTTAGTATTTTTGTGTTTAAAATGAAATAAATAAATTTATTTATTAATTAATTTTAAAAGAAGCACTATGGAGTTTCACAAATATGCATTCGGTGTTGACACTCATTCACCATGCCTAGTGTAAAATTTATATTCCCTCTGTGGTGGTCTCATATTTTCAATCAAAGTCTCCAGTCAATTTTTATCCAATTAAACCCAAAAATAATTCATGCACATTGTAATACTATATTTAATATTTTTAATAACAATTATAGTCTCAAATAACCTCATAATCTCACTAAATCAATGCACCTTACGGTAACAAAATACCATAAAACATTAAAAGTATTAAAAATTAAAAATAGGTCACTACCGAGCTACTAAAAATTGTGTGTTTTTTAGAGAGCTATCATATCATGGTCTTCTGTCTTAGCGGATATAATTTCCTCCTATCAATCAAAGAATATAAACTATACTAGAATGGTTATAGGATCACCCTCCCATTCCAACGTGTAAAGGTATATATTTTATAAATTTATGAAAACCTCACATAGAATATCACTTAGTCTATGATTCATACAACACCAACCTCATAAAACTCAATCCCATTTCAAGAAACCCAATTCTATAGGAGATCCAATTTCAGGGATAACCTTCACATATTTCATTCCACTTATATAATAGGGATGGTGTCATCATTAGAAAGTTGCACTAAATATCAAAACTTCTTTCTTAGAGGCATCCCAGAAAAAGTCATTCCAAGGTGGGGGCTCCCTACCATTTCATATGACTACTTCTTAGGGAACTCCACACATGAAGATGGTGGAGGCATGGTGGACCCATGGTCTTCTACATCATCCACTCCATCATGATCCAATGATGACTAATTTTAACCTCAATGTGAATCAAATCTATTACCCTTATTCTACAGTGGTTCAACAATTAGTTCCACCTCCCTCACTATCAAGTTTAATATCACACATGGGTATGATGAATCCATGTTTTTGGGATAAATCAATTGGGGGCCAGCATTATGGTTAGATGGTGGAAGTATTATGTTCTCCCCAGGGCCTTCATATACAAATATCAATCACAGAAGATGAAATATTCAAGGTTTCATCTCTTAACAAACCACTATGTACATTTGTTTTATCAGCTATTGGATGCACCCTAACTATTAAGCGAACTAAGATAGAGTTTATAGATACAAGTTAGTGTTTTTATGGTTCCTTGGAACCAAAAATCAACCTCTTAAGTCAAAAAATATTTCATTTTATATGATTTCCCTTCCATGATTCTATTTATTAAATCAATTAGTGGTGTAAATGGATTGAAGCTAAAATTCCATGAATTTCTATTACACTCCTTCATCCCATGTTCATTGATCATCTCACCTCAAACCACATATATATTTATATTGGATGAATGAATACTAATTTTTGGGGGAATGATTCTATCTCGAAATATATATCTCTTCAAATGTGCCAAGATCCATCCATGGAAAATTTAAAATGGACCTCCTATATTCATTGAAAGTCACCCTATAGTCATACCACAAATGGTTATGCCTTTTGTTCAGCACTGAGACTCATGTTCACTTGATTCCCTAACACCATGATGGAATCCATTACATTCATACCATGCTACAATAACATGATATAATCCTTACCTATATGCATCCATCTTCTCAAGAAACTATCCCTAAATACTACATAACGTACCCCTAGTTTCTAGTTCGTCAAACTATATCCCCATTTCTGATATGATCCCACCTCTAATATCATACAATAGTACGCAATCCATATCCCATTTTATACCCATGAAAACTACTTCAACAACCATGTAATATTCTCATCTATTGTATTCATGAATAGTCTTAACCATCACTTGAATGGGATATCATAGTGGGACTGTTTGGTTGAACAAAACAATGATTTTTTGGTCCAAGAGGAACTACGTTGGGACTAGAATTTTCCCTATGTTCCCCCAAGAATATGTAACTGGGAGGAAATCATCATATTGATATCCCATATATGGAATCTAATAGATGTTGTTATGATCCCTCAAGATAATCCCCACAAATCCATGATGGAGATAGATTGTGTTTTTGTCTGGTAATTACCTATAGGTAATATCTAAAAATAGATCTAGATGGAGAAAAACATTGAATGGCCTTATCCATATTAATTCATACATACCAATATGGGAACCATAATATTAAAACATGTACCGCACTTTTTAGACTCACACCCATTCATCATTGTTGTTCCCCCTA
The DNA here is from genome assembly GCA_963277665.1 of Viscum album. Taxonomy (NCBI): domain Eukaryota; kingdom Viridiplantae; phylum Streptophyta; class Magnoliopsida; order Santalales; family Viscaceae; genus Viscum; species Viscum album. The sequence continues at coordinate 2,014,275,260 of OY728136.1, read as the reverse complement.
TCTCACAGATCCCACCATTATAACACCCAATTCCATTTTTCTGATTGCTCGCACAAATGATGATCACATAGTGTGTGGTGAATATTTCATTTATTGGTTATTCCCTTTTCATTTTCCTTCTTATTATAGTGATTGTTAATATATTATTATATTAATGTTCTCTACCTTTGTGGCCAATAGTGTTAACATTTAATCGGTTCAGATCAATATAATCTGCTAACCAAAACCTCATTCTGTTAACTTCCATTGTCTAGATAACCACATAATCAAACAGAAAAATATTATTGTGGTGTTGTATATTTCACAAAAATAATCCATGTCATAATATTTTAATATACCCAAAGGTTTTTCTCACAGTTTGTTTGGTTTCTGGTATAGTTAGTGGGGAAATGATATCCCTAAGAGGTATCTCACAATGTGGTTTTTTGGAAAATATCTCTTTATTTTGGTTTGGTTTTGATTCTCATTTATGAGAATTTATTATTATGTTTCAAATTTAATTATATGTGACTTCTTATCCCATTACATTTCCATTTTGGTTGTTGGGGGTGTTCCAAAATATTCTTGAGGAGGTCCAGTGGAGGTTAGATCTCAAAACAACTATAGTGGGTATTTATTTTAATGAAATAGGAATTCAATGTACGAGTTTATTTTTTATAGATAGTTAATATAGTTTTTCATATGTTGTGTGTGGATGTGGAAGAGTTTCGGAATTATATTCATGATGTGAAATGGAATTTCTTGACCTTAGTTTATTCATGCTGAGGCCCTATGAATTTTGGTTGAAGTGTGAGTTTTTGTAAATTAACATCATAAATGGGTTTTCTAAATGATATTTAATGGACCATATAGAATTCATGATTTGGATGGGGTGAATTATATCCTTTATATTATGTGATTTATTTGATGAATTCTATCATTTAGATATCTTTTATTTTGGTTTGGCGAAATCCCTTGCCTCTTTTGGACGGTCTTCCACCTCTTGTTGACTAGTGTTGATCCATGTGTTCTGGAATTTGATGTTTTATGATATATAGTGATTTATTAAATCTTTCCCCATGTTTTAATTCATTATTATTCCGGTGATTCATAGTAGTGATGTTTCTTTGATACATGGTGTTTTTGGTATACATTTTGGGGATTTTTTTATATGGTTCATGTTGATCAAAGGATTTCTAATGTGGTATTGGAGTTGGTTTTTCTTACTTTTCCCCCGGTGTACAAAAAATAATAAATTTTATTTGTGGTAGGGTATCCTAATTCTCATTATATTTATGTAGAACATGTTGGGATTTATTAATTTTATAACTCATATAATGGATATGAAGGGTTTGGTTTATAAAGATAATAAATCTATGTAAGAATATATTGATGACAATGGAAGGTATTCCCTAGCTTTTACAAGCCTGATGTTATTGTTCATATTTTTTTCAAACTAGTTTCCAATGTTTAATATAAAATCTATGATGATATACATATGTGATGTGGAAGATGTATGTGGGACCAATGTGGTGTTTTTATTTTTTCACATCTTGAAAAAAATATTATATTATTTATATATTTCTAATAATTGGTTTCACATGGAAATACATTTTGTGTTATAATACCGCTGCTTAATAAAATAATTAATGTTATGTAAACTCTTAAATATAAATTATGTATGTTGGAATGTGTAGATTTCTGTATGAGATTATTATGTTTCCTTATGCCATGTTGGTCATGTTGCGATGAAATTAGTGACTGGCTAGTCAAAGAAAATAAATGGTATTATGAATTACAATGCGGTGGTGTGTTAGTAGTTATGGGTGTGGAGGATGAGTTTTAATGGGATATGATGTGGGATGTTTTTGCGGTGGTTTTAGAGTATAGTTCTTTATTGTTATGGGACAAAATGAAAGAGGTTATGTAGTAGTGATGTGCAGTGGTGTTTTGTAGTAGTTTTGTTATCAGTGGTACCTTCTACAGCACTGCAAAGTTCCCACTATAGTATTGCTACAGTACCGTGTAATTTTTCTTCCACATGGATTTCATCCCGGATCGCCTGGATGAACTTAAGAGTCCACAACATCTGGGATGAGGCTCAGTTGACCTATTTAAGTTATTATTTTTTATTTTTTTTATTCACTAGAACATTAGTATTCTAGTTTCACATGGGGAAGAGAGACCATGATTATGATTGTAAGCCCCATATATTTAAAAAAAACTATGTTCGATACCATATATGACATAGAACTAATATAATAAATGAATCATATAACTAAAATATTATAATAAGAAAATTATAACAATGACATTAAATTTTTTGGATTGAATAGGATTAAATAATTTATCAAATATATATAATGGTAATAATAAATAAAAATATATTTATAATTTCTGACGAAATAAGCAATAAGTGTTTAATAGAAAAATATTTCAAAAGTAATTTTCATAGATTTTTATAAGAAAATTATAACATAAATTCCTATATCATTTAAAATATAATTTCATAAAATAAACCAAATTTTTTGATTCAGTATGTTGATATTTTCCTATGGTGTGTTATTTTATTTTTTGTAAATTGATGACGTTAATATTGAAAAATACCGATGTTTTTTAAACTGTCATTTATTTTAAAAAATGATGTAAATTAAAAGCCAGATTATTCATTCTATTTGATTAAATATTAAAATATATCTTATTTATTTATATTAATTACATTTAAAAAATGTTTTTACTAAATTTTATTATAATATTATTGGTATACATAAAAACACATTTATTCTGATTTCTATTTTAATTTATATATTATTTCTCCATTTTAATTAATATAATATCCCATAGTGAGGAATATCTTATGGATATTTTTATATTATTTATATGTTTTTTTAATTTTAAATTCACATAAGGATTATTTATATTCATATACTTAAAATAAGATAATTTTTCCGTGATATTTTCACTTTTCTGAAAACAATTATTCTCAGCACTTATGAGTCATACTTTAATTTATATTCCACCACTTATATGATTTTAAGTTAATAAAATAGAATATATATTTTTAATAAGTATATTTTATATTACATAATATGTTTAAATTATTTTTTTCTCATAATCAACAGTAAATACAATAAAAAATGTTTTAAATGGTACAAAACTAAAATTGTAAAATAGAGTATCCTTAGAGATAAAAATTATAACATGTATAAAACATGATTAATATTATTTTTAGATGTATGTATTATATTTTTATATCATTAAATCCTTTATTATTAAAATTTTTTGGCAGCCTTTTTGAGATTTACTTTCCATTATTTGATACTTTTGGGTTTTTACAATAATATCACTCACATAAATTATAAAAGGTCACCCACTCCCATAAGATATTCACACATATCATTACAATTGGATTTTCCAATAGCAGCCAAAAATATCTCCCCAAAATCCACAGAGACATTCTAGAGCATCATTACTTCCCAATATACCAACCATTGTGTCCTTCATAAGATATCCAAATGAGGTTCTTCTATGCGAAGGTAATCATCTTCACCAAGATCCTTATTTTTACTCCTTATTTTTTCACATTATACTATTTAAGAAAAATTAAAATATAAAACAATAATTGTATTATATATTCTAAAATTTTATTATATTGATTTTATAATATTCAACATTCTCCAATTCTATAAAATTAGAAAAGAAACAATTATTGGTGTGTACAGTGGACTATAACTTCACCAATTGATTTAATTTGTCTTCCATCATCTCCTATCATAGATATAATGAAGGTGGATTTATGGTTTATATGTGATAAAAATTACATATTAATAAATTTTTTAAACTAACATAATCTTCCTTTTTTCCTTACAATCCATTGAAAAATTATTACATCATTCATGTGTACGATGGACCACCACCTCAAAAACAAATATAACTCTTTATTTATTACTGGATCATGTCAATGGTATATACAAGCGCAATAAAATAAATTTTATTATTATTATACAATTATAATTCTATAAATATAAAATAACACTTATCTACTATCACTCTAGAAGATTGAAAATGGAAATGTTACTCATGCATACATACGATCTATAATTTCTATGATTTTAATATAGTTTATTATACATAACTATATTATAAGGATTATTTTAAAATTATTAATTTATTATAAAAATTTTAATTATTCCATTATTATTATTCTATCAATGATGGAATAGTGACCCATTTAAACATGGTCTACACAACGATGTTGTTTTGAATTTATAAAATGAACATCCTCAAAACACTCAACATGTACATAACAGATTCTATAATTAAATATAACATTACAAATTAATGAGGTCAATGTTTTAAGTAATAGGGACTAAAAATTTATATTATTATTTAAGAGAAAAACTAGTTGATATTATATTATTATATAGGTGATAAAGGACATACACTAAATGTTATGACTTGAGGTAAGGGTTTTGTCTCAAAACACCCTTCTTTGAGACACATGCCCTTTTAAGATCATAATTTTATTAAATGGTGTGTGTAATTAAAATATAGATATCATATTAGGAATAAGTCACACATCATTATATTTCATGATACAATTCTATTATTTCCTTCTTCATAGTTATGATTCAAAATTTACCAAAGTGGTATTGGTTGATGTTTAAATTACATTTTAATCGGGATTTTTTGGGTTTGAATTTTAATTGTATGAAATTATATTACCATATTCTCATAAACAAATTTAATTTTATTATCATATTTTTCAGGAATATTTCATTTAATATTACCATTTTCCTCTATTTAATAAATTAAATTATTGATAACATTTTTTAAGAAAATTTAGCAACACTTCTCTATCCGGTAAAAAATACATTTCATTCCATGTCCCTATTTTCTATTAATAATTACCAAATAATTCTTTAAATGTCCAGAAAATTTATTAAATAACTTTTTATCAATTTTTTACTATTCTAAAAAATTTTATGTAATCATCTTTTTATAAAAAAAATGAAGTATTTTTTACCTTTTACAAAAATTTGAAATAATTGTTTCTTTTAACTTATACAATATGTGCAACATTTCCTTTCATCATGGACACTAAAATATTTATTATTTATATATAATTTTATGTTTTTCATTTTAACGATATTTTTTCTATAGTATTTTGTCAATTTCTATATTTTTAAAAATTTATATCAAATTGAAATATGGTATTTTCTAAATAAATATTCCATATAATATTTTTAAATCATTTTCATCAACAATGAAATCCTTTGAGGTTAAGAATTGATTCTAAATTATTTCTTTATATATCTCTCTAATAAATTAATATTATTTAAATTAAATTTATGTTTTCTTGTGTTCCTTATGTTTATTTCTTGAATTCCTTATTTTAGAAACGAATTTTGATTGTGATATGTGAGAAGATTATTCAAACCACTTTTTTCAATAGAAAATTATTATATTATTCCTTACGATTTAATTTTGTGTGAGGAAAACATATGAATGTTTATGACATGAATATTATTAGTTAGATAGAAATAATATAGCTCTAAAATTCATTGGGTAATGTTTTATTGTCCTGAGACATCATGTATGGAATTAGAGATTGAACCTAATCAATTATGGGGCTTTGCCCACCATGTTATCTTGTCTTGACAATTATCCTTGATTATGTTTATTCCATGATTTATGTTTCTATAAAATTTTCATATGATTCGATGATTTTATGATACCATGAAATTTATGTTATACTACTATGTGATTCATCACAATCCATATAATTTATGATACCATGGAATAACATTCACTCACATGATATGTTTCATAACCAGTTTTTTTTCTTAAGGGGAATTTTAGCTCAACCCTTTTGACTATATATTCCCCAGGTTAACCAATGAAAAATTAGTATTTCTAAATGTTTTGAATTCTCATTATGGAGAATAAAATAAAAAATATTTATATTATTCAAATGAAGATGTATTATGAACATAGTATTCCAAAGACACTATGAATCATGAAAATTAGGTAATAATTTAATGGATGTTTATGCTCAAAATCATGTAATATTATTTCTAAATGTATTCGGTCACAATAGAAAGTGTCAAAAAGAGATGCACTTATTTTTTGGGTTTATTATTATAATACTCTATAAAAATTCTTTAGGATAAGAGTAAACATAGGAAAACATTCCAAAAAGTCATTAATCTATAGAGTAAATGGTTTTTAATAAAAATAAATCCCTAGCTGTATACTTCAAGTTGGTGGGGAACTGAAAATTTTTTACATATGGGTAAGAACCACAAGATGTTAAATTTAATTATACTTGATCATCACCTGGTGTATGAAAATATACATTTCTACATTGTGAATTTGTACTCCACAGGTATATGTTTTGGATATTTATTAACTCTTAATGTGCCATTTTTAGGGACACGACCAAATATAGGTTTGAAAACCTAATTGTTAATATTACCATAGATAGGCTTTTTTGAAACATATATAATCATAATTTAATATTTACTTATCATTTACATGATATACTTATAGGATTATATTTTTCCCTATTTGAATGTTAATTCATTCTTGACATTTTTTAGATTATTAATGATTGAAATATGATAAATCATTATAGTAACCAACATGTTGTGAAACGTAATGATTCCATAACAGGATTCCTAACCAAATGGGTACATAATTTATAAATCATATGATCCTTATAATTGATCTATCTCAATTCCGTAATAACCACTAGAACATAGTGGTATTTCAAAACACATCCACGAAGGGAATGATGGAATATCATGGAAATTAAAATATTAAAGATAATAAGGAATAGAATATTTAATTTATTACATGATAAAAATGTGGGAAGAGGAACCATGGAAAATTTGACAAAGGATCTAAAATATTCCTTATGAGTGGAATGGAGGACCACAATGTATAATATTTCATTAGAAAAATGATGACTCTAGTTAACTAGATGTGTGGAAATAAATTTCGACCTAAGGAACAACTAACAATTCAAAGCCATATATGTGGGAAATTTAGTAACTATTGGATTTAATTCCCTAATCCAATGATTATTTTCCAAGTTAATATTTTATGATTATAACGTCCCCAGCCTGGAAGCCACTAAAATGGTGTTCTGCGATGAGTGGTTACATGACCTTAATCATGCCTCCCCGTACGCCAATGGCTGCCGACAAGCAGCATGGGTCTATGGGTAATGTGGGGAGACTATACCCCCCTTTAATCATAGTAAGACACAACATAAATAAATGAAATTGTGGAAACAATAACCAATTAACAAGGAACATGTATATTAACCATTTCCAGCAATAAATACGCCATGTCATATAATAAGTGCAAGAGTGAACAAAACCCAAAAATAAAGACAACGACCAAAATCCCCAAAACGGTCCTGACTCCAAGTCCAAATCATCCACCAAGTGCTACACATATTCACTCAAATATCTAAAAAGGACCCTTTCCCTTCTTCTTACCTACAAAAATTAATTCTACCTGGGTACCCAACTATGGTCAAAGTAGGGTGTGAGTACAACTCCGTAGGCCAGCACCAACAGTGTCTACACAATATCCAGTATAAACAGGTATTGCATGTAAAAGGAAAATGAATGATAATTTCAAATTACTTAATTTACGTTTCATTAGATAATTTTTCATCCAAAGCTATTTCCACTTCCATTACCATTCATTACACACCATATATCATCACTCCCCATCTCATCATATTTCCATGGATTAATCACATACATTATGTTACATGGGTGTAAGGCCAACAATTACATGCAAGAGGGTGAACACATCATTATCCTATCTCACTAATACTAACCCCCTCATTGAAACCATATCCTCACCTCGAAGCCTCAGTCCGACTGGATACAACCATTAGGAGAATAGACACTCAGTCCCCTTTCCTAACCCTTGAATTTAGGTTGATGTTTAGAAGATCAATCATAGATCAACTAGTGGGCATAGATCCTCAAGTCATACACCAATCTACGAAACCATGTTCAAATTCTTATATATATAAGTAACCATCAATCATCCAAACCATCACCCTTCGGAAAACAGTATTCACATCACTCCACATGGGAATCCACATCATGCCTTAACCCATTAACAAAATACCATTTCACATCATTTAACCATTCATCCAATTCCCATTTGTTATGCCTAACTCACTAAGAATTTACCACTAGACCCATAACCTATCCATTATGGTATTTAATCAGTTTACACATTAACCCATTTAACCCGTTCATCATTTCCATGATTCAACCATTAATGAAAACATGTTCATCAAGGGCTCTATAATTCACTAAAACAATGTCACTTGTTTAATAACAATCCCAATACCCGGGAAAAACCAAAACGTCCCATGGAAGGCCCTAAATCAGGCCAAGTCAATCCCACCACATCCCTCGGGGATCATAAGGGTTCCCATTATCCATTTTAAACATCATCATAACCTAACATGCCAAGGTTATTCATAAGATAACCATGGGGAACCAAGAACATTACTAAACATGCGAAAATACACAAATAACCATGGGATAAAACTTGTAGACCACCTAACTCGAAACTGCGGTTGAACACACTCTCAATCGAGGCCTTATACCTTGATCCGACCAACATTTGGAGATTCAACCTAAAACCCACCCAAAATATAGGGTGTTAAATCTTTAGAACAAGAGGGATAAAAGATATAAACCCTAAAAAAAAGAGAAGCAAGGTTGGGATTACCCTTACCCGAAGCTTCGATCCACAACCAACGACCCACTTAATGGAAAAAAATAGATGGAGAACCACACTTGGGATGCTTGGGTCTTCCATGTTCGTCACTAGTGTTTAGGGGGTATGAATTGAGGAAAATTCCAAGTTGGGGTTTAAAATCATGGAGTGGAAAAAATGCAATTTTATCCCAACTTTATGAGGCTGCACGTTTTGGCCGCACAGTTTTACAAACTATGCCAAAACCATGTGCATGTTACACTCCAATGGAGGAGGGGTCACATGGTTTTCTTGGTAAGGAGAAACGATTTATCTAGGCTGTGCGAAATCCATGCGCCCAGCGTGTCTCGCCCAGATTTCCCTTCTTTCTATCCCCGAGCCCCCAAAACACACCCAAGGACTTTTATACTTTCATAAGACATCCCTTGAATCTCGAAACAAGGGATTCATCCAAAACATAATGAAAACATACCCATCTAAAAATAGGGATCTTACAACTATCCCAACTTATAAAGGATCGTCCTTGAGCTGAGCATCCATGCCTTATTGATCCACCGAAGAGAAGATTTTGGGCCACTAAGCCCACATATCTGATTCCTACTCCCATGTTTCTTCCTGAACCTTCCCATTCTGCCATAGTACTTTCACTAATGGCACAACTTTTCCACGCAAGAACTTTTCACTATGATCCAACACATGAACCAGACGCTCCTCAAAGGACGCAAAAGCCTCAAGGTCAACATCTTCCACCCCAACCACGTGAGATGGGTCAGGGTGATGCCATCGAAGCTATGACACATGAAACACATAATTCATCACACCATACCTTTGTGGAAGATCCAATCGGTAATCCACTAGTCTGATCGTCTCCACAATCTCAAATGTTCCAACATACATGGGTGCCAACTTACCCTCCTTTCGAATACGACGGTGACACAACCTTTGCGACAACCAAAGGAACACTTTATCATCCACCAAAAATTCAATAGGTCTACACCTTCGATCTGCATTCGACTTATGCCTACTCTGAGTCATAGCCATCTACTTCCAGATCAACATAACTCTCTCTAAAGTCTCCTCCACAAGACATGGCCCCAAAAATGCTGATTCACCAGCATCTAGCCAACACAAGGGAGATCTACATGGCCTCCCATAGAGTGCCTCAAATGGTTCCATCTTAATCGAATCCTGAAAAATCTTTTTGTATGAAAAATAATTTAACAATAGGTGTCTCTCCTAAGAACCACCAAAGTCCATGACACAATAGCCTAACATATCTACCAACACTTTGATTGTACGCTTCGACTTCCAGTCCCTCTGCGGGAGGGAATCCGTACTCAAAAACACCTATGTACTAAGAGCCTATTGCAACCCTTTCCAGAAACGCGATGTCAAATGCAGATACTAGTCTGAAACTATGGTTCTCGGAACACTGTGCATCCCACTATTTCACGAACATACATCTCACCCAACTGGTCAATTTTATAGGTCTCTTGAATCAGTAATAAATGATCCACTTTTGTAAACCGATTCACTATGACCCAGATCACATCATTCTTCCATGGTGTCCTCAGAAATCCCACGAAAAAATTTATTGTTACATCATACCACTTCAATTTAGGAATGGGAAATGGATGCAACAAACCACTTGGGTGTTGATGATCGACCATCACCTACTGATAGGTAAGGTATCGTGCCACAAATTCCGCAATTTCCTTCTTCATTCCAGGCCACCAAAACTACCTTCGGAGATCACAGTACATCATGGTCGAAACCAGATGCACTGAACACTTTGATGAATGGAAATCATGAATCAACTCTTCACACACACACTTTGGCACAACCACATGATCACAAACACAAACAGCACCATCAACACCGATGGCCCATCCAGAAGGTAGCTCCACACCTTTACACATTTCCTTCATTATCAAACACTCAGTATCTGCAATATGACCTTACTTAACTCGACTGAAAAGTGTCGAATCCATCATTAAAGAAGAAAGGGCGACCTGACCACTCTCTTCCTACACCTCCAAGTGCCTCTCTGAAATCAAATCCATCGCCTTCCACTCAGTTCTGGACTCCTGAACCACCTGATTTCGAACCTTCCTACCCAGAGCATCAGCAACACTGTTTCCCTTTCCTGTCGTGTACACCAACTCAATGTCAAATTACGGGAGATATTAAATCAATCTTTACTACCGAAGATTCAGATCCTGCTTTGAGAAGATGTACTTTACGCTCTTATGGTTGGTAAATAGGATAAATCAATCTCCAAAAAGATAGTTCATATAACACTTCAAGTCGTGAAATACTATATCCAACTATAGATCATGAGTGGGATAGTTCTGCTAAGGGGGTCTCAAATGCCTTGACCCATAAGCAAAAACCCGCTCCTCCTGCATCAACGTAGCCCCAAGTCCGATTTTGGATGCATCAAAACACACACTTTAATTCATAACTGTCTCAGGTAAGATCAAGATTGGTGTGGTTGTCAACCACTTCTTCATCTCTAGAAAAGAATTATCATAGGTCTCAGACCACTCGAATCTGATTCCATTTTTGGTCAAGCTTGAGAGTGCTGCTTCCAGGAGTGAGAAATCACGAATGAACCTTCAATAAGACCCAGCCAAACCCAGAAAACTCCAAACATCAAGAAACAGTAATGGGATGCTCCCAATATACAACTGCCTGCAATTTCAGTAGTTCCACTAACACCCCTGCCTTCATGATGATGTGACCCAGAAAAGGCACCTCAACTATCCAGAATTGACACTTTGATATCCTGGCATATAATCGATGCTCTCTTAGAGTACCCAAGATGATGTCAATATGTTGTGCATTATCCTCATGAGTTTTCGAGTACACTAGGATATAGTCAGTAATGAAAACCACAAACTAATCTAGATAGGGATAAAATATCTGGTTCATCAAATACATAAACACCACCTGCACTTTGGTCAAACCGAATGGCATTACCACAATCTCAAACAACCTGTACTGACTCTGGAAAGTTGTCTGTAGTACGTCAGAAGACCTCACCCTCATCTGGTGATAACCTGACCTCAGATAAATCTTGGAAAACATGGATACACCACTAAAATGATCGAATGTGTAATAAATTCTAGGAAGAGGGTATCGATTCTTCACTGTCATCTGGTTCATCTTTTGATAGTCAACACACAGCCTCAACGACCCATCAACCTTCTTTGCAAAAAGTACGGGAGATCCCCAAGGAGACATACTAGGATGGATAAAACCCTTATGCTACAACTCCTCAAAATAATCCTTTTTTTCTTGGAGTTTCTCCAGTTCCATTCGGTATAGAGGAATAGAAAGTGGCTCTGCCCCTGACAGCAACTCCATTGTGAACTCATCGTCACTCTCAGGGGGTAACCCAGAGAAATCCTCACGAAAAACGTCTTGAAACCAATCCAACACAAGAGAAACCTTATATTGTTCCAATATTTCATTCTCATACAGCACAATACATGCCACTCATGCCATGAGTCCACTCATATGTGGAAAAAAATGGCCCCGGACACCCTGATCGAATATCCCATTCACCACGTTGGAGATAAGCGTTAACCTCCAGCAACCTGAATGATACTCTGTGATGATATCATTCTATCCATGCTAGATACAACAGAAAATAATCCATTACCAAGATTAGGTCAAACTATAACATCTCAAGAATGAAAAATTCCCATGGAAAATGATACCCACAAACTTCTAAGGCACAACACTTGAACTGCTTGATATCCTCAACTCGCACCCCCAATGGAGTGCCAATTGATATAACTCCACACAACCTCTCCACAGGTAATCCCAGTGATACAATAAGTTGAGTAGAGATAAAAGAGTGTGTGGAACCTGTGTCAAATCACACACTAATAAAAGTAGAAGCAACAACGATCATACCACAAATAGTCGATTGTTCGGCTTCGCCATCACTAGGCGCAAACTGAACTGCATGAAGTAGAACTACCCCTCTACCCTAGGCTCTAGTCTGAACACCCCACGCTACACTGCCCTTATGGCGTAAGTGATCTTTCCCTAGCGTTCCACATCCACCACCCCTGCCTGTATAGCACATGGAGCTCCAACTTCCTTCTTAATATAGGGAAACTAATCCCCTCCCACACCCGGTACCTTCATTTCATCATCATGCTCACCTGCCTGCCGAGTGATCTTACAGAACCTATGCACATGCCCCATCCTTCCGCATGAACAGAACTCAACTAGAGGTCTTTGACACTGAACACACATACTCCCCGGCCTACCGCACTAAAAATAGAACACCTGGTTCCCACTTTGAGAGGATGGACCTCTCTTCTCACCACCTTGCTGGAAACATTCTAAATGGAGCTTCCAACCATCAAAAGATGCACCACTTGTCTTCCCAGCTGGCACGACAAGCCCACTACCCGAATCTTCCTTTAGGTTTGATATAGAGATAAATTTCTGATCTAATACCTTTGAGAACCTCTTCAAGCGGAAGATGTTTACTTGAGACCCGATCTCATGTCCCATCCCATCCTGGAAACTCTCCGCTACCGCAGCCTCACCCCTGCTAATACTAGGAAAAAGTGTCTCAAATCAGTGATGCGACTAGAATATTCTACCACCAATAGTTTTCCCTGAGTCAGGCTCATAAAATATACAACCCACTCCTTCCTCAAAGTATCTAGATAAAAATTCTCCTGAAACATTTCCTGAAACCCCTTCCATGAAATACCCTCATCCTACTTGATTTTAGCATGAATGTCCCACCAATACCAAGCCTAGCCCCACAACATATAATGGTCCATCTTCACATGATTTTAGACAAGGGTATCTAGGTGTTCCATTATCATCTGGATAGACACTAACCAGAACTCCTCTGCCTCTGGCCCACCCTCTACGGTGATGATCAGAGGGTGCTGTAGCTGGAACTCCCTGGTCAGCTAAAAAATACTCGATGTAACCCACCATGGGTCCCAATCCATCATCTGCATAAGGCGAGTCATTTTATTCTAGAACTAGTCTTCTCTACCTTCATGGATCACCACATTTTTTTCTCCACTACTGGAGAAGTGTTCTCAGCAACATCATACTATTTCCCAACTAGTAACTAACATCGTAGTGGCATTTCTCTACCATTCCAAGAGTGAGATTTAGAACGCGTACCATAAAACATTCATGACACCATCACAAAGCAGTCCTTACTATCCAAAACAACCCACTTTTTATACACTAACCCAACAACATTTACCAAATTTTTTCATACCCTATTATTCTATTAATCATCATTTACCGTTCATTCACCCTTACCCACTTGTGTTATTGCATTTATCTCATCATTTCTAGATTTCATGGAATTCATAATGCACCCTACTTTCCTGCCTCACACACCCCCCCTGTGTGTTTGAATAACACAATGTATGTCCCCTATCTCTATAGGTTCCTACAATGATGCATGAATGAAAATCATCGTTCTATTAAGGTCATGGACAAAATATCATAAAATAGTAACTTCAAACCACATGTGCATCACCCAATAGTGAAATTTCATCAACTTTAACAACACACAACCAAGAAAAACAATTACCACCCAAGGTGACATGGGTTTCCCCAATTCCTGGGTCAGCTACTCCTAACAATGAGCTCATTACTAAGTCCTGACACGTCTTAACCCATCGCTACCAATCCCAAATTACAAGACCTTAGAGAAGGAGAAGAATGACCTCCTCTGATACCACTTTGTAACATACCCAAACTAGAAGCTACTAAACTGGTGCTCTGAGACAGGTGGTTACATGACATTAGGCACACCTCCCCGTACGCCAAAGGTTGACGACTAGCAGCGGGGGTCTATTGGGTCAAGTGTGGAGACTATACACCCTTTTTATCAGAGTAAGCCACAATAGAAATAAATCAAATAGAAGAAAAAATAACCAATAAACAAGGAACATGTATATCAACCATTTCCAACAATAAATACGTCATGTCATACTATAAGTGCAAGAGTGAACAAAAACCCAAAATAAGGACAATAACCATAATCCCCAATACAGTTCTGACTCCATGTCTGGATCCTCCACCAAGTGCTACCCCTTTCCACTCAACTATCTAGCAAGGACCCTTGACCTTCTCCTGAACTATAGACATGAAGTCTACTCGGGTACCCAATGGTGGCCCGAGTTGGGTATGAGTACAACTAAGTAGGCCACCACCAACGCAGTCTAAAAAGTATCTAGTTTAAACAGGTAGTGCATGCTAAAGGAAAATGAAGATAATTTCCAATTAATTAATTTAGGTTTTATTAGCCAATTTTTGAGCCAATATTGTTGCCACTTCGATTACCATTAATTACACAGCAAATATCATCACTCACTATCTCATCACATTTCGATGGATTAATCACATACATTATGTTACATGGGTCTATGGACAATAATCACATGCAAGAGGGTGAACACATCGTTATCCTATCTCACTAGGACTAACCCCCTCATAGCAACCATATCCTCATCTCAAAGCCTATGTCTGGGTGGATGCAACCATTAAGAGAATAATCCCTAATTCCCCTTTCCTAACCCGTGCAATTAGGGTGGAGTTTAGAACCACAGTCTTAGCTCAACCTGTGGGCGTAGATCCTCATGTCATACCCTACTCTATGAAGCCATGTGCACATGCTTATATATATAAGTAACCATCAACGATCAAAACCGTTTCCCTTCGTAAAACACTATTCACAACACCCCGCATGGGAATCCACATCATGCCTTAACCCATTAACACATTACCATTTCACATCATTTAACCATTCTCCCAATTCCAATTTGATATGCCAAACTCACTAAGCATTTAACACAAGACCTATAACCTATCCACTATTGTCTATAATCAGTTTACAATTTATCCCATTTAATCCCTTCAACATTTCCATGATTCAACGATTAATTCCAACATGTTTATCAAGGGCTATACAATTCACTACATCAAGGTCACTTGTTTAATAACAATACCTAAACCCAGGAAAGGCCAGCACATCCCATGGATGGCCATAAATTAGGTCAAGTCCATCACAACACATCCCACGAGGATTGTGAGGGTTCTAATTACCCATTTTAAAAATCATTATTATCAAACATGCCATGGTTTTTCAAAACACAACCATGGGGAACCAAGAACACAACTAAACATGCTCAAATACCCAAATAACGATGGGATATAGATTGTAGACCACATACCTTGAAACCATGGTTGAGCGCACTCTCAATTGAGTCGTTAGACCTCTATCCGACCAACCATTGGAGCATCAACCTAAAACTCTCCCAAAAGATATGGTTTTAGAGCTTCATAACAAGAGGGACAGAAGATACAAACCCTAAACAAAACAGATCAACAAGGATGGGATTAGCCTTACCGGGAGATTTGATCTGCAACCAATGGCGCTCTAAACGGACATGAATCGAAAGGGAACCACCCTTGGGAAGCTTGGGTTGGACATGTTTTTCAGTGGGGTTGTGAGGGGATAAATGGAGGAAAATCCTGAGTTGGGGTTTAAAAGCTCGGTGTGGAAAACTTGTAATTTTTTCCAAACTTCAAGAGGTCGCACTGTTTGACAAACCATGCGCAAACAGTGTGCATGCTACTTTATAGAGAAGGAGGTTGGCATGGTTTTCCTGGGTAGGCTGCACAGTTTACCTAGAACATGTGCAAGACGTGCGCCCAACCTTGTCTTACCCAGATTTGCATTTTTTCATGCCCCAAGCTCCTGAAACACCCCCAAGGCCTCCTATACTTACAGAATACCTCCCTTGATGTGCGAAACAAGGGATTCGACCAAATCATAACGAAAACATACACATCCAAAAATCGGGATCTTACAATGATAATCATTGATGTGGAATAATGACTGTGTTGATATTTTGGAACTTAAGAGTCACGTGGTTGTGTTATTTTTGATAATGGTATTCATGATATAAGAATAATGAAACTAATATGGATTTTCCTATAGTAGTATTTCATTAATTATTTTTAGAATAATGTGAGTGGTAATAATGAACTAGAATGGATATTTATTTATTAGTTGATATTTTACGGAAAAATATTGTAAGAGAAAAAGAAAATCATTGAGATTTTATGATATTGAGTCAATTATTGTCAATTAAAATTATTTTATTTTTTAGGAAAAATGAGCTGGATATAAAGATTTATAGTTTTAAATTGTTTTATTTGAGGATTAATGGTACTTTTAAAAATGAAAATCATATTTTTTAGAACATTGATATGTCATGGTAAATTTTGAATATAGTTATAACATTTTTTATATATTTAGAAAAAGGACAACCCAAAATATGGGAGACAAACAACTACATTGGGAAAGGCCATAAGTCATTAACCCACAACTGAAGGGTTAAAATGATGCAATTCCTACAACATTATTATGTGATGAACTAATAATTACTAAAATTGTTTATTTATTTTATTTGGGGGATAAATAATAAATTTATTTTTGGAAATATATTTGATGATAAATAAATTGTGAATTTTTAGGAAATTGGAGGGATTAATGATATTTTTGAATCATTTTATTGAGATGACATATATATAAAACCATTTAAATTCAATATCAAGAAATATTTAATATATTTATATTAATTATTTTTGTGATGTATGTTTAATGGTTTAAGATAAAAGTTTAAGATAAAACCTTATTTCAATTTGAGGTTATTAAGGATATTTGGGATATGGGGTTATTTATTTATGGAATGATAAATTTTAAAACATTAAGTTTAATGATTAATTTTGAAGGTTCATATATTTATTTTCATTTTGGTTATTATAATATGTTTTTATAACCATTATAGTATTAATAAATATATTAGTTATATATTATTACTCTATTATAGACCTTATATTCCATTAAAACGCAATTTTATTTCTTATTGATTAAATAACCCTATATCCGATATATATTAATTAGAGTAATTGGTGAAGTGGAAATTGATCTAAGCATAATGAAATGATGAAATTGGGATTACGGAATAAAATTTATCACATAAGTATATTTT
Source organism: Viscum album (assembly GCA_963277665.1). Taxonomy (NCBI): domain Eukaryota; kingdom Viridiplantae; phylum Streptophyta; class Magnoliopsida; order Santalales; family Viscaceae; genus Viscum; species Viscum album. The sequence goes on along the minus strand of OY728136.1, from coordinate 2,014,257,456 downwards.
ATAGTATTTTTTTATCATGATAGTAAATGAATCCCTCAACTATTGAAAACTGATCATTATACCAAAATGTTATCATATTAACATCATATTTGATGAATCAATGGTCTTTAACATACAACATATTTTTGGTTAGGTGGTTTCTAAATATCTATTAATACATTATTTTTTTGTGATGTATTACCTCTATAACTATCAAAAATTTTATATGATTTTCTTATATATCAATAAGTTTAAGTCCCTCAAATGTTCTACTACTTGAAAATGGTAGCACCCTTACCCCTATAAACTAGATTTGGTGCATTATTTTAATTCATTGGCATGATTATAAGGAATCATGTCCCGATGGACCGATCCATTTTAGTATTATTGTAAAATAGATAAAATATATGACATTTACATTATAATTTCTAAAATAAAATATAATATAAATAATCCATTGAGAACACTATTATTAACCTAACTCAACCCTGAATATCAATAATAATACACTTAATAACAACCTATAAAAAATAATACATACGAAAGGGGTGAGCTCAGATGGTTATTAAGAATAACAATATAGTAGAAACTATCAAAAATAAGCATAAACATATAAGGCAATGCATAAGACTAAAAAACAAGACTATTAAACATAAAATTACACATAATATGGTAATTAGAAATCAAATAATGCAATTTACTTATTCACATGGATATTCTACTAGTCTAATAATCACATGTAATATCAATTGTTAATTTCATAATGATAGAATGAATAATTTTGGACATCATAACAACATAGTAAATGCATCATTCCCAGACTACGATTTTTTTTCAATACCTTGTGCCATGACACAAGATTTCCTTATGAGTCCTACTAATGCATCAAGGAGCTATATCAGGCTACATCAGTCACTTACTAAGTCCAATTCATTCCACATATGAAAAGAAAGAAACATAACATAAACATTCATATTATAACTAGTATAATAAATGTTAAAACATTAACCATAATCCATGAATGTAAAAAAATATAACATCCGAAATCAATCATATCATAAAAGATTCATTAAAATATAGAGAGTGTTATTATAATAAATCAACTTCAATCAAGAAAAATATCTATTAATGTATGTTGACATAGTTTGAAATGATCAGTAAAACTCTTTCAGAAAAATATCCCCTTTTCATGATATTATATTAAATATGAAAAATTTATAGAGGAATATATTTAAAATATATTTTGTAATAAATGTGTCTCATACCACTTTGAATATTTTTAAAAGAATTATCAATTTTAAACATTCATTTCCTTATTAATTAAACCTTAAAACCATTTTTAAATCCTGGACCTTAGTGGGAATGGTTTAGAAGAATGTATATTTAAAACATTTAAAATGGTATATTAGTTAAAGACTCACTTAAAAAGGAATACTTTTGAAAACTATTTAATGAAACATGGATATTAAATATGTCCCATTAATAAACATATACATAAACAATCTCGTATAACATTGAGATTGAGAAATTTACTTATGCCTTGTACTTTCCTTTTGTCAAGGGTACGCTTAAACACCAGTATAAAAAACATAGCATGTTATTAAATAATACCAGAACCATATTATTATTTATGATGTCATATATGATTCATTTATTACATTATACTACCAATTTAATAATAATTTCCCTATTAATGTAAGATTTCAGGTAATAATCACTTTCTTTATTGTATGTGTTTTACCATTTAATTCTTGATTGTATCACATAGATCATGATTTACATACTTCCAAAATTTAATTCATGTTATATATAAAAAATATATTTAGAATATAAATATTTATAAAACATATATATATATATATATATATATATATATGAAATCAAAACACCGTTCTTGGAGACGGTAGTCTTTATATACGAATGAACATTGTTTCTATTTTCTTATTATATGGTATGGGAGTAAGTAAAAGGGATATATTTATCTTCATAAATATATATTATTATATAAAAAATAATATTTCATATATCTCATAAATAATCATTATTAATATATTTATAAAAAATTCTACAATGGTGATCATTGAAGATGAATCTCATCGCGTCGAAGAGACGTTAAGCCATACGTACGCACGAGCGGAAATATCATTCTATCCATGGTAAAATGGTATTTAATTGGACGTTATATTGTATATAAATAATAATTACAATTTTATAATCATTATATAAATTATTTATACTCATTATTATTCCCTCCCAAATAATGCAGTGTTGAATAACAAGCAACACCATAGTGTGGAGTAGGTAGGTCGTACGTAGGCATGTATGGTGAATTTTTCATTCACAGGATGAATAGAATAATGAATATGGTTCAAAAATATTTAAAATAACATCTCAATATGTAGAGGGTACATGATTTGTAATTTTATTTTGGAAAAAACAATGGAAGAGGATGTGTAAGAAAAAGAAACAACATTAAATGAGGTGATGAAATAATTACCTCTTCTTTGGGTGTTTCCATTTGATTTGAACAAAAGTTCTCATTAGGTTGGCATTATGATAAATGTAAGGCATTTAGGATAATTTTAGATTATTTTGAAGAAGATTTGTGTAGGGTTTTTTTGAGCCAAATGGGTTTGGAGGTGTGAAACTAAGTAATGGGGAAGTACCCTTTTATTTGAGATGTGAGAGGCACTTCATGAAAAATCATGAAATATTAATTTGTTCTAAATTAATTTTATGTTTCTAATTGATATAAAATGATTTATTTAGAGGCGTAGGTGGGGATGGGTTTAAATCCCCTCAGACTATTGGTTCTAGAAAAGTTTAGGTCTCCATATTTACCTTATAATTTTAATTTAAGACTTAGTTAAATAGATTAACTTTTACTATGTCTTCTTATATTATTACAATACATGGTTAATAAACGTTTATAACAAAATTTCAAGAGAAATTAATTTTGTTCATTTATAACATATATATAATTATATATTACTTTTGGCAGAACCATTGGTTTTTAAGAATATTATATCCTTTAATAATATAGCATATGTTTTATAAACTCAATTATTTCCCTTTTGACATTATTTAGTATTTTGTTTTTTGTAAAAGTCATAACAAATTGATTACATCAAATAAAATACATTACACTAACCCAAACATTCTGTATTCCCCAATAAAAATATAGTATGACATAAAATCCTTATTTTATATTTAATTTAATATTTATAATATCAATAGCTCTAGTCATTCATTAATAAGGTAATTACAACAACATCATTTTGTCATTAATATATTTAATTATTTAATGTATAAAAATTTAAAATAAAATACTATGAGGTAGTAAATATTTTTTTATTTTAAATAATTATTTATATATGAATTTATCATATGAATAACCTTATATTAAAGATGTTTTATTTATTAAATGTTTAATTTCACACTTTAACACTTCCTTAAATAATATAATAATAAATGTTCTAATCTAATCCATGGGGGTCAAAAAGGCTCAAAATTTTTTATCTTAAAGTTTATTTTGGATGAAAAACACATATCAAATAGAATTAGGACATGCTTTAGGATAATTATTATATCATTTTTACCGTTAACTACCCAATTTACATTAAACCTTGGTAAATAAAATCTAAAATTTACTATTCACCAAAAATAATTTTCATCCTATAGAACCACATATTACACACTGATGTGAACTATTTCACTGGGATTTTTTAAATTCAATTCATTAATGTGTTTAAATTATGTCTTATTCAATTTTACAATGAGGCTAGAAGGTGAGTATTTGTGACTTGAAGGTGGGTAAAATGACGCTAAAATTGTTCAATAAAATTTTTTATTTCTAATATTCTAATAAAATGACTCCAATGACATAAAGATTACTAATATAATTATTACGTATCTTATTTAAGTTAAATTTTTAATTAAATCTAATTATTTATAAGAAATTGTCTGTTTTTATGCACTATGCAATATTTTTCAATATTCATATAAAATTGAAGGTTCTCAGAAAAATACCAAAAAATTACCCTATGTTAAATTTGATATTCTGAATTCAAAAATGATTTCTATTTTTCAAAATTAAAAACTTATATGTGTCATTGATTAATTTAAAAATAATTCTTTTTGTCAAAACTAGAAAGCTGGTATTTGAGAAGTTAAAAGTATCAAAAGATTGATAGGTGTTTATGTCATATTTAAATGTAAAATTATTTTCGATGACCAAAATTAGAATAAATGAAAAAAATACAATCTATTTATACATCAAAACCACTAAATTGTATAATTTAACAATATAAATAATTTTGATTATAAAAATTTTTTTTCAATTAAAATTCATTTATTTTAACTATTCATCAAAATATAAAAGTTATCATAAAAATTCCAAAAATCTACCCAAAATAATTTTTTTGACCTAGATAAAAATAAGAAGTTTATTTTGTTAACTTTAATATATAATATTGTAAAATGTTGTATTTAAAATGGTTCCCCATTAAAAGGTGGTAAAATGATATTTTTTTTAAAACCCTTCATTTATATAAAATTTTTATTTGTTCTTATATAATTTTTAAAAAACACATAATATGGATGTTAAAATTATATGAGATATATAAATTTCAAATTGTAGTTAATACTATTTATAACTGCATTTTAAATCGCTAGATTTGTAAGTCGTGGTGCACTCGAACTCGATGTCACATTTGAAAAAAGCTATAAAATTCCATTAAAAGGATAACATATTACTGAATCCTGTGGTGTTATATTCTCTCCACCTCAATAAATTTCATACATACAATATTAAAATGTTCTTAGAAAATAAAAGGTTGAAAATTGAAAATAACATTGGGGAAAACCCACATTAGAAATAGGGTTACTAAAATTTAGACTTAATAAGAGTGAAAGGGAAAAGAAAAAGTCACCACCACCTTAGTATTTCTAATAAGGGAAATTATTTGGAAATTAGAGAGACATAATTTGGGAAAAAATAAATATTTATAGGTAGTGATTGAGGTCATCATTCAAAAACATATGAATAATAAATAGATTATTGAGGGCCTCAAAGAAATAAATTTATAATTATTTAAACATCATTGTTTACACAAAACATAAAGTATTAGGAGAACACATTTTTGGTTTCAATGTACCTTCCCTAATGTTTAAGAATTAATTTATTCATATAATGAAATAAAAAAATACATAACATGTTGAGTTCTATCCTTAAACTAACTTCTACCAAAAAACATATTTCGCTCAAAAAGATGATAAAATTAAAAAATATTATGTTTATCCTAATCATATCAAGTTCTAAAAATAAATAATTTATAATTATTCTATCAAAATATTTTGAACACAATACATTATAAAAACCAGGACATCATATAGGTCAATGGTAAATGATGCACCCTTTTTTCTCTTCTATTGCGGGTTCGAGTCTCACGGATTTTCCAGATGTGACGATTTTTCACCCGACCTCACCATTGTACATTTTATAAAAATAAAAAAATAATCTTATGAAATATTTTAACCTTAAAAAAAGTATCTGATGTCTAAATTAATCCATTCCAACATTTATTCTTATCCAAAATACATCTGTACAAACTCACAGTCCAAAATTTATAAGGTAAACCTGATTAAGATCTCTTTTAACCAAATAATAACTTGTGAATACCTTCATCATGTATTTTCCTAAAATAATGTAACACCCTAAATTACCATAAAACCTTATTTAATACTTTATTCCTTATTTAAAACTTTCTTTACTCCTTAAATCCAAAAATGTTGAAAACTACAACAATGATGGAATAAAAAAACCATTAATCACTTCAATGGATGTCATTAATACCCAATATACAATATCCAACATAATTATCTATTATTCCATAATCAAAAACATTGAATGAGGAAAATTCTAAGGATTGTCTTTATTTCTACCATATATTTTCCAAAATGTTTAATATGAAACTGTGTCACTTTACTTAGTACCATACAATCTCATATACTTAGTTTAATAGTACTGTAGTATAATTATTATATACTATAGAATTCTTATAAATAATACATCATTTATACAATACTCAAATGTAAAAATTCTTTAATAATGATATAAAACCACTAATAATTTATCTCCATCGGCGGTAGAATCATATCGTTATTATTTTACAATATCATCATTTGTCGTATACGTTGATGATTGGGACATTCATTCATGTAGTGTCCCAACTCTTTATAGATGAATCATTGTACAATTGAAAAAAATTTCTAACACTTGTAATCATGAATTTTTATCCATTTTCTCCACATTTATAATAGGCTCCTATTCTTTTCAAGTGTTTCCCAAGGAGATTCTATCCATAGTGATCACATATGGGAAAAATCCTCTTTTCCCTACTTCTATTTTTCTTTCTCTTTCTCTAAAATCCTTATCTTCTCTAGAATCCCATCAATTCCATAGGACTCATTGTATTCATTAATTATCTTATTAACTCATGATACTATTTCTTCATATGATGAGAATAAATGGGAGACTATTTCCCTTTTAAATATTTTCTAGAGACCCTGAAAGATATGACCTTTCCTACTATTTTGATAATGAATATCGCTAGAGTTCCAATTAGTTCTAATTTGATCCATTTATAAATGGTGACATACAATAGGGTAGATCATATTATAATTTATAATCCAAAAACTATAAAAAATTTCCACCATCACTGATGATTTTCACACATCTAGTATCATAATAATATAAATGGTTTCTTTGCTGAAACATTTTCTCATAATTACTTCATAATGGTTTGTAATGAAAATATGAATAATACTAAGGATATAACTTGGGAGTGTAGTAACCATGCGTGCAAAAATCCTTATTGTCGTGCAACATTTCCCGTTTGAGTCTAGATTAAAGTAGTGTTTTTGGGTTTTACCACTAGATACATCTATGATAGATCCTTTTCTACCTACTTGTATCCAGACTACGATGTATTTAATGGAACATTCACAAAATCTCTACATTACCAAAATTCTATGAATTTATTATACACAAATTTTCAAAGACTATATTTGGGTAATGTTTCAAAATCATACATTATCTAAATATATTTATGTGGTTTTTGTTAAACTTCATCTAATAGAAACTGTAATGCCCAGATGCTAGTTTATCCAGAGTCAGTACATTATTTTAATACATTGGCATGATTACAAGGAATCATGTCCCAAAGGACCAATAATTTTAGCAGTCTTGGAAAATAGATTACATATATGAATGTTACATTGAAATTTCTAAAATAAAACACAATATAAATAATCTTTTTAGAATGCCAATATTCCCTTATCTCATCCCTATATATGAACTATAATAAACTTCTTTACATCATGTGAAAAATAATTCATAAGAATGGGGTGATCTCTGATGATCAGTAGGGATTAAAATATAGTGGATACTATCAAAAATAGTCATAAACATCTTTGTCAATGTATTAGACTAAAACAAAAGCCTTTTAATCTTAAACTACAACATCATATTGAAAATATAAACAATTAATCACCATTATGTATTCACATGGATATTTTTCTAGTTGTATAATCATATGTAATATGAATATCTAATTTCATAATGGTGGAATGAATTATGCTCGACATTGTAACCACATAGTCAAGGCCTTGTGCCTAGACAAAAAATAAAATTTCTGTCAAGGAATTGTTCCAGCAAAAAAGTTTGTCTCATGAGACCTACTAATGCATCTAGGAGCTATTGCGTGCTCCACCTCTCATTTACAAATTTCAATGCATTCCTTATATGAAAAGAGTGAAACATTACATAAACATTCTTAAAAGAACAAGCTTACAAATGTTAATACATTAAGTATAAACCATGACTGGAATAAAAATATGGCATCGACATTCACACATATAATAACTCATTCAATACAATATAGATTATTGCATTATAATAAATCAACCTCAATCATGAATAATATCAAGTAATGGATGCTAACATAGTTGAAAATGATCAGTAAATCTCTTTGAAAAAAATACGCCTTTTCCCGGAAATCATATAAAAGTTATACAATTTATAATGGAATACATTTCAAAAATATTTTTTAATAAAATTTTCCCACACAAAAATGAATATTCTGAAATTATTTAACATTTTAAAACATTCATATCCATATAAATAAATAAATTAAACTATTTAAAAAAAGGACATTAATCCTAAAGATTTAGGAGAATGAATAATTAAAACTTTTTAAATGATTTTTTAGTTAACATTCCATTAAAAATTAATCCTTTTGAAAACTATTTTATGGAACATAGACATGCATAATAAATATGTCCCTATAAGAACTTACACATAGACAATCTCGGATAATAATGAGATTAATGAATTAACCCTTACCTCATACATTCCTTTAGTAGAGGGTACATTTATCCTCATGTATAATGACCATTTTATGATATTAAACTATACCAAAGCCATATTAATATTTATGATATCATATATGATTCATTTATTAAATTGTACTAACCATTTAATAACAATTTCCATCTTAAAGTAAAATTTCGGGTAATAATTGTTGTCTTTATCATATGTGTTTTAACTTGTTATTCATGAATGTATAACATATATCGTGATTTACATAATTAATTAATATAAATCATGATTAATATATCATATATATTCAGGATATAAATATTTATTATACATATATATATTAAATGGAAACACCATTCATGGAGGTGGTAGTCCGTACGTACGCTTGAACATTGTTTCTGTTTTCTTATCGAATAGTATGGAAGTAAGTAAACAATATATATTTATCTACATAAGTATATATTATTATAGTATCAATATTATTTCTTATATCTGATACTTAATAAATATATATATATATATATTTATTTATAAAAATTCATGAATTGAGATTGTTGGGGATGAATCTCATCGCCTTTGGTGATGGTAAGCCATACGTACTCATGAGCGACAATATCATTCTATCGATGGTAAAAAAGAGTTTAATTGGAAGGAATATTATATTTCCATAATAAAAAAAATTATAAATTATTTAAATTAATTATACTAATTATTATAATTTTCTAAATAATATAGTGTTGAATAACAAACTACACCACGACGTGGAGATGGTAAGTCGTACGTACGCACGTAGGGTAACTTTTTCAATCATATGATATATAAAATAATTAATATGGTTTTAACATATATATAATAAAATATAAATGTATATAGGGTACTAGATTTATTATTTTAGAATGGGAAAAACAATGAAATAGAACTTAGAAGAAGAAGAAAATATCTTTAAAAGAGGAAAAGAATGAATTTCTTCTTCAATGGGTGTTTTCTTTTGATTTGAACAAAAGGGTACCTTAAGATGAATTTATGATCAAATTAAGGCCTCTAGGAAGAGTTGAGGGTAGTTTGGAGGAGATTAGATATTGTTTTGGCTAAATAAAACGGCGTTGTATGTGTGAAATCAAGATAAGGGTATGTACTTTTTTATAAGAGATGTTAGAGGCACATTAGGAAAAGATTAATATATTAATATATTCTTAATTGATTTTCGATTATTAATTGAAAAAAATGATTTCATTCAAGTATAAGGTGGGGATGGGTCAATATCATCTCAACAAATAGGTTTTAGACAAGTTTAGGTCACCATATTAACCTTATCGTTTAGATTTAACCCTTAGTTAAATTGTATAACTTTTACGATGGCTTTTTATATTATTATAAATAATGGTTAATAAAAATAAAATAAAATTCCCAAATCACCTGAAGTTGTTAATTAATGGCATATATAAAATTAATTATGATTTTATTTTCAAACCATAGATTTTTTGGAATATTTAATAATTTATTAATATAGTATTTGTTTTAAAAACTCATTTATATCAATTTTGACACTATTTAGTATCTAGTTTTTTAAGAATTAATAAAACGTAGATTAATTAGAAAAATAATGCATTAAATCAACCCTAAAATGTCATATTAACTTATAAAATTTCTTGGATGGCATCAAAAGTCTCAATTTATATTTATTTTAATTTTTATAATATCAATTAGTTTAATCTTTCATTAATAAGGTAATTACTACACCATCATTGTGTCATAAAAAAATTAATTATTTAACGTCAAAAAATTATAAATAAAATAAAATGATATAGGAAATATTTTTATATTTATAATTATTAATTATTTTAGAATTTATCTTCTTTATAACCCTATATTAAAAATGGTTTAGTTATTAAACATTGATTTTTACACTTTTAACACTTATCTAAATAAAATAATAATAAATTTTCTAATCTAATCCATGTGGGTCAAAGAGGGTCATATTTTATTATTAGGGTTAAATTTGGTCGAAAAAAAAACATATCCAACAAAATTACGACATAATTTAGGGTAATTATAATATTATTTTTACCTTTAATTACCCTATTTACTTTTAACCATGGAAAATTCAATTTAAAAGTTACTAATCACCAAAAAAAATTACGTCCTATTGAACCACATTTTACATACCAATGTCAAAATTGTGTCATGATTTTTTTTAATCTAAATTCATTGATGCTGTAAAATTATTTTTTTTGAAAAGTATGAAATGTGCCTAGATGGTGGGTAATTGTGCCTAGAAGGTGGGTAAAAAGATGTTAAAAAGGTTCAATAATATTTTATATATCTAATATTATTATAAAATGACTCAAATGGAATGAATTGTATTAATATATTTATTATGTATCTTAGTTAAGATAAATTATAAATTAAAAATAATTATTTGAAAGAAAATGTCCATTTTTATGCACTACGCATTATTTTTCACTATTTATTAAAAACAGATTGTTTTGTGAAAAAAAATTGACCATAAAATAATTTTGATATTCCGAATTCAAATATGGTGTCTATTTTACCAAATTAATAACATATATTTTTCATTAATTAATTTAAAATTAATTCCCATTGTCATAACCAGAAAGAGGGTTTTTGACAATTAAAAACTATCATCATATTGATGTGTGATTATAAGGCCCTGACCTTAAACCTTACTTAATCTTGAGTGATTGCAATATTACATATTGAGGATCTTTTTAGGTTTAGAGTTTTAGAGAATTAGATCATGAAACTTGCATTACATTCCACATTTAAACAAAGTGGTTACATAAGAGACAATATTCGTTCATCCCATCAACGGAAACATATTTAAAATAAAACACGGATTCTTACTTGACACATCCTTGACACTATCATCACATCATGTACCTTTCCCTTGACCTGTGAAAAACATTTCAAAAACTTGGGATGAGCATTAAAAGCTCAGTAAGGGTTATAAAAATATGGAAAGGAAACATGAGTTCATATATACATAAGAATGAAATCATACTTTACCCATAAAACATAGGCACTTTAACATACCTCATCAAACCATGAATAAATCATAGAAATCATAAGATATAAAGGTAACTTGAGGAATTCATAACATTCTTACGTACGGATTAACCCTCTTGGTTACGTTTGGAATACCCATCACAGTATATTCCATAAATCTCTTCGGAGAAACCTTAACGATTCACTCCTTCATATTACCCAATGCATTGGAGAGATATATCGGGCTCACCCGCCCTTAGTCTATCACGGAACCATCCATCTTCAAAATAATTCCCAAGAATCTCAACATAATCGTATCACATAAAACATGCATAAAGGAAACATAACATTTCCACCTTTCAATAACATGATATCAGTACAACACATTGATAAAAAATATTATGAAAACCTTTTTCAATACCAAGATAAAATAAAAGTAAAACATGGTATTTATTTCTCTTTTAAAACGAAGGTATGGCTTGTAGAGGAAGCCGAAACTCAAATAATGGTCACGGCTGCGGAGAAGTCATTGTCGCCGCATACACATGACAAAAACATTCCCTTTTTTCATTTAGTAAATGCTTCATATAAAAAGATTCCTTTTGAATAAACGTAAAATTCAAAGGGGTTTATACACCATATAAAAGATGGTTGTGTATAAAACAGAATATGCCTCAATGAAAGGAGATTGAGACGAAGTACCTTACAAAGACGGTATCCTTGGTTTAAGGATAAGTCAATTACATAATTATGTGTGACAAACGAATACACCAAATATAAGTGGATATTAATTGTAAAATAATCAAAGGTCATTCACACATATTCAAAGGATGACATATTCAATAACTACATGTTGAACCCAAAGAAATCGAAATTGGGATAAGAAGTTCCCTTGACAGCCTAATGGCGTCACATCAAAATGAGTTAATGAGAGATAAAAAGTGCATCTCATCAGTTGGACATAAAATTTACATCAATAAGGATATATGAGAACATATCCCAACATAACCATATGTAAATTAAAAGACCCAACAAAAGAAGTCTTTTTAAAAAAGAGTAGGGTGAAAGGTTCCCTTACCCACTTGGGTATCTTTCAAAACATACACCCCATGAAAGAAGGACAATAAATAATTGATGTAAATACTCATAAACAAATTTATATTACACAAAGAGTAGAATAATGGGCAGTACATACACCACTCAAAGGAAATTGTTGCAAATGTAGCATAAATCTCACGGGAATAAAAGTGAGATGTAAAATCACTTACGAAAATTCGGCAGCCTAATGGTGCCACTTAAAACTTCCAAAAATGGATTGATGAGATCAAATAGGGTATCTCATCACATTACAATAAAATGTACAGAAAGAGGAATATGAAAGAACATCACCCATCATAACAAATAGAAGCTTAAAAGAAGTGACATAAAGCGGAGTACTTAAAGAGAAAGAGAGAGATTAGATCTCTTACGAAAATTCGGTATCCTAACGGCGCCACTCAAAACGTCCAAAATGGATTGATGAGAGAGAATAGGGTCCCTCATAACATGAACATAAAAATTAGAGTATGTGTAGTATAAAATAACATCCCAATAACAATAAAGATGAGATTTAGAGGGAATGACATAAAATAGTGTACTTAAAAAGAAAGAGAGGAGTAAGACCCCTTACCTCAGGTCCGACTTGACTCGATCGTTCTTTATCGTCCTGAATAATAAACTAGAGTTAATTTCCACTTTATTAAGAACCTTTTTCTAGTTCATTATTCCTTTTAGATCACTTATTGCCAGGTTATAAACATTATGTAATCATTTAAGTTAATAATGTTTGTTTTGTCGATATTTGGTTTTTAAGTCAAAAGTGGACTTCTTACAATTACATGTTGTTTGTGTGGTCAAATGTTTATTATATACAGAATTATATTCATGATTTGGATATCATATATATCATATATATCCAGAATATACATGTATTTATAATATTACATAAGCGTTTAGAGGTAAGAAATGAAATGCACCGTTCATGGAGACGGTAAGCCGTACGTACGCATGAACGCTACTTTCATTTCTATTTCATATTTTTATGGAATGGATAATAATGATATAGAGTTATATTATAATTCTAGTATAAAATCATATATAATAACTTTAAATACATCATTTATACGTCCCACAAATGGCATTAACGAATCACATCACTTTGAGGGGGCGGTAGTCCGCACTTCCTTAAATGAAGATATCGCGTTTACCCATAATGGAAACCATAAAGGTATTCCCAAAAAGAAAAATACAGAAGATTAAGTAAAACATAAACATATTAAATTTCATATATAAATATAGTGTCATCTTAATGGCCACCTTTGAAGGTGTTAAAAGAATGTTTAACAATCATCGTTTCGGGAGGCCGAAATTCGCCATCCACGGAAACAGTATGTTCTTTAACCATTAGATGTAGGTGTGTGAAAGTGTAGCTCGAATACTTATTATAAAAACATACTAGTATATTTATGATACTGGATTTTTTACAAAAGAAATTAATAAAACGAGTTTAGGGGGTTGGAGAAGAAAAATAAAACAAAAGGACTCAAGTGAAGACATTACCTTAAAATCGGGTAACTCCCTTTGGATTGAGCTCAAAGGCTTCCTTGGGAAGACTTCTGACCAAAGTGAGGCTTCAAGGAGTAAGAGAGGGAAGTGGAGAGACGAAATGAGCAGAGGTTGGCTGAGAAAAAGGCTTTGGGAGTGTGGGTATGGAGGTAGAGGTGGGGGCCTTTTATAAGAGAAGAGGAGGGGCACTCTTGGAAGGTAAAGAAAAGTCACTTTATTTTAAAATGGTATTCGGATTTAAGAGGTCCCACATTGATGTGTTTCTAGGATAAGGTGATAAGGGTTATAAATCCAATCATCCAATAGGTTTTGGACATGTTTAGGTCTTATATATTACATTATCTTTCCATTTTATTTAAATCGATAAATAATGAGGTCATCGCGGCATCATCAAGATGTCATAAATAATTTAATTTAATTAATGTAAAAAAAATTATAAAAAAAATACTATGATGTAGGAAATATATTTATCTTTCCAATTAATATTTATAGTCAAAAATATGATTTATATAACCCCATGTAAAAATTGATTTAGTAAACCATTTCATGTTTGTCTCATTTTTTCTTTAACATTAAATAAAAATATATTAATGTCATTTTCCAACCAAAGTGGCTTCATGGGGTCCCCAAGTTGACCCATCAGTTTTCTTGGTCGGCCATGACACATAAAATTAGGTTAGGAGATGTTTCAAGTTCATTTCATTTTATTAAAACATTATTTCTACCATATACTACACTAATTACCTCTAATCGCGATTAAAAACTTAATAAGTTACTATTCACCAAAAATTTATTTTTATCCCATTGAACCAAATTTTACTTCTTAATGAAAACCATGTATGTCAGATTTTTTAAATTCAAAACTCAAAGATGGAAAAATTTCATTTAAACAGAAAAATCAGTTTTTATAAGTACCACTTAGTTGTTTCACTATTCATCAAAAATTAAAGTTTTTCAGAAAAATCCCAAAAATTCACCCTAAGCTATATTTGATATTCGGAATTAAAAAATGAAGTATATTTTAAAAAATTAAAAACATATAAGTCACATTAATTAATTTAATAATTAATTCCCACTGTCAGAGGAAATAGTGTGTTTTTATGAAACAATAAGTATCAAAAGATTGAAACTAGTTTAAGTCTGATTTCAAAGTGAAATTAATTTCAATGACCACTATTGGATTTAATGATAAAAATATATTCTAATTTAACTTTAAAACCAATTAAAAAGATAATCTAATCATATATATAAATTAGATTACAAAGAGGTTTTGAATTAAAATACAACATTTTACACTATTCATTAAAAAATGAACTTTATCATAAAGATACCAAAAATTTACACAAAGTAAATTTTGATGTACCAATTCATAATAAGTGTTTTATTTGGTCCAAAAGTATGTATAAGAGTGAAAAAAACCATATTTAATGACAGTTCTCCATCAAAAGGCGATAATTGAACCTTTAGTGAAAAATAGGGCATATACGCCTAAAATTGAATTCTTTCCGTATTTTATGCCTTTATCTTTTATTGGATAAATGTAAAAATATTTAAAAACATATATAATCATATTTTAGTTATTTCTATCCATTCCGTCCAATACAACGGATACATGTTAACCACCATTTAAAATAATATTATTTTATTATTAGAGTGCAACGTAAGATTCCCAAAAAACTCATTGTTGCGTGTTGGGTACGCCATCGAGCATAGCGTCCCCTTTAAAGTCATATTAATATTTTATTCACAAATATGGATAAATATGAAAATTTCATATTATTTATTTACCCGGGGTGTTACATCCTTCCCCCCTTTTGTGAATTGCGTCCTCGTAATTTTTAAAATTGAACTTGGAAACATCCTTGAAAGTCCCACATCGGAACAAGAGTCGGTAAAAAATCACATTAAAATAAAGGAAGATAAGTACAAGGGTCACCCGAGTTAACCCATACTAGGATTCCAAGTATGAAAACATGGACATGGCGGAGAAAACATAGGTTCATGTTCTGATGGAGAGTGATAGAAACCATGTTTAGGAGAATGTTAACCACAAGAAAATCACAAACTTGTTATGGGTTAAACGGTATTCGATTCCCCAGTTGGAAAAGTTAATAGACAACATTTTTGTTTTAAGTTACTTTTTATTGAGTAATTTATTCATAATGAAACATAATCACTTATCATGTTGACCTTTAATTTTTATTATATTCATTACACAAACTCATATTTTCTCCAAAAGATGAGTATTTAGGAAGACTTGTTCAAATTAAGAGTACTATAATCAACTTCTACAGAATCACCAAATCCACCAAAGATAAATATATACATCCCATGTCTTTAGGCTTTAACCAAAACCAAAACCAAAAAGTTTAGTACAAGGTCAGATAATCTAGAAAAGGATAACCCTTTAAAAAGAAAATCTATGCTTAATCTCCAAAATTTGTCCAACAAAACCCAAAGTTCAACGAGGACCATCCGATAAACAATTTTTCCAAAAAATTCTTCAAAGTAAACCAATCTAAGATTGAAACCCAAATATTTGATGGATTTAGTCACATAGTCTTCAAAGTTAAATCGTAACATTTATCTCCAGACAACATCAGTTGCTCCTAAAGTCTCATAATGAAAATTAATTAACCTAATCACATATCATCCATGATAGGTTAATCATTTTCATAAATAACCCAAAATCAACTTACTATTAATTAATAAAATCATATTACTAAAAAGAATCAGTCAAACTAACCAGGGACTTCACGTAGTCCAGTGGTAGGTGATAAATACCAGTTGCAGTTTGGTTGTGGGTTAGATTATCGAAGCTTTGTCCGACGCGACGGGTTGTCACACGGTCTGTGTGTTGTCCTTTTTATAAAACTCCAAAAATAACCCTTACATGTTTTAACCTCAATCCTTTCCTTATACCTTTAATTTTCATCCGAATTCATTACGATCTCAACATCATAATTCTTGAAGTCTTATTTCACCACCATAAGTTTAAATAAAATGATTCCCAAAATGAATAACATCATACCTTGATCATGGTGTCCACTTGGTTTCATTGTCATCTTGCTCAAGTAGGTAGAAGACCCATGCATTACAACAATGATTTAGAGATCCTTCAAAATCATTTGCTTCCTCCATCCAAATACACCTCTTACAACATGGGTCATATGGGAGTTCACAGAAAAATAGTTTTGGAAAATAATCATGTATGACATATAATTCCAAAACATCTGATAAAACCTGATTTCTATAAAATAGTCGGACCGAAATTGAGTTGAAAATTTCTATTATTGGTCCTTTTAAAATACCATAAGTATGTGATGTGAGACTGTATTTTAAAAGAAAATATAAATAGGTTGTGCATGGGTCTCCTTCCTCAGAACAATTTCTAAAATCATAATATGCTTCAAATTCTTGTGATAAGGTAAAATATTTGAAAAATCCTTGATAATATTTAACTTCCTTGAAAATATGAGAATATTGTGAAAATTGTATTTGTCTAAAAACAACCCATGATCCATGATGATAATGAGGTATAGTGGAGGTGTTTGATATCTTAAACAACTTCTTGCAAGTGAGTTGTATGCTAGAAAAATTTCACAATCATCTGAAGATGACATTCCAATAATTATTGCAAGCATCTCATCAGGAAGAGATAGGAATTTCGAATGAGATCCTTCTCCATCCATTCGTAACCGACTTTACTTGACCTGAAAAAAATTTATAAAACAAGGATTTAGCTGAAATAATAGATACAGGGACTAATCATGTGTCTCACAAGAACTCATAATCCCTAAAGTTGTCTAAACCGACCTTTGATACCAACTATAAGGCCCCATCCTTAAACATTACTTAATCTTGAGTTATTACAAGATTACATATTGAGGATCTTTTTTAGGATTAGAGTTTTAGAGAATTAGATCATGAAACATTCATTACATTCCACATTTAAACAAAGTGGTTACATAAAAGACAATATTCATTCCTCCGATCAACGTAATCATATTTAAAATAAAACATGGATTCTTTCTTGACACATACATGACACTATCATCACATCATGTAACTTTCCCTTGACCTGCGAAAAACATTTCAAAAACTTGGGATGAGCATAAAAAGCTCAGTAAGGGTTATAAAAATATGGAAAGGAAACATGAGTTCATATATACATCAGAATGAAATCATACTTTACCCATAAAACATAGGCACTTTAACATACCTCATCAAACCATGAATAAATCATAGAAATCATAATACATAAAGGTAACTTGAAGCATTCATAACATTCTTATGTATGGAGTAACCCTCTTCGTTATGTTTGGAATACCCATCACAGTATATTCCCTAAATCTCTTCAGAGAAACCATAACGATTCACTTTTTCTCATTACCCAATGCATTGGAGAGCTATATCGGGCTCACCCGCCCTTATTCTATCACGGAACCACCCATCTTCATAATAATTCCCATGATTCTCAACATAATTGTATCACATAAAACATGCATAATGGAAACATAACATTTCCACCTTTCAATCACAAGATATAAATACAACACATTGATATAATAACATTATGAAAACCATTATCAATACCAAGATAAAAGAAAAGTAAAACATGGTATTTATTTCTCCTTTAAAAATAAGGTTTGGCTTGTATAGGAAGCCGAAACTCAAATAATGGTCACGGCGGCGGAGTAGTCGTTGTCGTCGCATACGTACGACAAAAACATTCCCTTTTGTCGTTTAGTAAACGCTTCATATAAAAATATTCCTTTTGAATAAACCTAAAAGTAAAAGCGGTTTATACACCATATAATATAAGGTTGTGTATAAAATAAAATATGCCTCAATGAAAGAAGATTGAGACGAAGTCCCTTACAAAGACGATATCCTTGGATTAAGGATAAATCAATTACATAATTATGTGTCACAAACGAATACACAAAATATAAGTGGATATTAAGTGTAAAATAATAAAAGGTCATTCACACATATTCAAAGGATGACATATTCAATAACTACATGATGAACCCAAAGAAATCGAAATTGGGTTAAGAAGTTCCCTTGACAGCCTAATCGCGTCACATCAAAATGAGTTGATAAGAGATAAAAAGTGTATCTCATCACTTGGACATAAAATTTACATCAATAAGGATATATGAGAACATATCCCAACATAAAAATATGTAAATTAAAAGACCCAACAAAAGAAGTCTTTTTAAAAAAGAGGAGGGTGAAAGGTTCCCTTACCAACTTGGGTATCTTTCAAAACATACACCCCATGAAAGAAGGACAATAAATCATTGATGTAAATACTCATAAACGAAATTATATTACAAAAATAGTAGAATAATGGTCATTACATACACCACTCAAAGGAAATTGTGGAAAATGTAGCAGAAATCTCACGAGAATGAAAGTGAGATGAAAAATCACTTACGAAAACTCAGCAGCCAAACGGAGCCACTTAAAACATCCAAAAATGGATTGATGATATCAAATAGGGTATCTCATAAAAATAAAATAAAATGTACAGAAATAGAAATATGAAATAACATCCCCCATCATAACAAATAGGAGCTTAAAAGAAGTGACATAAAGGAGAGTACTTAAAGAGAAAGAGAGAGGTTAGATCTCTTACGAAAATTCGGCAGCCTAACGGCGCCACTCAAAACTTCCAAAATGGATTGATGAGAGAGAATAGGGTATCTCATCAAATGAAAATAAAAATTACAGTATCTTTAGTATAAAATAATATCCCAATAAGAAGATAGATGAGCTTTAGAAGGAATGACATAACAGAGTTTAGTTAAAAAGAGAGAGAGGAGTAAGATCCCTTACCTCAGGTCCGACTTGACTCGATCGTTCTTTAACATCCTGAATAATAAACTTGAGTTAATTTCAAATTTATTAAGAAAGATTTTATAGTTCATTATTCCTTTTAGATCACTTATTGCCATGTTATAAACATTATGTAATCATTTAAGTTAATAATGTTTGTTTTGTCGATATTTGGTTCTTAAGTCGAAAGTGGACTTCTTACAATTACATGTTGTTCGTGTGGTCAAATGTTCATTATATCCAGAATTATATTCATGATTTGGATATCATATATATCATATATATCCAGAATATACATTTATTTATAATATTACATAATCGTTTAGAGGTAAGAAATGAAATTCACCATTCATGGAGACGGTAAGCCATACGTACGCATGAACGCTACTTTCTTTTCTATTTCATATTTTTATGGAATGGAATAATAATGATATAGAGGAATATTATAATTCCAGTATAAAATCATATATAATAACTTTAAATCAAACATTTATATGTCCCACATATGGCATTAACGAATCACATCACTTTGAGGGGGCAGTAGTCCGCGGTTCTTTAAATGAAGATATCGCATTTACCCATAATGGAAACCATAAAGGTATGCCCAAAATAAAAATACAGAATCTTAAGTAAAACATAAAATTATTATATGTCATATATAAATATAGTGTCATCTTAATGACCACCTTTGAAGGTGTTAAAATAATGTTGAACAATCATCGTTTCGGGAGGCCGAAATTCGCCATCCACGGAAACAGTATGTTCATTAACCATTAGATGTAGGTGTGTGAATGTGTAGATCGAATCCTTCTAATAAAAACATCATAGTATATTTATGATACTGGATATGTTACAAAAGAAATTAATAAAATGAGTTTAGGGGGTTGGATAAGAAAAATAAAACAAAAGGACTCAAGTGAAGACATTACCTAAAAATCGGGTAACTCCCTTTGGTTTGAGCTCAAAGGCTTCCTTGGGAAGACTTCTGGCCAAAGTGAGGCTTCAAGGAGAAAGCGAGGGAAGTTTAGAGACAAAATGGGCAGAGGTTGGCCGTGCCAAAGGTTTTGGGAGTGTGGGTAAGGAGGTAGAGGTGGGGGCCTTTTATAAGAGGAGAGGAGGGGCACTCTTGGAGGGTAAAGAAAAGTCACTTTATTTTAAAATGGTATTCAGATTTAAGAGGTCCCACATTGATGTGTTTCGAGGATAAGGTGATAAGGGTTATAAATCAACTCATCCAATAGGTTTTGTACGTGTTTAGGTCTTAGATATTACATTATCTTTCCATTTTATTTAAATCGTTAAATAATGTGGTCATCGCTGCATCATCATGATGTCATAAATAATTTAATTTATTTAATGTCTAAAAATTATAAAAAACTACTATGATGTAGGAAATATTTTTAGATTTCCAATGAATATTTATTGTCAAAAATATTATTTGTATAACCCCATGTAAAAATTGTTTTAGTAAAACATTTCATATTTGTCTCATTTTTACTTTAACTTTAAATAAAAAGATATTAATGTCATTTTCCAGCCAAAGTGGATTCATGGGGTCCCCAAGTTGACCCATGGGTTGTCTTGGTCGGCCCTGACATATCCAATTATGTTAGGACATGTGTCAAGTTCATTTCATTTTATTAAATCATTATTCCTACAATAAACTACACTAATTACCTCTAATCGCGATTAAAAACTTAATAAGTTACTATTCACCAAAAATGTATTTTTATCCCATTGAACCACATTTTACTTCTTAATGACAACCATGTATGTCGGATTTCTGAAATTCAAAAAAAAAAAAAGATGGCAAAATTTCATTTAAACAGAAAAATCAGTTTTTATAAGTACCACTTAGTGGTTTCACTATTCATCAAAAATTGAAGTTTTTCAGAAAAATCCCAAAAATTCACCCAAAGCAATATTTGATATTCAGAATTCAAAAATGAAGTCTATTTTACAAAATTAAAAACACATAAGTCACATTAATTAATTTAATAATTAATTCATGCTGTCAGAGAAAATAGCGTGTTTTTATGAAACAATAAGTATCAAAAGATTGACACTAGTTTAAGTCTGATTTCAAAGTAAAATTAATTCCAACGTCCACTATTGGATTTATCGGTAAAAATATAATCTAATATCACTTTAAAACCAATTCAAAAGATAATCTAATCATATAAATAAATTAGATTAAAAAGAGGGTTTGAATTAAAATACAACATTTTACACTATTCATTAAAAAATGAACTTTATCAGAAAGATACCAAAAATTTACACAAAGTAAATTTTGATGTACCAATTCTTAAGAAGAGTTTTATTTGGTCCAAAAGGATGTATAAGAGTGAACATAATCATATTTAATAATGGTTTTCCATCAAAAGGCGATAAGTGAACCTTTAGTGAAAACTAGGGCATATACGCCTAAAATTGAATTCTTTCCGTATTTTATGCCTTTATCATTTATTGGATAAATGTAAAAACATTTAAAAACATATATAATAATATTTTAGTTATTTCTATACATTCTCGCCAATACAACAGCTACCTGTTAACTACCATTTAAAATAATATTATATTATTATTAGAGTGCAACGTAAGATTCCCAAGAAACTCATTGTTGCGTGTTGGGTAAGCCATCGAGCATAGCGTCCACTTTAATGTCATATTAATATTTTATTCACAAATATGGATAAATATGAATATGTCATATTATTTATTTACCTGGGGTGTTACAGTGATTATACCAAATTTAATGTAAAATCACTTCCAATGAACAAAATTAGATTAAATGATAAAAATGTATTAAAATTTACATTAGAACCATTTTAATATATAATTTCACAATATAAATTATTTTGATTAAAAATATGTTTTCAATTTAAAAATAGTATTTTTCACTATTCATGAAAATATCAATGTTATCATAAAAACAAAAAAAATATATTAAAACTATATTTTTAGGACCCTCTTATAATGAAGATGTTAAATTTTTTATATTGAATATATAAAAGTTTCAAATATTAGATTTTAAAAGGGTTGTCCATTAAAATGTGGAAAAATTAGATTTTTTTTAAAATACTTATCTAAAAAATTGGATTTGTTTTTATATTATGTCTAAAAACACATAATATGGATGTTAAAATTATATGGAGTCTATAAAATTCAAAATTCAGTAAATATTATTAATTACTATATTTGAAAAGATTATTTTTGTAATTAGTGGTGCACTCGAACTTAGTGTTGCGTTTGGACCATGATATTGAATTACCATAAAGAGATAAAATATTATGAAATCCTTTGGTGTAACAAGAAAATAATAATATTTTATTTTAGATGATCTTTTAATTTCCCCATCCTCTTTTAAGATGAATTTTTATTAACAACTTTTATGACACTGGATTTCTACAATGTGAATTTTCAAATTTCGAATGCTTGATTACTGATCAAAAGTTCAAATTGTGAGGAAGATATTTATTTAAGGTTGATATATTGTTACACCACAATATTTTAAGAGAAATTTATTTTCAATATTGTATACAACGGAAAACACCAAGATTATAAAAATAATGTCTTGTTATTGAAATATTATTATATGACCATTATAATATATCCATTAAAATTGGAAGTTATGAATAATAATTAATAAATTATAAAATATATTAAAAAATTAAAATAAATATAAATATATATATATATTCTTATGAAATAAGCTTCGAATTTTTTATAAAAATATTTACTTTAAAAATTATTTTTATTGCTTTCTGTGTGAGAATATTATATATAGTTTATGGATAGATTAATTATATTATTTTAAAAAATTAAAATAATTTATTAAATTATAATATCTATATTAACTTATTGTGTAATTTTTTATTGTTTGGAAAATATTGCCTTTTCAGTGAATAATTAACAATGTAGATTTTTGTAAAAATATAATTTTTTTTAAAAACATTATGTTATTTAAAAATACCAAAATATTTTTTTAATTTAATTTAAAATTAAAATATTTATTAATTATTTATGGTATTTACATTCTAATCGTCATTAAATTGGATTTTAGTATATGTTTATTCTAATGATTAGAAAAACATTTTTCTTGAAACTATTTTAATGTTCACAATGTTACCCTATTTTAATTACATTAAATAATCCATAATGAGTAATGGATTAAATTAAAATTATATGTTATATATATAATTTTTAAATAAAAATCATATAATTATTATTACTATTCATATACTTCATATAATATCATCATTTCCATGATAAATTCATTTATTGTAAAACATCTTTTGATCGCCCTTATAAGTTTTAAATTAAATTATATTTCCCCATATTAGTAAATTTAATATGAGAAAATGAATTATTTATTTAAAATTAACATAATATATATTCTATAATAAGCTTAAAATAATATATTTTAATTATAAATAGAAAAAAATAAAAAAATTATCTATCATGGTAAAAAACTAAATTAGTAAAAGTCAGTAACCTGGTTGATAATAAAGATGTCATGTATATAGAATGATTATTTTTAGTTTTATAGGTATTTATAATACTTTTCTTACCTCTAGTACAATATTTTTTTTATTTTATAAG
Source organism: Viscum album (assembly GCA_963277665.1). NCBI lineage: Eukaryota > Viridiplantae > Streptophyta > Magnoliopsida > Santalales > Viscaceae > Viscum > Viscum album. The sequence goes on along the minus strand of OY728136.1, from coordinate 2,014,233,041 downwards.
AAATTTTTTTGAGAGTGACTTCAAGTTATGGAATAGTTTTTCGTATTTAAATGATATTCTTCTATGTGAAGGTAATTGTCTTCATCGAGATCCTTCTATTAACATATTCTTTTTTAGCCATAAAATGTATCATAAAAATACATTAAAATAACTCTTTTACCTTATATATACTAATATTTTATTACATTTATGTACTAGTATTCATCTATATCCACTTCCATCAAATGTGAAACAAAACCATCATTCATGTGTATTGTATAATACAGTCCCACAACCCTTTGTAATTTGTTTTCTGTCATTACCTCCCATTGGTGTTCATGATGATCAAGTTATTTTTTTATTTATAATATTAATTAAAATTTTATCATTATGAATATTTAACATAATATATATTATTACCTCACCATACATTGATAAATATTAATATTATTCATTGTTATGATGACCTACTGTCTGGCGAAGCATTGTGATTCATTTATTTATTACCACACCACATGAATGTTATTTTTTAGGTTATTTAAATAAATAGTATGATATTAATGAAATAAATATTATTATTTAAATTATAAATAACACTTACCTTTTTTACATCATAATCATTGAAAAATGGAATCATTACTCATATTAATATACAACCTACCCTCTCTATTCCTGTAACATTGATAAATTTTCAAAACCATAACACATGGTTAGTTTTGAAGGAATAATGTTTATTAAAATTTAGTATTATTTCATTTTTAATATTATATATATGGTGTAATAATAAATTTTTTTACTATGTTCAACACATCAATTTCAATTTGATTTTATATACTAGATGTCAAAAAAAAATATTGTGAATAAAACTGATTTTTTAATTAAATATTTAATTAAAAATTAATGAATTAAATTGTTTAATTATATTTTATTAATCCTTTAAAATAATATTATGATCATAATTTATATATGTTTATTTTAAAAGATATTATGTAAATACATGACATGTCTAGACTCGAGGTAAGTGTTTCATCTCAAAACATCTTTCCCTACGAAACATGTTATTTTAAACACCCCATTTTATACAATGGTGTATAAACATCCCATAGATATACTGTATCACGAATCCATCATAGTTTATGATAATTCAATTATAAATTCGTCAGAATTAATTGATGGGATTTATGATTCACAATTTTCTAGAATAGTATTGTTTTCTGTTTCAATATATTTATAATCAAGATTAATTTTTCTTTAATTATAATTATAATATATTTTTTGACAGTTTTATAAAAAACCCATTAATTTAATTATACTAAATTTATACATGAAATTTTTTATTAATTGTACCATTTTCCTCGATTTGGTAAATAAAATCATTCAGAAATTTTTTTTAATAAAAAATGACATAATTTCTCTAATCATTTTAAAATTATTTTTTTGATATATCCATGTTTTCTAAAAAAAATTCATGAATATATTTAACATTATCCAAAATTTTTATTAAAGATTGTTTGACAATGTTTTGAGTTTTCTTAAAATTGTTTGAAAGTAATACTGTGGTCCTTTTTCGAACAGTTCACTTGTAAACATTTTCAACAATTTGAAAGGAATGTTTCTTTTAACTTAAACAACAAGAATTGAATTACCCTCTTCTATTACCATTCAACTCGTTGAATATTACATTATATTATTTGACGTTTTATAAAAAATAAAATGTTTTCTGTAATATTTTAGAATTTTTATATTTTTAAAATGTGATTTCAATATGAAAAAAGATATTTTTCTAATAAATAAATCATGTAATATTTTAATTTAATTTCCAGTATGACAAAAAACATTTAAATTATAATTTTTTTCTATATTGTTTATATATGTCTCTCCCTTATATACCAAGATTATTCTCTCTTATATTGACGGGGTATTAAATTCCTAATTTTCATTTCGAATATTATTTTATTAAGAACCACTTTTGATTTTGATATGATGAATCATCATGAATCCCATTTTATTTCAATGGGAAATTATTATGTTTATGAATTATGATTTATTTTTGTACATGTCACACATATGAATGTACATGATATAAATTTAACATGTGGGATTGAAATTATTTATCCATCAATATCATTGGATAATGTATTAGTCCCATGATACATCATTTATGTCATTAGGGAGTGATCTTAATCCATTTAGGGACTCTTTCCACCATGTGATGTTGTTTCAGTGGTCTACATTTTCTTATTTTTATTTCATGGTTTATGTTGACGCCAGATTTTTGATAATTACATGATATTTTTATTCCATTTTATTTATGTTATGATCCCATGCGATTACTCCAGATTCATATCTTTTATGATATCATTTAATACATTTAACATAGACTTTATGCATCCTTGTTATTCATAATCCCTTACATGGGTTTTTTAACTAGCCACTTTTTTCTATGTATTCCCTGTGTTATCCAATGTAGTTTTAGGATATTTAATGTATATAAGGGATCATTAGGGATATTAAAAATATATATTTCATATTTTAGTCTCAACATTATGTATTTTGAATATATTCTTCCAATGGAACATGTCCTTATGATATTGGTGTTGAAGTTTAATGGATGTTTTTGTTAAAAATCTTGTAATGATATTTATAGAAGTCTGGGGTCACTATAATTATCTTACTGAGTATGTTTGTATTCTCACCCTAAGTATGGAAACTATTTTTTAGGTTTCCAATATGGCTTTTTTTACCAATCGTGACATTTATTTCTTAGGTTAGAGATAATTTTAACTCATTACTCTCTGAATTATTATTATTTATTTTACATAGAGACTTATATTTGTATCATATTAATTTTTACAAGAATTGTATGATGGATTTGGGATTATTTAATATTATATATTGGATTGATTTGATGTATTTTTATCCTATATCATGATATTATCATTGTATAGGTTAATGCATTCAATTTCTGATACTTTTATATCCACTATTCTGTTTTCCAAACTATGGCCTACAAGAAGCAGGAATCATGGGTCATTATCTATCTTACTTCATTTTCTAACCATGAGGGTTTATTTTGAGGGAGGGTTCTCGACATCCCGAATCCACCAACACAATACATCTTACAAATACACCACCACACTCCAAAATTAAAAGGAAACATATCTATAGAAGATCATTAAACTCTCGGTGAAATCCTCATGTAATTATCATGTCCAATCCTAGAAAAGGGAGTTAAATTTAAGGCGTAATAAAATGAAGGCCACTTCATGGATTAAAATCATAATGTAAATTATAAAGATCCATCCCTCGATGAGATTTATAACATGGATCCATCCCTCCATTAATTGTGGTACATGGATCCATCCCACCATGATATTTAGCCTACGAGGGCTCTACACCATCCACAAAATAAACGAAATCGACCATTATCCTTCATGATGAATGTATAAAAACATCTCTCTGTATACTCTAGATTTTGAACTTGAATACACAAAAAAATATATATCCAAATACCCATATATATGGATTATACTCTCCATAAATTGAACTATATAGACCACAAAACATTATGAAGAATGTATGAAGACATCCCTCTATGAAATCAATTTTAAAATATTATATAAGTGGAATAGCCTCCCCCAATATCCAATGAGATTTACTATAAAAAAACCCTTATGAATATATACTTATTTCCTTCTATTTCACATACCTTGGATCTCATCATCCCATACTACTAATTTTGTACCCAAACACCCCAGTTTGGGGTCATTATTGGGTGGAAACCACACACGTGATCCCACATCATGCATTGAAATGATAATTTCCATTTTTAATTCCACAATACCCTTGAGTTATCATACTTCTTCTGTGAATAATATATGGGAATCTCTTAAGGTTTAATCCATGATCCTTCTTACCTTTACCCGAGACACATATCTGGATATGCATCACATGAAACTGAAAATTTGTATTCCTAACACAATAACCTTATGTATAGATACATCTTGAGGTTAACATAAATGGATATCCTCTTAATTTTATGTCCAAAACATATCTTCACCAGATTTTCCCACTAGTTTGGGTATCTTAATGAAGCTCAAGGATAATCCAACCTATATCCCATATTGTCCCGCCTTTTATGACACGTGATTACTCATTGGGGCCACTAACTATGTATGTAACCCAACTCTACACCAAAAGAAAAAACTAATTCATACTCCTCAGATACTATATTTTCTAATCCCCTTTAGTGAAACCAGAATCCCACTAGGGTATATAATTCATAATCCCAACCAATATCTATTTGAATACACCAATTCAATATGACTTATCTCATACATCTAATTCCTCACACTGATAAGGAATCATGTTGCAATATAGGATTATTTTTTCATCACATTTTTATAATTTAGATGCAAAATAAGAATGTCTATATAGCTTTAGTTATATGGCTCTAAAAAATATATCACATTCCTTTACATCATGATGTTAAACTGAATTAACCACTCATCACATATGACCTTAAATTTTTGTCACTGGAATTATACAATCTTTGAATTTTGTTCTCACAAGATACATATGATGCCTCTATGAGGTTCATACACAATACCCTTTGGCATGGATCTTCTATAATGTGACGGGATTATGATTGACCATTATACCATGATATGATATATTTTTCATAGATTTGTCACACAAAATTATGGGATATTATCTTCTTGTTTCTATATTATGTGCCAAATTAATATACTCAACTTGGTCTCCCCATACATAGGCATTATTCTAGGGGTAATCCCCAACCTAAACATGCTTCTTCTTAGGTGATGAACACATGAAAACAAATATAATGTGCATAAGATCATATTATTCTAATGATCATAATGGGATTCATACTCTTTAAGATATTGGAATAGAATTCCTTAGGTGATGATCAAATGACCCCATATGTTTTTAGTATAGGGTCTATGTATATTGAAGAGCATAAGGTGAATCATCTTTCTCTGATGATGAGTCTGGGATACCATTAGTGATTATTCAAGGATTATCTATCAACTATCATATGAAATGCTTGAGATTATATTATGTCATGATATGTGGAAGTTAATAGGGACCCCCTCTATGTTTTAATCCCTAACAATGCCCTCTTTAATATGATAGAAAATAAATTGGATAACCCAGAAATGGATTCACATTTTTTAGCCCAACACCATCCATTTATAATCACATTTTTTTAGTCATACATCATGGATGAAGTTAATTTTCATGAAACTGATACTTATTATATGAATTTAAATGGTATAATGTGTCCCATTAAGAAGAATTGGGAAATGAGGGTTATAATTCCATTAATATGGATACTGAGAAAAGAAATTTCATGGGACCAATCCCAACACCAAATCATCATATTTCTCCCCAGATGGGAATGATTTATATAGTGACCAACTATAAGGATATAAACTAAAGAATCAATAAAAAATAGTATAAATATTAAGAACCTAATCCGTATAAACATGTTCACTTATCAATATTCCTTCAATCAGATCCTTAGAAAATTGGAAAATATTTTCACATTAGGATTTAATAATGACTCACTAACATATCTAAGATATATAATAATGTCTCGAGGTATGAAATAATTCCTTTTAAATTATGTGATGAGAGTGACCACCCATCCTAGAAATATACCCAAATTTTTATACATCGATTGTATGAATACCAAGTAATTGACTAACTTTGAAATGTAGTCCTACAAAGATGTTTTCATTGGACCATCGTGTATGCAATAACAATCCTGCATTCTATTATAAAAAATAGTTAAACCAACATAATTCTTTTTACTATGAAAGAGATTTATTGGCTATTAATTATTACATGTGATTACACATTGATTAATATATAGTTTTCTGTTTCCATTCAAAGACAAGAAAAACTCCCTAGAATCCAAATGGTTACACTAAATTCTCCAATAAAATATATTCTCATTATACATGATAGCAGTACCTCCTGGAATTCTCAAGCCATTAAGAACAACTATATGATATAATAAAAAACTTATTCTACATCCATTAATACCATAGAATCATGGCCCTAATATGCACTATTAGCAACCCAAGACATGTAATGTCATGTTGTGTATAAACTGGTGTAGACGTACCATCTCAGTGGAACCATCCTAACTTTGGAGGCAGCTTATGAAACCCTATAGAGGATGAAGTCCTAGAAGCAAACATAGTGATGATGTATCATGAGGAATAAAGTGACCTATATTGCCACATAAATCTACATTGGGAGACTATACATGGAGCACAAAAATCACTACACTCTTTAACGTAGGGAGATAGAAGAGGATGCATGTGACATTAAGGAATCAAACTGAGAGAATACTAATAGATATAATGTTAATCTTGTTCTAATAGATATAATGTCAATCGAGTTCATCCTCACCAACGCTTGAAATTTACCCCTCAACAATTTTTTCATGAATTTTTGCATGTTCTAGTCATCCAGACCCAGGTCCCTTGAATGAAAACCCCACATTGGAATCAAACCAATAAAAATATTTTTCACTTATATTAATATGCTACATAGAACACATTTGAGTCTCTTCAATATATCATAATAGTTTCCATGAAAAATTCATGGTCACTAATAGACCACAAATTTAAACATCATTACAACTATCTTTTTTGGTTGTGGAATCCAATACAAAAACCCATCCCATTTGGGAGGGGGAATTTTTAGTATTTTTTTCAAAAGACTTATTTCTAACCGCATTAATTTAGAAGGAATATATCATGATTATAAATAAACATCCTCCAAATTAATTTGTGTTTCCTATGATTTGATCCATATTAATAAATTTCATCACTGTTTCCCAAATGATTCTCCAAAATATGTTATCATCTAAAAATGAATTGGTGTTCCATATTCACTACCCACCCACCACTTAATATTGGTTAATAAATCTCATCAAAATAAAATATTTCACTTTTTGAACCCAAAACAGTATAACATGATCAGATAAATGTTGGGTGGATTTAACACCCCCTCTACCTATCTTTATAAACCAAATCATCTCAACATTTTAAGGAATTATGGATCTATAGGAACATAATTCCCAATTATACTCCCACTACACCCTAATTTTGGGAGCCTCACAACATAAATAAGAATCCAATATTATATTCTTTTCTAAACCCTTGATATTTCCAATATTTTCAGGTTACCATAACCTTTAACCTCGTCCAATTACATGTTGGGAAGATCTCTATTAGCAATTCCTACACCAATTCAAATTTTCATTGTAAAACATTTCTATCGTTGACCTCTCAAAATGTATGATTTTATTGAATGATAGAGTCATGTATTTAATTGCATGATGGAAGGGTTTGACATATCCCTCAAAAATATATATTCTCAGGGAACAATTACTAGAGATCTATATGTATAACATATGAAATTATTTTTTAACTACACTCATCCCTCGCAAGTATCCTAAATGTTTCTGAGAGTATCTGACATTAGATATACATATTCAGGATAATTTTCAAAAAACGAAGGAAATATATCATCAAGAAACACTATCATGGATGATGAACTTTGGGAATTCATAATTATCCACATTCACCCTAAAAAAAGATTGAGGTGACATGAACTTTTAACAAGAAGAATAAAATTTATTCCTTATATAATGATCATGTTATATGGTAATATATATATTCTATAAAGAATAACCTAATAATATTTCAATATGACTATAAGTTTGATAAATCAGGGAGATATGATCACCCAGATTACATTTCATACTAACATATTCAAGGTTAAAAGGTTTTGGAATTCATTTTATTTAAGGATTTCTGTAAAAATATGGTTGATGATAATAAAATTTCATTGGTTAATCCCTAACAAATCCTGAAATATGTTTTATCCATTCCTCCCAACTAAGAATAATAATGGTTGAAGTCCCCATATGGGAATACATGGGATATCAATAAATGTATAATCTAGGAAAAAATTGATCAGGAACAAGCCATCATCAATTGAGGTCCAAATCTACCCTTTTTTATTGCAATTGAATTTACTTATGAAGTAGTCCAGACTCCTATAAAATATATCCATCAACATTGGATTCATGGGAACCAAACCACTAATTTTTTCAATGTGAATAATCCAATAAAATGGTACAATGGGGGTCATCCCACCAAAAAGGATACTCTACTGATACGGAACATAAATTCACATATGTTTAAATATACATGGTATCCATAATGTTTTGTAATTTTTCATTATTTTTTGATGTGTTCCATCTTGATAAATATGATTTTGAACATAAAAAATTAGCTGATGAATAACTATTTCATTCACCCTTTACTCCAAGATTATGTCAAGAAGATTTTGGTGCCACCCCAACTGCCACTATTGAAGCTATATTTAAACCTATTAGTTCCATAAAATTTCCATAATCATTCATCCATATTGTATATGGGAATGCCAAGGGTGTTGTTTTTTCATCTAAATTTTATCCCTAGAGGATTAAAATTCTATCTCTATTGAAAAATTAAACATTCACCTACTTCAAGAAAACTCATATTTCATGGAAATAATTTAGAAATTCTTCAAGGACATTTTCTCGATGGTGAAATACTAGAATTCCCCAAAAAAGATCCTTTATCTGGTTACGAACCCCAGTCCATAATGATTGAGGTAAATTTTATAATTTTCACCTGAACTAGTTCCACCCAACCCTAGTGTGCAAATATATGATATTTTTTATATTTTCCACCATCTAATTTTGTGAATTAATATTTATCAGTAGCTTCATCACTTTCCCATTAATTTATTCTTCTTAAGACACTCCATTCTAAACATTAAATTTAACAATTTCCTAAGGAAAACCATGGAATAAGTGAAATACATGGGAAATAGTTTTTTTCATCTCTGAATGACAAGGGATGAATTGTTTATCACTTTCAACATAATCATGTCATTGGGTATTTTTATTATTCCATAGATAATTATATATTCATTTTCAAAGGTCCGTGATATGTATAAAAACGATGTAGATTTGAGAGACCATTATAATTACATTACCTATAATCAATTTATATAGAACACAATTGATAATTGATTATAATTTATGGATTTTATTAATAAGAATATTGATAAGGGGATGTGGGTACCACTAAAAACCGAATATACACTTCAAGCATTTGGAAACCCAGAGAAAAATGATAATGTTATGTTAGGGATAGGGGGTATCCTGCATCTCAATGACAAAAAATATTTTTATTAATTTATTTTATATAATTTTGTTTTATATTTCACATATTTATTAGGGAATAACCTCGATTATCTCCTAAATACCCAGAAACCCAAGTAGGTATCCATGAATGATCATCCCAATTATTATCCTTACAACTATATTTTTGGATATACGATTGAATGATTATTTTTCATTAATTATTGGATCCCTAATAAAATATTTGAATTTTTAATGATTTTAGAGGATCTAGAGATTCCTGGAATATATTTTCAAGTCACTCCCACTCACTTGATGAACGATTACACCTGACAAGTCATGTCATTCCAATTTCCTTATCATGTGATGTTAAACACCACACACATGTCCTTGTTATTTTAATTAATATTAATAAAAGAAGTCATATCTACAAGAATATATACTAAAAAACAAAAACTCTTCACCAGTATAAATTAATATATATGGAAAACATCCTCATTTCATGACATTAAAATAAAATACATTATAATAGTCGAATGATATCAAACTATAACATATTTTTCATCCCACATGATGTTCAACAACATTATCTCCATCCTTCTTCATTATAATATTTTAGTCTTTGATTATTCAGTCTACCAAATTATCATTAAGAACTACATATTGATTTATTCCTATTTTAGTGGGATATATTGTGATGCTCAATTTTCATGTGTTGGTCCCATCTTAAATTTCACCACTATTCAAATTATTTTGATAACTATAGAATCTATTTAAGGTCTTTATTATTATATTTTTTTGTTCCCAAATTATAAAAATACAAATTTCCTATGAATGATCAATATTAGTATTATATCCTTTGGAAGAATGTTTTGTATCCATTAATATATGCCAAAATTAATTCTGTTTTACCCCGCATATGAGCCAAATCTATGTGTGGAATGTAACCTTTAGAAAATACATGTTGCATTATTCCTATCCTTAGTAGATACATAGTGACACATGCATTTCCTATCCTAGGATTGGATATAAATGATAACAAAAAACATTTCAAAATAAGTGATTTATTACTCTTAATAAATATCTCATCTTCTCAATAGAATTACACAATGGTGAGACTATGTTTTATTCTACTATATATGAGATATATCTATACCTGAAAATTTTAGGAAATACAATTTACTTAATTAATATTATTTTAGGATATATTATGTTGTTTAGGATCACTTGTTCAGAAAAAAACCATAGGTTTCCATGATATGATGCCCTTTTTTTGGATGATTATTTGGATGACCCTACTTTATGTAACCCAAAATATTGAAAATTACTTCATTTTCCAATCACTATATTCATTATTACTAAATTCCTTCACACATTGCATTAAAATACAAGAAATGTTCATCAAACTATGATGATATAATTCACGGTAAACATTCCATATTGTAAAACCATAAACTACACAGTCTAAAATCTTGTACAACTGATCACGATCTATATAAAAAACCATGATATATGCCTCCATAGTTTTATTTTCCTACACCATGATGAAATTTCTGAAATTTTAAAATATCTAACCATAAAAATTTAAATTTAAATGGTTCTTTAATTTCTATTTCACCAATCTTACACACTCCAAAAATAAGGGATCTTTTATAGACATCTAAATTTTCTCTCAATGAGTGTGACTAACATTATCCTATATTTATCAGTTAATTACACATGTTATCATGATTTATGTAAACAATATTCTAAATATAGTTAATTTTATTTTGGATGAATAATATTAAAAATTCACAATAAAAACTAGCATACATGAATTCTAAATCAATTATGAATGATCCATCAGATGGAATATATTCATTACATGGGACTTGGATCTATGTATGTCCTTTTTGAAAGTTGGCCAATATTAAATAAAATTTTATTTACTTTCAATAACATCATGTGGAATGATTAATATTCCTTCAGGACATATAGTGACAAATGGATCTTCAATCATAGTCTCAAAATAAAATTCTACAAGAATAAATTCTTACTTCTTCTATGTATATGTATGATCTACATAGTATATTCCAATGTATACTCAACATAGAACCTATAACTAAACAATTTCTTCATCATTGTATTTGACTCCACTTCCATTATATTAGGTATTTCCTTAAGGGCCTATTACAGTTTGACCTTTCTAGAACTGTGTATGTCTTAATACCAATATAATTAGGTACATAGTGTCAACTAAAATTCCTATTATATGCCAACCCATAGACCCGATGGATTTTACTCATTGTAAAATTTATATTAATCAATTCATGTGGGGATCAAAAATGTCGATTTTCATTGAAAATAAATTTCATGGATTATTTCCTTGGAATATGATGTTAAAAAAAATTGTAAAGGTAATCATAGAATGTCACTATACTATATGAAAAATATATATTTGAAATTGTTTCAATAATTAACTTATAGATCAAAAAACATTCTGACATGATATTAAATAGTATGACATCATATTCCAAGTTTCATTACTCAGAAATAAGAAAACATACCATCCTAATAACATGATGTAAAACTAAACATCCATTATTTATTTTTTGATACACTAAACAATTGAAATTTAAGGCTTTTCATATATTGTTAGACTAAAATACACATTCTCATCATGAAGGAACTTATTCCCATTTTATTTATGGTCTAGATATATGTTGTATTTTTCAAATGTATTGGTTTACCCCCTCATGGTGAGTTATCTTTAGCAATTATACACTAGAATGAAGTTATCTCACCTCATCCAAGCACTGATACTTCATCGGTATCAGGATTCCTTCCATCATATGCGAAAAAACCATCCATTTTTTTTATTTTATACACATCAGTTATATCTTTATAGTAAATGAAATAAAATTTTCTTAATGTAATATTATAATATATTCATGGAAAATATCATAAGAAATAAATAGGGATTCATACCAATACATAAAATAATTTTAGTTATGTCTGGACAAATTATTCTTGACCCATCCATATATTTCACTTTCATCCTAGTTCTCGACTCCAAGATGGTTCCAATAATCCATGTTTTTTGGATCATTTATCAAAATAAAATTTTCCCTCTCCTCAAATATGAGCGATATCTGGGTGGTTATATTTCCATAAATAAATACATCTATCTAAATTTATGTACCTATGACATATGTAGTGATTCCTAGAATTCTTTAATTGGGTCAATACAAAAAAAAAATTAATACATTGACCTTGTAGTAATGATCCACCTTTTAATAATTCACACTGGTTTGTTTCATTACTCTGCACTAAGATGAGTTTCATCCCCTTTATGTATGAATAAGATTGATGTTAAACTTACTAACATCATTTCGACATTACATTATACAAGAATAACATGTCATTCTAGATATATGATGCTAAACTATACAATATTTATTATCTATCATTCAAGTCTATAAACTATTAAGAGTGGCATGCCATGCACGACCTAGTTTCTTTACACTAGTTCTATTTCAGTTTAATAACCCTAAAAACATTTGGGTCTCACCAATAATACCTTAGAGTAATAGTAATATATCATTTGATGTTTGACCTACATGATCATGTTATTATCACCATCCAGGGATTATAAATTGAGTAAAACCATTCCACCCATTTTACATATGAGTTTGATCTATGTGGGGGTCCATTGGGATATATATCATCAGTCATGGACCTTTTAAAATAATAATAAACCAATTTACAAGAGTCTATTCCTCATGTTTAGACCATACCATACTCTGTAATTAATCACATAAAAGACTATTCAAAATAGACTATTCAAAATAGACTATGAATGATGGTTAACTAATAAAATTTGATCATTTCATATTTTTGGGCTTCCCCTAACCAATATAAGTTATATTGAAAACTCCAAATTAAAATGTGGAAACATTATTCTATTCTAAATGATATTGGATCATAAAAATTCCTCGATATATAGTTTATAGTATTTTATAACAAAAATACATTGAATCTAATCCCTTATCACATTATATTAGACTTCATGACTCATGATCATAGTCATAATACCCAAAAATGGAATGATCTAATGTCCTTACAACATGATCATAAACTGTGAAATTTTTTCCCTATCTTATATGACCCTTAACTACTCAAAGTGTATGATAACTAATGAACATATTCATTGAATAAGATGACCAGTTTATATATCATGTACTTCATATATTTGTTGTGAGGTTTTTTTTACATTTCCTTAATAAGTTTGTATTCCTCTTACACAAATAGAGTGTCTATCACATGATAGTGTTTCCCATAGAGTATTAGAAAACCATTTTCATATCAAATACTCCATCTACATACTTAGTTCTGTTGATATCTAAGTCAAAAATAGTTTTGAGTTAATATTATCTACATAATAACCCACAAACAAGATCCAATAATAACTTTTTTACCATATCATAATAATTGGTAACATGGGTTGATTGATCTAAATGAACAGATATTAAAATGGTAACCATCATAATATCATTTAAGACTATGAATTAACACTGTGGAGACATTTTTTACATAGAGTAAGGGTGTCACTTAACCTCATATGTTCTTTCCCCATGGTGTGGAACCAGTTTCTCTATTACTCCTTGTTTTACTTCTCTCATCAACTATGATAGTCTGACATGAGTTTTCGTTGTTACTAATGGTCAATGTACTCATATCAATCATCATTTAATCTTATTGAATCCGTAAATTTCAATACATTATTTAAATAACATTTAAATTGGGTAACCCATGTTCAAATAGAATAGAAATATATACATTATTAATTTTATCGAGTATTTCATAATCAATTGAAGAGGTTCTATGTTTCATAAGCATATATTGCATGATCATGTGTTCAATGATCTATGATGATAAATAATAAGTACCATTGGTCTATATTGAATGATCCTAAAATACATAGAGGGGTCTATACCATATGACATAGACCATGATCTCACATACCATATTTAAGAGATCAATGTACATAATATTTCACTCTCTTCGTTGGGGGATCCAGTAGTTATAGTTATACTAGCCAACCACTATGTCATTGTTCACCTAACCTGTAACAGATTATATCCTATCATCAACGAACTACTTGTTTCTTTATTCACATATCAAGGGATATATATTTAGCTATAAATTAGTTATATTGGACCTAGATTAAAATTTATTTAATGTCAACGCACAACTTCATCTCAATCATTGGAATACTTTATTTAGGTTGGGTTTCCCTTGAACACTACCCATGTAGCATCTAAAGAGCCCCTCTAAATCTCAATTATAACACTAATACATATTTTCTCATTTTTTCAGCATATTATATAGATATATATGAGAAATATCATTATAATAACTATTTTAACCCTAATTACAATTCTTATATAATATTTAGTGATATTGAAATCAAATATCCTCAACCTCACTACAAGATAGTATGAGAATTATGAATTTAACTATTTATTCACAAAAATGAGAAAATATATAATTGAAATGGACCCTCCAGTAATGTCTATTTTACACTTACCTTAGTAGATATACATTCCTTCCCACATTTTAAAGAATCACGACTTTTAATTGTGTTCACCATGATCGACACATAAATCCCTTAAACAATGTGAATTTTGTTGAATGTATATAACCATAAATTGTGCCTCCGATTAGTCTAATTTACAAGGCCAAAAAATGAAATTATAAAGGGGATAAAGTGATTTTAAGGTTAAAAACTTATAAAGGGAATCCTTAGATGAATTCATATTATTCACCCTAATAAATATAATTAAACAGTTTCAGATAAATGTTGTGTGAAAAATAAAAGACGAATGAACCATTTAAAGACCACTAATTAAATATAGGAAAAGTGAATCCATGCCCTCAAAACCACATTGGTCTAGGTAAAAGTTATATAAGGAATCTATTTCATCCATCAAGTGAATTTATAATGTAATGAGGGAATATTTTCATTCATGGAAATACCATCACTCCAAACAATGTCATCCACTAATTTATGTGCTTTTGTTCTCATGAATTTAATTTTATATTCCTTCACCCTGAGAATATGATTAATATATAGTGTCATTAAAATTATATTTATAAAAAAATTAATGAATAGAAATTTATCAAATAAACTAATTTTTATCTTTTAATTTGGAATCCGCAAACAAATTTTTTGAGTAGACATACTTCTCCTGGAATCCCATAACCTTGATTGAATCTTCTTATTTCTCCCGTCCATTGAAATATTGGTAAAATGGAATATATAATATTAATAAAAAACTAATTGAATGTTTAATAACATAATATTATATAATCTTTTTATTTGACACTTTAGTGGTGTTTTATTCCTATAAAAATCCCCTCATTAATCCATAATCTAGTTCCTGATGGCGTTGCAATGGTTGTCTCCATTACAAATGGAAAATCTACTCCAACTAGTCTCCATTTCTGAATGATTGAAGAATTATTATTATATTATTAAAACATTATAAAATAAAAATATTCAAATTGATTCACATACCCTTGATATAAAGACAATACCTTAATATACATGGAAATTACATCATTTTAGATTAATATTCATAACATTAAAAAACATTACTAAGGACCATAATTTTTTAGTTTCTATGAAAAAATGTATCATAATATCTTCTAATGGGGTGAAATGTCTCCAATGTCTCAAATAATTCTCTTCTGCTTAAGTACTCATACTTAATACCATTCATCCTGACCTATAGAAATGAAATATCATAAAGGGAGACATAAGATTCTCATCGATGGTAAAAAATTATTTTAAATAGGCACCACATGAATATAAGGGTATGATAACATCAAATAACAATTAAATATCATACCATACATATCAATGATCAAATAAATGTGTCATGGTATAAAAATTATAATATCATAAGACATGATAAATAAAGTAATAAAGAGAATAAGCCATGAAATCCAAACATAGGAGTAATTAAATGAATTTTGGAAGACACATAAACATATAAAATGATTTCCATAATATTCCAGGCTTACTTCTATGGCCATATTAGTGGAATGAGTTCAATCCCCCAAGATATATTAATAGTCAAGGTCCTCCCAAAATACTATTTTAGTGGAAAAAATCCTTTACTGAAACTGTTTCACTCTATGTTCATGCCCTATATTAATGAATTATCATCACTTCTCATTCTAGCCTTATATTACAGAAACCAGTTCACTTCCCATTCCAATTCTGTATTTTTGAACAATGTTCACTCCTCATTCTATATCCATATTATAGAAACATATTCACTCCTCATTCCATCCCAATCATACTCAAATGAGTTCACTCCTCATTCTATCACTGTCATGTTGAACTGAGTTCACTCCATGTTCTAGCCCCCTCATACTAAACCACTTTTAGTCCTCATTTCTATCAAGTCATACTAAACTGATTTCACTCGTCATTCCAACCCTATCATAATAAACCCAATTTAGTCCAAATACCATCCCTATATTTATCATTAGATATAAATATTTCCCCAATTAATTGGCATGGAATATAGGTCCCACTTATCACATAATAAAATTATACATCCATGTTCTAAAAAATAATAAAACATTCTTCATATCCTGACCCATAACAACTGTTGGGTTTAATAAATATAATATCAAAAACAAGGAAATGAAATTTATATTATCAAAACATCCTTATATAATAACCAATGAAAAATATATAGGATTCAAAATAATTTCATTATATAATAATACATGATATTAAATGGGTTTTGATAATAATTTTATCATGGTATAAACCATGAGAGAGAAATGGGTTCGTAGGAAACAGTTTGTCACATTAAAAAACATTCAATAAAAAAATTAGAATTGTGTACTTGGAAAATTCAAATACTAAAGAATAAAGTGTATCAAATGACTTAATCATATA
The DNA here is from genome assembly GCA_963277665.1 of Viscum album. Lineage (NCBI taxonomy): Eukaryota > Viridiplantae > Streptophyta > Magnoliopsida > Santalales > Viscaceae > Viscum > Viscum album. Next base: position 2,014,215,864 of record OY728136.1, on the reverse strand, counting down.
TGGAAAATAGTTTTTAAAGAACATGTAAAAAATTTATTATGGGAAATTCAATTTTGGCTTTGAAAATTGATTTTTAAAAAAATATTACTAACAATAATAATTATTTAAATTAAAGTGAAAAAATTATAAATAATTATTTTAAAATCATTTAAAAATATTTATTAACATATAATCATGTTTAAAACCTTTTTATTAGAAAGCATGGTCTTTGGGGAAACATATTTATGATCTAAGAGAGAATTAAATTCAAGTTTATTAAAAAAATTCTTAATCATCTAATGTACCAAACAGTATAAAAATGGTCCCATTATATGATTATATAATGAAAAATATCATTTTAAAATTTTAATTAGAATTATTTATATATAATCATTATATTTCATCTATGGAAGAATAATCATAACTAATCCTGATAAATGATGAAATTGTATTAATACTTTTTTTTAAACTTTGGTAACATTGATTCATAATCCCCATTAATGTTCAATAATACATGAATCATAAAATATTATAAAAATAAATGTATTCATTTTATAACTTGTAAAATGGTAGTATATATACTTCAACGATTAATATAAGTGCATAACACGACATGTGTCTTAAAGAAAGAAATTTGGAAAAAAAATTACTTTACTGATTTCGTAACATTTAAACCACAAACACCATGAAATATATATCATAAATTTGATATAAATATAATAATAAATTTAATTTTTAATATTCATATAATAAATTCATCGGTATTATATACACCGTACAAAATAAATGAGTGGTCAATAAGGCATAAGTCTTAATGAAATAAAAGTGAGAATATAAATACACTTTGTACATGAGTAAATTTTCAATCATGAGCCTCGTGAAAAAATAAAATAATTTCCAACATTTAATATCATATAAATAATTATATCCATTATATAACACTCTATATTTTATATATACAACACGAAATAATAATTAGTGGTGAATATAGCGTATATATCAGTTGAAAAAAGTGAGATGAGAAAACCCTTACTAATTGAGTAACTTTTGAATCTTGAGATACCTAAAAGAATAACCTAAATTGATACATAAAATTTCATGAAATAAATGAAATTAATCATATAAAATCCCATATATATGTACATGCACCATTAAGATAAAATATGTTCCCAAAAAAATAACTGTCTCTAATAAGGATGTTTAGAGAAGAAAACCCTTACCTTATGTCTTTAAATTCATCATACATGTTCAAAAATCCTATATAATAAATATAAATTATTTATAAATATACTAGATAAAGAAATTAATATATATTTTAAAATATATTGGTTTATTATGAATTCATATTACTGATTTATTAATAATTCATTGTTAAAATTATGTTTCAAATAGCAATTGCTTTGTTTTTTGTATATGTTTTGACTTGTTGTAATTGAACCTCATACATAGATATATATATAATTATTTAAATAAATGAATATGTTAAAAATATATAAAATAATTATATAATTATTCATAATAATCTGAAAATATAAAATTATAAAATGTAATTCCCCGTTCATGGGGACGGGAGGTCATACATATGAAAGTAAACTTTTTCTATTTTTTTATCATATTATAAGAAATTAATTAAATGGAATATATATATATACATATATATTATTTCACTATAATTATTTTTTAATAAATATTATATAATTTTACAAATACCATTATTAATATATTATATCTAATGTGTGAACAAACCACATCGCACTGAGGAGGTGGTACTCCTCTAGTGCAAAAATGGTGTTATCATATTAAAAAAATGGAAATCATAAAAGTTTGTGTTTTATAACACTTAAATAATTATAAATATATCATAAATATAATATATATAACATAAATAAATTAATCTATCATTATTACCAACTGATAATGGTGGGAATGGACGATCAAATGACATGGGTTGGAGAGGTTTTAGTTTGTCGTACACACAAATGATGATTGCATATCTCATTTGATGGAATTTTGTGTTGTCGTTACCTTAAAATAGAAAATATAGTTATATTTGGGATACATAAGTTATTATAAAATCATGGAAGAAGAAAAATTTACAGGCGGGAGAAATAAATAAAAAAAATATCATGTTGAAGGATTTTTACTATTCTTTGGGTAATCCCTTTTGGTTTATAGAAAACATCTTCCTGAGTAGAATGTTTTATGAAATTTTGGCTTCCAGTATAATATGAGGTATTATTGGTGCTAATTTGGTATGGTTATTTATGAGACAAAGGGATTGGAATGTGTGATGAAGTGAGGGGTGAGTTATTTTCTATAATGGAGGAGGAGTGACATTAATGTAAATATAAAAAGATAAACATTATTGAGAAGTATCACTTACATCATGTGCCTCTAATAAAAGAAATTGTTTTGATAAATCCGAGGATATTGGTCTCAATAATTCAATCCAAATTATTTGTTACATGTTTATTTATTATTTGTCCCCTTATGTTTATGTATAACCAGAAAGTAAACTATATTTTACCTTAATAGTTGTAATTAATTATAATTACTATTACAAATATTTTTAGTCAACAAATATATGAAAATTTATATAAATTAATAATAATATTATGTAAAAAATGGATTTTTTTTTGTAAATTAAAATTATAAAATTATTAAAAAATATCATAAAATTAATCATTTAGATGAGAAGAGAAGACGAGTTTATAATGTTTAAATGATCGAATTTTTTGAGATATATTAATATCCAATTTCAATGTGAAATTGATTCAAATAGCCAAAATATGTATTAATTGATGCATAATTTATATAAATATACATTAATCCCAAATTAAAATATAGTTTCACTATATAAATAATTTTTATGAAAAATTATTTTCCAATTATAATTTGGTAATTGTTATTATTCATCCAAATGTGAAATTTCTCATAAATATACCATAATTGCACCCTTTGATAATTTTAAGGTTCCTATTTCAAAAATGATGTTTATTGTTTAAAATAAAATTTTTTAAATTTTGAAAATTTATAATTAAAATAATTGTTCCATTAAAAGTGGCTGAAAATAACTTTACTAACAATATATACCATTTTTCATAATATAGGTTTTAATCAGATCTGTTGTTTAGAAAACACATAACATAAATGTTTAATAATTGAATGATTCTAATATATATATATATATTTCAGTAAAATATATTATAGAAAAATTTAATTAATTTATTATTGGTAAATGTGTTTTCATTCATAAATATAATTTTCATGTAACTGATTTCTTATATATTTAAAAATGGTTTTGGAACCTCAACAAATTCTAATGTATTAACATTGTATTTGATAACATCTATCACATGAATCACTTATCACATAATTAAATATAAAATCCCACAAATTTATAATATATTTACTATTTTAAAAATAATTTATTTTATAGTTTTAATTGTTTGTGAAATTGAGATGGCATACGTCAGAGGCAACCACAAGTTTCTACAAAAGCATGTGTTACACACAAGGAAAAGTTTATGGGACAACAGTATATTATTATGATATTATTTTATATATTAAGATATATACTATCCATTATGAATATAATTATCTACATTATTAAAATTCTTTGTTAAATCAAATATTGAATGAATTAATTAGTTACTAATTAATTATAAAAAATATATAAGAATCAATTTAATTTAATGAAATATTTCTATATGAAATTATTTTTATGGCGACAATTTTTTTTTTCCTAATAAATAAAATTAATTAAAATTAATACAAGATAAAAAAGTAGGATATTTATTATATATTCAATATAATATTTTTTTAAATTCATCCAATATATTTTAAAAGCACAAAATAAAAAACAAATCCAATTTTAGGTATAAAATACTATATTTTTATTTAAATCATTTTTACCTCCATTTAATGATGAACCTATTATATTTTCAATTTTTTTACAATTTTTTGAAACATATATGTCGAATTATATTTTACCTTTGAAATAAAAACAATGAAATTAGTATAGTGTATATTTTTGGTATACTTCTATGAATCTTAATTTTTCAGTGAATATTGAAAAATACTTTAATTTAGATAAATCCATATTTTCATATAATTTATTTATAAGTGTAAATAAAATACTAAATTAGTTTTAATGATTATCTATATTTAGGATTTCTCAACTAATCCAATTTTTTTAATTGGGTCAATTTCACTTTGAAATTGACTAAAATATCATAGTAAACTTTCAGACATTTTTACCTTAAAAACCCACATAGTCATCCCATCTCTGGGATTAAAATTATATTAATTTCTCTCATTTATGTGATATTAATTATTAAAAATGGTTTCTATATTTGGAATAAGGAAATTTTTTTTATTTCTAATTCGATAATATTATTTTTTTACAAAAACTATTGGTGAATGTAATTAAAATTCATTACATTTATTAAGGAAAAATTATCCCTTACAGAGGACTTACCGTTTTACATAGAGGCCCAAATGACCCATCCACATAACCAAAACACATTTTATTTCCATAATTCCTACATAAAACATATATTATTCAATTTTTTTCATTTTTTAGGACATTTATTTCAGTGAATATTTTGGTACGCTTAACTAGTTTTCAAAAAATTCAAGTGACTTATTTTCCTTCCAAAAAAGGACACCACACCTCTGACATCCCCGCACCTCTCAAACGACATAGGTTTCAACATGATCCTCCAAAATATTATCCAAATATACCTAAATTCATCCTTTAATCCTCAATTTTTTCATGAATAAATCCAATGGATACTTTCGGTATAGTCCAAAAGGAGTTATCCAATTAAGAGGCGACAAACATCCACACGCTTTGTAATTTTATTTCAAACCACCACTCACTCAAATCAGATTATTTAATTATTATATAAAAAAACCAGTATAATAAATATTATATCACTTTTAATGATAATTATTATACATTTAATTTCACACACATTCATCTAATGTGTTAAGAATATACTATTTATATGTACCGTAATCTAGCGACTCATGAAACGATGAATTACTATTTTTCCTTTACAGCCTCTCATAGTAAATATTATGATAGAAAAGATATTTTATATTATATTATATATTTATATGATATTTATTAGTTCCTTATGATTATTTAATTATCTTATAAAACATACAATTATACATTACATTTTGTGGGAATACTATAACATCGTTTGTGAAAGTGTAGACTACCGCCCCTTCAAAGCAATGTGATTCGTTTGCACTATAAGTAGAAAGTATAAAGTTTGGATTCCAAAAAACATATATAAAATATATAACATAAATATCATAATTGATTTATAATATAAATACATATCATTTACTTTTATTGTTTTTAATAAGACAAATAAATGAATATAGTGTTCATGCGTACATATGACCGACCATCTCCTTGAACAGTGTGTTTCATATCATTTCTCCAAATTTTATATACTATTATAAATACCTATAAGTAATGAATATATATTTTATTAAAATATTGTTTTAAATTGTAGATGATTAATTCTTGGAAAACATAATAGTAAAAACAAATGAAATGTTAAAACATACTTGAGAAAGCTAGGCAATTAACACCCAAAAAAGTGAAAATAAAGAATGATTGTTAAAAAATGGGTTGTAGAATACTATAAGAAGATATTATATGATATTATAAAACTGAGTATTACTATTTTATAGTTTAGTAACATATGTTGAACCACAATATAGATGGATAAATACCACAAAACAAAATGATGTTTACGTTAAGGGACATTCACCTAAATTTTTACTTCTCTCAGATAAATTCCATTTTTTCAACATACGTATTTTGGGTGGTGTAACTCCTACCCCTTTTTTATATATTATATCATGAATTCAATTATCTTAATGTTATTTAATGCATTCATTTAATATTATTAATTTTTTAGGATGATGATTTATACTGTTTTAATGTGGTTTGAGACTCTTGGGAATATTTACAATTTGTTTTACTCAACAGTAAATTTAATTATCTTTTAATTACATTAGAATTTGAATTTAATATATATCCATTTATCAATAAAATTGTTTTTTTTAATCTTGTTATTCTTGACCTGTTTCATGTTTTACTACCATTTTCCTATTCTTGGGTTATTGAAATGTTTAAGAATATGTTTTCATGAAAACCTGACTACAATTATCTATTTAGTATGATAACCTAATTTATTCTAAAAACAATGTTTTATTAAAATAGAATCAAATTTTTTATTAAAATGAATTTTCCAATACATTATTATAACTGTCTTATTTTACCATTGTTTTCAAAGGACTCTTAATTTCTATTTCCAAATAATTCATTTTATAACCCTTTACTATACAGAAGAAATGGTTATTTACCTTGTACAGATTTACCTACCATCATTTCATTAAAGCTTCCATTTATTTTTAAAAATTTATATTTTTAATTAAATAGATATTAAAAGGTGATTTTCAATGAAAATTGATTTCAAATTGTTTTTTAAAACAAAAAATATTTTCCTTGAGAATATTTTAAAAATATTATTTTATTTCTATTCATCAATTACAAAAACCATTTATTTTACTCCACTTGGGATATATTTCATTGATACCATCTTTAATCCTCCTCTGGATGGTTTTTTATTGATTTTTCCAATGATATTGTTCCTATTTACATACTTGATTTATTTTCCAGTCTCCCTGAAATATTTAATATACTATTATCATTGAACATTGAATTTCCCCAAAATTGACTATTTTATATATGATGGATATTTATATTCCATAATACATATATAATTTTATATAAGGCGTCTTTATTAATATTTACGTTATTAATTAGATAAATATTAATAATTTCATATTCTTTATTCATTAAAAATATTTTATAAGTAATATTATATATCTTGGTTATTAGATATGAGGAATGAATTGAACTAGTAATGAAAGGTGGATATTAGACTTTATGTAGCACCTTAATGTATCAACAAGATCTCATGGGATGAGTAAGTGGGCCAAATTAAACTATATTCTATCCACATATTAAAATATATTTTGAAAGGACTTTTTAGTATGGGTTCCCAAGTGCCTTATACAGAACATCCATAATTAAGCATTTTAATCTAATATATTCACGTTATTATTCACTCGTGATATTTTTCTTCAACATTTTTATGGATACATTTAATTTTGAGTTCATTGATTAAATATATTGTCCTTCTATTTCATTCCATACCATATTAAACATATATTGTGTATTTACTTAAATGGAATTTGTTAACATTTATTTACATTTCCATGTTGATTTATTTTCACTTAGTCATTAATGATTTAATTTTACTAACCCTTACTAAAAATTTTATTACACCCATGTTATATTTTATTTTTTCAAGGTTATTATGAATAAATATTTGAATTAACATTTAGGGATACATTTTATTTTCACTTTATGTGTCATTTTTGTATTTAATATTTACCAATAAATTATTGGTACTATGTATGTAATATGGCTTTCTAGGACTTCTAAATTGATTGGTACATGGTTGTCTAATTTCATGTAATAATGTCAATGTAAAAAGACAATGCACTAGATTCAGGCTTTTAGGGTTGGGGAATTATAGTTTGAATCAATGGATGTATACCAGAAAAAATAGAATATAGATTTTGAAAACAAAAATTAAGTAACATAACTCTAAAATAAACCTTAATGATAATTTTAGAAGAACATCCTGTAATTTTGTTATGGCAGAGATTATGTGGGTTTTCCTATAAGTACATCCATTTCTAGATACTACAATTTTATGTGGTTCTATAATATATGTACCTAGGATTATCAACTCAGAGCATATGTGTCACTCCAGACACAGTGTAACCTGGTACAAGACATTGGGCCTTACTATGCACCTATTTTGACACTCCTGGGGGTTATGATTTGTATAGTTCGTATTTTCTTAACCAAACCTTATGAAGGATTTGAATTTAATTATTTCCCCAAATGTAACCAATGTTAAGTGCTATAGTATTCACAATGAATAAATTTATGTTATGTTCTATACCGTATTTTGAATTATACATTTTAATTTCATAAGTTATTCTAATATATTCCATTTTTGAGAAATGTATTCCATTACAAGGAATATGAACTCCCCCAATTTACATTATCTAAATAGTAAGAAGCATCATGTATTTCATGGTATAATTCAAAAAAATTTAAGGTAAATAGTCTCCCAAGTATTCTGATCATATATGGAATTGTTATCATGTTCTAAAGAGAAATGTAAATAATTCTCAATTTCTGATGTCTTTTATGTGGTGCAATGCCATAATAGGATTGAATGGAACAAGACAGATGAGGTGAGGATAAAAAAACAATATTTTTCTATATGTGATTACTATAGATAAATCACTCTATTAAATTCTTCATGGGAATAGGTGTTTGGTATAATTGTGGTGATAATGGTCACCCTAATAAAGAATTAAAATAGAAAAAAGGATATTATTCAGTTTTATACATAAAAGGAGATGTTACATTATAAAAATAAATGCCTCTAGTGATAAATGAATATATAACAATTGACACTATTGGAAAATTATCATGTTATACTAATACTAAAAATGAAGAGGAATGATTAATATTCATATTCATGAATTATGTAAATTGAATATTTTATCAATGGTGTACTAATTATATAATTATGGAATATAGGAGAACTGTATTGTAGTACTTTTTCGTTAAAGATTTGAGAGCATATATTGAGTGGTACCAAGATAAAGTATTCATTGGAATTTAAAACTTTTTGGAAAACACATGGTTTAGGTAAATATTACCATTAACATGTTTTTAATGTTATGTCAATGATGTTTGGATCAAGAAATGATTTGTTTTAAGATGTTAAGACTACCTTAGAAGTTAGTAATGACTTATCGACAATTTGGATCATGATATTATTGATGGATTATACAAAACATTTGGATTTATGGAATATATCCATTGATATATTTATGAATTAAGGAATATTGAAGTATAAAAATTTTCAATAAAATTTTTATAGTAATTAAATTTATTACCATAATATATAAAGGTGTTAACATATTTAGTATATGATGATTAAAGAGATACATCAAGAGGATTCAAGGTTAATGATATGTTCATTTTGGATATTCAATGATATTCCTCCCAAATTTTTGGATCATAACCGTTTATAAAAATTGTGAATTTATAGAATGGTTTAACATGATTTTTTGAAAAGATTTTATAGACTGATATGTTAATTCACCCTACGATAAATTTTCCTCAATGGTATGAGGTTGAAATGAATTCAGGAACAACTTAAGTATATGATTTGTTTTATTAAATATTAATGTTATTATAATTATATAGTGTAATATAATTCCATAAATATAGAAAAAATGGCCTAAAACAAAACATTTCTCCTATTATAATCATTTTTTATATTGTTAATGATCATTATTTACAATTATGGATTTTGGTTTTGTTGTCTATAACATTCATATGAACATTTTATCTAGAACTCTCCATCAAAATAGGATAGTTATATTTTACTTCAATAAACTGTTTTCAATTTCCCACATATGTTCCACAACTGGGGAACCTAGATACGTGACCATTTTACATTCCTTACTCACTTTTTACGAAAATGCTTTATCAACCCTGTTTATGATCTATGATTTTTAATAATATCTTATTTTCAAATATCAATATCATGATTACTGAGATTGTGTTTAAATTGTGAGGATGATATTTAATTATGGTTGATCGAATGTAACACCCCGAAATTATAAAGTAAGAACATTGTATTTAATAGCATGTATTGGAGACATCACAGAACTAATAAGAGAATATAATATAAAAAAATTAAAATTAATAAACTATTTTAAATAAGATCATGTTTTTATAGCTTTTAATTCATTCAACACCATGTTTTCATACGTCACACACATCAATGCATTTTTTCGTTGGATTTTGGTACATGCAAGAAGTGTTTTGACAAAAAATAATATAATAATATAAAATTCTTTAATATAAGAACATATAAACAAATTGTTATGAATAATATTAAATAAATTATGAAAATAAATGGTTTCAAAATATATAATAGGAATTCATTACGTCCAATTAATTAAAAATGAATATAGGAACTAATTGAATTTAAAAAAATATATTTATAAAGAAAGCTATTTTTATAGTCACAACATTTTTTACAAATATTAAGTAATTTATTTGAAATTAGTTGGTGAAATTTTTTTAATATATTTATTATATATTCAATATAATATTTTTTATATTTATCCAATATATTTGATATGCATAAGATAAAAATAAATCCTCTTTTATGCATAAAATAAAATATTTTTATTTAATGCATTTCACCCCCTTTTAGTAGAGAAGTTATTTTACATCAATGGTTTTGAACAATTATGAGTTATATATGGATAGATAAAATTAATATTTTATTGTAAACAATAAATTTATTATAGGATATTTTTTTTGTATTTTTCAATGAATTTTCATTTTTAATGAGTAGTGATGAATTTTGATTTTTAGTTCAAAACCGCTTTTTCATATAATTTATTAATAATGATAAATTAAAATTTAAAAAACTTCAAAATTTTAAATAGATAATTGTTTTATAAATTAATACAATATTGGTAATTGTAATCAATTTCACTTTAAAAGTTACTGTAAAAAATAGGAAACATTTAGATGTTGTTATTTTAGAAAACTATGTAGTCATCGTGTCTATGGGATTTAAGTTAAATTAATCTCATCAACTTCTGAGATATGAATTTTGAAAAACGTATTAAATATTTTGAATAAAAATATTTATAATCTCTATTAAGGACAACATATATTTTGACCAAAAATATTGATGACGTTTATTAAAATTAATTAAAATTATTAGTGAAAATTTATGTATTACAATGGAATAAACCATTAAAATAGAGACCCAAATGACATATCCACTTATCCAATACCCATTGGCTGTTGATAATTCAACCATAATCCTTATATTATTAAAATATATGGTATTTTTTGCATTTTTATGTAAAAATTTTGGTACACCAAACATTTTTTTCAATAATTCCATTTGAGTCTTTTTTCTACACTATAAAAGTCACAAACCCTCCCACTTCATCACAGATATAAAACAACATATGTACATTAAGTCTCTAAAAAATAGTACAAAACATCCCTACTATATTCTGTGATGTATTAAATTTGGATGTTATCAATCCAAGGAATCATATCAGTACAAACCAAATAGAGATAGGAGATTAATAGAAAACAATCTTTCTCATGATTTGGAATTTTATTTCTATTCTTCATTCCCTCATCACTCATTATTTCATTATTATATAAAAAACTAGTATAAAAATATAATATTACTTTTTATGCTAAGGAATCAACCTACACTTACATAAACATCAATATAATGTGTAAATAACATATTATCTAAGTGTACAGTGAACTACCACCTCACGAAATGAGGATTGTTAATTATTTCCTCTACCAAACCTCACACTGGGAATTATGATTTAATAACTAAATATATATGATATATAAAATATATTTATTATTTATTTATTCTTATATAATTATTTTATAACACAAACCCTTTTACATTCAATTTTTTGGCAATACAAAAATAACTTTTGTGGAAGTGTGAACTGCGGCCCCCTCAATGCGATGTGTATCATTCACACAATACATGGAACGTATAAAAGATGTCTCTAATAAACCTAAGTAAAATATATGGCATGAATATGATAGTATAATTATAATATAATCGTATTTCATTTACATTTATTCTTTTTGTATGATTAAAAAATGAATGTATCGTTCATATGTACGTACGACCTACTGTCTCCATAAGTGATGCATTTGATTTATTATCTCAAATAATTATAAATTATTGTAAATATATATATATACATAATATATATTATATTAACATCATGGATTAAATTATTTATAAGATGAAATCATGATCTAATTAATTGGAATAACAAATTACAAGTCATAGCATACTTGATGACACTAGAAAATAAACACATGTAGTAGTAAAAATAATGAATGATTGTTAACAATCAAGTGATAAAATATTATAATAATTAAATATATGATATTATAAACATAATATGGGTTTTATATGTTATTATCATATTTAAACCAATATATAGGTTGATAAATTCTACACAATAAAAAGATGTCTAAGGTAAGGTTTTTTCATCTCACTGTTTACTTCTGTGAGAAAAATTCCATTTGATCCACATATTTATTATGTGTGATGTACCTAATACAACATTTTACAAATTATATATTTAATTAATTTATCTTCATGGTATTTATAAAATGTATTTAATATTATTTCTTCATGATTTTTATGATTTAAAATGTTTCAATGTGGTATGGGACACTGTGGAATGTTTAGATATTATTTTAATCAAAAATAAATTTAGTTATATTTCAATGGAATTTCTATTAAATGAAAATATATGACCATTTTTTAACAGACCCATTATTGTTTTCCTCTATGATGGCTACTCGAGGCCTTTTTAAAGTATTACTACCATTTTACACACTTTGGTACTAAAAAACTGTAGAAAAGGATTTTATGAAAACCCAAAATTATTTATCTCTTTATCTATAGGTATTATTTTCTTATAAGACAAATGTTTTTTTAAATAATAATATTCATTTAAAATTAGTTTTTAAATACATTTTGAACCTTTTTTTATTTTACATTTATTTTTAATGTAATTCTCATGGCTTTTTCCAAAAAACCCAATTTTTAAACCTTTTACTATGAAAAAAAGAATGTTCTTTTAACCTTTTATAGCTTGTATATTTTTCACCCACCTTCATTTCGTTAAAGTCCCATCATCATTTTTAAATGTTAAGTCTTAGATAAATTTTTAAAAAATTATTTGCTAATATTTGTTTCCAAAATGTTTTTCGAAATGAAATAATTTTTCCTGAGGAATATTTTTAAAAGATATTTTAATTTATATTCATCAACAAAAACCCTTTATTTTACTCCCCATGGAAAATATTTTATTAGTATCATCCTTACACTTCCTTTGAATTGTTTTTTAATGACTTTTCATGGAGATTTTTTACATTAATTTCTTTCATTTTTTTATCAGTCCAACTGAAATATTGAATCTAATATGACCATTAAAGATTGAATTTTCCATAAATATTCCATTTATTTTATCATGTTTATCACTATTTCTTAAACTGTATTTCATTTTACAATGGTTTTCTTAGTTTACAGTTATTTTATTATTTCAAAAAAATTTGAAAATTTTTTATTCTTTGTTTAGAACAGATATTCGATAAAGATTATTTTTATTTATGATTATTCAATATAAACACTTTTTGGAACATCTAATGTTGGGTTGAACCTAAAATTTTTATATCTACTCGATGCATCAACATGTTCTTATGAGATTAATATTTTGGCCAAATTTAATGGGTTTCTATCTATAGTTATAACCATCTTCAAAATGGTATTTGTGGTATAGTTTTTTATATTCCTTACACATGACATCCAATAAATAATAATTTAATTCAGATATATTTTAGTTATTATCCAGCCGTGAGATTTTTCATTCAATTATCTGTGGATACATTTAATTTTCAGTTTATTAATGAAATTCCCTATTTTTTAGTTTTGTACAATGCCATATTGAATTGTCCATAAATGGTTAATTGAATGGAATGTGTTATTAGTTATTTGTCATTCAATGTTGATTTATATTCACTAATTCATTATTACATATATTATATTAACCCTTACTGAGCATTTTATCTCACCATATTATGTTTCCATTCCCAGGATTATAAAGAAGAAATCATTGAATATTATTTTAAAGAATAATTATATTTTCCCTTTATGTATCATGCTTTTATATCTTATTGACTAATGTATTATTGGTATCATGTTTGTAATCTTGTTTTCTATGACTCCAATACTAATCAGTCCTTCACGATATGATTCATTCTAATCTTTCCAATTTCATAAGTTAATGCACCGACTCTTCGATTCTGGGGTCGGGATAGTATATGTATTATTTTTATTTCATGTTAATGGGTAACCAAATAATTCATCTTATATAAATGTGTAAAAAATCAAAACAAGTTATTAATATTATTTATAAATTCATTTCTAAATGGAAAGGTGACACCTTTTATTATATTTCAATATCAGTACTAATAGAAAATTATATATTGGTAAAATTAGGTCTTCATTGTGATGAATGATATCGAAGGGACTCGACATTGTGTGTAACACAATGCCAAACATAATGTTGCATGTACAAAAATATAATCTTGGTGTTGTGTGATTCCCCATATTAAATTCGGGTTTCTGGTAACTAAATCCAAACATTACTCATTCAAATAACACCTTCTATATTCAGTGTTACGAGAGATGAAAAATATCAAAAGGAATAAATTAATTTGATATAATATATATTTCAAAAAATCTCATTGTGATACATTTTATCCAAAATAAAATGAATTTATCCCCTGAAATTATTCATTTTCATTAAGGGTTTAATAGATTAATGTTACATTCATAGAAACCCACATTATAAAAACCATAATTAAAACATCTTTTAAAAAATGAAATTTGGGACAATAATGGTTTTATAAAGTAACTCGTAACTGTGATTCCATGTTGGAGAAAATAGGTAAGGATTTTACATGGGAAAATAATGTAAATAATTATAGAGAGTCATATATATCAAATATGAAAAGAAAGTGGATTATCTAGAGAATTATAATTATCACAAAACCCTAAACCAATTAGGCATAAAGAGTTCATTGATGTTATAAAAAATTAATATGTAGAGGGAAATTTTATTTCAAGACCCTATTATTAAATTACATATATTTTTATTAACAAATGAACTTATATGATTTCATTCTATTCTATATAAATAATATCACGCTTTTGTTGTGACTTGATTAATTTCCACTTTATCTCTTACTCTATTGAATGAAGGTGAATTTTTCCATTCCGGAATAACTCACAAATTATGAGATCCATAAATAGAATGAAAATTCATTCAACCTATATTTATTTGACATCATAAAAAAATGGCTTGTACAGTTTATCTATTAATATTAAATCCATATATATAGATATAATACATTAATCTCAAAAATTTCATTTAATTTTTAACTTAATCTATTAAATAAATTGTTTAAATTATTACCCTTATGAAAGATGAAAATCCAAAACATTTGAAAGAGGGTTACAAAACATAAAATTTATCCCCCATAAATTATAATTTATCCCTTGGTTTTCACATTCAAAACATATAAATACATTTATCATATATTCCCTTGAAACATTGTAATAATATGAATTACCCTATATCCTTTTTGAAAAAATACATGCTTTCTTATTCCAAATATTCTTGGATATATTCATTAAGTGCTTATATTTCATAAAACACATTTATGAGAAAAAAACCCAATTTCCCACTAAATAATTAATTTACTTACAAGGTAACCAATATTATCCAACATACTTTACTTTCATCCAATATGTCTTCATCGAAGCTAAAACCCATTTTCTCAATATCCATAACACATTATGGGTTACATTCCCATTAACAAAATATCACATTTCTATTAAATCAATTTTATATATCATAAACACTGTTAAATATATTTTTAAATTTATTAATGGAAAAAATATACATCATGGATTATAAAAAATAATTTTGAATTCAAGTAAATTATTATATCAATCATTCCACCAATTCCTTAATCTGTAAACTAAGATTTATTATATTTTTCCTTAATACCACTTTCATAGAATTTGACATATTAATAATTTATTAATGTTACTAAATTTAAATTTAATTATTATTCTTAGGTATAATGTAAAAATACTATAAAGACATCTTATACATTTCCCATGTCACTAACAACCTCTTTATCGTCAGTAGTATAACCCATACTCATGCTAACATCCTCATTCTCTTAATGAGATTTCCACTTCAAAAATTGATTTTCCAAATGATAATACATTCAACATCTAAATAATTCAATGTTGAAAAAGTTTCTTATATTTCAAATTAATTAATAAAAGTAGAAAGCATATGTTATAACAGTTATCATAATAGAAAACGCCCAAAAAATAGGAAAATCTCTTATAGTATATCTAAATCATGAATCATACTTTTTTAATATATGAAACCTTATTTTTTCATATTTTATTCATATCCATATTATAATTAAATAATTTATTATGCGTTATATAGATTGTGTGATTTAACTATGAATATCCCCAGGGAGTGTTAAACCAAGTTTGTAGCAAGACTCATTATCATGCACTAATTCTGTAATGAGTATAGATAAATAACGTGTTTTTTGGGTTGCATCCCCAATATAAATATGTTAAAAATCCAAAACCTTTTTTATTATCCATACATGAATTCATTTCTTACAAACCATTCTCTCTATAATTGTCTAAAATTCCAATACATTTTCCTATTCTATAAATCATCCGTACACATATCCATAGAGTAATCCCAATAAATATCCTTAAAAATATCACTAGGTGTCTCACCAATCATTTCACATACTATTATCAGAAGGATGGCTAAATATTTCTATTAATTCCAATTAATTGGAATCTTGCTTAACATTAATGGATATTAAAATATTTTATAGGAATATTCGACACATAACAAAATCACATGACAAAGGATCAGGATACTTTAGTGTCGTTCGAATCATGGAACAAAATATCAATTATGTTTTTGAATGATCTACAATGTATCCCATAAAGATCATACACATTAGTACTTATATACAATTTTTTTAATAACATGTAGAAGGAAAACATAAAAATGTATGACCTGAGATTCTCTATAAGGATATAAAAATATGATACACAAGCATTATAGAAATGTAATTGTATGAGAACATAAAACAAATTTAAGATCATACACACCATACCAAATATCTTGTCCATGAGTCATAAAATAAATATCTATATTTCAGATGACACAATTTTTTAGGTAATCAATAGCACAATCCAAGAAATAAAAACATAGCAATAAGGAATGGAATTACGTGAAATGCATAAACAAATGAAATTATTTTCATGTTAGTCAAGGACTAATACCAAGGCCATACTAGTGGAATTGTTTTTCTCTAAAAACTATCTTAGTAGTCAAGGTTCACTCTCGAAACCATCCAAGATGAAAAATTCATTTACTGAACCAAGTTCACTCCCATTCCAGCCATGTTTTACTGAATGCGGATAATATCATGTTCCAACACTGTATTACTGATCTATGATCACTCCTCATTCCTCCCGTGTCATACTAAACCGAGTTCACTACACATTCTTTCCCTCTCAAACGAAACTAAGTTCACTACTCATTCATTTCATGTAATCCTGAACCATGTTAACCCTTTATTCCTGCCCTCTCATATTGGAACCATGTTCACTCCATGATCTATTCATATCATTATGATTTTAATTCATTTCATGTTTCATCCGTCAATTTATCATTATAAATAAATATTTACAAAATGTATTATATATTGATATATATATCCCACCATTCACATAATAAAATCATACATCCATGTGAAACAAAATTTTAAAACATTCATTATATCATGAAACATAAAAAGATATGGGTTTAATATATATCAAATCTAAACCCATTGATTGTAATGGATATTATAAATAAATCATCCAATAAAAACCTATTTAAAAGAGGTAGGCTTCAAAACAATTTTTTCATATAACAATTCATTAAAGTAAGTGTATTTTATAGGCACTTTATCATGGTATAACCTATGGAAGAGAAATGTTCCTAATATGAAAACAATCATCATAAAAAAATATTAAAATAAAAATAGAATTTTTTTTCTTGTATAATATCCCAAATAATTCATAAACATATATAAATTTAATTCAGCTTTTATGGAATATAATATTGAAAGGATCATTTAAAACATTTCTTTGGAAATATATCCTATCTGATTCGGAAAATTATTTTTTAAAACAAATACCAACATAAAAACCATTTTCCATGAAAATTACCTTAGAAACATATAAATTATTATTTAAAATATTTTAAAAAATATATTTAACATAAAATATTTTTGAAAACTTTTTTCTTTGAAATCATTGTTTTATGGGGTAATAGATTTTCTACAGAATATAGAAATGAAGTCTGATATTCATAAAAACATTTTCATAATAATCACATGTAACAAAGAGGTGGGAAAATGTGTCATAATATTATGATATCATGAATAAATCAAAGAATAAAATTCATGATACTTCTTGACAGTTTTATCACAATATTTCTTCAGTGGAAGCATAATAAAAAAAATCTCGATAAACAATTATATTATAATAATAAACTACTACCACTTAGGTAACATAGATTTCTAATACCCTTGAAATAATAGCATTAAATAAATATAAAAATATTATTAAATGAAATAGATTCAGGATATATCATTTAAAAGTGCCGTATATTAACCTCATATAAGAATATAGGTGCATAACATGTTAGGTGTCTCAAAAAAATTGAGACAAAATTGTATTACCTATTTTGAAAATTTTGAACCATGAAACCCATGAAATATATATAATAAAATGGATCTGTCATTACCCATAAATTGAATTATAATAAACATATAATTCATCCAAGGGTAGTATATACACCACACAACAAAAACATATGGTTAATAAGGCATATGTCTCTCGAAAATACAAGTGAGACTATAAATCCCCTTACAACATGAGTACCTTTTGAATTATGATATGAATGAAATAATAAAAATTTAAAAATTAAAAATCATTAATTATTTAAAATCCATAATATATAATTTAATAGGGAAATATATACACCACAAAATAATAATCATAATACTAGGAGAATATATCTTATATATCATAGAATGAAAAGTGAGACGAGAAAGCCCTTACTACCTGAGTAACATTGGAATCACGAGATCCAGAAAGAATAAAATAAGTTTAAATGTTTAATATCATTAAATAAATTAATATCATGATATAAAATTTTATTATGATGTATATACACCATTAAAAAAAATAGGTCCGTAAAATAACATGTGTGTCAATGAAAGTAGTTTTGATATTGAAACCCTTACCTTAAGTGTCGAATTTCTTCATACATCTTCAAACCACATATATAATAAATATAATTAGATTATAAATATAAAAAACGATATTTTTATATATAATTACATATGATACATTATTATGAATTAATATTACCATTTAATAACATTTCCACGTTAATGATTTGATTCGGGTAATAACTGATTCATTTTTCATATTTGTTTTGACTTTTTATTCTTGATAATCATAATTATATATTGATTTAAATATTAATTGAATGTAAAATTTGATATAAAAATAATATATCTTTATTATATAATATTTTATAACAATATAGAAACAATAGAAATATGGAATTGAATATACTGTTCATGGATACAGTGGGTCGTAAGTATGCATAAACATTGGTTCTATTTTCAAGTAAAATTAAAATAATGAATGTAAATGAAATATATATATATATATATATTTTAATAAAATTATAATTCATATTTCATAAATATCAAATATGTTTACTAAACGTGTCCTTGACTCCTTCCAAATAAACTGTGAACTAATCACATCACTTTAATGAGGCGGTAGTCAACACATGTAGAAAAGAAGAAATCGTATTCGTAAAAAATGGAAATAATAATGGTAGGTATTATATAATAAATAAAAATGTAATCAGATATCATGAATACTATATAAATTATATAGTTATAGTACTTCTGTCACTATTCCAAAAATAAAAGTGTGGTAATGGAAGAACCAACGAAATTGATTCGAGAGACGTTAGTCTATCATACACATGAATGATGATTTTGTATCCAATTTGATGGATATGTGTGTATGTTTAGGTAAAAAACCTGAAACAACAATATTTAATTAAAATTATGACTATAAGGATATATACATGTGTGGAATAAAAATAATTTAAGGGCTAATGAAATAAATAAAACAAATGTTCTTATGGGTGTATGTTACCTCTTCTTCAGGTAAATCGGTTTGGTCTGCACATAATGTCTTCCTTTGTTGTTTTTATGGAATAATTGAGGATTATAGGATGAGAGGAGTTAATTTTTTAGATTATTTTTCTTGGGATTGAATTATTATATGGGATTGAGATGAGTAAATAATTTTTTGAGGTGAGTACCAATTTATTGTGGGGGTGGAGTGGAATTCTTTTAAATATAAATTGGTAATCTCTATTTAGTGGTTCTCCATACATAATGTGCCTCTTATTGTAGACCATTTTGGTGTGAACATATTATGAGGACCAAAGTGCCTTAATTTGAAGATTTTACTTTATAAACCTAATGTCATAAACAAGATTATCCATATGGAAAATACCTATTGGTAACATGGTGCTTTTCTAATGACCCTAAATTCAATCACATTATGGTCCTCATCACATGACCTTAAACAACCAAACACAGTTTTCTCTGCACTTTGAATATAAACTATGTGTATCACTATTAGAAGTTGTCTACATTCATGACATCGAGATATTAATTTCTTAGAGGTTTAGTTCTTCCCATGTTTCTACATACACCAAAAACTAATTATATTTATATGAC
The DNA here is from genome assembly GCA_963277665.1 of Viscum album. Classification (NCBI taxonomy): domain Eukaryota; kingdom Viridiplantae; phylum Streptophyta; class Magnoliopsida; order Santalales; family Viscaceae; genus Viscum; species Viscum album. Next base: position 2,014,195,154 of record OY728136.1, on the reverse strand, counting down.
CCAAAAATTTAGTACTGTTGGGTATACGTTTCTCTTCAATAATGGTAAAAACTAATGATTATAGGATATATTTCTCATTAATTTTTTAAATATATCTATTTACATGAAACACTATGTTCAAATAAACTATGAAAATATTTTAAAATCTTAATATATGAAATTATATTGTTTTTTAATTTATCCCCTCAATATTATGTTATTTTTACTTTTTGGGATTTTTCTAAGTTGCTTTTTTTAGTAAATAGAAATATATACGTATTATTTTATAAAAAAATGATTTATTTAAATTAAAAATTACTAAGAATTATTTTAATTAAATGAAAAATTTGCATAATCCTCGTTTACTTGTATGTAAAATAATAAATTTGATTTTAATCATCATTATAACATATTTTTTAATAATCTCAATTTTTATATAAAAGAGGGAATTTTGTCTAAACAAATCATCTTTTTTCATGTTTTTATTATAAAATAATTTCTACCACTCAGATAAATTTAATTTGATAAAATTAAATTAATATTTTCAATTTGGATGTTCAAATTTTATAAATAGACCCTTTTTGTTATGAAAACTACTATTGGTAGACATTTATCACTTTAGAAAGCGTAAAAAGAGTATAACATGGTTAAAACATTGGGATAATAATTTAAAAATTATATAACACATGAATTTAAACTATTATATTAATTTATTTTGGGGAATTTTCGTCCAATACTCTAAATTATGGCCACCTGGGTCCATTATTCATTCATATATAACAACTTATTAATTTAAGAAAATAATAAAAACCAAATGTCACTCTCTAAACTTTAAGAACTCTAATATTTTTCTATAAGGATAAAAGGGTATATTTAATAATAAATTTTAATTTTAAATATTAAATAATTTTTTTCATCAGGATGATTTTTTTAAATTTATAGTGATCGAGAAATTACCTAAAATATTTTTTTAAATGCAATGAAAATTGTTATTTAATTAACAAAAATTTAAAATAAAATAAAATAATAATTTTTTTATGAAATATTATTTATAATTAATTTTATAGAATAATATATGATATAATATATTTATAAAATTTTTTTATTACAATTACATATTTCAATTGGTGACGTTAAAATAAAATTTAACAAATACTATCAAAATTGACATTAATAATATTTTATGAAAATGATATATTTTTAATTTATTTAAAATTTATAATAATATTGAATGTGGAAATCATAATTATTTGTGTTATATAATTTCATCATCTTTCCATTTATCAGCCAATTTTCACCTAATAATATATAAAAGTTCATTACCATGATCATGGTTAATATTTGATAACCAAGGTGACAATCTAGAGGGTAATTTTTAAAAGTTTATATAAACATTAAAAAATTATTTTATTAAAATATTACCACTCTAACCTTTATTTTTAAATATATTCCATTTTAGAACCTTTTTACATGATTTATACACATATTATATAATAATATTTCATGAATTTCTAAATGTATTATTCTCCATGATTATAAATGGACACCCCTCGTCTATTATTTTAGACAAAATTCAGCCATATATAATGAAAAACCCAACCAAATTCCATTATCTACTTAAATATACAAAATTTTGTGCTTATGGTCTTCTTAAAAGAACATTTCAAGCATACTTAAGAACGAATTTAAAGGAATTAATGTCATGCCCCGACCCCAAAATCCCGGAGTTGGTGATTAATTATATCATTATTATAATAAAATGGAATGTAATACCAAAGGAACTATTAGATTATTTTTATATTGAAAAGTAGCTACATGCATTAAACTCTCATTACATTGAGAAGGTTACCAAATATAATACCTAACGAAAACAAATAAATTGCATCGACAAGAACTCAATAAATAGTCTCCAATTCATAACTTGTTGATGTTAAAAAAAGATGGGTTGACATCAAATGATCAGAAAGGGATAAAAATAGTTTAAGAATGAATCAACATTATTTTAATCATAATTAAATTGGCATAGTTAATATGGCATATTTAAAAAATAAAAAACACATGCCACAAATAAACTGAGAATAATTCTTCATCAATTGATTTTTTCATACTCAAAACGTTGTGGATAGTAATAAATGAAAATATGTATAGAGAATTATTATTAATTTTACATCCATTAACATGAAAATTATACCACTATACCATCAAAATAGATTATGTATCTCTATAGAAACCGACCATATTTTTTGAAACAAACTCAAAGGGTTTTTCGCTAATGATTTATCTCATGAGACCTCTCGATGAATCGAGGGTATATAGTGTGCCCTTCATGCCACATCATGATAAAATCAGTTATTACCCCTATATTAAATCCAATTACAATATAACTTCTTAATATTTGTGTAGATTAGAGGATAAAGATTCATCAATGTTTCCATAGTTAAAATAGCATTCTAAATAAACATTTTATGTGAAAGGGAACATGGATTAAGACAAAAATCATATCCGTGAATCCATAATATGGATATATAATATATTTAACATTTAAAATAAAAAATTACCTCAGATTTGAAGTGGATACATGACATAAGAATGATTAGGTGCACAATACCATGTAACTGATAATGAAATGGGAATTGAGATAATGAATCTTACCACATTGTAATCAATTGATTATTTGGAACCAAAAATAATAAACAAAAAATTAATAAAATAATAACATGAATATAAAGATAATATTGATAATATATGATAAATGGATGTATACTATACTCCTCAATAATGAAATAAGCGTCAAACATTAAAAATATCATAGAATTAATGGTGAGATAAGAAACCCCCTACATTTTTCCAGAATATGTTCTTCTATTGATCATAATGTCCTAAATAATAAAATTTATATTCATTAATAAATAATTACCAGACCCCAACTATATATAAATGATGTATTATAACCTTATTAGGTTCATTCATGTCCTTTTCTATGGGTTTAAGTGGATCAATTTTATTGTTTTTGAACTATTTTCATTATTTATTTTCATGATTGGTATACATATATTCAAGAATGGAAGATAATTTAAAATGAGTTATAACATACATAATTGTTAAAAACAATTTTTATTGATATAATGAAGATATAAATTAACTTAAAATGATTTTGGGTCACAAACCATGATGGTAACTTATTTGATAAATGATAACGATAAATGCTTGGATTAGCTTGCTGGTTTTGTGCATAATGATCTTGTTTTTTATTATTATTTTATATTATGAGTTTAATAGGATTAGAGAACATAAAATAGAATTAATAAAATATGTTATAATCATTTTCTACAATAAAAATGGTTTCATTACCATAATTGAATATGATAATTAAAATTGAGAACCCATCATCCTTGAATGTGTGAAAATAACATATCTCAGACGTTTTTTCATTTTTTGTACAAGAGGTGGAATAAAAGAGATATGATGAGGAAATATAACATTAAAATAATATAATTTATATTCATTTAAGGTACGATAATTATCTTATAATTTTTATGAGGGGAGATGAGGGATTAAAAAGATAATTATCGAACACAAAATAATAGAAAACATGAGAAATCCCTTAGGAAAATTCCGCAACCTAACAGCCGCACTAAAAAATTATTAAATTTTTTTGATGAGTGGGAAGGGGTAAATCATCATTAATACATAATATGGATAGAAAATGGGGATATGTAATGACATATCCTATAAAAATCCAATTAAAAATAAAATATAATAATATAAAATGAATGTTTTAAAAATAGAAGGGATATAGATTCACTTATATTGTATTTTTACTCACAAAACATGAAGGTTGGAACCTTGAGGGATTTATGAAACCTTAATAGGACTTATAGTAAGTTAAAACTAATACAGCGTTGAATATAACAAGTTTTTAATGATATACAAATAAGGAATGATTTGATATTTATAGTAAATATGGGGGAGTTTTTTATTAATTTCGAAAGACACCACCTTAGTGGTTTTTAAAAAACCGACGGCTTTCCCATGGAATAGCCCTTAGTATTATACACATGGATCACCGTATTTTATATTTTACTATACATATGTTTACTATAATTTTTTATTAATTATTACATCATTATGATGTCATTATACATTCAAAAAACTCAAAAAAATATTTCTACTCTTCCAGATAAATTCAAGTATTTCTAAAAAATCCCAAAAATTCACCCCAACCATTTATCAATGTGTATCATTAGAAAATTTGCACAATTTTTCAAAAATTATTCGTTGAATATTATTAATGTACTTTTTATATAATGTCATAATTTATTTAAAAAATCAATTATTAATCTATAACTCATTTTTTAACATTGTAAAAAATCAATCAACATCTCATTAAATTATAACCATAAGAAAATAAAATAAAAATATGGTTTACTATTCATAGGTGTCATATTACTATTCATATTAATATTCATTATGGTATGTTACTATTCATAAAAAGTAGGTCGATTCTATCAGACCACACATAAATTTATGGTCCCAATAATAGATAATCATTTTTAATATTTAAAAAACAGAAGTGAAAAATGGATTGGTTATGAATTCCTACTATATGTAACTCATTGTTGTTTTAATTAGACTTAGTTCTTCATTCAATATAATCTATCTAATTAATTGAAATTATTTAATATAAACATTCCATAAAATTTTTAGGGTGTTATATTATTCTCAGCTTCAGATATTTCATCCTAAAATTTTTTCATTTATAAATCCCCTTAAAGAGATGTGGGAGGTTCATATTCATAACATCCAATGGTTCCCATGTTGCTTCCTCCATTTTATTATTTCTACGAATAACATTTACTAGTGGTGTAGTCTGATTTCTCAATACATTTTCCCCTATGTCAAGTATCTCAATAGGCTCTTCATAGTATGAAAAATCGGTTTCTAGCTCTATTTGTTCATTGGTGAGTACATGAATTTGGTCTGAGATCTATTTCTTTAACAAAGATATGTGAAACATATTATAATAATTCGAGACACTTATGGGAATGGTTAAACTGTAATCTATATGTATGAGTCATTCTATAATTTCAAATTTCCAGTAGTACCTGGGGCTCAATTTCCAATTCTTACCAATCCCTAAGACACCCTCCCATAGAGATAAGTTTAGAAAGGAAATATATCCTATTTGAAAAACCAAATCCCATTTCTTGATGTCAACATTAATGTTTTTCCTTCCTTGGAATGTATTAAAATGGGCATGAATTATCATTACTTTTGTTGTTTTATCATCAGTAATTTTTGTTCCTATAGGTATATTTGTTCCTACATCATCCCAACAAGATGGAGTTCAGCACCTCTTACTATATAATGCTTTATATGGATTCATTTGAATGATGGAATGAAAATTATTGTTGTAGGAGAATTCCAAAAAAATTGTTCCATCATATCACTATACATCGTATTGCTACCATGGTGTATAGAGAAGTTTAATCTATCAGAATCGTCTTATAGTTCCCTTCTAGACTTAGGTATTTATGGAATGCATTACCTCATCCCAAATTTCATAACTCCAGTCCCATAAACAATGTATTCCATTATTCCAACCACAACAGTATTAATTTTCATTTGTAGATTCTCATCCTCGGATTCATATCGTTGTATCTTATCCTATAAATATGGTTTATAAATCATTTGAAAGAGGATATATATTTCCCCATCCATAAAAATTCACATATCCATATTTAGTAGATCTATGAATATATGATCTCTCTCAATCATCATTTGGGTCAGAAGTCCATGACCTTTCCTACATAATGCCTCTTCCACCACATTTTCCTTTCCTATGTGGTAGTCTATTGAACAATAATAATCATTGAGTAACTCGATCCATCTCATTTTCCACATATGGATTTTTTTCTATGTAGAAATATATTTTTAACTCTTTTGATCCATATTTATATATATCACATCTTTAATCATAGAGATAATGGCTAAAAAATTTTAGATCAAGGATTAAGCTGCTAACTCAAGATCTTGAGTTGGTAAGTGTTTCTCATGATTTTTCAACAACCGTGATGCATGAGAAATAACTCTATCATTTTGAATAATGATGAATCTCACCGTATTATATGATTCATCATTGTATATAAAAAATCAATCATTTGTAGAGGTAAGATTCAAATTAGAGCATTAACCAATCTTCTTTTCAATTCTTTAATGATAGCTCTACATTAATTCGTCCATAAAAATAACCCCCTTACGTGTGAGCTTGGTTAGTGGGTTATCCTATAAGGAAAATTTCCAAAATAAACCCTGATAATAACATGCTAACACAATAAAATTTCATACCACAGTTAAGTCCACTAGTATGTTCCATTCATGGATTTACATTGCCTTAGTTGGATAAAAAATGATTCCATCCTTAGAGAAAATATGTCCTTGAAAAGAAAATGATGGATGAAAAAATTCACACACTCTAAAATTCCAATATAATTCATTCCTTATTAGTGTTTTTAGAATAACATTCAAGCGATTATCATGGTCTTCGTCAGTTTTAATGTATAAATATATATAATCCTTAAATTACACAAAAAATTCATCAAATATATTAATTGAAACTCTATTTATTATATCTATGAAAACAAAACGTGAATTAGTCAGTACAAAATTCATTACTGTAAACATGTAATGCACATGCCTTGTTCAAAATTTTGTGTTTGGAGTTACATCCATCCTCACACATAGCTAATGATATCTTGATAGGTGGTCAATAATCAAAAAATATTGGGCTCCATGAAGTAGGATAAATAATTAATCAATGAGTGGAAGTGGATACATATTTTGTATTGTAATATAATTTATTTCCCTAAAATAATTGCATAGCCTCGTGGATCCGTCATTATTCATGACCAAGAGGACAAGGGCTCCCAATAGAGAAACACTAGGTCGAATAAATCCTTTGTGACTCAATTCATCTAGTTTTATTATTTGATTCACTAATTCCACAATGGCCATTCAATTGGGAGACTTTGATACTATCCATTCACTAGGAATTAAATCAATAGATATCCCAACATCCCACTCTAGGGGATGTCCTCATAAATCCTATGGAAATATATCAACATATTCTTTCTGAATAAATACGTATTAATTTGAAGATTTAGTTCCTCACCCAAATATTATGTTTTATCTTCCTCTACAAGAATTTAATTTAGTATAGACTATATTGGAGCATCTACTTAAGATACATATGGTGATGTTTGTTCTCTAAAGATTAGGGATTCTACTCTATTCTCAAAAACTGTAAAATCTTTCATCATAAAATAGATATTCGCATAATAATTTGATAGAAAATTTTTACCTATAATCATATCAGTTTTATTCATTGTCATGATGATAATTTTAGAATATAAAGAACTTTTATGTGTCCTGAGGGGGTTTTTTATACACAACATTGTTGCAATGATTAATCCCCTATGATTTTTTACTGGTAAATACCTTAATAAATAAAAATGGACATGTCTAATTTTCATGGGAAAATGGGTAGATGTAAAGGAATGAAATGATCCGGAATCAAATAAATCATTGGCTAAGCTTGAGTAAATAATGGATGTACATTCCCCCAATTCATTAGGAACATCATCCACCACGGTTGTAATTGTATAATATTTATCTTGCTCTATTGGCCTTTTATAAGGCATGATTCCTTGGCTCTTAGGAAACTCATTTTCAAAGTGTTCCAAATTTCTAAAATTTTATCAAAGAACATAATTAACTTGTCTCTTCCACTTGTATTCACATGATCAATTACCCCTCTCTCCCTGTAGATATAAAACTCCCATTCCTTTCTTGCATTTTCCAAGTTCATTTTTTCCACAGTTCTCATATAATGAAAATTTCTTCACTCAATTATTCTTCATTGGCACTTCATATTTTCCATGTTCGGTAGAATACCTAATCCTGTCTTAATTTCCATTGAACAACAATGATTTAGAAAAAAAATTCTCTATTTTTATAGAACATAATAAAATTTCATCATATGATGAAAATTCAGGAGAATTCCTTTCCCTTAGAAGAAATGGCTTAATAAATTCAATGAAATTATGAGTATTTTATTCTAAATCAGATACATAATCTATATCATTATTGGATAATAATGTGATGGTAGCCACATACTCTTTAACACTCCCTTATTCCCTTTCCATTAAGCTAATAAATTTCATCTTTATATGAGTTTATTGGTCATGGGGGAAGTATTTTTCAAAGAATATTTTATTAAAATCCATTCATTCTTTATCATCTATTTCTTTTTTACTCAATGGGATTTTGGATCGTGGACCACCATTTATCAGTGCCACCATTGACATAATATAATTCCAACTCGACCTTTTCATTTTCATTGTATCTTAATGATGTGAACATATTTTCTGGGGAGTAGATCCACTACTCACCTACCACTAGATTACTAGTCACGATAAAATATGCGAGATTCTTACACATGAAATGATCCAACATAGGTGTATAATGTTTATTCGTCACATCCCTTGTGATTTGTCCCAATATGGTGATGATATGATATGCTCCATCAATGTCTGTGTTGACATTCTCAGTGGGGAAATCCTTACATTGTCCAAGAGTATTGATTCCCCTTCATTCATTAGAAACCATTTCTTAATAATGGAATACACTAGATTAGGTGATGAATCATAATTTATAATTCTAACTATAAATGTAAATTGAATAATTTGAAATTCAATGCATATAAACTCTCATAAAAATGGTTTCTATAAGAAAAATTAACATTCAAATATTTCATAATGGCTTGTAAAGAAATTGTGAATTATTCTAAGAATATACACAAGGATTTTCAATCTAGGTGCACTGTAATTCCCATTGTCGTGTACTAGGATACACTGTGTGAAGACCTAAACTCCTTATTAGAGTTTTCACAACAAGGTACATATGTTCCACAACCACACCAACATGTAATATATTGAAAGGGATTAAATTTATAGAAATATAAAAAAATATATTCCTTACCAAAATACCTAGATGTTCTTGTATGTTAATCATCAGAGACTATATAAGGGTTTTCTTCCATAATCTATGTTTTATAAATCTAGTTCCCATGTTTTCTACTAAATAGTCATTGATACCAACTGAAACTCCGTGACCCCAAAATCATGGATCTATAGAATTACTTATTACCCAGTCATGATTAAAAAAATGAAATCAAGATGGAATGATCAGATTATTTTTAAGGACCCAGCCTTAAACATTACATAATATTGAAATATGTAAATAATTCACATTGAGGATATTTTCAGGTATAGAGTTTTAGAGATTTAGGCCATAACTATTACATTACAACTTTAATATTACAAGTAGACACTACTACTCAGAATCCATGTTTTTAATAAAATAAAAACTCTTAAAAAGAAACATGTCTAGTTCCATGTTTTAGATAGCTTGACTTTTATTCGATCCAGTCCGTAACCCTATTGATCTTTATGTCCAGTGGAAAAAATTTCAAAAATGTGGGATGAGCTTAAAAAGCTCAGTAAGGGTTATAATATAAGAAAGGAAAACATTACCCATCAATAAATACAAATCAATGAAACCATACTTTTCAATCATAACATACCTTATGATGTCATGAGTTATATGAATAACACATACAAATCATAAATCATAAAGGTTACATATGGAATCTCTATCAAACATAAATTATAGCTATCATAGCTATGTAGGGAGTTACACTTGGAATACCCATCAAATTATCTTCCCTAAATCTCTTAGGATAAATATCGTGTTTACCTCTGTCAAGTTACCCAATGCATTGGAGAGCTATCTCGGGCTCACCCGCCCACAGTTTATCATAGAACCACCCGTATACGTAAAAAATTCCCAATAACCATAACATAATTATAACACATAACAAAAGTATAATGGAAAGATAAAATTTCCACATTCCATTATATCAAATCAAGATATTGAAGTAAACAATGATTTATCAAACCATTTTCAAAAACCATTTAAAAAACGATTTTTGAATCAAAGTGTCCCATACCACATTTATTCTTTTAAAGGAATTTTCATTTTAAAACATTAATGTCTTTATAAATAAATCCTAAAACCCATTTTGAAAACATATACATTAATGAGAAATATTTATAAGAATAAATCCATAAAACATTTAAAACAATATTTTAGTTAAAGAGTTTTTAACAAAAATAGAGATGCTTGAATACAAATAATTGAAGAATAACATTTAATAATAATTTTATAATATCATAAGAATAAATGAATACATGATCTAATACGTCAAAGGATAGTATATAAACCATATTAGAGTGAATTGGTGCATAACATCAATGAAATCTCAAAGGAAATGTAAATTGAGATGAAATCCCTTATAAAGATGGTATCCTTAAATTAAGGGTAAATCAATCTCATAATTATGTGTGAAAAATATAAATACACACAATATAAGTGGAAATAATGTGTAAAATAATCATAGGTCATTCACACATATTCATAGGATGATATAAATAAAAAAGAGAATATCATCCCAAAGAATGTGAATTGGGTTAAGGAGTTCCCTTACCGATTTGGTAACATACATAACATATGCCACATGAAAGAAGGATCATAAAATTAAGATTTAAATAATCATAAATGATATTATATTTTACAAAGAGTAAAATCATGCTCCGTACATACACCACACAAAATGAAATAGTGGCAAGTATAGCATGAATCTCATTGGAAAAAAACGTGAGACGAAACCCTTTACCACGTTGTAATAAACTGAGTCATATGACCAAAAGTTAATAACCACCAAATGAATCCCAGAATACCATGAATATAATGAGAATCATGATAATATATATAATGTAAGTACACAATACACCACATGTAATTAATAAGTGGGGTACAATGGAAAACTCACGGAATTAAAAGTGAGATAAGAAAATCCCGTACCAAATTTGACACCCTAACAGTGCCACTTAAAAATACAAAAAATGAATTGATGAGAGTAATAGAGGGTATCTCATCATATGAAACTAAAAATTAAAATATTTTTAATATAAAAGAACTTCCTCCAACATAATAACATGTAGGATAAATGTAATTGCATAAAAGAGAGTACTTGATAGAAAGAGAGAGGTCAGATCCCTTACCACGTGTCCGACATGACTCGATCATTATTTAATTTCCTGAATAATAAAATAATGTTAATTTCTACTTTCATATGAACCTTTTTAATGTTTATTATTCATTTTATATCAGTTATTACAATGTTATGAACATTATGTAATCATTTAAGTTAATAAGTTTCATTTTGTCGATATTTTGTACTTGAGTCACAATGATCACATTATATTTACATTTTGTCTATGTGGTCAATAGTTAATTATATCCATAATGATATTCATGATTTGGATATAATATATATTATATATATCCAGTATATACATGTTTTTATTATAGTACATAACCTTTAGAGGTATGAAATAAATGCACTGTTCATGGAGACGGTAAGCCGTACGTATGCATGAATGCTAATTTCATTTATATTTGTTATTTAAATGGAAATAAAACATAATGGTACATAGTTATATAATAATTCAATTATAATAGAATATATAATATCATTAACTCCATCCTTTATACATCCCACATAAGGCATTAACGAGTCACATCACTTTCAGGGTGCAGAAGTCCGCACTTCCTCAAATGAGATTATCGTATTTACCCACTATGGAAACCATAATGTTCTGATATAATTGGGAAGTACAGAAGAATAAAGAAATCATAAACATAATATATATCATATATATATACATTTCAATCATAATGGACACCATGAGAGGTGGTAAGATGTAATTAAAAAATCATCGTTTTGTGAGGCGTTAGTTTTCCATCAACAAAAACGTTATGTTCTTCATCTATTAGATGGAGGTGTGTGTATGTGTATTCCGAATCCTTCTCATAAAAACATCCTAGTATATTGTGGATATTGGTGTTGTTTCTAAAGAAAGGAAAGAAAAATATTTTATGGGTTGGAGAAGTAAAATAAAAGAAAACAATTTAAGAGAAATAGTTACCTTTAATTTGGGTAACTCTCTTTGGTTTGTACCAAAGGACTTCTTGAAATGACTTCTACATAAGTTAAGGCTTATAAGAGGAGGATAGGGATGTAGATATCTTAATTGGGAAATGTTTGGATGATCCAAATGGCTTGAGAGTTTTGCGGAATTTGATAGAAATGGTCCCTTTTTATATGGGAGAGGAGGGGATCTTTAAAAAAGCGTGAAAACATTATTTTATTATATAATTATATTCGGTTTCTAATGGTCCGAAAATCATTAAGGTCGAAGATAAGATGACTCAAATTTGAAATAAAATCATCCAATCAGAATTGGACATGTTTAGTATAATATTTTAATCATTATAATCTTATTTTTGTAAATTATTTATTAATGAGTTAAATAATGCATCATTATTTTGTCATAAATAATTTAATTTATTTGTGGTCTAAAAATTTAAAAAAATACTATAATGTAATAAATAATTTAATATATCCAGTGAATATTTATAGTCTAAAATAGGACTTATATAACAACATATAAAAATTAATTACTAAAAGAGTTATGTTAATGTCAATTTTGTCTTTACATTAAATTAATTAAGCTAAATTGTCATTTTCACTCCCAAGTGGATCAATGGGGTCCCAAAATTGATCTGAAGATTCCCAAGGTCGTTAATGACTCAACCAATTAGGGTTTGAAAAGTTTTAAGTTGTTTTTTAATAATTATAATATTCTTTTAACCATGAATTACCCTATTTAACTTTAACCACGGTAAATAAAATTCAATAGTTACTATTCACCAAAAATAATTTTCATCTTAATGAACCACATATTACTTCTTTATGATAACCATGTATGTCGGATTTTTAAAATTAAATTCACAAATGTGGTAAAATTTTATTTGAATATTAAAGTCAGTTTTTTAACTACCACTAAGTGGTTTCACTATTCATCAAAAAATGAAGTTTTTCAGAATAATACAAATAATTCAGCCTAAGCTTTATTTGATATCCCGAATTCGAAAATTATGTCTATTATAAAAAATTAAAAAAATATATGTGGCATTAATTAACTTTAAAATTAATTCTCATTATTGAATCAAATTCCGTGTTTTTAAGAAATAATAACTATCAAAAGATTGATACTTGTTTATGTCCAATTTCAAAGTGAAATTAATCCCAATGACCCACATTGGATTAAATGGTAAAAATATATATAAATTTTACATTAAAACAAATTAAAAATATAATCTAACATTATAAATAAATTATATTAAAAGGCACTTTTGAATTAAAATACAATACTTTTCACTATTCATTAAAAAATGAAGTTTATCGGAAAAATTCCAAAAAATTACACAAAGTAAAATTTAATGTCCCCATTCTAAAGAAGTATTTTATTTGGTCATATATAATGTATTAAAGTGACCAAAACTAGATTTAAAAAGGGTTCTCCATTAAAAGGAGACAAATCGGCATTTTAATGTAAATTATGCTTAAAATTAGATTCATTCACATTTTATGCCTCTAACCATTAGTGGATAAATGTAAATACATTTAACAAACATTTATAATCATATTGTTTTTATTTTTTTCCATTCCTGCCAATACAATGGCTCGAAGTTGACTACCATTTAAATTAATACTATTATATTATTATTGTGCAGCGTATGATTTCAAAGAAACCCATTGTTGCGTATCGGGTACGCTATCGAATAGAGCAACCCTTATAAAGTCAAATTAATATTTAATTCAAAAATTAATAAATATGAAAAATTCACATTCTTTAATTACGTGGGATAATACATCCTTCCCCCCTTTTGGGAATTGCGTCCTCACAGTTTTAAAATTTTGTCACGGAAACATTATTGAAGGTCCCATATTGTTAAAAAAGAGTCAATAAAACTATCACATTAAAAAATATAAAGAGAAGTAAAATGGTCACCCTAGTTAACCCATACTATGATTCCATGAAGACATGGATATGGAAGTTAAAAAAGGGTCATGTTCTGATGGAGAGTTATAAGAAAAATGTTTTTGATAAATTTAACCACCATAAAATCACAATATTTTGATGGGTTAAACAGTCTTTGATTTCCAAGTAGGAAATGTTAATAGACAAGGTTTTTGTTTAAAGTTACTTTTCATTGAGGAATTTATTTATGAGCTTAACCAAAAACATATGGAAATATACTTACTTGTCTTGTAGACATTCATCATTAAATATATTTCTAACACAAACTCATATTTTCTCCGAATGGTGAATATTCAGGATTACTTTTATTAACACTAAGAGAACTATAATCAACTTCTAAAGAATCACATAATCTACAAAAGATGAACTGTATATTTCCCATGTCTTTAGATATTAACTAAAACCAAAACGTTTAGTATAAGATCAGATAATCACAAAAAGGGTAATCCTTTATAAGAAGAAATACTACTGTTAATCTCCAAAATTCAACAAAAATAAACCATGGTTCAAGAAAACCCATTAAATAAACAGTTATCCTTAAAATTATTTAAATTAATTTGAACTAATATTGAAACCCAATTCTCTGAAGGATTAAATCACATAGTCTTCCAAGGTAGATCTTAACATGAATCTCCAAATAAAATCAGTTACTATTAAAGTCTCATAATGAAATGTAATTAACCTAATCAAATATCCTCCTTGATAGGTTAATCATTTCCATAGATAACCCAAAATCAACTTATTCATGATTAATAAGATCATGTAACTAAAAATAATTAGTCATATTAACCAGGGACTTCACATAGTCTAGTGGTAGGGGATTAATACCAGTCGCTCATTGGTTTTGGATTCGATTCTCACAGCTTTGTCCCACACGACAGGTGGTCACACGGTTTTCGTGTTGTCCCTTTTCAAAAACTACATAATTTTATAATATTACCAATAGATATAAATTCAAAAAATAACCATAACATATTTTAACAACAAAAGTTATCTAATAACTTTCGTTTTGTATCCCAAAATGTATTAACCGGTAATTTTATCAAATTCAAGTATCATATAAACCCAAACGGTTTTTATAATTACAAACACAAAAAAAAAGATAATTATTCCTTGAATAAAATTTTCCTATATCAAACATCAAGGTTACACATACTATAAATAGTCTTCAAATGTAATCCCATCATCAAAAGAGCCTTAACACTTTTAAGCATTTCACCATCCTTAAATCTATCATAACTCTTGAATCCATTATATGTTTACCTCTTACTCATTCAAAAATCTTCATGATCCATTAAACATTATTTTCCATATTATTCTAAAATACTTCTTTCCTACATACAAAATCATGAATCATATCCTATGATTTCAATAATAGGAAAACATATGTTAAGAAATAATCCAAACCTTTCATTGGTCATTGTCTGCTTCTTCATCCTCAATCAGAATGGAATTAGGTATTGGTAAATGAATATTTGTACGATCTTGGTGATCACATTCCTGAAACTTCTTCATAGAACACATGTTTGAATAATGACCATGCTCAACACATTTAAAACATTCAATTGATCCCTCTTAAACGACTTCTTTCCCTTTCCTAGTGTCAACTAGATGCTTACTTTTTCCATGGAAGGTTCTTGCTTTATGACCTTCATTTCCACATCTAGAGCATATTTCTGTCCCTTTGAAATATTTTCCTTTGTGTTTCTTTCCACATATTTGACACATAGGTTATTGAACGTACTTACCTTTATGATTATTACCTGATCATCTGTAGGGATTTGTCTCTCGCATAAATGATGTCTTATAAAAATCACTAATGTTCAGTTGGTCAATCATGACTACAGATAGTTGGATGAGAATAACCACAGGAGTTCAAATTGTATCTCCCATATCATTCAGTTGCTAGTTCAGAAAACTGTCATATTTTTCTTCACATCCATGGTTACATTCGTGCCTCCTAGATCTAGCCATTTACTATAACCAAAAAGGTCAGTGTGAGTATATCAGAAAAATCATCATATAATATCGTATGAGGAGGGTAAACACAATTATATACTTATTCATCTTATCTTATACTCATTCAATTTATAAAAATATCTATGACTCTTTCTAAAATCCTAACCCTTATGGTAATGTCACTTATGCTTAAATTGTATCCTAACCACAAAAGTTATCTAAATTGACCTATGATACCAATTATAAGGACCCAACCTCAAACATGACATAATATTGAATTATGTAAGTAGTCCAAATTGAGGATCTTTTCAGTTTTATAGTTTTAGAGATTTAGGACATAACTATTACATTATAACTTGAATATTACAAGTAGACACTACTACTCATTATCCTTGTTTTTCATAAATAAAAACTCAATAAAAGAAACATGTCTAGTTCCATGTTTTAGGTAGCTTGATTTTTCCATGATCCCGTCCTTGAAATTATTAATCATTAAGTCCTGTGGAAAACATTTCAAAAAATTTTAATGAGCATAAAAAGCTCAGTAAGGGTTATAAAATAAAGAAGGAAAACATTAGCCCATCAATAAATACAAATCAATGAAACCATACTTTTCAATCATAACAAACCTTATGAAATCATGAGATATATGAATAACACATAAAAATAATAAATCATAAAGGTTACTTATGGAGTCCATATAAAACATACATTTTAGCTATCATAGCTACGAAGGGTGTTACACTTGGATTACCCATCACAGTATGTTCCATAAATCTCTTGGGGGAAACATCACGTTTACCTCTGTCACATTACCCAATGCATTGGAGAGTTACATCGGGCTCACCTGCCCTAGGTTTATCATAGAACCACCCGTATATATAAACAATGCCCAATAACCTTAATATAATCATAACACATCACACAAGTATAATGGAATGATAAAATTTACAGATTCCACTATATCAGATCAAGATATTGAAGTAAAAAATTCTTTATCAAACCACTTTCAAAAACCATTTAAAAAATGAATTTTCAATCAAAGTATCCCATAAAAATTTTATACTTTTAAAAGAATTATCATTTGAAAACATTAAATTCCATACAAAAAAATCGTAATACCCATTCTGAAAATATACACGTTAATGAGAAATATTTATAAGAATAAATCTGTAAAACATGTAAAACAATATTTTAGTTAAAGAGTTTTTAACAAAAAGAGAGACCCTTGAATAAAAATAATTAAATAATAAATTTTAATCACAAATTTAAAATATCATTAGAACAAAGGTATTCATGATATAATATGTCAAAAGAAATTATATAAACCATATAAGCGTGAATTAGTTCATAACAACAATGAAGTCTCAAAGGAAATGTAAATTGAGATGAAATCCCATATAAATATGGTATCATTAAATAAAGGATAAATCAATCTCATAATTATGTGTGAAAAATATAAATACACAAAATATAAGTGGATATTATGTGTAAAACAATCAGATCTCTGTCACACATATTCATAGGATGATATAAATAAAAAAGAGAATATCAACCCAAATAATGGGAATTGGGTTAAGGAGTTCCCTTCATGATTTGGTAACTTACAAATCATATGCCACATGAAAGAAGGATCATCAAATGAAGATTTAAATACTCATAAACGTGATTATATTACACAAAGAGTACAATAATGGGAAGTACATACACCACACAAAAGGAAATATTGGTAGGTATAACATTAATCTCTGGGGAATAAAAAGTGAGACGAAACCCTTTACCACGTTGTAATCAACTGAGGTGTATGAGAAAAAGAAAATAACCACAAAATGAATCAAAGAGTACAATGAATATAATGATAATAATGAAAATATATATAAAATTTCAGTACACAATACTACACATGTAATGAATAAGTGGCGAACAATGGAAATCTCACAGAATTAAAAGTGAGATAAGAAAATCCCTTACAAAAATTCGGCAGCCTAACGGTGCCACCTAGAAATTCATAAAATGAATTGATGAGATTAAGAGAGGGAATATAATAATATTAAACTATAAATTAAAATATGGTTAATATAATAGAACATCCCTCAACATAAGAACATGGAGAATAAATGAAATGACATAAAAGAGAGTACTTGAATGAAAGAGAGAGGTCGGATCCCTTATCTCGTGTCTGACATGACTTGATCGTTCTTTAATTCTTTGAATAATATAATAATGTTCATTTAGAGTTTCTTAATAACCATTTTCAAGTTTATTATTCCTTTTATATCACTTATTACAATGTTATAAACATTATGTAGTCATTTAAGTTAATAATGTTCATTTTGTAGATATTTGGCACTTAAGTCAAAATGAACACATTATATTTACAAGTTGTCCTTGTGGACAATAGTTCATTATATACAGAATGATATTCATGATTTGGATATCAAATATATAATATATATCCAGTATATACATGTTTTTATAATAGTTTATAACATTTAGAGGTAAGAAATGAAATGCACCGTTCATGGAGACGGTAAGTCGTACGTACACATGAACGATAATTTCATTACTATTTCTTATTTCAATTTAATTAAAACATAATGATACATAGATATATTATAATTCCAGTATAATATCATATATAATATCATTAGTTGTATCCTTTATACATCCCACATAAGGCATTAATGACTCACATCACTTTGAGGGGGTAGTAGTCCACACATCCTCAAATGAGATTATCGTATTTACCCACTAAGGAAACCATAAAGATTCATATAATTGGGAAGTATATAAGAATAAAGAAATCATAAACATAATATATATCATATTTAAATATGTTTACATCATAATTTCCACCATGAGGGGCGGTAAGATGTAATTGAACAATCACAGTTTCGTGAGGCGTTAGTTTTCCATCCACAGAAACATTATATTCATCTTCCATTAGATGGAGGTGTGAGTATGTTTATTTTGAATCAATCTCATAACAAAATACTTGTATATTGAGGATACTGTTTTCGTTACCATATAAATGAAATAAAAATAGTTTAGTGTTTGGATAAATAAAATAAAATAAAAATTTAAGAGAAACTGTTACCTTTAATTTTGGTAACTCTCATTGGTTTGAACGAAAGTACTTCTTGAAATGAATTCTGCCAAAGTTAAGGCATCTAGGAGGAGGATTAATATGTAGGGAGCTTAATCTGGAAGAGTTTGGACAAGTCTAATGGCTTGAGAGGTGGGAGGAATTGGATAGAAATGGTCACCTTTTATAAGTGAGAGGAGGGGCTCTTTTGGAAAGTGTCAAAACATTATTTTATTATATAATTATATTTGGTTTCTAATGGACCAAAAATCATTAAGGTCGAATATAACATGACTCATATTCGAAATAAATCATCCAATCGTAATTCTTTATGTTTTGAATAATATTTTAATCATTATATTCATATTTATTTAAATAATTTATTAATGAGGTAAATACTGCATCATTATTTTGTCATAAATAATTTAATTTTTTTGATGTCAAAAAATACTAAAAAAAACTATCATGTAGGAAATCATTTTATATTTCAATTTAATATTTATAATATAATATAGGACTTATATAACACTATATAAAAATTAATTACTAAAAGAGTTTTGTTAATGTAAATTTTGTCTTTACATTAAATTAATTATTCTAAATTGTCATTTTCACTCCCAAGTGGATTAATGGGGTCCCAAAATCGACCCAATGATTCTCATTGTCGTTAATGACTCATCAATTAATATTTGGACAATTTTTAAGTTAATTATTAATTATTATAATATTCTTTTAACCCTGAATTTCCCTATTTTCCTTTAACCGCGGTAAATAAGTCAAAAGTTACTATTCACCAAAAATTATTTTCATATTAATGAACCACATTTTACTTCTTGATGACAACCACGTATGTCGGATTTGTGAAATTCAATTCACAAAAGTGGTAAAATTTCACTTAAATGAAAAAGTCAGTTTTTTTAACTACCAATAAGTGGTTTCACTATTCATCAAAAATTGATGTTTTTCAAAAAAAATACCAAAAATTCAGCATATGCTCTATTTGAGATCCTGAATTCAAAAATGATGTCTGTTATTCCGAATTCAAAATATATAAGTGGAAATAATTAAATTTAAAATTAATTCCCGTTATCATAACCAATCGAGTGTTTTTAAGAACCAATAAATATCAAAATATTGATACTTGTTTTTATCCAATCTCAACGTGAAATTAATTCCAATGACACACATTGGATTAAATGGTAAAAATATATTTTAATTTCACTTTAAGACCAGTTAAAAAGATAATCAATCCATATAAATAAATTAGATTAAAAGGCACATTTTAATTAAAATACAATATTTTCCTTATTCATTAAAAATTGATGTTTATCGGAAAAATTTTAAAAATTTACACAAAGTAAATTTTAATGTCCGGATTCAAAAGAAGGATTTTATTTTATCATATAGAATATTTTAAAGTGACCAAAACTATATTTAAAAAGGTTCCTCCATTAAAAGGTGATAAATTAGCATTTTAATGTAAATTATGCTTAAAATTAGATTCATTCACATTTTAAGCCTCTAACTTTTATTGGATAAATATTAATACATGTAAAAAAACATGTATAGTAATATTGTGTTTATTTTTGTTCATTCATGCCAATACAACGGCTCGGAGATGACTACCATTTAATTTAATAATATTATATTATTAGTGTGCAACATAAGATTTCAATGAAGCCTTTTGTTGTGTATCATGTACGCTATCGAACATAGCAACCCTTTAATAGTAAAATTAATAAATATTAAAAATTCATATTCATTATTTAGCTGGGATGTTACATCATTCCCCCCTTTTGATAATTTCTTCCTCGCAATTTTAAAATTTGGGCTCGGAAACATTATTGAGAGTGCCATATCGGAAAAAAATATTCAATAAAACTATCACTTTAAAAGATATAAAGAGAAGTTCAATGGTCGCACGAATTAACCCATACTAAGACTCCATGAAAACATGGATATAGATGAGAAAAAAGGTTCATGTTATGATGGATAGTGATAGGAAACATGTTTACGAGAAAGTTAATGACCATAAAATCACAAACATGTGATGGGTTAAAAAGTATTTAATTCCCTAGTAGGAAAAGTTAACAGAAAAGGTTTTTGTTTAAAGTTACTTTTCATTGAGGAATTTATTTATGAACTTGACCAAAAATATATTAAAATATACAATCATGTCATGTAGACATTCATCTTTAACTATATTTCTAACACAAACTCATATTTTCTCAAAACGATGAATAATCAGGGTTGACTTTTTTTCACATTAAGAGAACTATAATCAACTTTAAAACAATCACATAATCCAAAAAATATGAACAATATATTTCCCATGCCTTTAGATATTAATTAAAACCAAAATTTTTTGTATAATATCATATAATCTCCAAAAGGATAATCCTTTATAAAAATAAATACTACTCTTAATCTCCAAAATTCAACAAAAAAAACAAAGGTTCAAGAAAAATCATTACATAAACAGTTATCCTTAAAATTCTTGAAATTAATTCGACCTAAGATTGAAACCCAAATCTCTGAAGGATTTAAAAACATAGTCTTACAAGTTAATTCTTAACATTTATATCCAAATAACATTAGTTACTCTTAAAATCACATACAGATAAGTAATTAACCGAATCACATTCCTCCATGATATGATAATCTTTTCCATAGATAACCCAAAATCAAAATATTCCTGATTAATAAGATCATCTATGTAACAAGAATTAGTCATACTAAATAGGGACTTCACGTAGTCCAGTGGTATGGGATTAATACCAGTCGCTCATTGGTTGTGGGTTCGATTCTCACAGCTTCGTCCGACTTGACGGGTGGTCGCACGGTTTGTGTGTTGTCCCTTTTAAAAAACAACATAATTTTATAAAAATTCCCAAAAGAGATAAATTCATCAAAAATAACCATAACGTATTATAACTATAAAGGTTATCTAATAACATTCATTTTGTATCCCAAAATTTATTAAATGATAATTACCTCAAATTTAAGGATCATATAAACCCAAATGGTTCTTTATAACTACAAACACAAAAAAAGAAAATTATCCATTGAATAAAATTTTCATATATCAAACTTCAGGGTTAAAAATACTATAAATAGTATTCTAATGTAATCCTGTCATCAAAAGTGCCTTAATACATCCAAGATTTCACAATCCTGAAATCTACCATAACTCTTGAATCCCTTATATGTTGACCTCTTACTCATTCAATATTCTTCATGATCTATTAACAATTTTTTACCAACTTATTATGAAATACTTCTTTCCTAAATACATAATCATGAATCATATCCTAATATATCAATAATAAGAAAACATATGTTATGAAATATTCCATACCTTTCATTGGTCATTTTCAGTTTCTTCATCCTCAATCGGAATGGCAATAGGTATTGGTAAACGAGTATTTATACGATCCTTGTGATCCCATTCCCGAAACTTCTTCAAAGGAGATGTTTTTGCATAATGACCAAGCTCACCACAATTAAAACATTCAATTGATCCCTCAGAAAGGAATTCGTTCCCTTTCCTAAAGTCAACTAAATTCTTCCTTTTTCAATGGTATGTTCTTGATTTATGACCTTCATTTCCATATCTATAGCATCTTTTATCCCTTTGAAACATTGTACTTTTTGTTTCATTCCACATATTTGAGACATAGGTTTTTGAACATACTTACCTTTATGATTATTACCTGAACATCCATAGGGATTTTTTTCTCATATATATGATGTCTTATAAAAATCAAAAAGGTTTAGGTGGTCAATCATGACTCTAGATAGTTGGTTGAGAATAACCTCAAGAGTTATCATTGCATCTCCCATATCATTCAACTACTCATTCAGAAAGCTGTCATAGTTTTCTTCACAACCACTGTTACTTTTGTGCCTACTAGATCCAGACATCTACTATAACCAAAAACTGTTACTATGAGTATATCTGTAAAATCATCATATAATATCTTATGAGGTGGGTAAACACTAAGGTATAATTATTCATGTTATCTTAAACACATTCAATTTATAAAAATAACTATGAATCTTTCTAAAATCCTAACCATTATGGTAATGTCACTTATACTTAAATTGTAAACTAGCCTATAAAGTTATCAAAAATGACCTTTGATTCCAACTATAAGGTCCTAGCCTTAAACATTACATAATGTTGAATTATTTAAACAATTAATATTGAGGATCTTTTCGGGTATAGTGGTTTAGAGATTTATGCCATAACTATTAAATTAAAACTTGAACATTACATGTTGACACTACTACTCAGTATCCATTTTTTCATATAATAAAATTTCTTAAAAAGAAACATGTCTAGTTCTATGTTTTAAATATCTTGTCTTTTCCTTGATCACATCCTTGACCCTATTCTTCATTAAGTCCTGTGGAAAACATTTCAAAAACATGGGATGAGCATATTAATCTCAGTAAGGTTTATAAAATAAGGAATGAAATCATTATCCCATCAATAAATACAAATCAATGAAACCGTACTTTTCAATCATAACATACCTTATGGAATCATGAGATATATGAATAACACATACAAATCATCAATCATAAAGGTTACTTATGGAATCCATATCAAACATACATTTTAGCTATCATAGCTACGTAGGGAGTTACACTTGGAATACACATCACATTATATTCCCAAAATCTCTTAGGAAAAACATCGTGTTCACCTCTGTCACGTTACCCAATGCATTGGAGAGTTGTCTCGGGCTCACCCACCCTAGGTTTATCAGAAAACCACCAGTATACGTAAACAATGCCCAATAACCATAACATAATCATAACACATAACACAAGTATAATGGAAAGATAAATTTTCCACATTCCACTATATCAAATCATGATATTGAAGTAAAGTATCCTTTATCAAACCATTTTCAAAAACCATTTATAAAAAGATTTTTGAATCAAAGTGTCTCGTACCACCTTGATGATTTCAAAAGAATTATCATTTGAAAACATTAATGTCCATATAAATAAATCCTAAAACCCATTTGGAAAACATGGACAATAATGAGATATATTTATATGAATAAATCCTTAAAACATTTAAAGGAATATTTTTGTTAAAGAGTTTTTAACAAAAAGAGAGATGCTTGAATACAAATAATTGAAGAATAAATTTTGATCATGATTTTATAATATCATGAGAATAAATGGATTCATGATATAATATGTCAATATACATTATATACACTATATAAGATTGATATGGTTCATAACAACAGTGAAGTCTCAAAGGAAATGTAATTTGAGATTAAATCACTTATAAAGATGGTATCCTTAATTTAAGCATTAATCAATCTCATAATTATGTGTGAAAAATACAAATACATCAAATATAAGTGGATATTAGGATTAAAATAATCAGAGGTCATTCACACATATTCATAGGATTATATAAATAAAAAAGAAAATATCAACCCAAAGAATGGGAATTGGGTTAAGGAGTTCCCTTGCCGATTTGGTAACAACCAAAATATATGCCACATGAAAGAAGGATCATCAGATGAAGATGTAAATATTCATAAATGAGATTATATTACACAAATAGTACAATCATGGGTAGTACATAAACCTCACAAAAGAAAATAGTGGCAAGTATAGCATGAATCTCACTGGAATAAAAAGTGAGATGAAACCCTTTACCACGTTGTAATCAACTGAGTCGTATGACTTAAAGTTAATAACCACCAAATTAATCACAGAATACCATGAATATAATGATAATAATGATAATATATATAAAATGGCAGTACACAATACATCACATTTAATGAATAAGTGGCGAACAATGGAAATCTCAAGGAATTAAAAGTGAGATAAGGAAATCCCTTACAAAAATTCGGAAGCCTAACGACGCCACATAAAAATTCTAAAAATAAATTGACGAGAGTTATTGATGGTCTCTCATCATATGAAAATAAAAATTACAATATGGTGAATATAAAATAACTTGCTCCAACATAAGAACATGCAGCATAAATGAAATGGCATTAAAGGGAGTACTTGAAAGAAAGAGAGAGGTCAGATCCCTTACCTCATGTCCAACTTGACTCGATCGTTCTTTAATTTCCTGAATAATAAACTGAAGTTAATTTCTACTTTCATAAGATCCTTTTTCACTTTTATCATTCCTTTTATATCACTTATTACCATGTTATAAAAATTATTTAATAATTTATGTTAATAACGTTCATTTTGTCTATATTTGGTACTTGAGTCAAAATAAAAAAATTATATTTACAAGTTGTCAATGTGGTCAATAGTTCATTATATACAGAATTATATTCATGATTTTGATATCATATATATTATATATATCCAGTATATAAAAGTTTTTATAATAGTACATAACATTTAGAGGTATGATATGAAATGCACCGTTCATGGAGACGTTAAGCAGTACATATGCATGAACGCTAATTTCATTTCTATTTCTTATTTTAATGGAATTAAACCATAATGATACAAAGATATATTATACATCCAGAATAATATCATATATAATATCATTAAATCCATATTTTATACATCCCACATAAGGCATTAACGAGTCACATCACTTTGAGGGGGTGGTAGCCCACACTTCCTCATATGAGATTATCATATTTACCCACTATGGAAAACATAAAGGTTTGATATAATTGGTAAGTTCAGAACCATAAAGAAATCATAAACATAATATATATCATATAAAAATATAGTTCCATCATAATGGCCACCATGAGAGGCAGTAACATTTAATTGAACAATCATCGTTTCGTGAGGTGTTAGTTATCCATCCATAGAAACATTTTGATCTTCATTCATTAGACAATGGTGTGTGTAAGTTTATTTCGAATAATTCTCATAAAAACTTCCCAAAATATTGAGGATACTAGTGTTGTTACAAAATAAATGAAATAAAAATATTTTAGGGGTTGGATAAGTAAAATAAAAAAATCAATTTAAGAGAAACTGTTACCATTATTTTGGGTAACTCTCTTTGGTTTGAACCAAAGGACTTCTTTAAATGACTTCAACCTAAGTTAAGGCTTCTTGGAGGATTATAGGGATGTAGATAGCTTAATTTGGCAGAGTTTGTATGATCCAAATGGATTGAGAGGTGTGAGGAATTGTATAGAAATGGACTTCTTTTATAAGAGAGAGGAGTGCTCTTTAGGAAAGTGTGGAAACATTAGATTATTATATAATTATATTCGGTTTCTAATGGACCAAAAATCATTAAGGTCAAATATAATATGACTATACTTTGAAATAAAATCATCCAATTATAATTGGACATGTTTTGAATAATAATTTAATTATTATATTCTTATTTATTTAAATCATTTATTAATGTGGTAAATACATCATCATTATTGTGTCATGAATAATTTAATTTACATGATATCTAAAAATTATAATGAAAATACTCCCATGTAGGAAATATTTGTATCTTTCTAATGAATATTTATAGTCTAAAACAGGACTTATCTAACACCATATAAATATTAATTACTAAAAGAGTTTTGTTAAAGTCAATTTTGTCTTTACATTAAATTAATTAATCTAAATTGTCATTTTCACTCTCAAGAGGATCAAGGGGGTCCCAAATTCGACCCAAAGATGCCCAGGGTCGTTAATCACTGAACCAATAATGTTTGGAAAAGTGTTAAGGTAATTTTGATTTATTATAATATACTTTTAACAAGGAATTACCCTATTTACCTTTAACCGCGGTAAATAATGTCAAAAGTTAGTATTCACCAACAATTATGTTCACCTTAATGAACCACATTTTACTCCTTGATGACAACCATGTATATCAGATTTTTGAAATTAAATTCACAGAAGTGGTAAAATTTCATTTAAATGAAAAAGTTAGTTTTTTTAACTACCACTAAGTGGTTTAACAATTCATCAAAAATTGAAGTTTTTCAAAAAAAAATACAAAAAATTCAGCCGAAGCTATATTTGAAATCCTGAATTAAAAAATGATGTCTGTTATGAAAAATTCAAAACATATAAGTCGAATTAATTAATTTTAAAATCATTTCCCGTTATCAAAACAAATAGCGCGTTTTTAAGAAACAATAACTATCATAAGATTGATACTTGTTTATGTCCAATTACAAAGTGAACATAATTCTAATGACCCACATTGGATTAAATGGAAAAAATATTTTTATTTCACTTTAAAACCAATTAAAAAGATAATCTATCCATATAAATAAATTATATTAAAATGAAATTTTGAATTAAAATACGATATTTTTTACTATTCATTAAAAATTGAATTTTATCTGAAAAATTATAAAATTTAGAAAAAGTAAATTTTAATGTCTCCATTCAAATGATTTATTTAATTTGGTCGCATAGAATGTATTAATGTGACCAAAACTATATTTAAAAAGGTTTCTCTATTAATAGGCGATAAATCATCATTTTAATGTAAATTATGCTTAAAATTAGATTCATTCACATTTTAAGCCTCTATATTTTATTGGATAAATGTAAAAAAAATTAACAAAAATGTATAATCATACTGTATTTAGTTTTTTTAATTCCTGCCAATAAAACGGCTCGGAGTTGACTACCATTTAAATTAATAATATTATATTATTAGTGTGTAATGTATGATGTCAAAGATACTCGTTGTTTCGTATCTGGTATGCTATTGAACATATCAACCCTTTTAATGTAAAATTAAAATTTATTTCAAAAATTTATAAATATGAAAAATTCATATTCTTTATTTACCTGGGATGTGACATCCTTCCCCGTTTTGGGAATTTCATCCTCACTATTTTAAATATTGTTCTCAGAAACATTGTTGAAAGTCCCATATCGGAAAAAAAATAGTCAGTAAAACTATCACTTTAAAAGATATTAAGAGAAGTAAAATGGTCACCTGAGTTAACCCATACTATGATTCCATGAAAACATGGATATGGGGGAGAAAAAAGGGTCATGTTCTTGATGTATATTGATAGGAATCATGTTTAAGAGAAACTTAAACACTAGAAAATTACAAACATGTGATGGGTTAAACGGTCTTTGATTCCCTAGTAGGAAAAGTTAACGGACAATGTTTTTGTATAAAGTTACTCTTCATTGAGGAATTTATTTATGAAAATAACAAAAAACATATGGAAATGTACTTACTTGTCATGTAGACATTCATCTTTAACTAGATTTCTAACACAAACTCATATTTTCCCCAAATGATGAATATTCAGGATGAATTTTTCTTCACATTAAGAGCAGTATAATAAACTTTGAAAGAATCACATAATTCACAAAAGATGAAATATATACTTCTCATGCCTTTAGATATTAAATAAAACCAAAATTTCTAGTATAAGTTCAGATAATCACCAAAAGGAATATTCTTTATAAAAATAAATACTACTCTTAATCTCTTAAATTCTACAAAAAAACCGAGGTTCAAGAAAAACAATTGAATAAACAGTTATCCTTAATATTCTTCAAATTAATATGAACTAAGAATGAAACCCAAAAAATTAAAGGATTCAATCACATAGTATTCCAAGGTAAATCTTAACATTTATCTCCAAATAACATCAGTTACTCTTAAAGTCTCATACTGAAAAGTAATTAACCTAATCACATATCCCCCCATGATAAGTTAACCATTTCCATAGATAACCAAAAATCAACTTATTCTTGACTAATAAGATCATCTAACTAAAAATATTTCTTCATACTAACCAGGGACTTCACGTAGTCCAGTGGTAGACGATTAATACCAGTCACACATTGGTTGTGTGTTCGATTCTCATAGCTTCGTCCGACGCGACGAGTGTTCACACGGTTTGTGTGTTGTCCCTTTTCAAAAACTACATAATTTTAAAACATTCCTAAAAGAGATAAATTCATTAAAAATAACCATAACATATTTTAACAACAAAGGTTATCTAATAACTTTCATTTTGTATCCCAAAATGTATTAACCTGTAATTGCCTCAAATTCAAGGACCATATAATCCCAAATGGTTCTTTATAACTACAAACAGACAAAAAGGTAATTATTACTTGAATAAAATTTTCACATATCAAACTTCAAGGTTAAACATAATATTAAGAGACTTCTAGTGTAATCCCATCATAAAAAGTGACTCAATACGTTTATGCATTTCACCATCTTGAAATCTATCATAACTCCTGAATCCCTTATATGTTGACTGCTTACTCATTGATCATCCTTCATGATCCATTTACCATTCTTTACCAACTTATTCTGAAATACTTTTTTCTTATATACCAAATCATGAATCATATCCTATGATTTTAATAATAGAAAAACTTATGTTAAGAAATAATCCATACCTTTCATTGGTCACAATGAGTTTCTTCATCCTCAATCGGAATGGCATTAGGTATTGGTAAACTAATATTTGTACGATCCGGGTTATCCCATTCCAGAAACTTCTTCATAAGACGTGTGATTGCATATTGACCATTCTCACCACATTTAAAACATTCTATTGATCCCTCATAAATTACTTATTTCCCTTTCATAGAGTCAACTAGATGCTTCCTTTTTCCAGGACAGGTTACTGCTTTATGACCTTCATTTCCACATATATAGCATCTTTTTGTCCCTTTGAAGAATTTTCCTATGTGTTTCTTTCCACATCATTGACACATATGTTTTTGAACATACATACCTTTCTAATTTTACCTGAACATCTGTAGGTATTTGTTTCTCCTATATATGATGTCTTATAAAAATCACTAAGGTTCAGGTGGTCAATAATGAATCGAGATACTTGGTTGAGAATAACCACAAGAGTTCTCATTATAGATCCCATATCATTCAGCTTCTCGTTCAGAAAACTGTCATAGTTTTCTCCACATCCACTGTTTCTTTGGTGCCTTCTAGATCCATCCATTTAATATAACCAAAAAGGTCAGTGTGAGTATTTGAGTAAAATCATCATATAATATCATATGCGGAGCGTAAACACTATGATATACTTGTTCATGTTATCTTAAACTCATTCAATTTATAAAAATAACTAGGACTCTTTCTAAAATCATAACCATTATGGTAATGTCACTTATGCTTAAATTGTACCCTAACCTCTAAAGTTATATAAACTGACCATTGATACCAACTATAAGGACCCAACCTTAAACATTACATAATATTGAATTATGTAAATATTTCACATTGAGGATATTTTATGGTTTAGTGTTTTAGTTATTTAGGCCATAATTATTACATTAAAACTTGAATATTACAAGTAGACACTACTAGTCAGTATCCAGGTTTTTCATAAAATAAAAACTCTTAAATATATACATGTCTAGTTCCATGTTTTAGACAGCTTGACTTTTCAATGACCCCATCCTTGACCCTATTCATTTTTAAGTCATGTGGAAAAAATTTCAAAAACATGGTATGAGCATAAAAATCATAGTAATGGTAATAAAACAAGGAAGGAAAACATTAGCCCCTCAATAAATACAAATCAATGAAACCATACATTTCAATCATAACATACCTTATGAAATCATGAGATTTATGAATACCAAATAAAAATCATAAATCATAAAGGTTACTTATGGAATCCATATCAAACATACATTGGAGATATCATATCTATGTAGGGAGATACACTTGGAATACCCATCATAATATATTCCCTAAATCTCTTAGGAGAAACACCGCGTTTACGTCTGTCACGTTACCCAATGCATTGGAGAGCTATCTCTGGCTCAACCACCATTGGTTTATCACGGAACCACACATATACATAACCAATTCACACTAAACATAACATAATAATAAAAAATAACACAATTATAATGGAAATATATAATTTCCATATTCCACTAAATCAAATCAAGATATTGAAGTAAACAATTTTTAATCAAACAATTTCCAAGAACCATTTAAAAAAAGATTTTTCAATCAAAGTGTCCCATACCACTTTGATGATTTTAAATGAATTATCATTTTAAAACATTAATGTTCATATAAGTAAATCCTAAAACCCATTTTCAAAACATGGACATTAATGAGAAATATTTATAAGAATAAATCCTTAAAACTTTTAAAACAATATTTTAGTTAAAGTGTTATTAATAAAAAGATATATGCTTCAATACAAATAATTGAAGAATAATGTTTAATCAGAATTTATAATATCCTGAGAAGAAAGTGATTCATTATATAATATGTCAAAGGATAGTATATACACCATATAATAGTGAATTGGTTCATAACAACAATGAAGTCTGAAAGGAAATGTAAATTGAGATAAATCCCTTACGAAGATGGTATCCTTAAATTAACGATAAATAAATCTCATAATTATGTGTGAAAAATATAAATACACCCAATAAAAGTGGATATTAAGTATAAAACAATCATAGGTCATTCACACATATTAATAGGATGATATAAATAAAAAATATAATACAAACCCAAAGAATGGGAATTGGGTTAATGAGTTCCCTTACTGATATAGTAACATACAAAACATATGCCAAATAAAAGTGGGATCATCAAATGAAGATGTAAATACTCATAAATGAGTTATATTACACAAATAGTACAATAATGGGTAGTACATACACCACACAAAAGGAAATAGTGTCCAGTATAACATGAATAACATGGGAATAAAAAGTGAGATGAAACCCTTTACCACGTTGTAATCAACAGAGTCATATGAAAAAAAGATAAAAACCACCAAATAAATCAAATAATACCATTCATATAATGATAATAATCATAATATATAGAAAATGTAATTACACAATACACCACATGTATTAAATAAGTGGCTAACAATGGAAATCTCACTGATTTAAAAGGGAGATAAGAAAATCCCTTAAAAAATTTGGTAGCCTAAAAGAGCCACTTAAAAATTATTAAATTGAGTTGATTAGAGTATGAGAGGTTCTCTCATCATGTGAAAATAAAAATTACAATATGGTGAATATAAAATAACATCCTCCAAAATAAGAATATGGAGCATAAATGAAATTACATAAAAGAGAGTACTTGAATGAAAGAGCGAGGTCGGATCCCTTACCTCGTGTCTGAATTGACTCGATCATTATTTAATTTGACGAATATTGTACTAATGTTAATTTATACTTTATTAAGAAACTTTTTCAAGTTTATTATTCCTTTTATATCACTTATTACCATGTTATTAACATTATGTAATCATTTAAGTTAATAATGTTCATTTTTTCGATAATTGGTACATTAGTCAAAATGAACAACTTATATTTACATGTTGTCCATGTGGTAAATAGTTCATTATATCCATAATGATATTAATTATTTCAATATAATATATTTTATATATATCCAGTATATACCTGTTTTTATAAAAGTACATAACAGTTATAGGTAAGAAATGAAATACACTGTTCATGGAGACTGTAAGCCGCACGTACGCATGAACGCTAATTTCATTTATATTTATTATTTTAATTGAATAAAAACATAATGATACATAGGTATATTATAATTCAAGTATAATATAATGTATAATATCATTAACTCCCTCCTTTATACATCCCAAATAAGACATTAACGAGTCACAACACTTTGAGGGGGCGGTAGTCCGCACTTCCTCAAATGAGATTATCGTATTTACCCACTATGGAAACCCTAATGGTTTGATATAATTGGGAAGTACATAAGAATAAGGAAATCTTAAACATAATATATATCATACATAAATACAATTCCATCATAATGGCCACCATGAGAGGTGGTAAGATGTAATTGAACAATCATCGTTTCATGAGGCGTTAGTTTTCCATCCACAGAAACATTATGTTCTTCATCCATTAGATAAAGGTGTGTGTAAGTGTAGTTAGAATCCTTCTCATAAACACATACTAGTATATTGAGGATACTAGTGCTATTACAAAATAAAGGAAATAAAATGAGTTTAAGGGTTGGAGAAGTAAAACAATAGAAAACAATTTAAGAAAAACTGTTACCTTTAATTTGGGTAACTCTCTTTGGTTTGAACCAAAGGACTTCTTGAAATGACTTATGCCTAAGTTAAGGCTTCTAAGAGGAGGATAGAGATGTAGGGAGCGTAATTGGGCAGAGTTTGGACGAGCCAAATGACTTGATAAGTGTGAGGAATTGGATAGAAATGGTCTCTTTTTATAAGGGAGTGGAGGGGATCTTTAGTAAAGTGTGAAAACATTATTTTATTATATACAAATATTTGGTTTCTAATAGTCCAAAAATAATTAATGTCAAAGATAAGATGACTCATATTCTAAATAAAATAATCCAATCAGAATTGGATTTGTTTTGAATAATATTTTAATCATTATAATCTTATTAATTTAAATTATTTATTAATGAGGTAAATACTACATCATTATTATGTCATAAATAATTTAATTTATTTGAAGTCTAAAAATTATGAAAAAATACTATCATGTAGGAAATAATTTTATATTTCAAATTAATATTTATAGATAAAAATAAGACTTATAGAACACCATATAAAAATTAAATACTAAAAGATTTTTCTTAAAGTCAATTTTGTCCTAACATTAAATTAATTAATCTAAATTGTCATTTTCACTCACAAGTGGATCAATGGGGTCCCAAAATTGACCCAAATATTCACATGGTCATTAATGACTCATCCAATAAGGTTTGGACAAGTGTTAAAGAAATTTTGAATTATTATAATATTTTTTTAACCATGAATTACCATATTTAGCTATCATCGCGGTAAATAAAAGTCAAATGTTACTATTCATCTATAATTATTTTCATCTTAATGAACAATATTTTACTTCTCGATGTAAGCCATGTACGTCAGATTTTTGAAATTAAATTCACAGAAGTGTTAAAATTTCATTTAAATGAAAAAGATAGTTTTTTTAACTACCACTAAGTGGTTTCACTATTCATCAAAATTGAAGTTTTTCCTTAAAAACAAAAAATTCAGCCTAAGAAATATACGATATCCCGAATTTAAAAATGAAGTATATTATGGAAACATAAAAAAATTTAAGGGGAATTAATTAAATTTAAAATCAATTCCTGTTATCAAAACAAATAGCGTGTTTTTAAGAAACTGTAACTATCAAATCATTGATACTTGTTTGTGTCCAATTTCAAAGTGAAATTAATTCCAATGACCCAAATTGGATTAAATGGTAAAATTATATTTTAATTCCACATTAAAACCAATTAAAAAAACAATATTACCATATAAATAAATTAGATTTAACGGAACTTTTGAATTATAATACAACATTTTTCACTATTCATTAAAAATTGATGTTTATCAGAAATCATCCAACAATTTACACAAAGTAAATTTTAATATATCTATTCTAAATAAGTATTTTATTTGGTCACATATATTGTATTAAAGTGACCGAAACTAGATTTAAAAAGGGTTCTCCATTAAAAGGCGATAAATCGGAATTTTAATGTAAATTATGCTTAAAAATAGATTCATTCACATTTTAAGCCTCTAACTTTTATTGGATAAATGTAAATAAATTTAACAAACATGTATAATAATATTGTATTTATTTTTGTTCATTCCTACCAATACAACAGCTCAGAGTTGACTACCATTTAATTTAATAATATTATATTATTAGCGTGCAACGTAAGATTTCAAAGAAACCCGTTGTTGCATATCGGGTACGCTATCGAACATAGCAACCCTTTTAAAGTAAAATTAATTTTTAATTAAAAAATTAATAAATATGAAAAATTCATATTATTTATTTACCTGGGATGTTACATTAGTAATCCTAAAAAAACCATATACATACATGAAACTCACATTACATTGGGAAGGTTACAAAATACAATACATAACAAGAAATAATAAATCACATCCAAAAGATCTCAACAATCAGTATAATCTTCTTAACCTATTAAATGTAAAAAATGAAATCTGTGAGATAAAATGCTTATAAAGGATTAAAAATATTAGAATAATGAATCAATAATTAATGAGTAATAATAAAATTATCACTCAATATTTCATGGTGAATAAATGAAAAACACAAAGCATTAACAAACTGAGAATAACAAAGAATCAATATATTTAGTGATAGTGAAAATCCCATGGATAATAATATCTAATAATAAATAAAGAAAATTATTATTAATTTTACTTCATGTGTCTGGAATGTGATACTAGTATACCATCAAAATAGTTTATGTTTTTGGGTAGAAACCTATCTAATTTTTTGAAACAAACATGAAGGGTTTCTTACCAACTGATTAATATCATTAGACATGTTGATGTATAGATGAGATGTAGAAGGCCCATTACAAAGCATAAAGTCCAAATAATTATTTAATAATTTACTTAATAATTTTAAAATATTACTTCCCATTGCCTATATAGAGTAGAGGATACTGATTCATAAATATTTCCATAGATAAAACAACATTATATATAATCACCGTCAGTAAAAGGTTATAAAAAATAAGATATTTACCAGATTCATGATACTAGAATATGGATATATAATATATTAACCATTAAAAATTAAAAATTATCTCAAATTGGCATTTTAGAAACCACATAAGTTAGATTAGGTGCACAATACCAAGTAATTGACAATGAAAAAAATTTATACAATGTTCCTTACCACGTTGTAATCAATCGAGTCGCATGGAAAAAAATTAATAACCTCAAAATAAATAATAATATATAGTGAATATAAATATAAAAAAGTTATTATATATCAAATTGTAGTACACATTTCACCAAATGCAAAATATAATTGTCGAACAACAGAAATCTCACAAAAGTAAATATGTGATAAGAAACCCATTTAATTATGCCTAAACGTGTTCTTTTATTGATCATAATGACCTAATAAATAAAATTTAACTCCATTAATTAATATTTATTGTACCTAATATATTTTTAATCAATTTATTATATCCATATTATGTTCATCCAGGTCCTTTTTGAAGGGTTTAAGAGGTTCAATTTTATTGTTTTGAAGAATTTTCGTCCTTGGTTTTCAGGATCAGATTACTTATATTCCTGAATGGAAGCTCAATTGAAATGTGGTCAAAAATAAGTAATTGTTAATATATATTATTATTGAAATCATATGGAAATAAATAATATTATAATGATTCTGGTTTAGATACCATGAGGATGGATTTTTTTGATAAAAGATAATGATAAACGACTGGTTTAGCATGGTGGTTTTCTGTAACATGAACTAGTTTTGTAACATTATTTTTATATTAGGAGTGTTTCAAGGTTCTATAAAATCAAATATGATTAAATACCTATGTTACTATATGGTCTAACCATTAATATGTTTTCATGACTAGAATTAAAGATGTTAATATAAATTTAGAACATGTCGTCATTATATGTGATAATATAACACATCTCGGACAGTGTCTTCATTTTTAGTATAAGAGTAGGGGGAAAATGTATTATGATAAAATATTCCAATAGAGAAATAAAATTAATATTCCTTTAATGTACTAGAATAATCATAAAATTTTTATAAGGGCAGATTAGGAAAGGAAAAGAAAAGAAAGGGACTCAAAATAAAAGAAAAGTTGAGAAATTCCTCTATGAAATTTAGCAGCCTAATAACATAACGTTAAGAATCATAATGTATTTTAATGAAATAAAATCATTCTATAATAAATAAATAAAATTTGGATATAGAATGAAATATCCTTGCATAATGCAACTGAAAATAAGAGAGATTAACTTAAAATGAATGTTTTTAAAAAAGAAGGGTGGTAGATTCCCTTACATTGTACAGTAATTCCCAAAACATGAAGGTTGGGACCTTTGTGGAATGAGGGAACCATGGAAGGACAAAAAGGGAGGTAAAAAATACCATATATTATAGGATAATTACTATTAAATAATTAAAAAGAAATAATTAGTGGGTATTTATAGTAAATGAGAGGGAGTTCATTATTAATATCAAAGGAACCTTATTAGTTGTTTTTGAAAACCCATGGGCTTTGCCATGACATTTTTCTATGTTATTCGCCACTTGGGATAACAATTTTAACACCATTATATAAATAAGTTGACATTATTTCTATATTAATTATAAAATCATTATGATTTCATTAAACATAAAAATTACGCAAAAATGTATTTTTACTATTCAGGAAAAATTTCAGTATCTTAGAAAAATACCAAATATTCACCCTAACAATTTTTTCTCATGTATAACTAAAAAAAACTCCATTTTTTGAAAATTATTTTTAAATATTTTTAATTTAATATTTAAATAAAATAATATTTTATTCAAAAATAACAATTTTAAATCTATAACTCATTTTTTAACACCTTAAAAAAGTAATCAATATCTTATTAAATTATAACCTTAAGAAAATAAAATAATAATATGGTTTACTATTCATAAGGGTCATATAACTATTAATATTTATATTCATAAGGATATGTTTCCATTTATCAAAAAACAAGTTGGTTCTATCAGACTCCAAATAACGCACTCATCACAACTGAAGATGACCATTTTTGGAAATACAAAACACAGATGTGGAAAATGGATAGCTTATGACTTCAACCTATAAATAAACCAGTGTTGTTTCAAAGTGTCTTATTTCTTTTACAATATAGTCTATCTTATTAATTGAAATTATTTAAGAAAAATTACCATAAAATGTTTCGGGGTGTTATAATATTTTGAAGATGAGTTAATCATCAAAATCAACTATTTCAAGTTTATTTCTCCTTCTATATCTGATAAATATATTTTACACATACTATAATAATATCTACCACACCATCAATATAATAACATTGTATTATGATTATCGTATAACCATTTTTTACCTCTTCTCATTCCAATTAAAACCTAAAACATCACTTGTGCGTACCTACAACTTATCATATCCTGTTAGCAGTATAATTCAATTTTCATCACCACATTACTATGATTGTTATAAATATATAAATAATAAATATATAGTATATTTTGGAAATGTTTATTCTTCTTAAATTATAATATCATATATAAAATATTAACTTTATATTTTTAATAATAAATATTGTCACTTGTGCATACGTATAGAAAAATAACTCCAAAAAGCGATTTGAATCATTTTTCTTTTAAATTTTATATTGATTTCAATAATGAAAGACTTTCATGACCCGGGCCATGGTGGGGATCATGATGCAAAAAACCAATCCCACCCAATAGTTTAGGGGTTCCTAGAAGTGTCAAATACATAACTACTCAGGGAGACTTTTATATAAGTA
The DNA here is from genome assembly GCA_963277665.1 of Viscum album. Taxonomy (NCBI): domain Eukaryota; kingdom Viridiplantae; phylum Streptophyta; class Magnoliopsida; order Santalales; family Viscaceae; genus Viscum; species Viscum album. The sequence goes on along the minus strand of OY728136.1, from coordinate 2,014,156,755 downwards.
ATTGTATGAATAGAAATAGCAATCCCATTTCGAAAGTGTAGAGGGACATAGTAAAAGATAAAAATTATTTGGAAAGTAAACCTATCATGGATAAAAATATTGATACCAAAAAATTATAGTATTTTAAATTGTAATGTAAAGATAAAAAATAAACATCCCACCTGATATAGGTCCAAACCTGAAAAAAGTGGATTGTAAACTGTTGAGAGATCCCTTCTCGAGATCTCAATGATACGACCACTATATAAATTATGAATTACAATGTATTCCTATTCTCCATTGTAGTCATGGTTGAACTATTCTTCTTCTACATAAGTACTGGAATGTGTAGGAAAATCCCTTATTGGGGTGAGTACATACATACCTTGTGGGACACCCCAAAATATGAAGGGGGATCAGTCAGAGATACAAAAATAATAGAAATACCATAGTAAAAGATACATTCCATGAGAATAAATCATCCCAAAAAAATATTTAAGGTAACCTCATCCATGCCCAAGAAGATCCACATAGTGAGTAGATGAACTGCATGTCCAGTTTTCAAAACCTGTAGCAATAGAGTAGGCTCATCTAACTATGAGAAGCTAAACACGAAAAGCGCATGTCATATCATACACATCTTCTACCTCTCTTGGAAAGAGTGTAATAAAATCCATGTTTTAGAAACAAAATAATATATAAAAAATATATATTGATTAGAGAAAAGAATATCAACTGAGAGGAAAAGTGTATCCCAATCTCATTTATTATCCAAGAAATAAGTGTCGTTAGTAGTTCCAAAAGTCCATAAATTATTATATGCATCTAATGCTTCTACCCAAATGTTATCATCTAGTTAAAAGAATGCCTCATCACTGTGAAAAAGATTTGAGAAGCCAAAAACGATAGGTAGGGAACCCTTAATCTAGTAAAACATGACGTTCCCACTAAGATAGTCATTGAGGAACACCACTTCCCATCTCTACTAAAGGGTACCACTTATAAAGAATTAAGGATGTCTATAACCCAACCCTACTGGAGAGTACCACTTTATAGCGATTGAGTAACTCCACACTCAATAGTCATCGAGGAACTCAAATTACCATCCCTGTTTAAGGGGAACACATAGAAAAAATGTTTTTTGACTACACAACTGATCTTTTATATAGGGTACCACATGATAGTCAATTAGGAACTCCATTACTCATCCCTTCTAGAGGGTACTATGAGAAATGTCTCTAGAGATACTTCATGATTGCATCCATCATTGAGCATCACCAATTTATGAATCAATAACCGAACATTTCATATCATATCTAAAAACCCACAACATAGGGAACCATCATGTTCTACATGGAAAATACAAAGGATAGGTTAGTCTCAGAATAAAATCAATGTTCAAATGAAGCAGATACAAAGGTATGAGGATTCCTCAATAGATTACAAGGGGTACATGATGTGTGAGGGGGCCCCCACGACATGTTGTACAACGTCATTGTCTGTACATGTCCATATCTAGTACATAAATACAAATACATGTTATAGTAAATTCCATGTAGGTGGAATACTTGGCGTGTACAATCCAATCAGGATCAGGAAATGTTATTATGACCATGAATGGGTGGTCGACTCCATATATGTGTTCATGAGTACCTGTCCATGTATGTCGATATGGTTATTGGGCCATCTGATCCACCACATAGGTTTACCAACAATATAAGGGGGTATAAGGCATGTAGGAGGGTAACTCATCATGTCCTTATTAACTTTTACAAGACACTAGCGACCATCACAGAGGGGGATACACATCATGTGTTCATCCCTAAACATGGACAGTAATTGAGATTTCAACCGAAATATAGATTTCATTCCCATGTCTAAAATCGAAACTCATGACATTAGATTCATCCCTATCTCTACCAATAAATTTTTAATCTATATATGGATTGTAGACTCCGGTCGTATCTTAATGGAAATCATGACTTTTTTTGTCATCTCAACCCACATTCATCAACCCATCGTGCCTTCCACCACCATGGATTAATTTCCCAATATTAAAAATGATATCTTATTCCTATCCAATATCCCATATAATTCCATACATCATTGATTATTTCATTTCATCTCAATCTGTAGTCATTTCGAGGATCCGTTCGGGCTTAATACCGCCCTATAATATTGAACGTGGACTGCATGCTTCTACATGTGATGAAAACAAATAATAATTCGGAAAAAAGAACAATATAAAATTTTAAATGATCATTCACCATGTGTTTTTGTCCAATGATTTGTAATAGTGATCTAGGGTCTGAAACTAATGAAATAAATTAATATTTCAGTACATAGGTGCATGTAATTGAGCATAATTGTCATAGACCAAAGAGCAAGTACGGAACATCTCAAATATTAAATCAAAAGTGTGAAAAATCATAATTGAATATTCTTGCCGAGTTTTTGGATAATTCATATATAATTAAGTCACTCAAAAATTAGGAAAAGTGATCTTTTCATTTTTTACCTCCTGGTCTGCTTTTGATCCACTATTTCATTGTCATCTGATGAGATTCTTGAATGGTAGAGGGAGAAAGAGCTCTAAAATTCTCATAGGGTTTTAAGATATTAGTATATAGAATTCACCCTGTTATTATAGATATATACATTTATGTAACACCCCAATATTTCATAATATGTTATTTCATCAATATAATTCAATAAATTTCACTACACGCAACATTGAGTTCAAGCGCACCACGACTTACTAAACTAGCCATTAAAAAGTGGTTATGAATATTTTTAACTAAATTTATATATTTATATAATACTAATTATTATAGAATCCATATTATGAGTTTATTAGACATAATTTAAGAAAAAAATCTTTTTTTCAGATAAAGGAAGTATTTTTTTTTAAATTAAAATTTACCCTATTTAATGGATAAATCCTTTTAAATCCAATATTTGATACTTTTATATATTCAATTTGACAAACCATAATTCATATTTATAACGGGGACATAAAAGTTTTGTTTTGATAATTTTTTTTGTATTTTTCAGATAACTTTTATATTTTGGTGAATAGTGAGAAATACACAATTTTAATTATAAAAACTTTTTTAATAAAAAAAATATATAGTGTTAAATTATGCATTTTAATGGTTTTTAATTATAAATATATTATATGTGTGTCATTTAATACAATTTTGGTCATTATAATTAATTTCAATTTGAAATGGGACAAAAACAAAAGGAATTTTTTGATAGATATTGTTTCTCAAAAACACGCTATTTATTTTGACAACAAGATTTAATTGTAAATTATTTAAAAAAACTTCTATTTATTGAATTTGGTAAAATAGAAATCAATTTTTAATTAATAATATAAAATATAGATTAGGATAAATTTTTGGCATTTTTCAGAGAAAGTTGAATTTTTTATGAACAGTGAAACCACTTAGTAGTAGTTAAAAAACTGCCTTTTCATTTAAATTAAAATTTACTCCTTCTGTGAATTTAATTTGAAAATCCAACATAGATAGTTGTTATTAATATTTAAAATGTGGTTCAATATGATTAAAATAATTTTGGGTGAAAAAATAACTTTTGACTTTTATTTACCGCGGTTAAAGGTAAATATGGTTATTCAAGGTAAACAATATATCATAATAATACAAAATAACCTTAACACTTGTCCAAACCTTATTGGATGAGTCATTTACAACCATTGAAATCTTTGGGTTGTTTTTGGGACATCGTGGAGCCACTTAAGAGTGATAATGACACTTTAATTTATTTAACTTAAAGTAAACTCAAAAATGAAACAAACAAATATCTTTTTGTAAATTAATTTTTACATTGGGTTATATAATTATCATTTTTAATATAAATATTTTTTGGAAGGCTCAAAAGTTTTCCTACATCATCCAATTTGTTTTATAATTTTTAGACATAAAATAAATTATATTATTTATTACACAATAATGATGCATTATTTAACTCATTGATAAATGATTTAAATAAATAAGATTATAATTATTAAAATGACAGTCAAAACCTGTCCAATTCTTATTAGATGAATTTATTTAGACCATGAGTCATCTTATAATCGACCTTAATGAGTTTTGGACCTTTAGAAACCGAAAATAATTATATAATAAAATAATATTTTCACACTTTCTTAAAGAACCTCTCCTCCCCCTTATAAAACCCCTCACTTCTAACTCATTCCTCACACATCTCAATCACCTTGTAAAATCAGAAACCAGCCCAAATAAGCTCTAAATATCCCTCTCTTCCTCCTAGAAACCTTTTATTAGGCCTAAGGAACCTCTAGAAGTCCTTTTGGTTGAAACCAAAGGGAATTACCCGATTTAATGGTAACATTTTCTCTAAGATTCTTTATTTTTTTAATTCTCCAACCCCTAAAATAATTTCATTAATTCATTTTATAAAAAAACATGTATCCAAAGTATAGTAGGATGTTTTTATGATAGGTATTTGAACTAAACATACACACACCTCCATCTAATCGGTAAAGAACATACTGTTTCGATGGATGGAAAACTAACATCTCACAAAACGATTAATGTTCAATTATCTCCTACCACCTATTATGGTTTCCATTATGGGGACAATGTAATTATATATGATATATATTCTGTTTATGATTTATTTATGATTATTAATTTTTAATTTATTGCATACCTTTATGATTTCCATTACGAGTAAACGTGATATTTTCATTTGAGGAAGGGCGGACTCCCGCCCCCTCAAAGTGATATGACTCGTTCTTACCATACGTGGGTCATATAAAGGATGGGGTAATTTAAATTATATATGATATTATATTAGAATTATAATATAACTATGTATCATTATGTTTTAATTTAATTAAAATATGAAATTGATGTGAAAATAGCGTACATGCTTACGTACGACTTACCATCTCCATGAACTGTGCATTTCATTTCTTATCTAAAAATGTTATGTACTATTATAAATAAAAAAATATACTGGATATATCTGATGTATCTGATATCTAAATCATTAATATAATTCTATTGTAATTGACACTTTACCACATGGACAAATTGTATTTATATGGTGCTCATTTTTGACTCTAGTACCAAATATCGACAAAACAACCATTATTAACATAAATGATTACATATTGTTTATAACAAGGTAATAAGTGATATAAAAGGAAGAATAAACTTGAAAATGTGTTATTAATCCAGAATAAATTAACTTAAATTCTTTATTCAGGAAGAATAGGGAACAAACAAGTCATGTCGGACATGAGGTACGGGGTTTCTTATGTGACTTTTAATTCCATGAGATTTCCAATGTTCACCACTTTTTGCATGTGGTGTATTGTGTACAGACATTTGATATATATTATAATAATTATCTTTATATTCATGGTATTATTTAAATTATTTGATGGGTATTAACTTTTGGTCATTCAACTCGAGTGATTACAACGTGATAAGGGTTACTTCTACAATCTATTCATTATCATAGGTTGTTTATAAATAATTATCTACTGGGATCTCTTTATCATTCAAATCTCTATTTCATGAAATAGTATTTTTATAAACATTAATACTAAGCATTAAATTATTTTAAAACATTGTTTAAATTTTTATCAAGTGGTTTGAAAGGAATATTTTAGTCGTTTACCAATCAAGGTACTTTATGACCATTTTGACAAAATATCAACATTTTGTGATATTTTTTTACTGTGGATGAGTTATTTTTATACCATTCATGGTTTATGGTTAAAGTATTGAAATTTATTATGCTAGTTTTAATACAAATTTTTAAGTTATATTTCAACCTTTTCCTAAGATGAATGTGTTGGATTAGTATGATATTGGTTGGGGACTGGTAAAAGTAAACCCTCTAGGTTGGGGTCCTATTAGAGAAAACCCTCTAGGTTGTAGTCCAGTTATAGAGGCACTTCGGGTTAGATTCTGGCTTAAGAGGCTCTCTAGGATGGATTATAGTTACAGAGGCCCTCCGGGTTAGAGTCCAATTACAGGGGATCTCTTGGTTAGTGTCTGGTTACATAGGCTCTCCGGGTTGGGGCCTGGTTACCGTTTTCCACTTGGTCTAAGCACGAGGCCTTGAAACAGAAATTAAAATCTCATATTATACATTACCTCATTTTGAAATTAATTATTATATATGATTATTCTACTTGTAGAATACCGATGATCATGTTTATAAGGTTATATTTGATTTATTTTCGTCATATTATTTTCATGTTTATGATTAAAGGAATATTGTTTTATTTAAACATCTTTTCTCAAAAGATTATATCTTCCACTAAATTATATACCCTTATTGAGCATATGATCTCACCCCTTCCTTCTGTTTTATTTTCCCAGGATCCCAAAAAGTGTTTTATGTTTGAGATACATGGTTATGCTAAGAGAACAATGGTATTCGGAAAGGATTATTTTTTATATTTTGCATGTTATAAAGTGTAATGTAATATTCATTTATGTAATCTATTTTCCAAGACTGCTAAATTGGTCAGTCATTCAGGACTTGATTCCTTGTAATCATGATAATGTATTTAAATAATGCATAGACTCCCATATCATGGGTTGGGGCATTACAGTTGGTATAAGAGGATGTTTAGGAATAACCTTGGAAATTAGATTTAGATAAACTCTGATTAGAGAAAATTACCCTATGATAGACTTTGAGAATTAATATAAAATAACACCCTCAAATTTTGGTAATGTAGATATTTTGCCAGTTTTTCATGAAAATCCATCCATATATGGATATGAGCAGGTATAGGCAGTTCTGGCATAGATGTACCTAAAGGTAAAACTTGAAACACCACATTGAGCTAGAATTGAATGGGAACAGGTGTACATCAATTGGCCTTGCTGGACTCTTGGTTATGACACACTTGAGGGATTTTTTTTAGAATTATTCCTTGCGATTTATAAACTGACCTATTGTATGCCATTGTATATAAATGACACCCAGTAGAAGTAATGATAACTCCAGTAATACATATGATCAATAGATTAAGATGGATCATATCTTTCATGGTATTAAGCCAGAATTTAAAAGGGAAATAACCTCCTACATATTCTCATCATATGACGAAATAGAATTTTGTGTTAACAAAATATGTAAATAATTCTGGGATTCTTATAGATTTGAATGGAAGCAAGAAAAGAAAAGGATGGTAGAACGAAACATGGATAAAGAGAAGAGAGGAATGAAGAATTTTCCCATATGCGATAACAGTGGAATGAATCTCTTTAGTAAATGCTTGAAGGGGATGTGAGTTTGTTATATGTGAGGAGAAAAAGTTCACCATGAATGTGATTTCAAGGGTAAGAAAAAGGTCTCAATGGTAAAATGCTATATCTGAATGGAATTGGGACACTACACGAATAAATGTCCCAGTCATTAGAGCATACCAAAAATGATGATATTGGATTATAAAAATGATATGATACTACCTCAAATGAAGAGGAATGGATAGTGTTCTTATGTTATTATAAAATTATTTCATTTGAGTGTTGTATCAACAATATACTAGTTATATGAATTATAGAGATAAATAAGGATTGTACTGCAGTACAATTTTATTATGGATTTGAGATTATATGGTTCTAGGAAAAGTTACTTAATAGTAAGCTACACTTTTTGGAATATTATTGGTTGAAGGAAAGGTAATCCTTAATATGGTCCTAGAAATTAAGGTAGTGATTTTGGAATAAGAGATGAGTGATTTTGATAAATTATATTGTATATTATTGACATCCTTGGAACTGACTAATAGTTTGTTTATTTTATCATTGTTGGAATAATAAAAATTTTATGATATAAGGAATATATCCATTATTTTACAATGAATATGGTAGAATGGATGTAATCAATAAGATTTTATGGTAATTCAGGTTGTTACCATGTTTTAAAAGTATACATGATGAAGGTGTTCAAAAGTTATTATGTGGAATAAAGTATCTTCATTTTGTTTAACATACTTATAAATGTTGTTCTATGAGTTTGGATTGGATTATTTTTAATATGTATAACAGTTGGAATGGATAATGTTTGAAATTGGTTATTGTTATTAAGGTTATTTTTGGATTGTTTTAAAATGGACAACCCAGAGGTCAGGTGACAACCAGTCATGTCTGGAAAGGCCGCGAGAGTTGAACCCACAACCAAAGGGTAACAATGGTGCATCACCTACCACTGTTCTATGTGATGTCCAAGATTGTATAATGAATTTTCTTTTTAATAAGTTCTGATAGGATAATTATAAATTCATTATTTTTGAAACCCTATACGATTAGGATAAATAAAATATATTTTTGAAATATTTTGGAGTTTAAGATGAGTTTTTGGTAGGAATTAGGTGATGGATTAAACTATACTTTTCAAGTAAATATATAAATATATATATATTTATATATAATTTTTTTCCTCTTATTAATTCAAAATTTTATTAAAACGATTTCCGATTTGGGTTTTCCCACAAATGATTTTTTTATTTTCAACCTTTTATTTTTCATGATCAATTTCAAATTGTGAGGACGCAATTTATTGAAGGAGGGAAGAGTGTTACATCCCATGATTCCATAGGACATTATTTCTTCAATGTAATTCAATAACTTTTACTACACGCAACAATGAGTTCAAGTGCACCACTACTAACCAAACTAGTTGTTCAAAAGAGTTTATGAATAGTATTAACTGAATTGATAACATTATATAATACATATAATTTTAGAATCCCTATTATGAGTTTATTAGACAGAATTTATGAACAAATTCAACTATTTCAGATAAAGGATATATTTTTTAGAAAATGAAATTTTACCACCTTTTAAAAGGGAACCCCTTTTTAATCTAATATTTGACACTTTTATATATTCAGTTTGACAAAATAAAATTCTTCTTTCTAATCTGGATAAAAAAATTATAAATTTTTTGTATTTTTCTAATAATTTTCATATTTTGGTGAATAGTGAAAAATACTAAATTTTAAATAATAAAAACATTTTTAATCAAAATATTTTATAGTGATTAATTATGAATTTGATTGGTTTTGAAGTATAATTAGATTATATTGTTATCCTTTTATACACTTTAGGTCATTATAATTATTTTCACGTTGAATTGGACATAAACAAGTGCTCAACTTTTTGATAGTTATTGTTTCTTAAAAACGCGCTATTTGTTTTCAGGACAGGAATTAATTTTAAATTAATTAATGAAACTTTTATGCTTTTAATTTGGTTAAATATATATACTTTTTTAATTTTTAATATCAAGTATAGCTTAGACTGAATATTTGGTATTTTTATGAGAAAAATAAATTTTTGATGAATAGTGAAACTACTTAGTAATAGTTAAAAAACTGAATTTTTCATTTAAATGAAAATTTAAAACTTCTATGAATTCAATATCAAAAATCAGACATACATGGTTGTTATTAGTTTTTAAAATTTGTTTCCATAAGTTAAAAATAATATTTGCTGAATAGTATCTTTTGACATTTATTTACCGTGGTTAAAGGTAAATTTGGGCAATCCAAGGTAAAAAGAATATCATAATAATAAAAAATTACCTTAACACTTGTCCATACATTATTGAATGATCCATGGATGACTATGGGAATCTTTTCCTAGATTTCGGTACCTCTTGGAGCCACGTATGAGTGATAATGACAATTTATTTTAATTAACAAAAAGTAAAGAAAAAAATGACATAAAAATATGTTTTTCAAATTTGTATTTTTATTGGGGTTATATAAGATATCCTTTCATCTATAAATATTATTTAGAAATATAAATGGTTTTATAACATCATGGTATTTTATTATAGTTTTTAGACCTCAAATAAATTAAATTATTTATGACACAATAATGATGTAGTATTTAACTCATTAATAATTGATTTAAATAAATAAGATTATAAATATTAAAATGACATCCAAAACCTGCCCAATTATTTTTGGATGAATTTATTTCGACCATGAGTCATCTTATCTTCTACCATAAGTAGTTTTGGACCTTTAAAACCGAAAATCATTTTATAATAAAATAATTTTTTCACACTTTCCTAAAGAACCCCTCCCCCCCCTTATAATTGGTCCTCACTTTTAACCCATTCCTTAAACCTCTCAAGCCCCTTGGTAAGTCCAAAACCAACCCAAGTAAGCACTAAATATCTATATATTCCTTTTAAAAGCATTACCTTAGGCAGAAGGAACTTCAAGAAGATCTATTGGTTCAAACCAAATAGAGTTACCCAAATTAAGGGTAACAATTTCTCTAAAAATATTGTCTATTATTTTACATCTCCAATACCAAAAATATTATCATCCCTTTATTTTATAACAAAAACAGTATACTCAACATACTAGGATGTTTTTATGAGAAGGATTCAAAGTACACTTACACACACCTCCATCTAATGGGTAAAGAACATACTATTTCTGTGGACGAGAAACTAAAACCTCACAAAATGATGATTGTTCAATTATCTTCTACCAACTCCTATGGAGGAAATTTTGAGGACACTGTATTTAAATATGATATATATTATGTTTATGTTTTCTTTATGATTCTGTATTTTTAATTTATAGCATACCATTATGATTTCCATTATGAGTAAATGCGATAATTTTATTTGAGGAAGGGTGGATTGCCGCCCCTTCAAAATGATATGACTCGTTCTTACCAAACGTGGGAAATATAAAGGATGGAATTATTGAAATTATATATTATATTATATATTAATTATAATATATTTATGTATCATTTTTTTCATTCAACTAAAATATGAAATAGAAATGAAAGTAGTGTTCATGCGTACCTATGACTTACTATCTCCATGAATTGTGAATTTCAATTCTTATCTACAAATGATATGTACAGTTATAAATACATATATATATATATACTGAAAATATACTATAGATATTATATCTAAATCATGAATATAATTTTGGAGATAATGGACTCTTCACCACTTGGACAACATGTAATTATAAGTTGTTCATTTTTTACTCAAGTACCAAATATCGACAAAATGACCATTATTAACATAAATGATTACATATTGTTCATAACCTGTTAATAAGGGATATAAAAAGAATAATAAACTTTAAAAAGGTTTATTAATCAAGTATAAATTGTCATATGTTTATTATTCAGGAAGAATAAAAAACCAACAAGTCTAGTCGGACATGAGGTAAGGGGTTTCTTATCTCACTTTTAATTCCATGAGATTTACATTGTTCGACACTTATTTCATGTGGTGTATTGTGTAATTCAATATGATATATATTATCACGATTCTATTTATATTCATGTTATTCTGTGAATTATTTTCTCGTTGTTAACTTTGGGTCATATGAATCGATTGATAACAAATTGGTAAGGATTAATTCTACAATCTCTTCATTTTTTGATGTTGCTTATACGTAATTATCTACGGGTACCTCTTTATCATCCACATCCGTGTTTCCTAAAAATGTATTTTTAAATAAAATATTACTATGGGTAAAAAAAATTTAATACATTTTTTTACATTTTATAAAATGGTTTGAATGGAATCTTTCCGTCTTTTCCAAAAAAAAAGGTACATTATGACATTTTTTACAAAAATAAGGTATGAATGTTTTTCAACATATATAGAGGGTGTGGCCATTTTACACCATGATAACATCATCAAATATTCCCTTCAAATCTTATAAGAATGTTTTTAAAATATATGTTTATTTTAATTATCTGACTCCTAAATGATTTCAGAATATAAAGAGATATTTCTCTAAAAGAGTTTTGATTTAATCTATGTCAACATCAATTGATAAATTTTACACTTGTTTGAATTTTATTTATTATGATACAAATCTTCCATATTGTATTTATGGTTTTGTGATATATTTGACTGTGGATGAGTTATTTGTATACCATTCATGGTTTATAGTTAATGTATTGATGTTTCATATGCTTGTTTTATTACGAAAGTTTATGTTATATTTCAACATTTTCTTATGTTGATTGTATTGGACTAGTATGTTCCGAGTTGGGGACTGGTAAAAGTAAGCACTTTGGGTCGGGGTCCGGTTACACCAGATGCTCCAGGATGGAGTCTGGTTACAAAGGCTCTCCGGGATGGGGTTTGGATATAGAGGCTCTCCGGGTTGGAGTCCAATTACAGAGGTTCTCCAGGTTGGTGTCCAGTTACAAAGGCACTACTGGTTGGAGTCCTGTAATAGAGGCTCTCTGGGTTGGGGTCTAGTTATATTTATCCCTTATGTCCAAGTTTGAGGCCTTGACATAGAAATTAATATTCAGTACTATACATTCCTTCATTATGAAATTAGTTATTACATTTGATAATTCGACTAGTAGAATATTCATATCCATGTTTATATGGTAATATTTGATTAATTTTTTGTCATATTTTGTTCAAATTTTTGTTTAAAAGGCTATTGTTTTATTTACATATCTTTTCTCAGGTTTTTATAGATTTCGCTAAATTAATTATGCTTACATAACATCTTACCTCACACCATTATTATGTTTTATTTTCCTAGGATCCCAAGAATTGTTTTTTGTTTGATATGTAGGGTTATACTAAGGAAAAAGGGTATTCTCAAGGATTATTTTCTTTATTGTTTGTTAGAATGTGTAATGTAATGTTCATGTATGTAATCAATTTTCCAGGACTACAAAACTGATTTGTCTTTTAGGACATGATTCCTTGTATTCATAACAACGTATTAAACTAATGCACTGACTCCCATGACATGGGTCAGGTGTTACAATTTCACAACATTGAAATGAATTAACTAATTTATTTAATAACTAATCAACTCAATTAACGTACCATCAAATTGTGAGGATTTTGTAAATCTTATTCTAACCAATTGTAGGTTTCACCAAGGGTAAACACTGCATTTCAGACTCAACATCAGTCTCAAATTTAGAATCCAATCATCTATTTAAGAGTTATTGGATTTTATTTTTTAAAAAAAATTCCAATACATTATTAAATATATTTACAATTTTTATCGAATTAATTTCAGGCACACTAGGCCTCAGAATCACAAGATGTCTAAGAGCATATCTCTATAAATATATATAGAAGTATTTAAATTACTTAAAAGAAAAAAACATATCAATACATATTTACCTCATTCAATATTATATTCCCCAAAAATTATAACCAAAAAAACAAATAATGATACTAAGAATGTAGTTGTCTTTCCTGCTCCAAAGAACTCTTATACACGTTTCCATGTTTCCATAACACAAAAACCAAGGGGGAGATCCATCCATTAATGGTCTTATCCTATTCATCCATGATCATCTTAGAGAGATCTGCAAAGGTGAGTCCATCATTAATGGTCTATCATTCCCTAGTTGATGATGTGTGTGTGTGGTTAGGCATGTATCTCCTCAGCTATGACACATGAAAGACATTGTAGACTCGCACCATCTATTTGGGTAAAATGAGGTGATATTCAACCATTCCATCCATCGTCATCATCTTGAATGAAAAGATGAACCTTGGGGATAGCTTTCCTCCACATTTCAACCTCTGAGATCCATTTCATGGTCATACTCTTAGTAAAATGTGGTTTGCCTACTCATACTCCATGGGACTACAACAAAGATATGTGTTAGATATTTTTTGCCTTTTTCGTCCTCCTCTTCACAAAGATGACATGGGAATTCTCTATAATTATATATATCATATATGGGCACACAAGAAAAGTATTGATGATTTATATCAAGTACATGGGTGACTTACGGGTTCTCTCATAGAGGGCATCAAATGGTTCCATGAATATATTAGATTGGTAACAATTGTTTTATGCAATCTATACCAAAGGAGAGTGATCCTCCCAGATCTAAATGAATCCAAACACATAATACATCATCATATCCTCTAACACATGGATAGTTCACTCAATCTACCCATTTGTTTGGGTATGAATATAAATACTCATACTTATTTGGGTTCTGAATCCCTCATCCATGCCTCTCCACAATCATGACGTAAAGCACACATCACGATCATATAAAATTGTTAAGGGATCTATATTAATGAAAATGATTGTATGTATATTAAATTTCCTCAAATTACCCACCATGAATTTCTCCCTGGTAATAATGATGTGTGGTGACTTTGTGAGTTGGTCAAATATCTCATTTATGGCTTCATGGTCCATCCCTTTGTGTAGAATCCCTGTATCGATTTCCATTGATATTTCAACCCACATAATGATCGGGATCTTTATGGGGTACAACAAAACTATTTGGACCTAGTTCATAGCCTTCAACTTCTATTATGTGAGGTAAAAAGAGACGAACTCTGATATGAATCATCTCATTCCAGACCACCAAAACTATCACTAATGATCATTGTTATTCTTCCCCACACAAGGATGTACTACTAGTACAGAAGTGTAGAACTCCCACAGCACCTCCCCGTAAAAAAAGACTAAAACCACTATCCACCACATGGATAACTAGTAATGTTAGACCGCACCATCAATATATCCTATTGGGTAATCACTCACATGAATGAGAGGGTAATGATTAAACCCCATCAACTGATGAAAATATATGCTCTCCTGCTCCACCAGGGTTAGTTGTTGTGAGGATAAAAGTTATGTTTCCCCCTACACTAAGGGAACTAGGGACGTCCAATTAAGGTAATCTACCACAAGTATTCCCTTCCCATAGTTATAGAGTATCCAAAATTCATATCATATTGAAACACCAACCTAATTCAATATCCCAGGAACCTCTCTCTCTATATGAAGAGATACCTGAGAATATGATGGTTTGAGTATACCACAATGTTCCCTCCCATAGGGTAGTTCCTTCACATATTCATGCCTATGCATTCCTATTTTAACACTAGGTCACGATTCTTGTAATTATCCAAATTGGGTATCAACTTCCTCGACCCGTATGTTATAGATTCCTTCCACTACATCAATATTCACCCAATCCCTACTATAATGGAATATAAATGCACTGTGTACTCCACATATTCCTCTAGATGTCTCAACACAGTGGTACTTAGAAGCCTCAGCCTCAACTCCTCAAAGGACCTCTGGAACAACTCATACTAGGTAAATGAATATCCTTTCAATTTTAGGGAGGTCAAAGGGGCTTCAACAATTGATTATTCTACCAAAAACATCAAGTAGTACCCCAAAAAATAAATAAATATTTTCCCCAATCACATGGTCTTGGGTGGCTCCCAATAAAGAAATATGTTGATAATGGATGGGTATACATCTAAACCACACTAAAAATGATATCTCACAAAAATTGAACCTCAGGTATCAAGGACTGGAACTTTGAGATAATTTGATAAATCAGGTGCTCTAAAATAATGTCTAAAAACATTACCAATCTGTTTTTATATTCCTCCTATGGTGAATATTAGATGAGTTTTTCATTGATGAAGACATCCACAAACTAGTCTGTGTATGGCTGGAAAACATATATCAATCCAGCCATAAAAATGGTGTGATTGTTTTTCACACAAATGGGAATCACTGGAAACTCATAGTTTCCATATTGATAATGGAATTTCAACATTCTAATTTCAGCCTCGTGTACCCTCAATAGGTTATAGTCAGACCAGATATTTATCATAAAGAACCATTTCATACAGTAATGCTAAACAAAGTGTGATTCTATCCTCGAAAAGGGGTAATTATTATTTATCCTTGACTAGTTCGGGTGGCAATAATCCAAGAAAATTCACAATCTCCCATCCACCATTTTCACAGACAAGAATGGATCTGTCTAGGGGGACACACTAGGTTAAATGAAACCATTATCTCAAAGAAATTCAACCGTGTTTTTATCTCCTAGAGCTTGGTAGGATAAATATGATATGATATATAATATATTAGAGTAGATTCAAGATGTATGTCTATAAAAAAATCCATCTCCTACCATAATGGTATCCCTAGAACATCATCATGGAATACTTCCAAGTAATACTACAGAATAGAAGGAAACCAAATTCATGAAGAGCCAGCTCCACCAAGGGATATCCTTGCTATCCAATGTGGTATGGGTTGTATAGTCCTACTTTTAGAACCCACGTTCCCTGTTAAGGGTTATCCCTCTCCAAATAAATAGAATTGTTTCCTATTAGTGCATAGGAATCAGAATTTGGTACAATTAAAATCAATTTGGACATGGACCATAGCAATCCAATCCCTACCCAAGAATGTGTTATAGGGTTCCATCATGAAAACATAGTGGTATAACTTGATCATATCTTCACCAAGTGATAGATCACTTTTTTGGGATATAAAAAATATAGAATACATTTTCTATG
Source organism: Viscum album (assembly GCA_963277665.1). Lineage (NCBI taxonomy): Eukaryota > Viridiplantae > Streptophyta > Magnoliopsida > Santalales > Viscaceae > Viscum > Viscum album. The sequence continues at coordinate 2,014,140,405 of OY728136.1, read as the reverse complement.
TCAGAATCACATGATAATGTTGTAGGGATAGCGCCTCAATTAGGTGATCCAAATCTCACACTAGGAGTAGAAATTTGGAGGAATGACTTAAAGTTATATTTACTAACACTAGATCATGAATATAAAACATACTAATGATACCTAAAATCATATTTGGTGATACAAGTTCATAAGCCTTCAAATCCTACCACTGTAAACATCCCTAACCACCATCTCCTTACAACTAAAATAGGCCGCATTGGGGTGGAAGTGGTAGGATCTCATAGTGTTTTCCACCACACATATCTCATACTACTTATCTTCCAGGTCCTCCACCCTGTGCAAAACCCTTTCTTCACCCGGTATAGTAGTAATCATTGAGTTTTATCTACCATAGGGCCCATTCAACTATATTCCTAAGATTCTCAACACACCAGGTCAGATAGTCACGCACCATGTGACATCTCCATACACAATCAAATCATTGAACCACTATAGGTCCTATTATGGCCTACACCATCACTTTACTATATGAAAAGGCACTAAATTCTACTTGTGAAAATGTTTTATGTTTCAGGATCTAGTTGACTAATACCTTCTAATTGTCACATCTGACCCACCTCTATGATTCCCACTTCTAGTTCCTACTGTCGGGTGTCCCTCTTATCGATATCTTTCTATCACCAATTCCGGCTCCATCACCCCAACATTGATGGAGACTTAGAAGGGAACTATGTTGGAATGGATCTCTCTATATATTACATTCATAGAGTTCTCTTCTCAGAATTATCCACCACAGATCATGTCAATGGAGTTACACATAAGGTATGTGAAACTTTTGGTGTACTCAACCATTATCATTCACATTGGATAGAGATCCAAATGAACATTAATCAAGAATGAGTGAACGATGTAAGGGTATTTCTCCTCAAATAATAGCTAATGGATGTTAATCCAATTGAGTGTCGACTCATTGTGCTTCTACCTAACTAGGACCCAACATCACCTAGATTATTTAAATAATATCATATCTACTTATAAACCCACATGATATGATCAGGTTTGAACAGGACCAAAGATAAGGACCACACACTCATTCCAATACTCTACATCCTGAGGATCTATTTCCCCATAGACCTTAGTATCCTATAGAACTAGAACTCGTAATCTATTCTATGATTGTGAGGGGATTCACCCATATTCTTTGGAACCATTAACAACACTGCAGGTGGAGGTTCTACTACATTCCCAACTATAGTAAAGTAGTCACATGATAGACATTTACCCGAGGCATCATCTCTCGTAGGATTGTTTTCACTATCTTTAACAGGTATCATGATTGACTTTTATCATAGTTGAACAATGAAAGTTGAGAAGGTGTAACACCGGGATATGTGAATATATATAAGTTTTAAAAAATGGGGAGTTACCTCAAGAGGGAACGTAAAAGAATCAATTATATATGATTCATGTACCATTGATCACTAAAACCAATGTATCATCATGTAGATTTGAAAAAGAGGATTTAAATTTCCAGCTGAATGGATACATCGGCCAACCAAACAATCATTGTATTTAATGTTATGAGATCTACACATTAAACATATTAACACAATTTCCCTAACTTCATGAAAATCATCTTAAGGGGAATTGTACGAATCATTTCCCAAAAAATGAACTTTAACTAATACAAATATTTCATGACCTGGCATAAGCTATGGCTTGATCCATAACTACCCCAAGCCCATAAGAACATTCTAGTGTTAGTGAACAGTGGTTAAGGAATAATAAACATAGAATAGCCCATTCTATTATACCTATAAGCATACACACAACCATCACAATGAAAATATTCCAAGGAAAATAGTAAACTATGTAATATATCTGGAATGTAAACCAAGTATGCATCAACCACTAGACAATACAAAAGTACAGTAGAGTAAAACTAACTGTAAAGGGGAAAGTAAATTACCAATAAAAAATAGGTCCAAACCTAAAAAACTCGAAAGTAAATTTATGACAGATCCATGCTTGACATATCCAAGCTATTACCATCATACGTAGTCTATTGTACCAGATATCCAAAAGATATTCTGTAGTCATAGTTAAGTTATCCTCTAACTACATAATCCACAACACATTCAGGAAGATACCATTAGGGGTGATAATATACATATAAAGTAAGAATACCCCAAAATCTTACGTGGGATAGTTAAAGAAAAAAAAATATAAATAAATTACATGCAAGATATATTCTTTGAGATCATATCAACCCAAACCAAGAGTAATGGTAATCTCATCAAAGAACAAGGCACTAGAAATGACGAGTAAATAAAAATCCCATCGATTCTTTGCCACCTATAGTAGGATAGTAGACTCTTCTAACCATACGTATCTAAACACCAAAATAATGTCGCATACCCCAAGTGTCATTTCCTCTGATGGAATGAGAGTAAAAAAATACATTGTGTGGATAAAGAAATATATATATATTCTTTATTAAAAAAATCCCAAATGAGAGAGTATGGGGATCACCATATCAAATCTCATCCCTTGAGGAGTAGTCACTAACAATTCCAAAATTCAATAAATGATGCCCAGACTCTCACACGTCATCCATGATGTCATCATCCAAGTACATCCACACATATTCATTGGGTTACATAGTCGAGGGACCACACACACTAGGTAGGGAACCCATTCTCTGGTATACATGAGGGTTTTCTCTAATAATTGTTAGGAAACTTCGCTGTCTAGCTCTATAAGGGGTTACCACATGAATTAAATCAATGCACTCCACTTTTAATCGATTCAGGAGGGTAAACATGATAGTCATCAAGTAACTCCATTGCCCAACCCTGGTGAAGGATACCACACAAAAAGTTCAAAGTAATTTTGTATTTGGGCCCAGCTATAGGGTATAACTCAAAGACATTAATGAAATCCAGTACCTAGCCCTGCTGAAGGGTACCACATGGAATGCAGTGTGGAAATACACATTATATCCCTACAAGCGGGTACCACTCCATAGTCACTAAGAAACTCCACTACCCATCTCTGGAGGAGGGTACCAATAAAATAGTATCTTGTTATCCGTCACAATGACTTCTACACTGGAGCGTTTCCTACCCAACATTCATGTCTAAAAAAATTCACATCATATCTCAAAAGCCACAACCAAGGGAACCATTTCGTTAGATGAGTAATATGACTTAGGATAGGCTACTTATAGTCCAAAATAAATGTTCAAATGATGTATATAGGGAGGTTTGATGTTTTCTCCAAAGTGGCCAAGGGGTAAACGAAGTGTGTGGGGACCTACATAGCATGTGGTTCATCTCCATATCCTATTCATGTACCTTTTTAGTAAACAACTCCTTGGTTTTCTGGAAGTACATGCTATATATGTGGACTATATGTTCTGTCCATGCTAATCAGGACCGTGTCATTTTCTTCTGTCTAGGTCCATGTAGTAAAACACATATACGTGAACATGGGTGCATGGACGTGTATGTGTATACGAGTTACAACCCATATAATCCACCACATGGTTTCACAACTAGAGAAGTGGTATATGTAATTTAAGAGAGCTCTATGTAGTGTCCTTCATAACATTTAGAAAACATTGGACATTGCTTCTAAGGGGGATACACATAGTTTATTCATCCCTGTACATAGCATGTAGTCGGGTTTTCTACCAAAATATAGATCTATTTTCCATACACATTATTTGTTCATATAACATTATATATGGCCCTAAATCTACCCAAAACCTCTGGATCTATTCACATATTTCATATTCTAACCATATATAACCATATTTTTTCTTTTTTTGTTCATAGAAGGTATCAACACACATTATTCATGGCACTGTGCTCTGCACCATCATGAATTTATGTCACAATAATAAAAAACATCTCTCATTCTTTTCCAGCATCCCATAACGAACCATAATTAATCCATTCACGCATTGATTATCCATTTTTTGGTGGTTTTATGGGTTCTGTTGGTCTTGGTACTACCCGATAATATCGAACCAGGACTCTGGGGTACTACTGGTGATGGATGTGAAGTGTAAACGGGAGAAAAACATCAGAAAAAATGTTTAAATGATCATTGGATTATAATTGTTGTCCAAAAATCATGAATTGTGATCTGGGGTTATAAAACAAATAACAGAATTAATATTTCAATACTTCGATGAATGAGGTTGTCCAAAATTTGTGTTGAACCATGAATAAGGATGTATTTTCTGAACAATTTAGTAAATAGAGAATAAAATTCCAATTGATGACACCTACCAAGTTATTGGATTATTCATTGATGGGTCACATGATCACCATGGAATAAAAGGAATCAGTGTGTTCGATGCATTCAAATCTATGGCAATTTGGTGCTTCTCCATGTTCTGATGTGATTTGGTAATGATAGAGGGAGGAATAGATCTAGAATACTCACAGGGTTTATGCAGCTAAAAATTGAAAATTCTACATGGGTGTCAAGATATGGACATTTTTATGCATTAAAATTTATTAATTAATTTATTAAATAATTAAATAACTCACATAACATAACTAAAACCCATGAGGATTCCGAACATCTGGCGTCGTCATATTTTAGGTAGCGCTTAGGGTAAACACTGCGTTCTGGACTCAACTGTGGACCAAAATTTATGATTTGGACTTTTTATAATATTTATCCAATTTTATTTATTAATATGATCATGTGACATATAAATATATTAATTGTTTTATAAAATAAATTTTGGGCACACCATCCCTCTAAATTGAACACCATCTAAAAATCTAAATCTATAAATATATTTATAGCTATTTCAAGGTCTTACATGGTTGTAACTTGGTCCATATATAGATTTAATTAATAAATAATATTTATATATATATGGTATTAAAATTAATATTTAAATGAAATTTTTTAATTAGTTTCCTTTCATTTCATTGCTAAAAAATTGGAAACGACGTTCATTTGTCTGTACGGACTACTATCACTCTGAATGATGTAATTTATTTCATTATCTCTTCATTTTATTGATAATAAAAAATATTTATATATAACTGATATATATTTTATGTTTATATCATTGCTTAAATATTATATATTATGGAACCATAATAATTGTATTGGGGTAGGAACTACTGAACCAATGTTGTAAAAAACAAAGTCATTTACACACAAAACCATGAAAATGATTAAATATTGCTAAAAAATGGGTGATATGATGTTTTAAATAATTATAAATGATAATATATATAGTTATTTGGTCATATTATGTAATTATATTATTAAAAAAATTTATATAGGATTTTATAAGAACTTATGTGATAGTAAAACTTGAGGTGAGGAATTTCATCGCAATTTCAACTCTATATAGACAAACATTGTATTATGAACCTATTTTTTTTAAGTGTCGTATATACATAACTTTTTATGTATTTAATAATAATATATATTTTTAATGATGATTAATGTTTTATTTCATAATTATTATTTGACGTGGATAAAATGGAAATGTAATCAAAGATGATCGAATTTATTTTACTGTCTTGTTTTTTGGGGGTTGCTAAAATTTTAATTAATAAAATATTATAATATATCCTTCATAAAATACATATGAATATTTATGGAGTTTCAATATTTTTCTAAAACATTAATTTTATTTGGAATAAGAATATGGAAATGAAAATTATAAAAAAAATTGATCTTATTTTTCTTTTAATTTTTTAAAATTTTCTTCCATATCTATATTTTTCAAATATTTATATACAAAATCCATTGTTTTTAATAAAATATTTTATTATGGAACTTTTGTGTAATTTTTTAAATTTTATAATGCTTAAAATTAATAAATAAAAAATATTTTTTTAACTTTATTTACAAAATGTCAAAATGTATATTTCTTTAACATATATGTAATTAGAAAATTTTCATCCCAGTGGAATAATTTTATGCTCTTTTAGATAATTATACAGTATTTAATTTGATTAACAAATAAAAATATTCAATGAAATATTCTGTTAATGTATTTGTTAAATTTAACTTTAATCTACAGAAGATATTATTTTATTAAAACCCCTATATTTTCAATATATTAATAGACATCATTTATCTCTTCTTAATTTTTTGGAACTAAAAATTATCATGAAACATTTACTTACATGTATAACAGTGTAATTGGACATTAAATTTATCATTAATATCAATATTTTTGTTTTATTGATATGATTATTTCCAAAACCATATTCCAATTTTAAAAACAATGTTTTATAATGAATGTTCTTTGATTGATTCAGGAAATCAAAAATATTCCATATTCTTTACTCAACATCGATTGTTTTTTATAAGGTATATTTTTTATGATAAAAATTAAGCATTCAGTAAATGAGTAATATATTATACAAGAAGTTATAGGTCAGTTACAGTTAGATATATCCCCTCATTGCTTCAAACGGTATCATGAGACAGATAGAATCGTTAAATATATTGACATTTTGGAGTATACCATCACATAAATTAAACTATACATGCACAAAACATTAATGTTATAGATATAATGATGTCTAAAATCTTAAAATACAATATTAATTATTTCTTTCATTGATAATAATTTTTTTATTACCCATAATATTACTAAAATAATATTACACAAGGACACTTTTTGTGCTCATGTTTTTTATTAAATTGCATATGGTTTCTGCTATTTAACTTTATGTTCTAATTATGAATTATTGAGTCATGATAGATTCCACTATATCTAACCATTACTGTGTATCTAAACTATCCTTTAATTTATTTTATATTCCATATGAAACAAAGAAGCATATTATGAATAATATAAATGATAAGGGATTTTTTTTCTAATATGTATTTTATATTTTAAATGTAATATAAGAATCATTTATGTATATGTTTTTTAAGAATATAGAACCTTATGACCCTTCATGGTGATACCTCTTCTATTTTTTACCAATTTAATAAAATTTAAACTAGATATGGGTTACTGGAATGGGGTTTTCTATGGTTTTTATCAACGTATGACTGTTAGAAACCAATGGGAATATATTTTAAATAAAATAACTATGATGATAATTATGATAATCCATAATAGTGTTTTAGAACTATTATTATTTTATGGATTTTTATTTTATGGATCAATATTAATGATGATTATGAGCTAAAATAATGTGAATCATTATTTAGATAAAACATCTAAGAAAATAAATCGAATCATCACCCATATTAAATGTAAATATTTCACTGTTGATAAATCCAATAAAGCCATAGTTGTAAATGAGAAGATCATTTTCATAATAGGGTATCAAAATAATTTTATGTAAAATTAAATTACTTGTATAGAGAAACTGATGGTTCTACATTCTCATTCACATATGTTATATCCCTTCATGGGACATAATCCTCTATCTTTAAATAGAACTATTAATCCAATGGTTACTATGAAAGTAAATAAGTACCATAAAAAGATATTCTTGGTATTGGGATATAAGGAAAATGAAAAGGTTAGTGTATTTGTCTTTTATATGAATGGATATTCAGTTTAATGGTGGCCATTAATCCAAAAAACTATAGAGTATAATGAAATAGAAAGTATAAATGGAGAAATTTTAACTTGATATTTTTCAAGAAATAATTCCCTTGAGAAATGTAATAAGAATTATAAGGGAATTTCTACACATTAAATTAGGACGATGAACAATTTTTGGTTGATTATGAGGTTAAAATTATAAGATTTTCTAGAAATGAAGAAATCTATATACATAATCTAGAAAGAAATATTGATTTTTTATTTTATGGGATTATGATATGTCATTAAAGGTTACTTGATTCTCAAAAATTATAATCATATAAGGATATCTTATCAATTACCATTAAGATATAGAATATATTTTCAATATCCTATATATTTATCGTAAATTTGGAGAAGAGGTTATTTGAGGACCAATAAAAAGGGAAAATGTCGACAAAGAAAATTGTTACATTGCATTTTCCATCATGTAAAAATTTTAGAAATACTAATCAACAAAACATTTTCAAAGTCATGGATCATCATTAAAAGTATAGAGATTAGGGTCATATAACTAATGAAAGTGAGGTAAAGATATAAACCAATTCTCATAAGTAATTAAAATATTTGTTTTAAGGGTAATTATAAAAACATTTTCGCAAAGCATCGACGGATCTTCCAAAGAATAATTCATGTTGAGAGGACCAAACATAATTAATTATTATAGTCAAACTGGAAGATACATGTGATGTGATGAATGTTAAAAAATATTTTACCGTAGAAGTGAAAATGATTTATTTTATTCAAGTTTTTCTTAATCTTTTATATCTATATATTTTTCTAAATTTATTACAAAAACCCCTAAATTAATTTATATTTTCTAAAAATGTAAAATCCAAATAGTATATTGATTTCATATTAAGTATATTTCTCAACTCCAATGTAATTTAATGATAATTTTATTCCTATAAATCATTTTATTATACCTCCATTTTAATTTGAGGTAATTTCTCATTTAGATTGAATCTATCAGTATAAATAAAATATCAATTTTCCTAGAAATAGAAGTTACATTAGATATTCTGAATCAACCTAAAAAATACTTTGGCAGGAGGATGAAATTAAATTCCAAATGAAAATTATGTAAATAATATGGGGTTTACTACATAGTAATGAGGGGTATTTATCTCAAGTAGTTGGAGAGAAACTCAACATTTATGATATTCAAATAGTATACAGTTTATTATATATTTCTTCTTGAATTTCATGCCTTACCCCTAATAGTTTAGTTGTGTTATGAATATAAATCATACCGGTTGATACAACTATCTTAATTATTCCGTATACTATTGAAATAATTTAGTTGTAGTGATTGATGAATATATTCCATAATAATATAGATAAGGGATTCATTCAACCTAATTATTAACCATGGGTTCCACATATACTTTTTGTTATGAAAAAAGATCGTAAAATTTTCCATTTCATGGATTATCAAAAGAATAAAAAAATCACTATTAAGAATATGCATTATCTACCTCATATCGATGATCCACTTGATCAATTACAGGGTGATAATTATTATTCTACAAATTTACATCGTTAATGATGTAAACAAATAATGGTCAAGAAGAATGATTTACCAAATACAACTATCTATATGGGGTATAATAATTATGAATTTATAATAATTCCCTTCGTACGTACCAATGATCCTTCTATAATCACATATATAATTAATGGATACATTAGAGATTACATTTAACAGTTTTCAGTAGTCTTTATAGAGAATATATTTGAATATTCTAAGAGAAAATAAGATATTGATGAATATTTAGGGATTTCGATAATGAATATTGTGGAGTAGAATGTATATGAAAATATTATCATGTGTAAATTTTATCAAAAATATCCTCATTCATGGTTTATATATTCTCATGTGATGGTATGTCATTGGATCCTTCAAATATGGATGTTACTTAGTAATGGACTAATCCAACCATTGTTACATATATACCTATTTTTCATGAATAGTATGGATACTGCTGAAGTGTTTTGAAAAATTTGTCCAAAATATCTGTCAAACCCTTCATGATGACATGGAAGGTGGTTATGATATTAAGGATATATGAATGTGGGGATATTTTCATACAACTGAATATATAGGTGGTCAATTCATAAGTGCATACACTACCATATAGTGGATATGAACTTTTTATATAGAGGGATGCATAAAATATTAGATAGAGAAGAATCCAAATACAGAATTATATGGTGATATCTTATGCCTCTTTCAAATTGAATATTAATGAGAAAACTTCCTGGATTGTTCTTTGGTCTTGTAATGGTTATTCTTGCATAGAACGTTTAGAAGCATTATCTATGTGGGGAAAGGTGTGATATATATACTAAGAACAATATATTGAAGTAAAAATTTACATAGAAATAATTAAATATGTTTCATATAATATTGTTAGAGTCAATCAGAGATTAAGACTAATCAATTTATAACCCCCTAAGAAGGTGAAAGAGGTGGATGGTTCTCTGAGTTAGAAAGACCATGAATGTTTTTACATAATGAGGTTAGTAAGAGATCCAGTATTTATGACATTATGAAAGTTATATCTGGGAATATTTGTAAAAAGGTCTAGATATTATCTTTCATAGTTGAATGATCAATCATAAACCCAAGATTGGATTATGGGGAAAAAGATTTGCAATTATAGAATAATGTGAGTTGGGTTCTTGAGTTTTTCAATGATATTACTAGAAATATAATATTTGAGAATTGAGTATGTGTCATATAATTACCAATATTAGAGAGATAGATATTAGTTGTGGATAATGGTTTATAATTATGTAGTCATAATAGATGTACAAATATAAATAGAGATCTTCCTGAATATTGTTGGTTGGATAACAAGAAAATTGTTATTTTCAAGCAGGTATTATAATGCATATTTTGTAATAATGATAAGGCTAAGGGACATAAGTGTAAGGGTATGTCATAACAATTAACAAAAAAAAAATTATAATATAATAGAATTAAACAATACCAAATATTTTCTTTTAAGTTAATAATTCATACAATTTAATATTAGTAACTTTCTTATTTTAGATTTGATGAAAATAAGTCCATAAATGAAACATAACATAACAATATAATATGAATTGGAAACATTAGTTCAGTGTCCATTTTTTCCAATACAATTAATTTCAGATAAAATATGATTTATTTTCATAAAAATTATTCACAATATTCAATATGGCTTGTTACTTTCCATTACCCATCCTTAATCCATGTTAACAGCATTTTAAAAATGTGTGATGGGAATAAAAATATCATTAAGGGATATATAATGATTATAAATCATTAGTCCAGTAAACATGTGAAAAAATGAAAAACGATTACAGTTATATAAATAATCCTTAATATAAATAAACATATCATTTTCACATGAAAAACACTTATATTTTTTTCTCAAATAAATTAATTAAATCTCATATCGAGAATAGATATATGATAAATGTATCATGGGAAATCATTATCTATATCACTCGTATAAACAGAATAATCATACATTATTTATATATATAAATAATAACCATATATTAATTATTTAAATTATTAAGAAATTTTCATGATTATAATTACATTTATTTTACTTATTACTATGTAAAATACTATTACATAATCAATTTGTTTTACATCAGTTGTTTTTATGATGTTAGGATAATGTATCAAAGAAGACTTTATTAGGTTGACTATGATCGATGAGGTCATTATTTAAACATATAAATAATAATAATAATGAAATTTTTATCATCTCTATTCATAAATAGTACTATTATGAAAAATCATGAAATTTGGATTTGAGTAAGGAATTATGTTACAATCATGGAGACACTAAGTTGTATATAGACATGATTAATGTTTCAATTTTTCAATGATAATTCTAGAAAGAATATAATTGATATTATTTATTTTAATAATTTTAAAAATATCATATATAAAATATTATTTCATCAAATATACTTATATGTATCATCATTTTGGTGTGGTGATAAAAATAGAGTCACATTGCTCGTTGAAACAACTTGTCCACGTGTTGATGGAAGACACTATGATTTTCTAGTTGGTGAAAATGTAAGAAATAAAATGATATATTATATTTTAATAATGAAAAAAGTATCATTATAATCAAAATTATTTCATGAATATAATATATATTCATTAAATTTATCCTTGTTTCCTTCCACTTAAAGAATTAGTGTAAAAATTAATCACATCGCTTCGTGGGGTGGAAGTCCGTCATTCAAACGAGAAATGTTAATGTATCCTCTATGGAATGGAAGGTAAAAAAGTTATATAAGATAGAATTAATCCACTTTTATAATTATATTATTAATATCATAAATATATATTAGATTCATAATCATATCCATCCATGATAGGTGTTGATGGAAAACACGACACATCTGTTTGTGAGGTGATTCTTCATTGTAGACATGAGCATTGTTGTCATTTCACATTTTGGAGAGGATGAGATGGATATATGTCATGAGATAAACATAAATACATAACATTATATTTCCTATAATTTATTATTATATATTCATAAATTAAAAATAATTTAATTGGTTGGGGGATGAAAGAAAAAAACCTATAATTAAGAATATGACCTCTTCTCAGACAACGTCTTTAGGATTTTACCTAACAAATTAATATAATGGATTTATAAAAAAAATTATTTGATAAGGGGATAGAATTTGGGAATTGATTTTGATAGGTATTTTCTAATCCAAAATGGTTGGATTTCATGAAGATGAGAGGATATAGGGTATCCTTTTGAATGTGAGATGAGTTGCAGACTTGTAATTTTGGAAATGAAAAAGGTTCAACAATGTTTTTTTGCATGAAGATGGGTCAAAATGGAGTATTAGAAAATATATGTACTAAATATTTCCCTAAAAGCGATTTTATATTAGTTTTTATTTCATTTTAACCCTAATCTTTTGTGTTTAACCATCGGTAAATTCATTTTTACTGTGGACAAAGTGATTAATTTTTGATGTTTTGATTGTTCATTACGGTCAAAAAATAAGTGAAACATATTATAAAATATATATTATGTTAATTAAAATTTATAGGTGCATTTTAAATATTTAAATTCACATAAGTGGAAAAATTAAATTTAAACGAACCCCATTAATGCGATGAAAAAACATATGTTCAGTAATTGTGTTTTTGAAGAAAAAAAAATTTATATTTACTCTATGATTAATACAAGTCAATGTATAAATATAAATTCATATTAATTAATATATAATATATAAATTTAGATAAAAAAATTCTTCATTAATTATTATTAAATGTAATCAAAATATTGAATTATTATGTAATTTAAAATAATTTTTATAACAATCCTATTTTTAAACCCCAAAACCAAATTTTATCAAAATCTATTATATAATTTGAATCAAATTAAATTGATTTAATTAAATATAGATTACTAATACTAATTATACATTTAATTGTATTATAAACATACTAGTAATTTAAATTTACATAATTTTTTGATAAAAAATACTTTTTTATAAATATCGATATTTTTCACTAATCTCTGTAAAAACAATGATTTCCAAAAAAATCTGAAAATTTCACCAGGAGAAAATTTTTATATTTTAAAATAAAAAATTAAATGTATTTTTCGAAAAAAAATTATAAAAATTTATTAGTTAGTCCTTAAAATAAAACCATATAATATATTTTTTAGTTAAAATGGGTTCCCTTATATTTAAAATTAATTAATATTTTTTTGATGAATTAAATCATGAATATAATTTATTCAATATTATCCTAGGATGCTACCAGCAAACCCCATTTGTAAATTTCATCCTTGAAATATTATTTATTTATTAATAGTGTGGGGATATATTCCTCTCATTGCATTTTCAAACACCCTTTTTACTTCTTCAATCATATAGATTTCCTATAAAACATTTACCTCGTGAGTCACGTTATTCCATAACATGTTCTCTCTATGGAAAAAATTTGAATGAGTTATTCCCCATATGTAGTATAATCTTAAGTAGAACTAATTGAGGAATCAAAACATTAAATAAATCAAGCACTTATTTTCTTAACATTCAAGCATGAAATAAGTTGTGTACGTAGTTTGAAATCAATGGAAAATCCACTGAGTAAGAAAATGATCCAAATTTAAATAGGATTCCATATATTCTAATAATCCTTGGATATATATTTTCCTTTTTACCAAAATGAAATATATTTTACCATGGAGATTAATTGAGAAATACATGATCTCCAAACTTAAAAGAAATAATTATTGTTCGGTTATCCAGATAACCATTATACATGGTATGATCCTTCCTCCTATATTGTTGAGTCATCTATATATTCTCATCCATTTCCTAAAATAATTGTAGTCCAATCATTTTTCTTTCACCTACTTCATCCTAAAAAGATAGTGTTCAAAAACCCTTTTTATATAATGTTGTGAATGGTTCCATAATTATTTTGGAATGAAAACTATTAATTATAAGAAATCTAAACCAAAGAAATATGTTTCTCCTAACTTCCTTGGAGATCTATTGAACTATAATGAATCATATTTTCTGTGTTCTAAATCATCTAATAAAACTAACCATAATTTTGATGATGAAATGGTATGTGGAAATTTAATTTTGTACCAAATTTTATATGAAATCCATTCCAAAAATTATAATCCATAATGAGATTATGGTCTGACACAATGGAGAGTAGAACACCATGTAAACTAAGTATATCCTTTATATTTATTTGATAATTATAATATTAATATAGCTTATCTCTAATTAGTAAGATTTTATCCTTTTTTATATATCATTATTTTTTAGGTATGCATTTACACTTCTTAATAGTATATCGTGGTTGGGTTTTTTAGGGTTGTTTTGGGTGAATTTTGAAAATTGCGGATGTTTTTTGATGGAAAGGGGAAGTGCATGGTTGGTAGATAGTTTTCTTAAACTATGTGCCTACCCTATAAAACCATGCATCCCCAAACATATGATAATTACAAAATTTGCGCATTGTTTTTCAATTAGCGCACCTGCTGTGTAGAAACTGTGAACCCCTATGATGAGGTACTTAATTAAGGAACCCAATTTGGAAATCCACGCACTCATGCTAAGGAAACCATGCATGTAAGATTTATTTCACCAATATTTTTATTAAATATTCCCAAACACCCTATATTATCCCTTATTCAACATGTCTTGACCCTAAACCTATTCCTACATTTTTAGAGGTCTTGGAAGGATATCAAGGCACTTCAAACTCTATTCTTGATGAATCTAAAATCCATTCAAAGGATTGTCTCTATTTTGGTATGTCTTTTATTCTCTGTTCTGGTTCCTTATATTCCAGATCTCTTTCCCAATAACAAGGGACATGCTTTCCTCTATTAGATATGGTTTAGATCTAGTTTTTGAAGGATATTTCATTTTAAATTGATATTATGATTTTATCCTAGATCAACCAAACCATTTTGATCTGGAACATTATATGTCAATTTTGTGAATTTCTATATAGTTAACGTCTATCAACAATCATGAGGAATGTGGAATATTTTCCAATTCCTATAGTCTTGATTACAATTATTTGTATTAATTTTTTTCAATTTCATTTGACACATTGCAAAATTGAATATAGGAATTAAATTAATTAGTCATGTAATTATATTATCTAATTTTTCAATTAATACGTTTATGAAATTAGTTGTGTTAAATAATAGTAAAATTGGTTGATTAATGTTTTTATGTATTTATTTATAGTTGTAATTAAGGGATAGTTGTCTTAGCATAAATGGGTTAATGGTTTATATGATTAAAAGTTGTAAAATGTTTTCATGGTTAATTATTCATATTATTGTATTGGATTAATGTGATGAATCATGATTGAATAGTTAATTTAAATGGAAAACTATGATGAAAATGTGTGATATGAAGATTAATGATGGTTAAACAAGATTTATATATATTGTGATATATGTGATATGAGTGTGGGATAGGGACTGATGCTCAAAATACCCATATGTTATAACACTAGGTGTGATATAGGGACTAATGCTCAAAATACCCATTGAATGAAAAAACGACATTCTAGGACCACAAAATTTGTATTGGACCAATGTTACATACAGCCTTGATATGAAGATGTGATTAAATGATTAATAAATTTCTTTTATATAATGTAATGTAATATCCATTTGGGGATGGATCAAATTCAATAATCAGCCGAAAACTGTTATTCATGGTTTGGGAGTAATTGTGAACTGAAGGATTTATATGGTTAATTAAGTAGTAATGTAACATAGAAATTTTATACTTTTTTATTGTACTTTATTCTTTATACAAATAAATAAACTAATACTGACTGGATATTTCTTTAGACATCATTTGGGTGGCCTATTGTAATCTACTCCAACCCTACCCAGACATCCTGACATTTTTTTTAAATATAATTCATGATTGTTCGAATGTACAAAGAAAATAACCATGCAATAGGTAGTTGAGTTGGGATGGACCATGGATGAGGGAACATGTCATGATGTCGGGACCCACATGGTAATTTCTTATATAAACTGTTTTTTTTGAATATTAACACTTAACAGATACATGGAATGGAATATATACTACTTTAGTATCTATGTTTTTTCTATTTTGGTTTTTTCATGTGATACTAGTCTTTATTGGTAATGGTATTAATTTTTTTTGGTTATATAATTTTTTTATTATTTATATATTTATGTTATTATTCACATTTGATAAAGATTTTATAGTCTCCCCATATTATTTTTAGAATCTTTCTACTAATTGGTAGAATCAGGTGTATGGGGGGTGGGGGGAACATGTGAGGTCATTTGACCAATGGGCTCATGGAACTCATATGTGGCATCTAGGTCAAGATTCCAAAAGTTGTAAAAAGTTGATATTTCTTTCCTTCATTTTTCCTTAATATATCAAAAATGTATACATGAGATTAAGTTGTGTTCTACCTTGGTTATGTGCTAATACATGGGAGTAGCTAACCAATGTATGGGGGAAACACAAGTACACAAGGTGGGATTGTATTTACTAATTTTTCTATTACAATTTGACGTTGTTTCACTTCGAGTGATGTACTTGTTATGTGATTTTGTTATTTTCAATTATTTTTATCCAAGGACCACTTTGGCATGGATTTTGAGGAACCACTAATCATTCATGGATGTCTGGAATTATTATGGAATGCCTTATTTTAGGAACAAATAAATAATTAGGTATTGTAGTGAGCTGTTTAAATTAATATTGTTTTCTTTATTTCTAATATTTAAATGAAAATGGTGCCTAGTATCAAATTGGGGCTATAAATGATGCTAAATGTGGTGAATTAAAGTTGATAAAATTTGTTTCTAATGAGAAACAAGAATTATGAAACTATTTACCCTTTGTTATCAAGGGACTAACTGAGGGATGGTTTAGGGTAGTGATAGTGCCTAGGTTATGAACATATGAAGGGATATGGGGGATGACTCATCTTTTATTTTCATAAATCCCTATAATTAAAATGTGTTAATGATGTGTTTTGTTTATTAACATGTGTGTTTGGAATTATAGAGATATTCCTCCATTATGATGTTTGTTGATAGGAAGATAGGAGGGCAGGGATGAAAATCATCTTCCTGTAGTGGATCATTAGGCTTTAATAGTGCTAGGTGAGGGATCCAAAGACATGTTTCATGATAACTTTTCTCACATTATTCATTTTATTGAATGATAGATAGGATATGTTGTTCAGAACATGTCTGACATGGAAATCGGATTTCTAGTTGTTTCACCTTGAAAAAATAACTAAATAGTATGGACCTAATGATGATGAGTTCCTGTTTGAGACCATCTAGATGAACTATAGACACATAAGTACTCATATGGATAAGAGACACAAACTATATTATTACTTATTATGTGGTAAAGAAAATCATTGTTGTGATATTTATACATGGTATTGGGACCTAGAAAACAAGGTATAGAAGGACATTTAGGAGAATTTATTGTTTCACATTTATTGGGAGACACATATGAAAGATAGAGAAGTAGAGTTCATAAGGGTGACCCATTGGAGAATATTTTTGATGGAAAATAGTGGATTATTTACTTATTTGGATAATTTTTTCCTAGAACCAAATGTGAATGATTGAAGTACAATGAAATAATTTTAGCATTGTCTTAAATGTGAGATAAAGTACCCAGATACCATCATTAGAATAAATATGTTTGTTGAGGTGGTGAATTAGGATCTCGTATCTAAGGGGGGCCTGGAGGAGGCTTATAGTGGAGGAACTATAGTTTTAGTAGGAAAATCTGGAGGTATATCTTCCAATGATAGAAATCATCACTATATGAATGTTAACAAGGGTAGTGGAAAGTTAAATACCTGGGGGAAGGATCAGTTACAAATAATAGTACTCAAATTCTCTACCACTAGTGTTGTAGGTAGGGTCATCATTGTAGATATTTCCCCCAACCATTGGTGGAGTGCCGATATTGTCGTAGTATGAAACATCTATGATCGTTCTAAAGGAACCAATGATAGGTGGGTGATGATAGTGGTGCTCAGAAGATTCAGAGTGCTATAAAGGTGAATTATACACCATATCATTTTAGATGCAGTTATCCTGCTTACGGAGGTCGACATTGTGGATGAATTAAGTGTGGGAAGGTGAAAACATATTATTAGATTGGTGCAGCTTAGCAGACTCAGACTATATTATAGGGATTCGAGGTACGATGGTTTCATGTAGTTAATACTACACTTGTGGATGGTGAGGTTGGCCCATCAAATATTAAAGGTAGTATTCGGGTAGATTCAATTCTCTCGCATGCCTTATTTTTATAGGATCTTCTCATTATTTTACATCTTTCAATCATGTGAATGTCTTGAGTATAGTAGTGTATTTTCTATGTGGGTTATGATGATCATTACACATTTTGTAGTGTAGGTGAGAGAAATATATCTTTTCAATGATTTTTCTCTATCTTTGGGGGAATATCATTTCTTTTGGGTTCCTTACATACAATATATGTCTGTATTTGACTTGATTTTGGGTATGGAATAATTAGATGCATACTGATCCCACATAGATTTTAAATATAGAAGATAAACCTTTACATCTCTTGATGGTCATATTTATGATCATTTTATAGATTATTGTTTTTTACGGTTGGTAGTTTAGGAACAGTTCAGCAGTAGTTGGGGAGAATCTGGCCCAGGTTTCAAGTTTTTTTTAAAATGAAATGGGTGTGAATCCCTGTGCCTTTCAACCTGTAGTGGACATGTTCCTAGACATGCATCATAATAAGTTTTCTTAAATAAAAAATAAGGGGGATGTACAGTTCAAAATTGATATCATACCAGGATATAAGTCATTTTCCATTCCACTATATTGAATGGAACCAATATATATTCAAGCTATCATGAATAGATTGGAAGAGTTGATGGATAAGGGACTTATCTGTCCAATTTTCCACATTGGTGTTTAATTGTTTTGATTGAAAATACGGATGGTACCTGTAACAACCCGATATTTTATGATAAGTATTCTATTTAATTTATTTTATTTCAGGTTTTTTATGCTACAACAAGATTACCTTGTGTTGTACTCCACATAGTATTAGCTTGAAATATACACAACACTATTCTTAGATTGTGTTACACATAATTTCAAGTTTGTTTTATAATATTCATTATACGCAACATTGAGGATATATATATATATATATATTTAATGTATAAATGAAATATGACTGGATTCTATTATACAAAATAATAAAGGATTCTAACACAATACGCAACCCTGACTTGTCTTGCATTACACGCAATTACGAACTTCCCTGATTGCGTGTGTTGTACGTTGATTGCACCCAAATTTACCCTACTGGTAAAAGCAGTCGATGTAGTACATGTAGGGGTCGAATCCACAGGGACCGAAGAAGTAACCTTGAGACGCTATGATTTGGTGAAGGATGGGATATGAAGTATCCAACATTGGATTTGATTTTGGATGGTTTAATGAACACTAAGAAACCTAAGTGAATTCAATTCAAATAAAATGGGCTGATCTTAGGATTATTCTCGGTGTGGATTGAATGAATTTTACTTCTTTAGACAATTTTGGTTTTATTAATTCTTGATGAATCCATTCTTCAAAAAAACACTACATTCATCATTTTCTGGTTTGGTACTTAATAAACACAATTACTAATCCCCTATACACTTAGAGAACCAAATTCATGATCTCTCCGAGGTATATGTTCATTAATAATTGAATTTAGTTTGCTCAAACACAGTAAAGATGAAGAGTTGAAATTACTGAAGAATGCATATCTTAAATTAATTATCCAATTAACAACAATTCATTCATATAATAACATTCAATCCAGCCTTTTAATCTTCCTATGATAAACCCATTAAAGGGTTATCCCTCCATTGATGGTATACTCTCAATGGTGGGCGGAAGATGACTAACAGTAATTGTATTGAAAAAATTAAAACCACAGAAATAACGAGCACTCCTCCGTGTGTGTGAATGAAATTCACACCGATGTGTGAACTGATTCAGAAAAACACAGAGATATCACTGTGCTTTGTGATAATAATGATTTAATAAATGAAATTGAAAATATATAACAGAAATAAGTTGATTAAGAACATATATATACAAAAATGAAACTTACATTGAAATGGAAAACATTATAAAGGAAATTTGGAAGCATCCCCTTACAATGAAACAAGCAAAAACATATGATAAAAAAAATATCCACCCCTATTCCCTTCACCACTTTCTCCTTATATAGGAATATTATGAGCCTTAGGTACATCCCCCAACAATTAATTCACCCCCAAACAATTAATAGAGTCAAATGGAGGGTGAATAATCGAAAGGAAATTGATGTTTCGAATTTGACCCGGAAAACTGTCCTGATTCGTCCACCATATTGACGTGTGAATTTGAAATTGAAGAAAGCCAAATATGGAGAGGCTGTAGCAAATAAATATCTTCAAACATCTGTCCTCTATGAGGTGTAAAAATTTCAGGAAATTTAGCTCATCCTTGTCGAAGTTATCGTCGAAATGGTGGGACGGATTTATGTGCATTAATGTCGGGTCCACCATTTAAATCTCAACATCAGATCCCTTTATCATCATGATAACATCAGAATTAGCTCATGCCACAGTTGAATAAAATTATCCTAATATTTTTACCTTTATAATGTATAAAGATTAGAATTATTGGGCTTAGTTTGTGGGCCCCACATTTGTTTGATGGGCCTTAGGCACATTAAGCTTTTTTCCAGCACGTTTCTGCCTTCAGGCGCAAAATTCTCCATCTTCCTTTGGGATTCATCCATCGGACCTAAAAGATAAAAAGTTTCAAACAAAGCTAAAAATCATATCCCAAAATTTCATATTCAGAAAATGAATATAATGTTGTCCACAAACAAATGAATGATTGGGCCCAAATTTGCATTTTAAACATGAATTGCACAATGATGGGAAATGAAGTCCAATTTTTGAATTAGAATAAAATTGATGTTCATGAACATTTAAAAACATTAATATTATGATATTAATAATGAATATTAGCCACTCCCAGTGACTAATCACACCCCCCAACTTGATTTTTTCTAGTCCCGAGAAAAATATATTAAAAATATGAAATTAAAATCCCCTTTTCTAAAAAAATTTTAATACACATTTCTCACCCAAGTATCTCATACTAAAAAAATTATAGAACCTATAAAAATCATTTAAAACAAGAAATTTCCATAAGCATTTCTCAAGCCCAAGACCATTCCTTTGTTCAAATTTATCACCACATTTCATCCAATTTCAATTAAACATGATAGAGTGCTGTGCATCACAAAAGATATGGGGCCCAATTTATTGTTCATGGGGAAACAATGGAAGTGCTAGGTGGGAATCACATTAAACCTTAATATGAGTATCCATTTTTTATTTATTTTTTGATGATTTTTTTTAACCACAATAGATATGAAAAGACAAACTCTGGGAAAGACAACTCTAGAGTCACGATCCCCAAGTGTCGGACACCACACATAATGTCAATTTAATTCTCTACAATAGAGATATAAATCCTAACTCTGGTCAAGAAAACTATGGAGTCACGATCCCCAAGTGTCGGACGCCATGCATTTGGACAAAACATTGCTCTATGTGGTCAATATGTTTTTTTTGTTTTTTTTGTTTTTTTTATACTCAAATTAAACTAAAAGTGACCCTAGAACCCTATGTTATAATTAAAGGGACCCAAGAACTTAAATTTACACCCACAATCCAGTAGACATGCATTGTGGCATTTTTATTAAGAGGATGAAAATGTAAACATTGAAAAATCACATCGGACAACCACACTTTCCAAAAAATATGCTCATGAACTTAAACGTGCATTAAAATCATAATCAAGTCATGAAAAATTTATTTGATATCCAATTTTAGAGTTTGCAATGTTTGTTATCATGTTTGTGGTTAGTGGAATTTTTCTTTTCATGCATGTTTTTATTAACAAAATAAAAAAATCGTTTTTTATTACCCCCCAACATAGAATAACATTGTCCTCAGTGTTTAAAGAAAAGAAAAGATATAAAGGGGTAGGAGATGAGTTCAAAGATTAAATTGAAAATGATAATAATGGAATGAAGTCACCTGGTGGTTGATGATGATAGTGCATGCCATAGTCTACCTTCATTCCTAAATTTGAGTCTCAGCAGCTTGGATAGTGGTGAATGGAATTTCCTTATAACTTATGACATGCCCTTTTATTTTTTTAACCTATAAAAACATCAAAATACAACAAAACAATATAAACTGATGATACATTGTCTTCTTTTTAGATTTCTGGGTAAGGTATTACTCAGAGATCACACCACGTGACACAAGGGAATATGACGCTCCCCTTCCATACCCATCCTTACTCATAAAATAAGAACAGGTCAACAGTCTATGGTAATTTATTATATGAAAAATAAAATGATTTAAAATGATTAGAAACATGAAAACCATGGGTTTCCTCCCATGCAGTGCTTTTGTTTAACGTCGTTAGCTCGACTTGAACCCCCCCAACTTATCAAATTCCAACTTTCAAAATTTTAATGAATCCATATTTCTCCACCTCAACAAGATTTAGATTATGTATTTTTTTTAATTTTTTCCATGTGAAATTCCATGCTTAACAATGAGTTTAAAATTCCACGGAATTTCAGTAATGGTTGATTGAGTTTCATTTGGATTATTTCCTATGATTTCATGGTTCATTCCTACTTTGTGAGATTTTTGAAGAAAATGGATGATAATTGAATGGTCTAGGTTTTCATAAATAGAGAGATTCATTAGTGGGGAAGGAAGGATTATAATGTTGAGTTCAGTTTCATTTAATTTTCCCAAAGATGAATGGAAATTTGAATCCAAATTTGTTTCTTTTACAAAACATTTTGAAAGAATTTGTTCCTTTTAAAAATATGATTCATCCATAAAATTTTCCATTTTAATTTCATGAGTGGGTATGGACTCACTATTCGTTATATCTCCCAATGGTTCAATGATTGGTGATTCTAAAAAAATGTTATTGGAGCAATATTCTGAACCCTCAATCCATGAAGACAAATTTTCCCCTTGAGAATCCAAAAAACTAATTTCTTGCTGATTTAAGCACCCATCAACAATTTCTTTATTATCTTCAACTATCCCAAATTCAATGTCTGGTTCTTCAATAATTTCATGTGAGGTTTGTGGGAGACAAGATTCTTGTATTAGTGATGAGGATGAAACAACCTGAGTGGGAATGGGTTCCACAACCATTTCAATGCTTTGTAGTTCTACTCTTAAAGATGAAACCTCTGAATTCATTTTGTCCATTTTTTCACACAAATGTTCAAGATTTTTTTTCAGAATTAATATTGATATATATTTGGACATCATGAACATCATTATGTTTGATCTCTTTAATCTTCCTCGAGAGGTATGGAAATTGATCTTTTAAACAATCAGCATCTCATTGATTGTAGATCTCATCTGGTGTGGTGTATTCAATCATGGTTTGGTCAGTGAAATTTTCTATATGTGTTGATTAAAAATATTGATTTTCCAGTTGATTATACCCTTGGTATATTAATGGTTATTGTTGATGATAATCCATTGATGTTGATTGATAGTTGTTTTTGGGATTCATTGAACACGCAGAAAATGAAAGGGGAATAGCGAAGAGAAATTAGGATGAGAATAGAGAATTTGGGGTGAGAAAATAAGTTGAGTGTCTAAGGTACTTACTTGAGTCCCCAGCAATGGCGCCAAAAGATGGTTTTGTGGGAGATTCTCTATTGTATCGAACTCAACGTCTGAATTTAGAGTATTAGGAAGATTTGGATCTAAATGAAATAGACCTCTTTTAGTGCTCGACTCGCCAGCCCTAGGAGTATCCAACCTAACTAATCTGTTTGAGTTATCGCGGGTGTAGGCGGACATGAGAAAAATTAAAAAAAATTGAGAAAGGGAAAAGGTAAGAGAATTGGGAGGAAGAAATTAAAACAGCGGAAATAACGAGGACTCCTCCGTGTGTGTGAATGAAATTCACACCTTTGTGTGAACTAATTCAAAACAACACAGAGATATCACTATGATTTGTGATAATAAAGTTTTAATAAATATAATGGAAAATATAGAAGAGAAATAAGTTGATTAATAACATAAAGATACAAAAATGAATCTTACATGGAAATGGAAAACATTATAAAGGAAATTTGGAAGTATACCCTTACAATGAAACAGGCACCAAAAGATGATATGAAAAAATATCCACCCCTATTACCTTCACCAATATCTCCTTATATAGGAATATTAGGAGCCTTAGGTACATCCCCCAACAATTAATTCACCCTCCAACAATTAATAGAGTCAAATGGAGGGTGAATAATCAAAAGTAAATTGATGTTTTGAATTTTACCCGGAAAACATTCCAAATTCGTCCACCATATTGACGTGTGAATTAGGAATTGAAGAAGGTCGAATCTGTAGGAGATGTAGAAGAGAAATATCTTCATCCATCTCTCCTCTATGATCTGTAAAACTTTCAGGAAATTTCTCTCATCCTTGTGGATGTTTTCATCGAAATGGTGGGACGGATTTCTGTGCATTAATGTCGGGTCCACCATTTAAATCTCAACTAAAGTTCCCTTTATCATCATGATAAAATCAGAATTAGCTCCGGCCACAGTAGAATAAAATGATCCTCATATATTTATATTTCTACTGTATAAATTGTATGATCATTGGGCTTAGTTTTTGGGCCCCACATTTGTTTGATGGGCCTTAGGCCCATTATGCTTTTTCCCAGCAAGTTTCTGCCTTCAGGCGTAAAATTCTCCATCTTCCTTTTGGATTCATCCATCGGACCTAAAAGATAAAATGTTCCAAACAAATTGATAAATCATATCCCAAAATTTGAAATTCATAAAATGAATATAATTTTGTCCACAAACAAACAAATGATTGGGCCCAAATTTGCATTTTAAACATGAACTGCACAATGATGGGAAATGAAGTTCAATTTATGAATTGGAATAAAATCGATGTTTATGAACATTTAAAAACATTAATATTAAGATCTTAACAATGAATATTAGCCACTCCTAGTGACTAATCGTACGCAATACCGGATTTTACTAATCAACGATATATTATTATAATATTATGATGAACTAGCCGTTATGAATAGTATTAAATAAATTTTGAATTTTATAACATTATTATTAATCTTAAACATTTTCGATAACATGGTATAAGAACAAAATAAATTTTTTTGGTAAAATTTTTATTTTAAAAAAATGCAGTTTTGCCGCCTTTTAATGGCGCACCCACTTTAAATCTAGTTGTTGACATGTTTATAAGTTAAATTTGACAAAATAAAATTCTTATTTTGAATTAGGATATAAAAATTTACATTTGATAAAGTTTTGATATTTTTCTGATAACTTTCATATTTTAGTGAAAAGTAAAAACACGCTATATGTTAATTAAAAACAAATTTTTTCTTCGTAATAATTTATATGGTAAAATTATAATATTGGGTGGTTTTAAAGTATTAATAGAATATATTTTTACCATTTAATATAATGTATGTCATTAGAAATTATTTTACATTGAATTCATAGGTTAAATCAATTCAATCTTTTGCAATGTTTTAAACAAAAACACATTTTCATTCGACAACGAGATTATTTTTAATTTAATTTCTGCAACTTCTGTGTATTGAATTTAAAAAAATTGGATTCCATATTTGGAATCAGTGGGTCCAAATTATTTTAATAGGCTGCTTTTTATTTTTGGGAATTATGAATAGTAACTACGGAAAATTTTAATTACCATAGTTATAGGTAAATCGGGTAATTAAGGGTAAATATAATATTATAAAATTACCCTACGACATGTCAAAATTCTATTGGATGGCTAAAAGTATACCCATATCACCTAAAGGTCGGATTAGATTCATTTTATGGACTTTTGACCATGAAAATAATTTAATTATTATTAAAACCAAAGAAAGTGACAACATGTCACTCTCTGTAATCTTATAAGTATAATAATTTTAATTTAGTGATAAACATCATAAAACTTCGAACATGAATAGTCTCTAGAAAGATAATAAAATTATATACATCATCATAATTTATTTAGTATTTTTTGGTATTAAATAATTGTTATTAATAGTGGTACATTAATGATGCAGAAATTATTTATTTAGTGAAAAATCAATAATATAGTTTTTATTGAAATATTAATACATATCAAAAGGCCTAAAAATATGACAAAGACTTTTTATTAGTGTATATATAAACCCTAATCATCCAATGGACTATTTTTTGACCATTTGAATACTTATTAAGGCAATTATGATACCTATATTATTTTATTTTAAATGATGCCAAAGTTGTCACCTTCATAATTTAATAAATATAACAATTTAAATATTGTGATTTTAAGATGATAAATTCGATTAAAAGTATTATTGTGAAAGGTAATAGATTTATCATTACCATAAGATTTTAGTTTTAATTTGTATGCAACAAATAAGTATATTAAATAATTATACAAAAATGATGTAGTAATTATTTTATTAAGAGATAAACCAAATAAATGTTTTTAAAAAATAATAAAATAACTATTATATAAACTATTTAATGTTCTCCACTAATTTTCTAGATACATATGACCTTTTATTAATCTATTGATGATTTTAGTTCGAACATATCTTCTGTATATATTTTATTTAAATTCAAATAAATGAATAGTGTCAAAATTGACACTATTGTTATTTTATAAAAATAACATATTATTAAATTGTTTAAAAATCAGAAAAATATTTAAAAATTATAAATTTATATGGTATAAAATGTTGTAAAGTATCCAATTATGGAAAATACACAACAAATAAGTAATTATTTGTTATAATTTAAAATTTATAATATTATTACCATAAAAAAATTAAATTGATAAAATAAGGATAAATCAAGTTGATAATGTTTAAAATAAATTCCTAACATGACAAAATTTGATTGGTTGATGAGATTACAACCCTATCCCATATAATCTTCGGATATTTTTCAATTTTGGAGGTTTTTAATTGGAGATAGATTTATTCTAAATTAATATTTTTAAGAATTCCAAAGGTGCCCCTCTCCTCCCTTATAAAAGGGCACCTCCTCCCTCTCCTCCTCACACCAATTTGAGCCTTCAAGCTCGGAAAACCCCTACCCATTTCACTTCCCCAATTCCTTATAAAAATTTTAGAGGTTCTGTTCTTCTTCAAAGACCAATTTTAGTGCCCTAAGAGGAGTTCTCAAAGAGGCTCTTCAAAGAAGAGGTAATGTCTGTTACCGATTCTTTCAACTTTATTTCTTCTTCCACATCTTTTTCTTAGTTTGTTTCATTATTAAGTAATAACATCAGTATAAATCATATAATTATATGTTATTATATGTATGAAACAACCCTATTTCACCATCTATCCATCCTACGGAAAAATAAATCACCGCGAATGCGTACGTACGGAATACCGTCTCCACACCGTGGTGTAATCTATTTTCCACCACCTCCTTACTTTGATGGGTATAATGGTGTAAATAATAAATATATATTATTATTATAAATTTATATTGATTCATTAATATTATACATACACTCCAACAAAATTCCACAATCATAGGAACGATATCATCGCTCGTCCGTACGCACCGAATACCGTCTCCACGACGCGATGAGATTCATTCTCAATGATTAACCATTCATAAATGATTATAAAGTATATATAATAAGTAATCATGAACTATAGGAAATAATAATTATACTTGATTTATGTATATATATATGTATGTCTTCCAATTAATTCCATTCAATTCAATGAGGAAACGAAAACAACGTTCATGCGTAGTACGGCCTACCGTCTCCATGAACGGTGTATTTATTTCCATTTATCGATCTATTATATATATGTATATTCTGAATATATATTATATATAAATCATGTTTTACATTCTATATATAAATAATCATGATCTAAGTAATCATATTAGTAATTACAAGTCAAAACACGGACGACAAATGAAACGATTTTTCCCAAAACGCACATTAACATGGAATTTACAAAAGAACGGGTAATATAAAGTCATAAGTGAACCATATATGATATCATAACAATTAATATGATTCTTTAATAAGTTAATAACACTATTTAAATCATTATACAGGTGGTTTGGACACTTATAAATCAAATTGGACCTAAGGTAAGGGATAATTTTTCAAATCTCATTTTTATCTGAGATTGCTTATTCGTAAGTATTTGCTGGGGTTAATTCAATCATCCATTTTCATGTTTTATAAAAGTGTTTTCATGTATTTTTAATTTCCATTTTACCATTCTTTACTTTTACTACATGGCTGTTAAGGAATCTTTCTTTTGTTTACGTTACGAGGTACTTTTTGACTTTTCCAGCGAAAGTACGGAAAGAATGTTTTTTTAAATTATACGGCATGAACGGATTTTTACAGTTCTATAAAGCCTTATTTTCATGAAGCATACTCCAAAAGATTTCATGAATATTTTCAAAAAAATAACTTTCTTTTAAAATTGCATGACATTTTGTGAGAATAAATTTATTTTGATGAAGAAAGGATATTTTCCTCAAGAATTCATTTCAAGTGTTTTATCAAAACCATTTTCCATCTAAGATTAAATTATTTCATATGTGTATGTTTCAAGTGTAATGTCTCTATGATTTAAATGGTTTCAATTTTATTATTATGAAATGATATCCATTTCTTTTATATGGATTATGTGATGATGGGATGATGTTTCTGAAACACATTTTATTCGTTGGGTTATTATGAATGATGTATGTTTATTTTGTGGCACAAGTAAGAATAATTTCATTATGAGATGGGTGGGACCTATATCTCCCTCCAATGCATTGGGTAAAGATTTATATCTCATGATATATACATGGCTGGAATGGTAAGTTAATGTGGTTCAATATTACAGGACTGGAACGAGGAGTGAACTCGATTCCGAAAGGGACGTTGTCCACTAAGATGGTCTTGGCAGCAATGCCTTGGCTACTATGAAAATCATTACATGTGATTAATGGATTCAACAATTACATGTTTTATTCCCATTATATTTTATCATGATTTATGTTCCATTATGATCTATGCCTTATGTAATTCCATGTTTTATGTTGTTGATCAAGATTTTTAATGTTCATGTTTTTTTAAGTTCAAATGTATATGGTATGTTTTATTTTATCCATGCCAACCCTTACTGAGCATTTGAGCTCACTCTTTTTATTTTTTCTTTTCCACTAGTATTAAAAGAATGGTTTTAGGTAAGGAAAAAAAATGGGACGATCATTATGGGAGATGTTGAAGATATTTCACCACGATTAGAAGATTGCGTTCCAAGTTTCCAAAGACACTAAACTATTACAGTCCTTGTGTGTCTGTTTTTGTTATGTACTATGTATTCTGCATAAGTAAGGTAATGTCTATGTATGTCAAGCTTTGGGTCTCTGCAGTTGGTTTCAGAGGAATGGTTTAGTCAACCTTTGGAAACTAGGATGCGAAAACGTTAGTGAGATCCCTAAAGATATTTCTACAGTATGTATAGGGATTTCCCTAAGGATATGTATACATATAGGATATAGTCCTAGAACTACGGTAACGATCATAGAATTTAACCTAAGATATTAGATATTTAGGGTGCTTCCCCTTTACTATGTTATTTTCCCTAGCATTATTTTTTCCTCTCACACTATTCTTTTTGGGTTTTAGAAAATGGTTGGAAACAAAAGATTCATGATAATGGAGGATATGACGGAAAATGGAATGATATTCTTCATGAGAAACCAAATGAAATGGGATTTGGATGTCCAAACATCGTTATTATACCTAATCAAAAATCTCATAATACGATCAATAATCTCAACTTTGGTATGTTTCCCGAATCAGTTAACAAGAGAAAGATGGAGTTTCATGATGATCATAGAGGATATAAAGTTGAATTTCCCCTATGTAAATCATGTGGGAAGAGGCATCAAGTAGAATGTTTCAAGGGAACTGGAAGATGATTTGGGTGTGGAAAAGAAGGACACAAAGCCGGTAAGTGCAAAGGAAAAGGTTCAGTTAACACCATGGATGAGGATAATGGTATTGCTACGACATCAACAATGGATAAATGTTTTAATTGTGGAATGAATAGGCATTATGCAAAACAATTCCCTAAGGGAAAGTCTCATGAAGAGAATCAGTATGGTCGTATGGGTAGTATTTATGTTGATGATGATTAAGAGACTACAAATGATTTGTAAGATGAAAGAATTGTTGAAGTTTAGTCAATGGTTTAAGAAGTTAGTGGAATGATTACATGTTTATCAAGTGTAATGTTGTATAAGTAATCTCATTGTACTATGGAATAAAGAGACATATAAGGATTGTTACATTGTTTTCTTTCCTTATGTTTTGAAAGTGTATGATTAATGGTACCAGTAACCATGAAAGGTTATTCAGATATTTTTGGAAAGTAGATGATATGCGCATAATGAAGGGATAAGGAGAAAATTAAATGTATGATAGTATTCATGAGCTCATGACTGATATAAAGAGAAGGATATATCATGGTTTGAGTATATAGAATTTTTGGATTTTGGTATGTGGAAGGAGTTAACTTTTGACAGCATTTATGTTTTCTGTAAGGTTTAATGGGTATTCATTTTTCAAGAGAATACCTGATTAAGGTATTCGCATGATTGGAATGTGACCAACAAGATATATTGGGGATAAATGATGGTATTCACATGCTTGGTTGATGATATTTTAAGTAATTGTTTTCTTTATACTATGAGCTTGGACCGAACTATTGTAGATAAGCCTAATGATTGGAATGGATTATGTTGGACATAAGTTAGTATTGTTTATGGATAGAACTTTTTCGATATAATTGATCGGATGTTATAGTAATGTAGTTTTAGAAAAAGTACAACCTGCAGGATGGGCGACAACCCATCGCGTCGGACAAGGCTGTGGGAATCGAACCCACAACCGAAGTGCAACTGGCCTTTATCGCCTACCACTAGCCAACATGAAGTCCCTGTTTAGTAAAAACTAGTTTTATTATATTAATTAGTATGATATATTATGTATAAGTACATTTTAGGAACCATATATGAATAATATCACTATAGATGAACTTATGTATTTTTGATAACTTTTATAACCTTTTTTTGAGTCCGATGGAATGACCCATCATTCTATCACATGATCTACTAACACTTTACAAATGACAAATTCAACTTCATTTCTTTAAAAGATGAAGTGGAAATTATCCAAAGAACGACCAACGGTGAGACTGTACCAAAATTACAAAATTATTTATTCTAATTGTAATTATATCAACTTTAGGGAAATTATCTTGAAAAAAAAATGTTGTCCAAGTGCCCTTATATCCGATAAATCATATGGTACCATAGATCATCACAAATCTATGGCTTTGTGATCGATGGCGTTTTCAAAGCCATGTTCTCTACCACTCTCCATCGTAACTTGATGGTTAGATTTTTCTTCCATATCCATATTTTCACCTATATTCTCCTATGTGGAAACCCAGTGATGAGTTACATTGGGTAATCGTTACGTTTCATACATTAGTTTTTAAAATTAAGTTTCAGTATTCCTTTTTTACGATGTGGGTCTCTATGAATAGTAAACGATTTATAACCCCGACGAATTTTGAGGGAGAAAATCATTTTAAGGGGGGTAGAATGTAACAACCCGATATTTTATGATAAGTATTCTCTTTAATTTATTTGATGTCATGTGTTTTATGCTACAAAAAGATTACCTTGTGTTATACGCCACACTGTATTAGCTTGAAGTATACACAACACTATTCTTAGATTGTGTTACACATAATTTCAAGTTCATTTTATAATAGTCATTCTACGCAACATTGAGGGTATATATATATATATATATTTCAATGTATAAATGAAATATGTTTGGATTCTGTTATACGAAATAATAAAGGAGTCTTACACAACACGTAACCCTGACTTTTCTTGCATTACACGTAATCGCGACCTTCCTCGATAGCGTGTGTTGTACGCAATACCAGGTTTTACTAAACAATGATATATTATTATAATATTTTTATGAACTAGCCGTTATGAATAGTATTAACTAAATTTTTAATTTTATAACATTATTATTCATCTTAAACATTTTCTAGAACATGGTATAAGATAAAAATAAATTTTTGTGGTAAAATATGTATTTTTAAAAAAATGCAGTTTTGACGCCTTTTGATGGCGCACACACGTTAAATCTAGTTGTTGACATGTTTATAAGTTAAATTTCACAAAATAAAATTCTTATTTTGAATTAGGATAAAAAAATTTACTTTTGATAAAGTTTTGATATTTTTCTGATAACTTTCATATTTTAATGAATAGTAAATACACGGTATATTTTAATTAAAAACAACTTTTTTCAACGTAAACATTTATATGGTTAAATTATAATATTGAGTGGTTTTAAGGTATAAATATAATATATTTTTACCATTTAATATAATTTATGTCATTAGCATTGATTTTACATTGAATTCGTAGGTTAAATCAATTCAATCTTTTGTAATGTTTTAAACAAAAACCCATTTTCATTCGACAACGAGATTAATTTTAATTAATTTTCTACAACTTCTTTTTATTGAATTTAAAAAAATGGATTCCATATTTGGAATCAGTGGGTCCAAATTATGTTAATAGGATACTTTTTATTTTTGGGAATTATGAATAGTAACTACGGTAAATTTTATTTCCCATAGTTAAAGGTAAATCGGGTAATTAAGGGTAAATATAATATTATAAAATTACCTTAAAACATGTCAAAATTCTATTGGATGGCTAAAAGTATACCCATATCACCTAAGGGTCGGATTAGATTAATTTTATGGACTTTTGAACATGAAAATAAATTAATTATTATTAAAATCAAACAAAGTGACAACATGTCACTCTCTTAAATCATATAAGTATAATAATTTTAATTTAGTGATAAACATCATAAAACATAAAAAATTAATAGTCTCCAGAAAGCTAATAAAATTATCTACATCATGATAATTTATTTAGAATTTTTTGGGTTTAAATAATTGTCATTAATGGTGATACATTAATGATACAGAAATTATTTATTTAGTGAAAAATAAATAATATAGTTTTTATTGAAATATTAATACATATCAAAAGCCCCGAAAATCTAAAAATAACTTATTATTAGTGTATATATAAACCCTAATCATCCACTGGACGAATTTTTGACCATTTGGATCCTTATTAAGGAAATTATTACACTTATAGTATTTTATTTTAAATGATGCCAAAGTTGTCACATTCATAATTTAATAAATACAACAATTTAAATATTGTGATTTTAAGATGATAAATTCGAGTAAAATTATTATTTTGAAAGTTAATAGATTTATCATCATCATAGGATTTTATTTTTAATATTTATTCTACATATAAGTATATTAAATAATTATACAAAAATGTTGTAGTAATTATTTTATTAAGAGATAAACCAAATAAATGGTTTTTAAAAATAATAAAATAACTAATATATGAACTATTTAATGTGATCCCTTAATTTTATAGATACCTATGACCTTTTATGAATCTATTAAATATTTTATTTTGAACATATATTCTGTATATATTTTATTGAAAATCAAATAAATGAATACTGTCAAAATTGACACTATTGTTATTTTATAAAAATAACATATTATAAAATTGTTTAAAAATCACAAAAATATTTAAAATTTATAAATTTAAATTTATATTGTAGAAACCTTTGTAATGTATCCAATTATGGACAATTCACAACAAATAAGCAATTATTTGTTATAATTTAAAATTTATAATGTTATTACCATAAATAAAATTAAATTGATTAAACAAGGATAAATCAAGTTGATAACGTTTAAAATAAATTCCTAACATATCTAAATTTTATTGGTTGATTGTATTACAACCTTATACCATCTAATATTCGGATATGAGTAATTTTTGGATGTTTTTATGTGGGGTTAGATTTTTTATAAATTAATATTTTCAAGAATTCCAAAGGTACCCCTCTCCTCCCTTATAAAAGGGCACCTCCTCCCTCTCCTCCTCACACCAATTTGAGCCTTCAAGATCGGCCAACCCATTCCCATTTCACTTTCCCACTTCCCTATAAACATCCTAGAGGTCTTGGTCTTCTTCAAAGACCAATTTTAGTGCCCTAAGAGGAGGTCTCAAAGAGGCGCTTCAAAGAAGATGTAATGTCCGTTACCGATTCATTCAAATTTATTTCTTCTTACACATCTTCTTCTTAGGTTGTTTCATTATTAAGTAATAAAATAAGTATCAATCATATACTGATATGTTATTATATGTATGAAACAACCCTATTTCACAATCTATCCATCCTACGGAAAAATAAATCACCGCGCGTGCGTACGTACGGAATACCGTCTCCACGCCGTGGTGTAATCTATTTTCCACCACCACCTTAGTTAGATGGGTATAATGGTGTAAATAATTACTATATATGATTATTATAAAGTGAAATTGATTCTTTAATAGTATACATACACTCCAATAAAATTACACAATCATGGGAATGATATCATCGCCTGTGCGTACGTACGGAATACCGTTTCCACGACGCGATGAGATTCATTCTCAATGATTAACCATTCATAAATGATTTTAAAGTATATATAATAAGTAATCCTGAAATATATGAAATAATAATGATAATGGATTTATGTATACATATATATGTATGTCATCCAATTAATTCCATTCAATTCAATGAGGAAACGAAAATAACATTCATGCATACGTACGACCTACCATCTCCATGAACGGTGTATTTATTTCCATTTATCGATATGTTATATATATGTATATTTTGAATATATATTATATATAAATCGTGTTTTACATTCTGGATGTAAATAATCATGATCTATGTAATCATATGAATAATTACAAGTCAAAACACGGACGACAAATGAAACGGTTTTACCCAAAACGCTCTTTAACATCGAATTTACAAAAGAACGGGTAATATAAAGTCATAAGTGAACCATATATGATATCATAACAATTAATATGATTCTATAATAAGTCAATAACATTATTTAAATCTTTATACAGGAGTTTCAGACACTTACGAATCAAATCGGACCTAAGGTAAGGGATAATTTTTCAAATCTCATTTTTATCCGAGATTGATTATTCATAAGTATTTACTAGGGTTATTTCTATCATCCATGTCCATGTTTTATAAAAGTGTTTTCAAGTATTTTTAATGTCCTTTTTACCCATTCTTGACTTTTACTACATGGTATGTAAGGAATCATTCTTTTGTTTAAATTACGATGTACTTTTTGACTTTTCCGGCAAAAGTATGGAATGAATGTTTGTTTACTTATACGGCACGAAATGATATTTACGGTTTTATAAATCTTTATTTTCATGAAGCTTCCTCCAAAATATTTCATGACTATTTTCGACAAAATCACTTTCTTTTGAAATTGCATGACATTTTGTGAAAACAAAATGATTTTGAAGAAGAAAAGATATTTTCTTCAAGAATTCATTTCAAGTGTTTTATCAAAACCATTTTCCATATAAGATGAAATTATTTCTTATATGTATGTTTCAAGTGTAATGTCTCTATGATTTACATGGTTTCACTTTTCTTATTATGAAATGATATCCATTTATTTTTTATGGATTATGTGATGATGGGATGATGTTTATGAAACCCATTTAATTCATTGGGTTATTATGGATGATGTATGTTTATATTGCGGAACAAGTAAGAATGATTTCATTATGAAATAGGTGGGACCTATATCTCCCTCCAATGCATTGGGTAATGATTTATATCTCATGAGATAGACATGGCTGGAACTATAAGTTAATCTGGTTCAGTATTACAGGACTAGAGATGTTCTTGGCAGCAATGCCTTTGCTATTATAGAAATCATTACATGTGCTTAATGGATTCCACATTACATGTTTTATTCCCATGCTATTTTATCATGATTTATGTTCCATTATGATCTATGCCTTATGTACTTCCATGTTTTATGTGGTTGCTCAAGATTTTTAATGTTCATGTTTTTTTAAGTTCAAATGTATATGGTATGATTTAAATTATCCATGATTACCCTTACTGAGCAGTTGAGCTCACCCTTTTTATGTTTTCTTTTCCCCCATGATTAAAAGAAAGATTTTAGGTAAGGAAAAAAATGGGATGATCTTTATGGAAGATGTTGAAAATCTTTCACCATGATTAGAAGATTACGTTCCATGTATCCAAAGACACTAAACTGTTACGGTCCTTGTGTGTCTGTTTTTGTTATGTACAAATTATTACGCAAAAGTAATGTAATTTCTATGTACGTCAAGCTTTGGGTCTCTACAGTTCCACTCACTTATATGTTGATTTCAGGATGTTGAATTGAATGACAGTGAAGAACCTGTATCCCCATCAATGTATCTACGCTCTCTTTGACCAGTCCGGAGGATATTGGGATTTCTCTAATATTTACTTGAGATTAGGGCATAATCAATTGAGATTTTGACCATCTGATATACCACGAGCTACTTTTAGAAGCAGGTATAAACTATATCAGTTCACCATGATGTAATTCGGGATGATGAATGCTCAAACCATGATTTTTTCCATCAAAATCTGAATATTCCACCCATACTGGGATCAATTTTGGGTGTTTTTTTGGAAGGAGTTTTACGGTAATGAAAGACACATATTGATCATAGCCAATATTTTAACATCATCTTGAGTTCATTGAGAGATAATAATCAATATTCAAAACTATATATGTGTTAATTATGTATCAAAAAAATTAATATATTGGGTCACATCTTCTTAGAGTGTAACGTCCCAACCCTAGATACCCAGATTCGGTGCATTATTACATAACATTGGCATGATCACAAGAAAGATCAAGTCTCGAAAGACCAATTAGTATAGTATCCTTGGAAACACTAGATACAATCATAATGTTTTACATTACATCATAAAAAAACATCTTGTCTTTATATCCCCTCATACTATCACGGCAGGTCATTCATAAATTACTTCTTCATAATCCTGGGAAAAATAAAACATTGAAAGGGGTGAGCTCAGATGCTCAGTAAGGATAACATTATAGAAGAAGATTTCATAGATAAGCATAAACACTTATGGCAGTTTATAACTAAAACAAAAGCCTTTTAAACTTGATCATCAGCATAAAATGGAAAAGAAAAAATAAAAAAATTCCATTTACTTACTCATATAGATATTCTACTAGTTGAATGATCACATGAAATATCAATAACCACTTTCATAATGATGGAATTCATAGTGACAAACTATCATAACCACACAGCCAAGGCCTCGTGCCAAGACTACTAATAAGATTTTTCCAAGGCCTTGTTCCAAGACACTAGTTTGTCTCATGAGACCTACCGATTCATTGAGGAGCTATAGCGGGCTCCACCCGTCACTTACTAAGTCCAATGAATTCCTCATATGAACATGTTTAAACATAACATAAACATTCATATTAAAACTAACATACGAAATGTCAATACATTAACCTCAAACAATGAATTGTATAAAAATAGCTCATCCATAGTAAAACATATCTTATTCGATACAATATGGATGATTGTATTGTATCATATTAATCTCAATCAAGAATAATTAAGGATATTGACATAGATGAAAATAATAATCAAAACTATTTGAGACAAATTTCCCCTTTATCTTGATATCATTTAAATGTCACACTATTTGTCAAGATGCCATTTAAAAATAGATTTTTGAATCAAAGTGTCCCATACCACTTTGAAACTTTTAAAAGGATGTTTAATTTTATAACTTTAATGTCTATATAAATAAATCCTTAAAACTAGTTTTAAAACAAGGGCATTAATGAGCAAGATTTATAAGAATAAGTCTTTAAAACATTTAAAAATTGTATTTTAGTTAGAGTTTCTAACCAATAGAGAGACACTTGAATACAAATAATTGAGGTAATGAAATCTTTTTAATATCATCAGAATAAAGGGATTCATTATATATTATGTCAAAGTACGTTATATACACCACATAAAAGTGATTTTGTGTATAACAACAATGAAGTCTCAATGGAATGTATATTGAGATGAAATATCTCATAAAGGCTGTATCTTTAGGTTAAAGATAAATCAACGACAAAGTTATGTGTGACCAATATAAATACATAAATATTATTGGATATTTAGTGTAAAACAATCAAAGGACATTCACACATAATCTTGTAAAAACAACACCAATGAATTAGATGTTTAACTCAACAAATGGAGAATGAGTTAAAATTACTCTTATCAAATTCATATCGATGACTTGGGAAATTATCAATGGAGTGATTATGTGTATCAAAAGTATATCCACAACAAGGGGAGTGGAAATTTTGACATAATAAAATGAATAGTGATTCAACACATAATAATGGAATAATATAATCAATGAAATATGCGTAAAGCCAAATGAGTGGAAATTGAAATTTCAAATTACCTTATCGATTATGTAACTTACGAAACATACACCCATGAAGGAAGGATCATAACATGATTATTTAAATATCCATAAATTAAATTGTATTACACAATGAATACAATCATGGTCAGTACACACACCACATGCATTAAATAAGTGGTGAATAATGGAATTCTCACGGAATTAAAAGTGAGATAAGAAACCCCTTACTTTGTACATTTTCATTGGTCGATGGTAGGTTAACCTCTTGTATAATGGTGAAATAATTGTTATTAAATTATTCAATAATCATATAAATTAATATGCTATCATATATGATCTTTTAACATTTCTTTGTTAATAATATCTTAGAATTATTGTCGTTTCGGATGTTAACTTACTCGTTTTCTTTTATATATTTTGTTACGTAAGCCATGGTTGTCATGGATCGGTTTTATCTTATTCATATCTATAATGATATAAAGTCCTTAATACTTATTTTTAAATAATCAAATGATAATTATTTTTGAATCGATACGATAGAGAATGAATATCATCGCGTTCATGGAGACGGTAGTCCGTACGTACGCACGAGCGACAATATCATTCTTTTGATATTAAAATATTATCTAATTGGATCGTATATCATATATACAGAATAATTATCATGTAATATTTATTATTTACATTAATTAAACATCATTATTATACCCCTCCAAATAATAATTTATTGAATAACAATTACACCACGACGTGGAGACGGTAAGCCGTACGTACGCACGTATGTTGACATGTTATTCAAAAGGTGGATAGAATACTGAATATGGTTGTACCATATTTATAATAATATTATAGTATATACGAGATACTGGATTCATTATTTTAGAATAGAAATAACAAATAAATAAGAAGTTGAAGAAGAATGGAACTTGAAAAAGGGTGGTGAAATCATTACCTCTTCTTCAGGTTCATCCTTTTGATTTGATCAAAAGGGTTCTTTAGGTTGGGTTTGTGATCAAACTAAGGCCTCTAGGTTGTATTGAGGGAAGTTTAGAGATTATTTGGGCAGGGGTTGGCCGATCCAAAATGCTTTGAAGGTGTGATGTAATGAGAAGGGGGATTGCCCTTTTATAAGAGGGGTGAGGGGCACCTTTGGAAAAGCTAGAAATATTATTTTATAATAAATTAATATTCGGTTTCTAATAGCTAAAAAGTGGATTATTTAAAGTTTAAGGTTGGTATGGGTCGAAAAACACTCAACAAATATAATTTATACAGGTTTGGTTCATTATATTAAACTTATCTTTATGTATTAACTCTTAATTAATTAGTTTCACTTTTACAATGTCTCTTTGTATTTTTATATTATACGGTTAATAAACGTACTATATACATCCAAGTTACCCCGAAGTGGTGCATTAATGATACAACTATTATCCTATAAGTCTCTTGGCCGAACCATAGATTTTTTGGAATTTAATATCAATTAATAATATAATATTTGTTTTAAAAACTCTTTTATGTCAATTTTGACACTATTCGATAATTGATTTTTGTAAAACTCATAACGGAATGATTAATTCTAAAAAAGTTAATTCAATAAATACTAACATTTCATATTAACCTATAAAATTAGTTTCATTCATAAAAAGTCTCAAATTATATTTATTTGAGTATTTATAATATCAATTATTCTATTTTTTCACTATTATGGTAATTACTGCATCACCATTGTGTCATAAATAAATTAACTTATTTAATTTCTAAAAATTATAAATAATATATCATTATTTAGGAAACTTTTTATATTTCTAATGAATATTTATAGTCTAATATCCAACATATATAACCCTATGTAAAATTTTTTTTCTAAAGGATATATGCTTGTGTCATTTTTGTATTCATTTTAACTTAATTAAAATAAAGTGTCCCTATCACTTACAAGTGGATGCCTGGGGACCCAAAATCGACCCAAAGATGCCCATGGTCAGCCATGTATCATCCAATAGGGTTAAGTCACGTTTTAGGGTAATTTAGTATTATTATAATATTATTTTTTTACCCCTTATTTACAGGATTTACCCTTTTACCATGGTAAATAAAATATTTACCGATGTAATTTTTCAAAATGTCTAAAAATAAAAGAAAACTATTTAAACAATTTAAACATCCTGATTCCAAATATGGAATCTATTTTTCCAAATTCAAAACACAAAAGTGGCAGAAATTAATTTAAAATTAATTCACGTTGATAAAACAAAAAGCGTGTTTTTAAGAGATAATAACTATCAAAAGATTGACACTTGTTTATGTCTGGTTTAATTGGGAAATTATGTAAAATGACAAATATTGAATTAAATGGTAAAAATATATTCAAAATAAACTTTTAAACCACTCAAATTCATAATTTATCAATATTAATTATTTTTATTAAAAAAGTTGTTTTTAATTAAAATTTTGTAATTTTTACTATTCATCAAAATATGAAAGTTATCCGAAAAGTACCAAAATTTCACCCAAGGATAATTTCGATATTCTGAATCCAAAAATGAAGTCCATTTTGAGATATAGAATTTATAAAATTTCAAAAATTAGGTATTACTATACATAAGGGCTAGTTTGATTGGTTATGGTGTGTTAGAATCTCGAAGTTGCGTACAATGCACGCCATTGAATTATTAAATGGGAAATGTACCATGGAAGCTTGGGGTGTTATATTTTCCCCTCCTTCAATAAATTGAATCCTCGCAATTGTTTTTTTAAAATTGGGCATGAGAATATAATGGAAATTCCCTCATCGAAAAAAAGTGTCAATAAAACTATCACTTTAAAAGAAAGGAAGAGAGGTATAATGGTCACCCAAGATAAACCATACTAGGATTTAATGTTGGAAAACAAGGATATGGACGATAAAAAAAGTGTTCAGTTCTGATGGAGTGGGATAGAAAACATGATTAGTAGAATGTTAACAATAAGAAAATCACAAACTTGTGTTGGGACAAACGGTCATTAGTCTCCCAGTAGGAAAAGTAAATGGACAACATTTTTTTTGTTTTAAGTTACATTAAATAAGGATGAGGAATTAATTTATGATATTGACTAAGAAAATAAAGATATATACTTAATTTTTATGTAGTGTTTCATCCAATAATAAATTTCTACCACTAACTCATTTTTTTTAACAATGAGTATTGAAGAAGACTTGGTCACACTGGAAGAGATAGAATAAACTTCTATAGAATAGCATGATCCACGTAGGATAAAATATATTTTTACCTTGTCTTTAGAGATTAATAAAACCAAAATGGTTAGTATAATATCTGATGATCCCCCAAATGAATATTCCATTAGAGAGAAAAAAATACTAATCTTTATTTCTAAAATTAAACCAACAATACCCCAATGTTAAATAAATACCATTCAATAATAAATTTTCCTTAAAATCCTTCAATATAATAAAAACTAATATTGAAACCCAAATCATATAAGAATGTAGTCTTCCACATTAAATTGTATCTCCAAATGACAATAATTACTCTTGATGTCACATACTTAAAAGTTGTTAACATAATAATTTCCATAAATAACCCAAATCACTATAAATCCACAATAAAAACATAGATAAAAAACCACCATTTCTTCTCAAATGAAATCCCAAAATATTCTATTTTCCTTGGGCATATAGTCTTCACAACAAAGAGAACAACTTCCAAAATAACATTAATCACATAATCACCAAATCATTTTTCTATACTAAGGGTATTCATTTGATAAGAAAGAA
The DNA here is from genome assembly GCA_963277665.1 of Viscum album. Lineage (NCBI taxonomy): Eukaryota > Viridiplantae > Streptophyta > Magnoliopsida > Santalales > Viscaceae > Viscum > Viscum album. Next base: position 2,014,097,850 of record OY728136.1, on the reverse strand, counting down.
GATCCCAAATCGAATTATTATTGATCAATAAAATCATTTAACTAAAAATAATAGCCACACTAACCAGGGACATCACATAGTCAAGTGGTAGGCGATAAATCCCAATCGCACTTTGGTTGTGGGTTCGATTCCCATGGCTTTGTCTGATGTGATGGGTTGTCAAACAGTCTACGTGTTGTCCTTTTTCAAAAACTATATTTTATAATATTAACAAAATGAGATAAATTCCTCAAAATACCATAACATAATTTAACTACAAATTTTATATCATACCTTACATTTTCATCCAAAATTATAGTAACTTTTAATTCTCTCAAACCCCAATGATCATATAAAACCAAATGGTTATTTATACCTATATCCACAATAGAAGAGATAATTCTTCCTCAAATATCATTCTCACATGGAAAACTGCGGGGTTACAAATACAAGAGAAAATTATTCCAAAGTAAACCCATAAACAAGGAGCACAAATACATTTTAAACATTTCTCCAACCATTTATTTCCACATAGCTACTTCTTTGACCAAGAAAATATCATATAGAATAGGGCATTCACTCGGGTAATGGCCAGGTCCCCTACATTTATAGAAAATGACTGTAAATGGAATCTTGGGACTATTTTTATCTTCTTCCATTCTTCTTCGGCAATTCATCACATTATGTCCTTCCTTCCCCAATGTAAAGCATTTATTTTCCCCATTGAGACACTTTCCTGAGTGTCTCCTTCCACATTTCCTGCATGATGGAAATTGAGGATTCCTTTCTCCATGGTCTCCACTGCTGGAGCTCTTATCATTCATCACCTTTCTCTTCTTTTTTGAGTCCGGTAATTGGTTAATATATATATTGTTGATCATATTTTTAGAAAAGTGATTTGGCATAAAGATTATATCTTTTACACCTATCAACACTCCATTTTGTTTTTCATTGCCACCACCGATCCCACCTTGTACATCATTCTCAAAGTCACTATGACTTCCATGGAATCCAGCCATTGACCTAAACCAGAAATCATTGTGTGAGTAACAATAGTCATACAATCATTTAGAGATTAACATGTCACCATATTCTCAATTTGAAACACATTAAGATTAACCCAGGTCATTTACTCTCATCTTATATATTTCATACTTCAAATCAGTTTGTATAGAAAATGTAAATTATCCTAAGTATATCCCCCGGGAGTGTCGTAACCAAGAGTGCAGCAAGGCCCGTTGTCGTGCATCAGTTCCCATTCGAGTCTAGCTCAAAGCGGTGTTTTCAGGTTTCACCCCTAGGTACATCTATGCCAGAGCCACCTCTACCTGCTCGTATCCAGACATGGATTTATTGCTTGGAAAACTCAAAAAATCACTACAATACCAAAATTTTAGGAAGTTCTTATATACTAATCCTCAAAGTTCATCAAAGGTCTACGTGCTCTAATAAGCGTTTATCTAAATCTAACTCCCAAGGTTTGTACTAAGCTTTCTCTAATACCAACTGTAACTCCCCGAACCCAGTTACCCAGAGTCGGTGCATTATTACATAACATTGGCATGATCACAAGAAAGATCAAGTCTCTAAAGACCGATTAGTTTAGTATCATTGGAAACACTAGATACAATCATAATGCTTTACATTACATCATAAAAAAACATCGTGTCTTCATATCCCCTCATACTATCCTTGTAGGTCATTCATAAATTACTTCTTCATAATCCTAGGAAAAATAAAACATTTAAAGGGGTGAGTTCAGATGCTCAGTAAGGATAACATTATAGCAGAATCTTTAATAGAGAAGCATAAACACTTAATGATGTTTATAACAAAAACAAAATCCTTTTAATCTTGAACTTTAGCAGAAAATGGAAAAGATAAAATAAAATAATGCCATTTACTTACTCACATGGATATTATACTAGTCGAATGATAACATGAAATATCAATATCCACTTTCATAATGATGGAATGCATAATTCCAGACTATCATAACCACATAGCCAAAGCCTCGTGCTAAGACTACAAATAAGATTTTCTGAAGGCCTTGTGCCAAGACACTAGTTTGTCTCATGAGACCTACCGATGCATCGAGGAGCTATAGCGGGATCCACCCGTCACTTACTATGTCTAATGAATTCCTCATATAGACATGTTTAAACATAACATAAACATTCGTATTAAAAATAACATACGAAATGTCAATACATTAACCTCAAACCATGAATGGTATAAAAATAGCACATCCACAGTCAATCATAACTCATTCGATACAATATGGAAGATTGTATTGTATCATATTAACCTCAATTGAGAATAATTAAGGATATTGACATAGATGAAAATAATAATCAAAACAATTTGAGAGAAATATCCCCCTTTTTCTTGAAATCATTTAAAAGTCACAATATTTGTCAAGAAGCCATTTAAAAATTGATTTTTGAATCAAAGTCTCCCATACCACTTTGAAACTTTTAAAATGATTTTTAATTTTAAAACATTAATTTAAATATAAATAAATCCATAAAACCATGTTTAAAACATGGACATTAATGAGAAATATTTAGAAGAATAAGTCTTTAAAACATTTAAAAATGGTATTTTAGTTAGAGTTTCTAACCAATAGAGAGACACTTGAATATAAATAATTGAGGTAATCAAATCTTTATAATATCATGAGAATAAAGGGATTTATGATATACTATGTCAAAGTACATTATATACACCACATAAAAGTGATTTGGTGTATAACAATAATGAAGTCTCAATGGAGTGTAAATTGAGATGAAATCTCTCATAAAGGCTGTATATTTAGGTTAAGGATAAATCATTGACATATTTATGTGTGGAAAATATAAATACACTAAATATGATTGGATATTTATTGTGAAAAAAAGGACATTCACACATAATCTTGTAAAAAGAACACCAATGAATTGGATGTCTAACTCAATAAATGGATAGTGAGTTAAAATTACTCTTAAAAAAATTCATATCGATGACTTGAGAAATTTTTGATGGAGTGAGTATGTGTATAAAAAGTTTATACACGGGAAGGGGAATGGAAATTATGACATAATAAAATGAATAGTGAATCCACACATAATCTTGGTGTAATATAATCAATGAAATATGCGTAAAGCCAAATGAGTGGAAATTGAAATTTCAAATTCTCTTATCGATTAGGTAACTTAAAAAACATACACCCATGAAATAAGGATCATACCATGATGATGTAAATAATTATAAATAAAATTATATTACACAATTAATACAGTCATGGGCAGTACACACACCACATGGAATAAATAAGTGGGGAACAATAGAATTCTCACAGAATTAAAAGTCAGATAAGAAACCCCTTACTTTGTACTTTTTCCTTGGTCGATGGTAGGTTAACCTCCTGTATAATGGTGAAATAATTGTTATTAAATTATTTAATAATCATATACATTAATATGCTATCATATATGATCTTTTAACATTGTTTTGCTAATAATATCTTAGAATTATCATCGTTTCTGGTGTTAACTTACTCATTTTCTTTTATATGTTTTGTTATGCAAGCCTTGGTTTTCATGGATAAGTTTTATATTATTAATATATAGACTGATATAAAGTCCTTATACATTATTTATAAATCATCAAATAATAATTATACATGAATGGATTAGATCGATAATGAATCTCATCGCGTTCGTGGAGACGGTAGTCCGTACGTACGCACGAGCGACAATATCATTTTTTTGATATAAAAATAATATATAATTGGATGGTATATCATATATAGAGAATAATTATCATGTTATATTAATTATTTACATGAATTACACATCATTATTATACCCATCCAAATAATAATTTATTGAATAATAATTCCACCATGACGTGGAGATGGTAAGCCGTACGTACGCACGTATGGTGACATGTTATTCAAAGGGTGGATAGAATACAGAATATGGTTGTACAATACTTATAATATTATTATAGTATATAGGAGATACTGGATTCATTATTTTATAATATAAATAACAAAGAATGATGATGTGGAAGAAGATAGGAACTTGAAAAATGGTGGGGAAATCATTACCTCTTCTTCGGGTTCTTCCTTTTGATTTGATCAAAAGGGCTCCTTAGGTTGGATTTATGATCAAACTAAGGCCTCTAGGTTGTAGTTCGGGAAGTTGAGAGATTATTTGGTCATGGTTTGGATGAACCAATAGGCTTTGAAGGTGGGATGAAATGAGAAGGGTGAGTGCCCTTTTAAAAGAGGGGTGAGGGGCACCATTGGAAAAGATAGAAATATTATTTTATAATAATTTCATATTCGGTTTATAATGGCTTAAAAGTGTATTCTTTAAAGGCTAAGGTGGGGATTGGTCGAAAACCACTCATCCAATAGAATTTAGACTGGTTTGGCCCATTATGATAACCTTATGTTTAAGTATTAACTCTTAGTTAATTAGTTTCACTTTTACAATGTCTCTTTGTATTTTTATATTATATGGTTAATAAACATACTATATACATCCACACGACCCCCCAAGCTATCCATTAATGATACATCTATCATGATATAAGCCTACTGGAAGATCCTTAGATGTTTAGGAATTTAATATCAATTAATAATATAATATTTGTTTTAAAACCTCTTTTATGTCAATTTTGACACTATTCCATAATTGATTTTTGTAAAAATCATAACAGAATGATTACTTCGAAAAAAAGTTAATTAAATAAATCATAACATGTCATATTAACCTAGAAAATTAGGGTAATTCATTAAAAGTCTCATATTATATTTATTTGGGTATTTATAATATCTATTATTCTAATTTTTCACTATTATTGTAGTTACTGCATCACCATTATGTCATAAATAATTTAAATTATTTTATGTCTAAAAATTAAAAATAAAATATCATTATGTATTAAATATTTTTAGATTTCTAATGAATATTTATACTCTAAATGAAAACATATATAACCCTATGTTGCAATTGTTTTTCTAAAAGATATATGCTTGTGTCATTTTTGTATTCATTTTAACATAATTAAAATAAAGTGTCCCTATCACTTAAAAGTGGATCCATGGGGTCCCAAAATCGACCCATTTATGCCCATGGTCGGCCATGTATCATCCAATAGGGTTAAGACACGTTTTAGTGTAATTTATTATTATTATAATATTATTTTTTTTACCCCTTATTTATCAGATTTACCCTTTAACCATGGTAAATAAAATATTTACCGAAGTAATTATTCAAAATGTCTAAAAATAAAAGTTATCTTTTTACAAAATTTAAACATCCTGATTCCAAATATGAAATCCATTTTTCCAAATTCAAAACACAGAAGTGGCAGAAATTAATTTAAAATTAATTCTCATTGTTAAAACAAAAAACGTGTTTTTAAGAGATAATAACTATCAAAAGATTGTCACTTGTTTATGTCTGGTTTAATTGTGAAATTATGTCTAATGACAAACATTGAATTAAATGGTAAAACTATATTCTAAATATACTTTAAAACCACTCAAATTCATAATTTGTCAATATTAATTATTTCGATTAAAAAGGTTGTTTTAATTAAAATTTAGCAATTTTCACTATTTATCAAAATATAAAAGTTATTCGAAAAGTACCAAATTTCACCCTAGGATAATTTCGATATTCTGAATCCAAAAATTAAGTCCATTTTGAGAGATATAATTTATAAAATTTAAAAAATTAGGTATTACTATTCATAATGGCTAGTTTGATTGGTTGTGGTGTGTTAGAATCTCGAAGTTGCATACAATGCACGCCATTGCATTATTCAAAGGGAAATGTACCGTGGAAGCTTGGGGTGTTACATAGATGAAGGTGGGATAGAGGAACAAGGTAAGGTGAAGGTAGTGGTTTCTTAGTTGGAGCTCAAGAATGTTTTTGATAAATATATTTTTATTGTGTAGGCAAGATATTACCTGAAGTTCGTCATTTTCATTCCAACATGGTGAACCTACTTTTAGTCATGAACAATATGTGAATAATGATTTAATGGTATGGATAATATGATAATTATTTCATGTTATTGATTAAGTTCTTGACTAATGCCCCAATTTTTTTCCTGCCTGAGATAGGTGATGAGTATATGGTGTAATGTTACTCTTTTGAAATGAAAAGTTGAGAATTTTTGGTTGAGAGGGGATCAAGTTGTGTCGTATGTGTCATGGTAGTTGTGGGCAATTAAATGAAATTACTCTACACATGATCTCAGGTTTGTGGGTTTTGTATATTCTTTGAAGTTATGGAGATATTATTTGTGGGGTTAAAATATTACTATGTATACTGATCACAAGAGTTTAATGTTTTTCTTTTCGAAGTGATATTTGAATATTTTGAAATATATGTGGGTTGATTATATGAAAAATTTTGATTTTGATCTAGCATATAAACATAGTAAGGGAAATAGTTCTTTTGATGTTTTGAGCAGGAGGAATCATAATCATGTAGTTTAGGAGTCTAGCTCATTGAGGAAGATGATGACCTTGATAACTGAGATGCACGTTGTAGTTAGGGGGCTAGGATAAAATGTCCCTCATATCAATATTGTTCAAATTCACACATTTGAGCCAGATCTAAGAGAGGTATTCTGAGGATAGTGATTTTTTTTCCAGGAGGGAATGCCCCTGAGGTTGGGAGTCACATTCCAATTAGACCATAATAAAGGATGAAATCATTTATGTTTAGGGCCATGTAGTTCTTCATAGATGTATGTGAGGAGAGATTATATGTGAATTGCATTACTTGATGTGGGTGGGGAATCATGGTTTTACCAAAAATTCAACATGATCTTCGTCAAAAATATTGGTGGCTAGAAATTGAAAATGTTATTATAGGATTTCATACATAATATTATACCTTTAAACAGGTGAAGGATGGTTATAAAAAACTGTGGGTTTACTAAATACATTACCCATTATAGAATGGAATTGAGACGATTTTATGATGAATTTTGTGGGAGGAATTCTGAGGAGTCCTATAAATAATGACGCTATATGGGTGATACTAGATCAACATACAAAAGTAGCACATTTTATTTCAATTTGGGAGACTTTATATCAGTTAATTAGTTTATAGAATTGTATGCTCAATAGATATTCTATCATCACAGGGTTACAAATATCATAGTTTAAACTACAACTAATGCTTTACATCACACTTATAACATGGATTACAGAAGGTATTAGGTACGTTTTTATTTTTTATTGTGTATTTACACCAACTAAAAGATGGGATTTTTAAATGTAAAATATATTTTACAAATGATATTATATAATCATTTGTTATAAACATTTTTTGGGAATTGGGATATATAAAAAGATCATTTTTAGAACTTATACAACAACTATTATTAATAGAATATTAAAATGGATCCATATGAGGCTATTTACGGTAGGCCATGTAGACCACCCTTATGTTTGAGGGATGAAGGTGAGTCAAAGTGGTTGGGACTCAGTCCCATGATGTAAAAACTAGAGAAGGATATGATGATTCAGAAAAGTATGGATATGGAACATAGTATAAAATAGCCTTTCAATGATTGAGATGTATGTACACCTTGAGTTAACAATATGTGATCATGTGCCCATTTAGGTGTCTCTGATATTGGGCCACCATTGGATTCAAAGGAAGAAAATTTGGAATCTAGGATTGCCGAACCATTAGATATAGTGGAGAGAATCAGGATAATGGCATATTGATTACCCATTTCATATAGGTTTAGTGACATGAACAATGTTTTTCATGTCCCTCAGCTTCACAGGTATCACACTGAGCCTTTCTATGTTATCTATGTTGATGATATTGAGGTTGAGACATATGTTCCCTTTGGGGAACATCTGATAAGAGTTTGATATCACAATGATAACTTTTTGTGAGGAGAGACTACGCAGATTGGTTGAGTATTTTAGAATCATGGTTGTGTTCTATAGGATATACATAAATGTGTTGAAGGAAATATGGGAGAGAAAAGTAGACATGTTGGCTATGTGGAATGACCTTTTCACATTTAAATCATAGATATTTTTTGGATTACTGCTCAGAGATGAGTTTTTTTATTATAGAGAGATTTTATGATCCTTCTCTATTTAGATATTTCTTATTATAAATTTTACGTATTCTTTTACCCTTTTGAGTATATATTGGTTGGGTTTTTTTGGGCAGTTTTGGTGAATTTGGAAAATTGTGAAACTTTGTGCAATAAAAAGCGGCAGTTCATGATGGGAGCATGATTTATCTAAATTGCATAGTGACCCCATAAAAATATGAATTCTGTAAAAGATAGGAATATCACGGTTAGTGCACTATATGTAAAACCAAGAACCCTGTTATTAGAAACATTCCACCATAAAGATGAGTCACACTGTTAAGGTGTGTAGTATGGAAAACCCGGAGCGAATTATAAGGAAACCATTACATTGTGATTTATTTCTCTGTAAAATTTATTATAAATTCCCTAACACTCAGTATTATCTTCTATTCCACCTGACTCAACCATAAAACTAAATCAAAAAATTTTATAGTTCAAATATGTTTTTCAAGTCTCCTCAAACTCTATTCTTGTAAAATTGGAGATTTATTTGAAATACCATCTCTCCATTAAGATGTTTGTTCTTCTATATTTGGGTTCACAATCAATTGTGTATGTTTTGTAATGAAGAGGGTAGATTTATTCATCGTGTTTTATGTTTTATATCTAGGTTATTAATGAATTTAATATATTCTGTCATGTTGTTTGGATTCGGTCCAATATCCTCCACTATATTTTGATCTTTAATATTCCTCTTTAAATTGAGTATTTATTATTTGGTGGCCATCTATAAATGCTCTTGAGGTAGGTGGTCATCTTTCCATTTACATTAGTCTTGGTCATGATTTTATGTACATATTTGTTCAATGGAATTTTTCATATTGGAAAATGTAATTATGAAATTGAATTAATCAATTAATTAATGAGATTATAAAATTGGTCATCTAAAGTTATTATGAAATTGGATGATTAATAGAAATTTTATATTAGTTGATTAATGTGATTATGAATTGATTTATAATGGGAAATAAGGGATGATAGGATTAACCTAAAACGGTTAATGGTTTATATGAATAAATGATGATAAATATTTTCATGGTTAATTTTTCATATTATTCAATTTGAATATAGTTATGAACCGTGATTGAATTGATATCAGAAATGGTACACCATGATGAGAATGATTGATATGAATGTTAATTAAGGTTATCCTTGATATATAAATAAATAAATATATATATATATATATAATTATATGTGTGACATATAGTATGAGATAAGGAATTATTCTCCAAATAAGCATTTTTGATAATGAGTTTGGGACAGGGACTAATGCTCCAAAAACCAATATGTGATAACAATGAGGTGTGGGATATAGATAAATTATCCAAATACAAATGGGATTCTAGACATGATGTTCTTAGTCTAAGACATTTTCATTGGGCTAGAGCTCCAAGTATCCTGGATGAGAAGATGAAATTTAATTATTATTGAAAACTATTGATATAATTTAATGTGATATCCATTTAAGGATGGTTCAAAATATATGATGGTATGAAGTAGATAATGATGGATTGGGTGTCATTGTGAAACCAGGGAATTTTGTGGATAATTACGGAACAATACATTAGAGAAAATATTTATGTTATGTATTGTGCATTTTTATTTATTACACTTTATAATTTTTTAGACTGGATATTGTTTTAGTTTTAGTTAGTGGTGACCTAAAATGTTGTTCTCATGCTCTACATAGACTTCCTTATCTGTACCTGAAATAATATCTTGTTTAGAAGATAGTAAAAGGGAAAGAAACATGTGATATATGGTTGAGTTGGGAATGGCCATGGAAGAGGGACCTATTCACGATTTCACGAACTTCTAGTGAGTTTTTATTGTGTCTCTATTTTTTATATATTCATATTGAAACATTAATCATATATAGCATGACATATTTACTTTTCTAGTTAGGATTATCTTTTCATGTTCTAGTATATCATGTGATATTGGATTGTATGGGTTTTGGTATTATTCTGGATATTGGTTATATCATTAGGTTATTGTTAATTTATTTCCATTGTTGTGCTACATTGATAGAGACTGTATATTCTACACAAGTTCTATATTAGAACCGCAATTCTAGTAGAGAGCCTTTGGAATATGGGAAGGTGAAATTGTGGACCAGTGACCAACTGGATTGGGCCACTGGTATGGGGAACCCAGGTCGAGACATTGCATAATTTGAATGTAAAAATTTATTTAATCAATTAACTATATCCGAAGACACATTTTACCTTGTAGATTATTTTTTTCATGACAAGATCTAAGATGGGGTTTGAGTTTCCACTATCACAAGCCCACAACTATAGGCCCATAGTAAAAACAAGAGCCGAAGTGAATATCCTAAATGGGAGTAATTTTCTTATGTACCAATATTCACACACCCAACTATCTCAATGTAGATGTGATGAGGGATAATAATTAAAAGATACAAAAACATGATTGTAAACATAGAATGGAAATCCTCTAGAGTGTAAAATAGTACAATAGAGAAAAATGAAAAGTAAATAGGAATAATATACTCCAAACCAAAAATATTTCCCAACATTAGTGAACAAGTAAATAAAAATGATTACATCCCCTACCTCCAGATCTCCAAACTATGACCGCCATACATGGTCTAATGAATTGATGTTCCCTAAGATCCTCTAAAGACACTATCAAACATTCCTTCATCTTCATAAGAGATGACACATATGAAAAATCCCATGAATGGATCTGTATATACATATTGATAATTTTTCCCCAAAAACTGAATGGGGAGAAGTAAGAGATGCAACATGAATAAAAAGATAATAGATAGCACACATGATGAAAAGTATAGTAAAAGAAAATAGTTCTTCCCAAACGCAGAGATAATAGCCTCATCCTAAAAACAAAGGGCTCAAAATGGTGTGAATTTTAAATTAACATAGATTATTTACCACCTTTAGAATCATTGGAATCATATTTGACCACAATAATATAATCATGGAAATAATGTGTCATAACACGCTCGTCATCACATCTCATGAAAATGGAGTAACCAAATCATAATTTTTGGATACAAAGGTAAATATATATATATATTCATTCAAATAATACCAATTGAGATAGTTAGGGGGTCTCCATATCAAAACTAATAAAGGAAGAAGAGTCACCAATAGTTCCAAAATCCCATCCATGATGCTCAATATCTCACTTATTTTCTCAGATGTTGCGATAAAAATCCTACCACATCTCATCGTAGTGTCGTACAGTCAAGGGACCTCCAACACCATGTACATGAATCATTCATTAGTGCGTCAGTTGGGTTCCACTCTATAAGTATCCATAGATAACATTAACCCTTGGTGATGGGGGTTTCTAATCTGGTTTTATGAGGACTCATGAAAATTTTGATAGAGGGGTTCAAATAGGGTGGTTGAGGATCCATTTTGTAGGTGATGGGGGGGGGTCTAATCTATAGTTTTTCGACCCATTCCATTGGCTGAAAATGGGTTCCACTCTAGTCATCATGGACCCACATCAGATTTATAGGGTGTCCACTAGGAAGGTAGCTGGATAGGACCTATGCCCATGCTGATGTGGGGGGGGGGGGGGGGGTCCACTATAGTGTCTCTGGTGATCCTCTGCGTGATCACTATCATAGTCTTGTGTCAAATTAACATGATTTGGGTCTGAAATATTCTACATAGTGCCAATAAATCATCAACCATGTGAACCATTCTAGTATAAACGCGAAAAAACTCAAGATAGGCTGCCCATGAACCTAAATTTGATTCCAATTGAAGGAGATAAGAAATATTGATGTTTCATAAAAAATAAGCATGAAGAACATGGAATGTGAGATTACCAACATGGTGTGTGGTCCAAATCCAACATATTTTCATGACCCAAGATATAACATACCTCTTAATCATTTAGTAGAACACACCTTGAAGGCGGACTAGATGGTGTTTCCTAGCTTTCCATGATTGGGTTATATCATTCTGGTAGTGAATAGGTACACATGTTGTGTTTACGTAATTCAGTAAAAGTTATGTTGATTCACACATATTTCTTCCCATATTCTCTAACCATGATCATGTAATTGGAAAATGGTGTGTACATGTTTTTTCTTTTTCATATTCCACATACACATAGTTACAGTGGTACACTACATATAGGAGGACTACATGGCGTGTTATACTTATGACTTCCCAAAACTCATGATGATGTAGCAACGAAGCTATATTTAATGTGTTCATCACAGTACATAAAATGTAGACAGGTTTTCATGGTTATCTAGATCTGTTATATAGCCTCATATCTTGCCTCACCTCTTGGTTTTCCACACTTTCATTTCCCAAAAACAGTTATTCTGGAAGAGGATCATGGTTTTCAGTCAATGTTCTTTCAAATTTGGGTCACATAATTCAATGGTGGTGCATCATAGGAACAAATATCTTCATATCATTTTGCCTGCAATTATTCAATAAACAACAATTCAGGAAATAATCTACCACCCGAAACCATTCTACATCTATTATTGATTATCCGTTTTTTCCTTCTCCCATGAATCATTCATGATTTCAGGGCTTCAATAAATCTCAATACCACCTGAAAACGTCGAACCAATATCATAGGGTCCAACTGGTGAATAATGTAAAATAATTGAGGGGAAAAGGGAAAAAATGGACCAGCCTTTAACAGAAAAGTGTTGTTAGAGAATGATCATGAACATTGAAAATCTTGGTCAGAAACTGAATAACCTATTAAATTTCTGTACAAGGGTGCATCTAAATGCTGTAATTGGAACAAATCATAGAAAGGGTTAAATCTGGTCAATAATTTTATTAAAAAATGGCATAAATCGCTAATATATGTGTCTTATGTATATTATTATTAAATTTTCATCAAAGAATGTGACCACCAATGACCAAAAGACGTTTTTTCATTCTTTGTGTCCCGATATTCTCCAATCCATATTTTTTTCATCGTCTGATGTGATTCGCCAGCAGAAGGTGGAAGGAGAAACCTTCAAAAAATCACCAGATTATGTGGATTACTCTATGAGAATAATAATTTAATAATACTTATTTATATTTTTAGGATTAATTAATTTTTTAATCCATTGAATGAACAGCCAAAGTGTTAGATGTTTGAATTCCATATGATGACATTTTTTTATCTGATAGTGTTTTATGATATAAATAATATTAATTAAAATTATTAAATGAAATTAATGATATATATATATATATATATATAATATATCCAATTAAATATTATTTAAATTATTCCAAATTATTTTATAGGAATAATATAAGAATAAATAAAGTTTAATGCTTAAAAATTATATTCTCTAAAAATTAAATTTTCCACCATATAATGGCCCACTTATTTTAAATGTAATTTTCAGAATTTAAATAATTTAATATGAAAAAATAATCTACTTTTTTAAAATTTAAATTTAATAATTAGGTTAGGGTAACGTTTTGGTATTTTTCTGTGATATTTCATTTTCGGGTGAATATTGAAAAATAATGAATTTAAATGGAAAACTGGTTATTTGTCTAAATTATTTATAAGGATAAATTAAGTTATAAATTGGTTTTAAAGCCTCATTTATAAATAATACATCACTTCATCTAATTTATGTCAGTTTACAAAATTTTCATTTTATATTTAGTATATAAATATTGCTTACTAAAGAATACTTTTACATTAAAAACTCTTTAGGTAATCCCGTCTACATGATTGAATTTAAATTAATTTGATAAATTTATGTGTTTTTAATTTAGAAAAGTGGACCCAATATTATAAATCAAAAAAATTTCTATTTTCTAATAAGGACAAAATAGTTTTTGACAAAATAAATTATTAGTAATAGTTATTAAAATTAATTACAGAAGTTAATATAAAATTTAGCTTAACAAGGACTAAACCAAAAACCATAGGTCGAAAATGACCTAGAAACATGTCCAATGTACATTTTATTCTGATATTTCTATAATATCCTACATATTATTTTATTTTTAACATTATTGAATTAAATTTTCATGACAAAAATGTGGGTGCAATTCAATTTACAAAAATTTACAAAAATGTCAATCCTCTTTCACTATAAAAAGGCATTCCCCAATCCCACTTTTTTAGACTTATGAAGCCCTTATAATAACGAAAAAATGATAAAATAATCTCCCAAAATCCATCCACTATTACTAGAATCATTCCCTCTATGAAGAAATAAATATAAGTCCATATTTGGGTTTAAACTAAAAGGAGTTACATGAATAAGAGGTAACATTTTCTAAAGATCACTTTACATTCATTCAATTTTCCACCACATAGATTATTTTTATATCATGTTTATTTAAAAAACTAATAATATTAGATATTAATATATTTTTATGATAATATTTCTAAATACACTTCCTCACCCATCCACTAAATTGGATACATGATCATTGTTCATCTATATGACAGTCTACCGCTTCGAAAACTGATGTCGTTCATTATTCCTTTTACATCCCTTAAAGGTTATAATAATGATGGGTTTATAGATTATATAAGATATTTAATATATTTATATTATATTTAATGTTTTTTTTATATTTTATATAACATATACTTTTATGATAATGTTTTTTTGGAGTACGACAACATTGTTTGTGGATGTCTTTCTTGTCTCCTCTTCAAAGTGATGTGATGCATTTTGGATATGAATGGACTGTATTAAATATGGTATTAATAAAAATATTCCAAATATATGAAATAAATATGAAACTATAATTATATTTTACTTATATAAATATATAATTTACTATTCATTATTTGAAATATGAAAAAGAAATGGATGTTGTGTTAATACGTACATACGACCAACTATCTCTCTGAATAGTTCATTTCATTTCCAATAATATTAAATTATTTATTATAATAAGAACACATATAATTAATATATATGATATTGACGTTATGTTTTAAATAATTTATATTATGAAACCATTTTATAATTAATATTAACTGCATGTAAATATTCAAAATATTTTTGAAAAACTGGGAAATGAAAACATAAAATTGTTAATATAATGAATGTTTATTAAAAAATGGATAATAAGATATTATACTATGATAATATAAGATATTATAAAAATTATTATTACTCTTTTATAATATAATAACATTATAAAAACTATTATACATGATGTTAAATGATTTTCACCCAAAGGGAAATGCAAGAAAATATATTTTTATCTCACCTTTTACATCTATGAGATTAATTTCATATTCACCACATACATTATGTTTTAATGATTATATACTTCACATTTTAAATTTAATATCATCATTCCCTAAAAAATAACTGTATTTTAAATTTCAATTTTAATTATTTTGTTCATGGGGTTTTACATTAAAATTACAAAATAGTGAAAGTTGTCTTCAAACTATCACTTTCTTTCGTGATCTTTATCTTCCTCTTGAAACCATTATTTCCTTATGAACATTTTTATTGAAAATTACATTAATATTAAATATAAATACTCGAATTAAATTTAAATTATTATTTCATAAATCATATAACTTTTTTACAGTGTGTTCATATTGACTGTTATTTGATCAATTGGGGAAATATTGATAAATCTGTATTATTTTCTCAATATAGATATTTGATAAGTAACATTGTTTGTGAATTTAAATTTATTAATATATATATAAGTAATTACTTGGATTGGTAAGGTATGGTTTGGTTACTATTTAATGTAATCCCCTTGATTCGTCAATAGTCTCATGATATAAATAATTTGGCCAAATAAGACAGGTTTCTACCCGATATGCTAAATTGTATTATGAAATTTCATGAAATTATATATTATATATACCTAGGAAACATGGTATAAAATAATTAGTTATTAAATATATTTATAATTTAGTTATTACAATTATTATCTATGATAATTTTTCTTTATCATTATTTATGGAATCATTTCATTCTCAGTTTGTTTGTTAAATAGAAACTATCCTCGGTTATTTTCCTTTCCAAATTGATTATACCTAATATAGTTTGTTTAAATAGAAAGTGTGTCTAGTTATTCACCTTACCATATTGATTATTATTATTGATTCACTATATCTTACTTTGTACCCACCTTAATTGATTATTTCATATCACCCATATTTCTAGTTCCCTTACCCATGTTATAAAGATAGATCCTTTGAATATGTTTCAAGGGTGTTTCGATTTTATTTTTATTATGTTTTGTTTTTATTTTCTATTGTATTTGGGGTATCATGTTTGTAATATGGTTCTGAAAAATTGATAAATTATTAGATTTTTTAGGATTTGAAAGGTTTATTTATGCCAATATAATAAAGTCACTGACCTTGGGCTTCTAGGGTCAGGTCTTTGTATTTGTTATCAATTCATGTCTAGAAGAAACATTGGAGACTAGATTTTCACAAACTAGATTAGACAACACAATGTTAACATAGATATTAAGGATAACTATAGAATAACATCCAATAATTTTTGTAAGGTATATATTTTTATGAGTCTTACAATATAAATATCTTTGTCTGGATACTACATGTGGAAGTGGTTATGGAATAGATGTACCTAGTGGTTAAAATTATTAAAAGGAGTTCCAGGACAGACTCAAGTGTAACCTGGTACATGAAAATTTGATTTAATGCACTACATGTTTGACACACCCAAGGGATAAAATTAAGATCATTTATATTTTATTGAAAAATACATGTGAATGATTTACAAGGATATCCCCAGAAAACCATGTTCATGATTATGAGATTAGATATTTATAACATTCACCATTTACATTACATGTTAATATATATTTAAAAAAATTAAAAATTTCCTAATTTGATAATATAATCTTGTATGTTCGATTGATTATAAACAGAACCTAGATGGAATAATGGTATCAATACTCATGTAAAATTTATATGTTTCCCAAATGAGAAAGACAATATAGATGGTATTGAAAATGATGATTTTATCAATATATTGGGGAATATTAATTAGGTTATGAAATAAAAATTGGATGGGGAAACCTATTTCACAATGAGATTCATTGATGTTGGATCACATTTTGTGATAGAGTCCCCCATCACATAGTGTGACTAATGATCCAATGGTGGGTGAACAATTGGTAATGTATTTGGAGAAGATATTTATGGAATTGGGATGAAATGAAAAGGAAATGGTTACACGTAAAATGTATTTTCTCAATGTCAACACTCATCAATGGTGTTTGTTTATCCATAATACTATGAAGGAAGAGTAAATTTAAATAATTTAACAGAAATATTTTTTAGGAAAATGTTCTTTGATAAATATTTCCATTTTGAGAAACAAACTAGTATCAAAAGAAATTATGAATTTTAAATAAGAAAGAGGAAGAAAGCATTTTCTATTATGAAACTACATTAAAAGTATATAATGGTATGCTACACATTTCATATACAACATGGAGTGAAATATTGACTCTTTCATTGAGGGTCCTAATACAGTTCTTCAATGGAGACTAGTGTCTTAAAAATTTCTTCAGACAACACAACATTTTTATGTGCTATCAAGATAGAGAAGTAATTCTCCATGTCATTCAACATCAAATAAATTCCATTTAATAAGAGAATGGATTATTGGATGATAGATATTGGGAAAAAGGGAAATAATTTTTCCCCACTTGTGATAACTGGGAAAAGAATCGCCTAGTTTAATATTTGAATGGATTGGAAATTTTTTATAAGTGTAGAGAAAGTATTCCCAACAAAAATGAATTCCAAGGGAAGAATTCAAACCATACTCTTCAGAGGTACAATTTCAAGGAGATATGGAACTATGAAAACGAATACCCCGTGCATTAGGGGAATTCAACTTTGTTGAGGATAAATGATTATGGTTACGAATATGTTATTAACCAAATCGAGGTGGAATTATTAATGTATTATATATATGGATCCATGAAATGTGTTGTAAAATTCGTACACTAATGATTTTCTCATCATATAAATTATGAAATATATAATGACTATAATATTGAATTTTTTTTTAAATTTTTTAGATCGTATTCTTAATGGTACTATGAATTGGGATTTTGTAAAAGGTTAAACTTTTTGGAAAATACACAGATGAGTGATTGATAAGGCATAATATGTTTCTAATTTTGAGAAAATAGCATTTATATAAGGAAATGATTGATTTGAATATGTTCTGAATACGTGTAACTAATTAATTATTTGTTGAAAATGTTGTTTACACTATCATGGATCTAATTTACAACACTTTTGGATTTATATAATATATCGAATAACATGTTTTATAATTATGTAAAAAATAAGAATGAATGTTTCCAATAATTTTTTAGGATAATTAAATTTATCACCATATAACAATAGATTACATGATTAAGGTGTTAACATGTTTAGAATGTGGTGACCAACGAGATAATTCATGTTGATTTAAGAATAATAATAAGTTAATTTTATTAATTTAGTGACCTCCCGTCAAATGTTTTTGATCATAATCTTTTTAAAATGTTTACCATTTATTAAATGGTTTAATATTATCTTTGGACATGGTTTTAATGGTTTAGGTATTACTTCACATTATGAGACAACCCATTATTATAAATGAAGTAGAAGTAGTTGAATGAAAAAAATTAAGGATATGATTTTTCATATTTAATAGAACCATATCAGGTAATTATATTTCATTATGTTCTTAGAGAATGAAAAAATTCCTCAACTCTAGGAAAAAGGTTATTGAATAAAAAATATTTTCTCATTATCATCATTTTTATGATATCAACGACCTTTAGTCACTCATCTGGTTTATGGATTTTTTCCACAAAAGTTTCATAGAAATTTTCTCAATCTCATTCCAAAAGAACAAGATGGTTTTATTTTTATTCCATTTCTGTGATTTCACTGATGTTCTCATATTTGAAAACCTAGTTTTATGGTGTCATTCTCATTTCTTTTTTCCTATAATTATGAAAATTTATCATTAAAGCAATTAATAAAGTGGGGTTTTAAAAAATTTTATCATAGAATATGAATAGCTTAATTATCGATATCATGTTTAAATTGGGAGGATGCAATATATTTATGGCAGAGATAATATAACAACCCCAAATTCTTAAATATGCACACTATAAATTTGTAGCATATATAACATGCAACACAAAAAACTGAATATAATTTCCTAATAAATTACAGTATTTTTTATATTTTAAATTGATTCAATATATTATATATATTTAAATAAATTCATCTTTGATTTTATGTTTTGTTTCACTCATCAACTTTGTTTGATAGTTTGCATTATATGGAAGAATGGGTGTTACTGAAAAAAAATATATTATTAAGATATAAATATTTAATATGAAAATATTAAACCAAGACATTAAATTGATGGTGAAAAGTATAAATAACTAATGAATTAAAATTTATGTATTCATTTTTTAACCACTTAATAGAAATAAATACAAGAACCAACTCAATAAAAAGGAAATGATTTTACAAAGATCTACTTTTGTGCTTCCAATGGAATTTTATCATAAATATTTTAATTAATTACTATTATTGAATGATATAAATGAAATATATATATATATATATATTGTATTAAATTAAATATTTTTATAATAATCCAATATATTTTATTTTAATAAGATAATAATAAATCTGTTTTTATGCTTAAAAATTGTATTTTTCTAAAAATTAATTTTTTACACATTTTAACGGTGCAATTAATTTAAATGTAAATGTTAATAAAATTATTCATTTAATATAATTAAAAAAGATTCATTTTATACATATAAACATAAAAAAAATTAGGGTTAATTATTTGTTTCTTTTTAGTGAAGTTTCTTTTTTTAAATGAATAGTGAAAATACTGAATTTAAATGGAAAATAATTTTTTATACCCAATTATTAATAAATATAAAATTTATATTAAAGTGGGTTTAAAGTCAAATTATATCAATTATACATAAATTAATAAAATTTAAGTCATTGTAATCAATTTTAATTGGATATATAATGTAAAAAATAAGAATCTTTTGAAGATGATTACTTTCTAAACCCTATTTGGCATCACGTCTGTGAAATTAAATTTAAAATAATTTATACCACATTCTTGTTATTAAAAAGTAAAAATTGATATAATAATTGGAATAATAAAAATTTATAATTAATAATAATTTCAAATAACTTTTTGAACAAAAAATATGAGTACAAGTGAAAAAATTAATTATAGTGATTAAGAGAAAACATAGCTTCACAATTGACTAACCCTTGATCATAAAAACGAAAATTAAGAAAAATATTATTAAAAATCTATTTTATAATAATATAAAATCCCTATACTCAATTTTATCTAATATTTAACATTAATGGATCCATATTACATTAGAAAATCATGGGTGGAATTCCCTTTTCCTAAATTTCCATGAATGTCACTCCTCCTCCACTATAAAAAGGAACTCACGCCTCCCACATATTCAAACCTCACAGTAGCATTTTATCAACCATTATATACTAAAATCTTCTCCCAAAAAACCTACCCTCATTCTAGATGCCTAACCATCAGATGAAATCACACCAGGGTAGTATTTAGTTATAAACCAAATGGAGTTACCTGAATAAGAGGTAGTATAATCAGATGATCCATTTTCATTCATTTAATTTTCCACCCCTTATATAAGTTTTATATAAAATTTATATAATAACATCATTATTATTAGTATTATGATATTTTTTCTTATAATATATCTACCTTCACTTTCACACACATCCATCAAATGGGATATAAAATCATCATTTGGGTGTATAGTGAACTACCGCTCTGAGATTCAATGTTGATTACTCTTCCATTTACCAAATGTCAAGGTTAAAATAATGATGTATTTATAGTTAAAAAATTATATTTATGATATTTATGAAGTTTTTAATCTTCAAAAGTTTTTATATGAAACATAAATTTATGCTTTTCAAATTTTTGGAATACTATAACATCGTTTGTGACAGTGTGGACTACAGCCTCCTCAAATCAATGTGATTTATTCGTGATATACATGGAATGAAATAAGGATATACTAGATATAAATTTGTGACATATATCACATGAATGTCATAATATAATTTTTAAATTCAAATATATATATATATAATTTATCATTCATTAATTTAAATATGAAAATCAAATTGAAGTAACATCCATGTGTATGTACGACCAACAATGTCCATGAACAATGAATTTCATTTCCTATCTCAATATTTTTGTGATTATTATCAATATGTAAAAAATGAGTATTTAGGATATTTATATCATGTTTAACAATCATGATATGATAAAATCATGATAAAGTTTATAGTATCTATAATTAACAAATAAAAACGTACTCGAAAACAATGTTATTTAAACCCAAATTAGACGAAAATGAAAGATTGTTTTTAAATGGATAATATTATATTATAAGAAGATAATATATGATATGTTAAATAGTTTTTTTGGTTATGTTATTAGTTAATAACACTCTTAAAACCATTATACAATATTTTAAGAGGCATTAACCCAAGAGGAAACGCAAGGTAAGGTATTTTTACCTCACTTTTTACATATGTGTGATAAATGTCATAGTCACCGCTTAATTATATTTGTTTTATATAATGAAAAAATTTCATTTAATATAATGTATCAGTCAATATTTATGGTATTTTATGATTTTATTTGAATTTTCTCAGTCAAGGGATTTCACTTGAAAAGAAAAAAGTCATAAAGTAGTCTTTACAGTATAACATTATTCCATGATTGGAAATAGTCTCATTAAACAATCACTTCCTAATGATCATTTTTATTACGAATATCATTAATATTAAATATGCATATTCTCATTCCTTAGATATTATTTTTTCCAAAACTGTATACCATTGTTACATAAATTGTTCACTTTGATTGTTATTTGATTAATTGGTTAAATATTGATAAATTTGTATCCTTTACTCAATACATATATTTGATAAGGAATTATGATAAAAAAATTAAAATAAATTATTTGATAGATAATGAATTTTTTGGATTGGTATGACATGGTTAGGGGACTATTTAATGAATGGCCATAGATGCATCAATAGTCTCGTGAGATGAACCAGTTATCCAAATTAGGCAGGGCTCATCCCGAAATGTTGAACCTTCTAATGAAATGACTTAATGGTAATGTCCATATGTACCTAAAAAATGGAACCCAATAATTAAGAATTTATATTAAATATAATTTATTTATTATTATTATCATCCATTATATTTTTTCATTGAAAATGCCTATGGATGCATTTCATTGTCATCTTGTTGATTAAATGGAATTTTTCCTCAGTTATTTAACATTTAATATTCATTAGGACTTATCTAATATGTTTAAATGTAAATAATATTATGTTATTTACCTTTCCATATTTTATATTCATATTAATTCATTATTTATTCATCTATATTCATCCTTTAATAGAATTTGGAGACACACATATTTTTATATCCTTTCCTAATGTTTTGAACCAAAATCCTTTGAATGAGTATCAAGTATGCTGAGATTTTATTTTTCCTATATTTCATTTTCTATTTTCCAATGCATTATGGGAATCATGTATATAATTAATTTTTTAAATACATCTATATTATTTTCTCATTTAATATTTTTAAATTTTATCTCTCTGAATGTAATAACATAAGGAACCAACTCTAGGATTTTGGGGCCTACGTGTTACACACTCCTCTTGTAGTCTCAACACAGGAACACTTGTTATTATCATCCTTAACTCCTCAATTTCCTTCTAGAACTGGTCATTCCAGCTACATAGCTACCATGTCTACAAAATTGTGGTCAATGTAGTTTTCAACCTAGGGAATTATTCCACAAAATTCAATTAGTATCCTTCAAAACTGATAAATATTTTCACCTCTAGCATGCTTTTGGGTGAATCCCAAGACAAAACATTGTCAATATTTGTAGGTTATATGGATAAACCTAGATCAGAAATGTCATTCCCTAGAAATTGAAGCTCGTGAATCTAAAACTGGAATATCTAATTCTACCAAAATAGTGTTTTTCTCAATGAAAATTTGTAACTATCCTCAAGTGTTGTACATAATCTTCCTCTAAAGAAGACTAGATGGGTATGTAATTCATGATGTCTACTATAAAATGGATCATGTAAAGCTAGAAGATATGGTTCATCGAAGAAATAAAAATGAAAGGTGAATTCATCACACAAATGGGAATCACTATAAACTCATATTGTCTATACTGACATCATAATGAAATCTTTAGAATATCATCCTCATGAACACTAAACTAGTGGTAGACAGGCCTAAGATCGACCTTTAGGAATCATCTAATGCCTGAAATCTATTAAAAGGTTAATCAATCCTGTAAAATGGATAGCATTTCATTATTATATCCTTGTTTATATTACATTAATCCACACAATATATGATGCCCTCATAAGAGTTTTTCTCGAACAACATCATATATGCCAAAGGGTACACCCAGGTTCTGATGAAACCCTTCTCTAGAAGTTCATCCAACTATAACCATATATCCAAAATCATTGTATGGTACATGTGATATGTCTTAGAAGATATTGGAGTGGTGATGGAATATAATAAAATGGAAATATACATATCTATCCTTGAAGGTTGTCCCAAATGAATCATTCAATTATACTTTCATATAATCCTACACAAAAAAAAGGATACCACAAACCTGATGAGCCTATTACACCAATTGATGCACTATACAAATTATGGGTGATATCCTACATCCAATTTATTGTAGAACTGACTCCTCCTAACATGGACTATATTTTTCCCATAATGGAGAATCTTGTTACATATGTGTGTGGTAATATGACTTTTTTGCATTGATAGTCAATTTGGGATTGGACCATAGACAACAATTCCATAAAAAATATGATTTCATAGGTTTATATCTTAAAATAAAAAAAATATCCCATGTGAATATATCTTCCCTAGAGATATCCCTCACTAACAACATATGATATATACTGAAGAAGTGCTCCTTGTAAGAACCTCACAATGATTCTAATGGATTATCAACTCAATTGTGAGCTTCATCACTTAAACAAGATGTATAGGGATGATTGAAAGACTGGAACCTTTGATTACTAATAATGGATAAATAATATAATAATCACATATTATACCTCTATTAATCTTTTCTGACGTGGGGTCATAAGTCTCAAGAACATACTACTGTCTGCGACACCAACCACCAACACCAAGAGCCTACCATGGGCAACCTGATCGTGGTGGAGGAAAGATTGCATAACATCATCCACCACCCATAGGTCCTCCAACTCCTCTATAAGATTCACTTCCCTAGGGAACACCCTTACCTCTCCTAAGAGATCCTTGGAAATGGTGATGCCTCTACCATGGAGATATATCAGTTATTTATCTATGCTACTATGCAAAATATGGTTGGGTAGTCATGTGCTATGTGGCCTCAACCATCATAAGGTAAAAACCTCCCCCCTCTTAGTTTCCCTATTCAACTGTACTTATATTGACCACATTCCTAATATAGATCACTTGGAGGTCTTTTGTGTTGAGAACTTGGAACCTAGAATCTTCTATCTACAGTAGACGAGTCTGCTATGTGGAACTCACTACCCTAAAAAGTAATGTGGAATCCATATGAAGAATTATCAACATCACTAGTTAATTCCTCAGCACCACAGAATAGGTGGGGATACATAAGGTTACAACTTTGGCACATATCTCTCTATGGAGTCCAAACTCATACTTTTCTACTCAAAATTAGTCATCCAAAATCATGACAAGGGAGTGTCGTGTATGGTTTGTGAACCTCATTGAACATTAATCCACTATTATACATCCATTTTGTAGCTTCATAAACTTATAAATAAAAACTGATTGAAAATAGGATGGGTAGTACTCCTAATAGAATAGCTACTGGATGTTGGGCCATGACAATGTCAACTTCCCGTGTATCTAGCTAACAAGACTCCGCCAAAACCTAGCTACTCCATGCAATAGGCTTGTTCCTAGTGAAAAAGGATTATCCATCAGTGTTAGGATGATCCTAAAGACATGGACAACAAAATCTTTCCAATCTGCTACTACCTAATGATGTAGTTCACTATGGAACCTCTATGACCTCTAGTTTTGGAACTCATATAGCACACTAAGACTTCCTGCATCCTCATCTTACTGTACATGAATTAATTTTTTCTCAAAAGGTGGGTTATATTTTACCTACCCACCTAGATGGAGGGGATCATTGTATGGACCATGAACTGAGGCCTCATCACTCATCATATAATCATCACGATCCAAAATCGGTATCCTAGCATGTTTTCATCACAATGGAATCCTAAAATTTACTGAAGACATACCATAGTCAATTGAGAGTATATATATATATATGTATAATAGAGAGTTGAATCAATAATAAAATTCAAAAACTCAATCCTATATGATGCATGTATCATGGATCCATTCAACCAATGTATCGACATGCTGAGTTGAAATGTAGGTAGTCATGTTCCTAGTGGATGGAAGCCATAGTCGCATGTACCATCACTAGATTCTCAATCCTGAGAGTGTCACATGAAATAAATTGAAACCGTTTCCATAATCCCAACCAAAACCTATGAAGGGTAATACTTCATAAAACATCACAATGAATGAAATTTGTTGATACCATTCCTTCATGACCTGACCCATGCTGGGACTCACATCGAAACTACAACAATCCCATCTCTATAGGCCAATAGGTGTGGAAAAGTGCTAAGAGGAATATCAAAATTAGTGACCTTTTCCAAAGTAACATTATGCACATAATCTACCATATAAATGTATAGGTGAAGAGTAAGAATAATTAAAAAATGAAACAGATAGAAATTAGACCAAGCATTACAATCCTCAATGTTGTACTGTAGTAGGACAATGAATAATGAAAATTAAAGGGGAAAACATATGCCCATCTAGAAAGATGAACCAACCTAGAAACAATAAAGATAAATTGTTGAGAGATCATGGCTTTTGACCTCTATTTTGCAACAATTGTATATAGTTCAATGTATTTGGTGTCCCTAAGCTCAAAAAAAGTCACTGTTGACCTATTTTTCATCAATATAAGACAAGAATAATGAAAGAAAAAAAATTATGGGTGAGAATATACATACCCATTAGTAATCCCCCAAATTTGAATAAGGGTAGTAATAAGAGATTCAAAATGAATAGAAATATAGTATATTGTACATTAGACGCAGGTTATAGAAAAATAGAATAGCTCAACACAAACTAAGAGAGAATAACTTCATCCAAAACACAAGGTTCTGAATATAGTTTGTAGATGAAATATGAATTGAGTATTTAATGCATATAGTAGGAGAGTAAACTCATCCAACCATGATAGGATAAACATTGAAAGCCCATGGAATACCTCGCAAGTCTCCTTATGGAATTTAAAGAGAGATACCTAATCCAAAGGTATAGATATACAATATATATATGCACATTGAAAGAAGAAAAAATGCAAGAGTAATGGAAAATCAATATCACAAATCATCATTGGAAGAAGTGACTCAAAAATCCCCAAATTCCATCAATGGCGCTCAAAATCCCATGTGTCTACTCAAAAGTAACTATCCAAGTCAATCTACACCTTTTCACTATGCCACATAGTTCAGGCTCCCCAAAATACATGTATATGACTCACACCCTACGGAGTAAGGGGGATACACTATTCAAGTATCTCTTGGGACTTTCTTTGATGTTTATGGGAGGTTCATCTCTTATTTTATGAGGATCCACACCCTATTTGATATGGCGTTCAACTCAGTACATAGAGGACCCGTGCCGATATTGGTGGGGGTCCACTTTATCAGTCGAGGGCCCATACCATGGAGTGAAAGGGGGTTCGACTCAAGTCATTGAGAACATTTTCCATATTTGATATGTGTTCAACTAAGAAGGTAACTATCGACAACCCACACTCATGCTGATAGGGGGCCATTCTTGTGTCTTCAGCGATCCTCTTCCAAATAACTCTTGTGATCATGCATCGCCCCAATAATTTTCAGGTCCATAAAATTATACAATGTATATCAAAATACACAAACATGGGATCCATCACGTTCTACTTGAAAAGAAACCCAGGAATGGATATCTAGGGCCAAAATACAGGTCCAAATGATGGAGATATGGAAGCATAATGTTTCTCCAAAACAAACAATGTATTACAAAGTGTGTGAGGGGACCCACACGACATGTGGTCCTGCAACACCACCTGGTGATGTCCCTGGACATCATGTGGATCCCTATTCTTGTAGAATCACATGAAATGAAGGTGGAAAACAGAACATGTCTTAACTATTTTTGACTACTCTATGTCCTTATGGATGTGTTATTTCACTAATGTCGCTTCAATGTACTTTGGTATACAACATGTTTCTCCTCATAGGGTTCCACGCATGTGCTTTAGATGTGTTCATTTACTCGGCACATGGTGTTTGTCTGGATGTGTGTTTTGTCACCTAAATCATCCACAAAGATAATGTGGTAGAAAATGTGTAGGACGAATAAATCTTGTCACATCCTCATGATTTACCAAATCCCTAGAAACCATATCCAAGGTTCTTCACGTCGTGTGTTTATCCCAGATGATTGTATTTATTCAAGTAATCCATGGTTTTCTATATTTGGAATCTTATCTAGAATTATAGATTTGATACATTATTTTTTGATATATCTCCACCTAAAAATAGTGGATATGGAAAAGGATTGATGTATTTGGTTGTCATTCATCAATAATTAGATCAAGTCACTCTATTGGGTATGTCTCATGAACCACCTGCCACAGATCATTCCAGATTCAATAATTAGATCTCTAATAGTCAAAATGATCATGAAAAACTCATATCCATTCCAGATATATTCTTGATTCATCGATTTGTTCCTTTATTGTGAATCCATATTGATTTTAGGGATCCTATCAGGCTTAATACCACCCATCAACATCGAACCGGGACTACAGGGTCAAACATGGGATAATGTGAAGAAATTGAGTGGGAAAGGCACAAGAACAAATTGTTAACCATCATTTTACAAGAATTCTTAGCCAATGATCATGAATAGAGACAATTAATGTGAGTAACATGAATGACCAATTAAATTTATGTACAATATTTTATGTAAATGATGGAATTGGTGCATATTAAATAAAGGGATCAATCTTATCAAGTAATTTAATCAAATAGTGAATGATCCAAAAATTAATGTTTCTTACCTAGATATTAGATCATTTATCATCAAAAAATGTTCTCCCCAATTACTGAAGGAAGTAATTTCGTTTTCTATATCCTGATACGCTCTGATCCTATGTTTCAACATTGTTTAATGTGATTTTCCATTCGAATGATGAAGGAGAGGCTCTTGGATGATCCCATGAATGTGAGTCTAACTGTGGTTGAATCTCCATGGAAGTACGCTTAAATATGTTTCATTAAGGATAAATTAACTGAATGATTAATTAATTAATTAATTAATCCAATAAATGTAACACTAATGGGAGTGATGTCTGGACTCCCCATGTCAACCTTTTTTTGATATACGTTGGTTAAACAATACATTCTAGTTTCAATCACATGATCATATTTATGATCTGAGAGTCCTTTTATGATTTATCCCTTTTCCATTATGAAAAATTGTGTGCAAAATATAAAATATATATATTATTATTATAAAATTAGATCTGGGAACACTAGTACTCAGAATCACACGTCATCTTAATGTCAAAATCTAGAGATATATATAGATATATTTTAAATTATTACATAGAAAAAAACTACGTCCCAACAATTTGGTACCCCACCAATATACCCACAGATATATTTTATCATTTCAACGCTACATGGGAATAGGTTGTTGCATTTCGTTCTGTATTTTTCATTCTTCTTTAGCATGATGATAGGTGAAAAACGTAATTCTAAAGTTAGGAATTTCTCTATTTATACCATCTAACCAGTAATACTATTAAATGTATTTTGAAATAATTTTGATTCCTAGATGAAATAAAAATGGTGAACAATGAGCTTCACATAATATAAATTTTATCAACTTGGAATAACAAAGAATGAAAAGTATTTTTCCAAATCAAAAGAGAATCTTCTTCAACAATATTAAATTTTATAATGTTACCCTAATTAATGGATTCAACCTTTTCTTACAAATATAAATTCTACTATAAAGATGGTTAATTATTTTTGATATAGTTTACTACACTAAAACATAAAACAAATAATAGGATGTCACTAAATCAACAAATTTTAGGATAAAATTTATCAAATCCCTATCCAAGGTGTCATATTCAAAATATAAAATGGTTAATTTAGAATTATTTATTTGACTCAAAACATCAAATACTTGTTTTCTTTTACATGATAGTAATGAATCTTGAAATCATAATCCTTGATAAGTTTTATCCATATTCTCTATATAATGTTCAATAATTTCTGATAGAATATATACTTTAATCATTTTTTATTTGTATCTATTTCAAAATTTAATCCTTATATATTATTCTTCAAAAAATTTAATCTAATAACAATAGTAGATAATTCCAAAACATCTGTAGGGAAATTTAACTCATGAGGTTTCAACTATCATAAATAATATGCAACTACCTAATCATTTTTTATTAGGACACAACCAAGTCCCATTAAATAAGAATCATTGATGATGGAAAATTATCCATATATGGAAGGGAGGGCCAATAATAGAGCATTCACCAACATTATTTTTTTTCTACAATACAATTATAGCTGTATTTTATCTAGATAAAATTAACCCCTTCTCATGATAATATAATCGGTCGGCTATACAATTGAGAAATGTTTTCAAAAAAACTTCTTGAGGTTACCTAATAATCAAAGAAAATTATGAATATCAATTATATAAGAATATCACTTAAATTCGAAAAAATGTCAATAATTATGAAATCATTTTAAAAAATGTATCCAAACAATGAAATCTATTTCAAATTAAATTCACACATACAAAATTTCCAATATAGAATTTTTTCTTTTATAGTTTGATTAACAATCCATTGGTGTCTTTCATGTCCCTCCTTAATTTTATAAAACATCAAAATGACGTCAATAATAATTACTAGAAACATTTACAAGAACTCAATGAGAACTCTATTCATGATGTATATAAATATAACAGGTGAATTGGAAAACCCAATTAGAATAACTATAAAAACATAGTTCCCATATCTAGACTATAATTTAGTCTTCAGAATGTCATTCCCTTTTCCCATCAACTGATGGTACCTGAACCTCAAGTCATCCCTTGAAAAAGTCTATGCTCTTAATATCTGATAAAAAAATCATTAATATGAGTAGAATGATACTAGTTTTTAATATTAAGGTTATTAAAGGCTCTATATTAAATATAATTTCACATTGAACTATATTTATTCATTATAAAAAAATAACAACACCCCATAGTGAAGTGTTGGGGTGTACGCAATCATTTTCTAAAAATTATAGAATATGAAATTTCAATTCTACAAGTTACACTTGATTGATTCAATAAGGGTATTTGGACGAAAAAATCATCAAGAACTAATTAATATTAAAATCAATCTCTCAATCACTAGTAACACTAAGAAAATCATCAAGAAATACATCCAAATATTCATTTTCTTAATCACGTATTTGAATAGTTTTAATACTTTCAATAATATAGGCTAGTTAACATTCACTTCCACCACTAATAAATTTCATTACATTTTGGTGTGTTATAAAAGGAATAGAATCATTGAAATTAACATTCTTAACTCAGAAATATATATTAGCATGATAAATGTAATTCCCAGCCATACCATTAATGACAACAAACTCTAATATATCCAGTTTGACAATATTTTCATGAAGGAACATACCACTAAAAACAAAATAAATATTCTTATAAATCATGGATACATTAATATTCCCACTATAAATTTTCACCAAAATTAATTTCTTTATTTAATGTTGTGGTATTCGAGTTTTACTTGAAAATTTATCTGAAATGAATGAATGTTATTATACCGATTCAAACAGAGTAGTAGCCTAATTAGAATAAACTAGTAATATACCTATCACCACATCAATTGACGGACCAACATCGACCATAATATTATAAAAATATTTTTTAACATGTATTTTCATTTTATCTTGATGATTTTCACCTTGTGTAACCAAATTTATACACATGATAGAATAATTCTTCGATTAATTTCTATTAAAACAATATACGATTGACTTTTCATTGTTTTTATAATAATTTTCTTTTTATTTATAATCCATATTACCAAAATTACCACATCAAAAGTACTTCAAATAATTCAAAATACATTCCCCATGATTATTTTTATTATACATATCACAGTATGGAAACTAATTATGCTTACCTTTAGACTAGTTTGATGAATAGATCCCAATTACATTCCAAGTAGACTACTTCTTCCTCTTATTTTCATAGAATATATGATCATGGGGAAACTCTTTTTATACTATCTGAGCACATTGAAAATGTTTATAATGTCAACTTAATTCATGAGAATTCAATTCCATTTGAAATATTGAATTCAATCATGAGTAAAACCAATTAATCGTATTATCAACATCCTAGGTAAAATTTGGGCCGTACTTTGTAAATCGAGTGAAGTTTTCCTTATATAAAACTATATAATATTCCTATTTTTTATCAGTTACTATTATTTTTTTCTATACTAATATAAAAATCATTATGAAAGTATTTCTCAAGGAAAATATTCATAAATTTATCTCATTCGAAAGAATGAATGTCTTCTCATTCGTTGATATTCTTAATCATTAAACTCAATTGGGTGGATTGACCTTCTAAATAGTAGATATAAATTCATAAATATTTTTAATCTGAATATCCCATGACATCAAATATCTATTCTAATTATTTAATCCTTCTTTAAGCTATCACCGGGTACAATGATCCATTAAATGATGGCTGATTTTTTCTTTTAAAATTCTCCACTATGGTTATATTATACTACGGTAGATTCAACTTATCCATATAATGGATTCCTCCACCATTTATTGGTTGTTTCAACTGAACCATCATTGTATCAAACATTTCTATTTCCATATTAATCATCATGGTATTTTTATTTTGAACAACATTTTCTTCATAGTGCATTCCCACTACAGCTTCTCAATTTCCAATGTGGAAAAACATTTTAATTAAAACAAAATATGTGATGTGACATGGTAATATTTAAATTCTATATCATTTTATCATAACTATAAATTAAAATCATTCAAATTCATGTTATTATAATTCTCTTATACTCTATCGTTATCTAAAACAACCTCTGATACCAAATATAAGGACCCAACCTTAAATATTACATAGTCATGAGTTATAAATATATAATTCATTCTCTAATATTTGAGTATTTTTTTCATGTTTATAGCTATAGGTAATTAGGACATAACCCGTACATAACATAAAATAATAATATATTTTTGGGGACTTTTGATTAGTATCATTTTATAACAATATGAATCTTATAATATTGTACTTGATTTATTTCCCTAAAAATTTATCATGAATTTCAACATGAATTTTTCTTTTCCCTAATCCATCCAGAAAACATTTAAAACTTTTAATAAAAAATTAGGATGTGTAAAATAATATTAGTATGGAATGTCGAAAATAATGAAAACTTTTACTCTAGTGAAAGTATGGAAACCCATGAATTTTTTACCTTTATATCATTGTTCATTGTGAAAAATAAATAAATAATTTTCACCAAAAAATAACACACAATTTTATCAATAGTTTCTTGAATTAAATTTAAATAATAGATATATAATATAGGTATCTTGGAACATAATTATCCACATCACTCTTACAAATAGAATAATTATATAGTCAAATTCTATACCAATACATTTGAGGGTTATCGTGGACCTAGTCATCCTTTTCCACAAACCTAAACAATCATCGTTGTTTTATAACATACCCAACCATAATAGGTTTATAACATATCCAACCATCTTTGGATTCTAACACAAAATCCAATCAACACGAATAATTTCCAATAACCATTACAAAATCATAACACATGAAATATTATAAATTTTTAAGATCACACACTTAAAATATTATCCTCACCCATAAGAAAACATATTAAGATATTAAATTTTCCATACTATTTAATAAACCACTTTTAATTAACAAAGTACATAGAAAAATGGAATTATAGTTTTATTTAAACCAAACATAATAACTAATAAAGGATGAAAAACATTAAATAACAGTTACAATAGAAGAAAAATCATTAATTCTATATATATTGAAATATAAATATCTTCTGTCATTTACAAATAAAGTCACACATTTTTTTAAGAAGATTCATTTTTATTAAAAAAATCAATGAAATAAAAAAATACCATAATAAAACTTATAGTTTATTAAATAAATATTTTTAAAACATATACACAGAATAAAAAGGGAGTTATTTTGGAATAGAATTAAAAAATATTTTTTTAATGAAAAACAACTTATCGCAATAGAAATATTTCAATCCAAACCCCCATGAGAGAATAATATTATAAAAATAATTGAATACCATAAGAATAGATAAATTATGATATAAAATGGTAAATGGATTTTATATACTTCTCATAAATAAATAGAGGTTCATAACATCAAAATATTCCACAATGAAAGGGGATTGAGATAATGTTTCATTCCTTGATTTTGACTCGTCAGGAACATTATTTATCTTCCTGAATAGTAAACTTATTTTAATTATTAACTTACATACGAAACTTTTCTATGTTTATTATTCCTTTTTTCTAACTTGTTACTATTTTTTATATTATTACCTAATCAATTAGTTTAACATGATATGTTTGGATTATAGTCGGAATATGTGTCAAAATGACATTGGAAGATTGACTATGCTCAAAGAGGATATTATTTAAGAATATATAGTATAATAATCTTGAAATAATAGTAATATTTATTCTAAATTATAATTTTATGACACGTCATGAAATATGGTTTTGGGAAATGAATAATTTTATGATCTTCGAGACGGTGGGTTGTATGTAAGCCTGAACAAGGTTTCCATTTTTTAAAGATCATTATGTAAATACGGCATGTAACATTTTATCATTATACAGTGATAATAATATAATATATAAAATATTATATCTTCAAATATAGACACATAGATATATATATATATATATAATTGATGTGGTGTGGTGATGAAAAAAGAGTTCCATCGCTCTGAGAATGTGGTAGTCCACACCTACATGAGTGACATTATCATTTTTCATTGAGTTAAGAGGTGATAAGTAAAATGATATGTTATATTTTTATAATTAAAAAATTAATTTAATATAATAATTATTTCATATATATTAAACATATCCATTAAAAATGAACTTATTTCATTAAATTTAAGGCGTTATTAAAAAATGAATCACATCGCTTCATGATGCAGTACTCCACTATACACATGATTGATGTTAACATATATTCATATAATGGAAATTAAAATATATATATATATATATAATAATGTCTAAATAGGTATTATTATATTATAACACAGCAATATGTTATTGTATCTTTATTCATAAATAATTTCAATTAATTAGATTGCTAATATGAAAACAACACTGATTCATTATGAAACAAAATATTGTTATTTATAACCTAGTTGTTAATTCCAATTTTTCTACTTCTGTGATTTGAAATTCAAAAAACGGACATACACGATAGCAATCAGGGTGATATTTGGAGTATGATAAAATCATTTATTTTTTTGTGAATAATTACATACAATTATTAATAGTAACATACACTTTGGAATAATAACACACCATTATTAATATTAATATTACCCTTATGAATTTTATCCTTACCCATGATTGTATAAATAAAATTTAGGTACCTTATAAATATAGGTGAATATTTTAATCGACATTTTTTATATTTTTGAGAAACAAATATTTAATAACAACATTATAATTAATAAAATGAATTATAAGATAATTTATTTTCCTAAAATGTATTCATAAATCAATATTTTCATTACATATGAATTTAGGATAATTTAATGAGAACTTAGTTAATATTTCAAAGAGTCATAAAATCGGTTATCATTTAAAAATTGGTATTTTTTTATTAATGGATGATTATAATTAATATTAAATTTCTCATATTTAGAAAATTATTTTAATAATATGATGTTTTTTTTTGGATTCTACATGTAGAAAAATTATTAGGGTAAATTGTTTGGATTTTTCAGAAATAATTGAATTTTTGTGAATAGTGAAATTTGATAATTTACGAAATATGTCAAATAAATGAATTTCTTCATCTTGTGTGAGTCATTGATGATTTAAATGGCCATTTATCATAACTAAAATTATATTATTATAGTTTTTTCCTATGAATCAAGACTATTTATAATCATGATCCAAATTAAAAAACAAATGATTAAAATAATGCAAAAATCATCCCCTCCTCCACTATAAAACAACCCCTCACACCCTCTTCATCTCACACCTCTCATCCTTTTAGAAATGACTAATTTCGGCCAAATAAACATCAAAATCCCCCCCCCCCACGTCCAATATCTTATGGTCTTACTAAAAGGAAAAAAACAAAGTCCTTAAAGAGATTTACAAGGAGGAGTACTGAAGAGGTAAACCGCCTTCCTTTTCATTTCTACATCTTTAACATGTTCATTTATTTTTTTTATCTATCCTCAACATCCATTATGAAAATGATGTGATAATTACATTACCATATATTTACATTAATTTTATTACTCTATTGGAATATTTCATCTTCTTCTCTATTTCCCTCTCCACATATACTAAAAATGAGAACACCGTCCCAAATTTTTTAATTTATCACATTGAAGGATGAAAAGTTTTTAATTTCTTTTATCATATTAAATTATAGTATTAATACAATTTTTATGCTTGAACTAGATCATAATATGTGTAATATATCATATTTAATGTCCAATAATCATATACTACACATGGTATTTAATTATAAAACCAAATGAGTTCACAGTGATTGAAAACCCACCAAAATAATCCCACAGATTACCATTATAATTTTATATAATGACTCATCGTCAAACAATAAAACCAAATTATATGTATGTAAATTTACAATTATTTATGATAATTAATAATATTTAATTCTAATTCTAGATATTTTTATCAATTCCACCTGATCTCCATCACTTATAGTCAAGCGAATCGATCATGAAAGTCAAGTAAACAAACACTCCATAACGACATAATTCAATATATTAAATTATTAAGAAGACCATATATGAACATTATAATACGAAAATTGATAAAATTAATATAGATAAGGTTCTAAATTTATTAATTAATTGATTTAATTTTACTGTCTATGATGTTAATATCAATGTAAGAACATAATCTGACATAAGATATGGGGTTTCTCATCTCACTTTTATTTCCATGATATTTCCATTTTCTCCACTTATTTCATATTTTTGGAGTATTTGTACTGAAATTTAATATATAATATCTTGATTCTCATTATATTCATGTTTATAGATAATCTATTTACTGATTATAAATTTTTAGTAATATGATATGATAGATTAGAATGTGGTAAGGGACGTTGTCTCAATTTCCAATTCATAGATATTTAAATTATGTTGTACCCCAAATCTTTATTATGTGATGTATCTAATGACCATATGAGATAATATTTAATTTGAAATTGAAATTATTTTATATATCCATATTATCGTTTCATTTATATGACTATTTTCTAATCCTTATATCATTTTATAGACACTAGTTATTTTGAATGATATGAAGAATATGTATCCTCTAATCAATATGGATATTGAAAAGGAATATTAATATTTAATGAAATAAATATTTAAATAATTACATGTACTTTAAGTAATGGTAGGGGGCAACTACATCTTCTTGATGCATAAAATGTTCTCTTGAGAGAAAATAGTTGGAGAAAAACCATTCAAGTTTGTTTCAAAAAACGAATCATATAGGTATCTACCCATAGACATAAACTGTATTGACATTATTATGTTTCATGTTCCATATAAAAGATGTCAAAATAATAAGAATTATATTTATAAATTACCTAGTTATTACATTCCATGAGGTTTTTACTGTGAAAAAATATATAGATGCATTATCATTCTCAGTTTATTGATGTAGTGTGGTTTTCTTTTATTAACCACGCCCTATGGATTATGTAAAAATTATTGTGATTAAATTATTATTGATTCGTTATTAAACTATATATAACCCATTAATAGAATTTTATATCTCCACATTCATTTTTCCCATTCATGAAATTATGAATAAGGCATCATTTATTGAGTTCTCATAGATGCAGTTTATTAGTTTAATTATGTATTATGTTTTTTTATTTTCACAATCTAAAATGGGAATTATGTATGTATCTAGTTTCTATAAGTCCACTAAATTGATTAATAATTAGGTATTTTATTCCTTGTAATAATTCCAATGTAATGAAGTAATGCACTGGCTCTAGGCTAGAGGGTTCGGGGTGTTACATTTGGTATCAGAAGTAGTTTGGTAGACACCTTAGGTGACGGATTTAGAAAACATAGCATTGGGAATATAACCATTATATAGGAATTCAAAATAATAATAGTGTATCATACTACAATTTTGGTAAGTAAAATACTAATTTGGTCATCCTAGAATATAAATACATGTCTAGATGCAACAAGTAGACATGATTCGGGTATAGATATACATGTGAGTAAAAAATCTGACAAGGTGTTACGGGCTTGACCTAAGGTATCTTACTACAGGAAAATAGACCACATTGTGCACATGTTTTGAAAATCCGTGGGGATATCATTATTATAATTTAATTGTTGTTTACAAACTATTATAATGAATTTAAATGTAATTAGAAACCATATTTACGATTATGAGATTAGAAGGGCATAAATTTTCAAAGTATGTTATGTTGATGTGGGATATAAAAAAGGAATTAAAAACTAATTTATTGAATGTAATTATTTAGTAATGGATCCTTGTGGAATAAAAGGAATAAATTACCATAGACAATGTAGAGTGTTTCATATGGAGGAAGTCTACATAATCAAAGATGGAGTATATTAGATCAGAACCATATTGGAAAATTATACACTAGCTATGATCAATAACCACACTACACCAATGATATACCATTTCATGTGACAGAATCCCCAGTATTTTAGTGGGGCTACTATTCTAGTGGTATATAAGAAGTTTATTAAATCCTATAAAATGATATTTTTTTCATTAAGATGCAATGATAATGAAAAGGTTGTACTGGCAGTATAGTGTCTCAAGGGTGATGTTTATCAATGGTGGTCCTTGATCAAGAATTCCTTGGAGGAAGATAAAATATTTGATATGGAATGGAGAAAATTTATTGTAGTATTATTCAACAAATATTTTCCCCATGAGAAATGAACTGAAATCAAGAGAAAATATCTTAGCTTCAAAAAATGAAATAATAGAGTGTTGAAGAGTATGAGGCTACTCTCACAAGAAAATCTGGGTATGATATAGATTAAATATGTGATTCAGAAGAGAAGATTGATCACTCCATTGAAGGAATTTATAAATGTCCTCATAGGGCACTGTCTTCTCAAGCATTTTCATCAGATGATGAAATAATATAATGTTCCATCAAAATATAGAATGAATTTTATAGATCCAATTTGTTCAATCGAAATCATGAGAAGAATAGGAATTCTAATAATACTAGAAAAGGTTAATCTCCAATTAATATTAAAGAAATTAATCATTTCCCATTAGGAGAAAATAGTTTAATAAACCATCCTATTAAAATAATGATAGTCATGGGAGTTTGTTATAAGTGTGGAGAAAAGGTTCACCGATCTAGTAAATTTAAGGGATGATAAAAATCAATAATGTTTACTAATATAATTTTAAGGATATGGGACACTATCAAAATGATTGTCTAAAATTTCTATAAAACCCTCATCAGAAAAGGACATGGGTGAAAAAGAAAATCTTATGGATCACAACCACCGAGGTTAATGTTACTAATGATGTGGTGGAATGTGCTTTAATTATTTAATCAAACATAAGAAATGATTTATTAGATTTTGGATCATCGCAATATTTTAATTCTTAACAGTTTTCTTGAAAATTATAAATTTACAATTTTATTTTATAAATTTTTTTTAGTTAAAATTTTTATGGGAAGTATCATTGCAATAAATATGTGTCGGGAAGTTCCCATTATGGAATATTAAAGTGACATATCTACTAATTTTTTCATCATACCCATGATGTACTTTGATATAATCCTTGGATTGGATTATATTTTATATATTGATGCAAATATCAATTATAAGAATATAAAGGTTATAATTATTGTTGATGATGTTGAATTCCTTATCTCTAAAGCCAAAACCTCTCCATCTAATTATTATTTAGTTCCACCCCTAGTGGAACTACGAAACTCCTCTATTGGGGAGGATGGGAACCTGATATCAAGGAGTGAAGAAAGAAATATT
Organism: Viscum album; assembly: GCA_963277665.1. Lineage (NCBI taxonomy): Eukaryota > Viridiplantae > Streptophyta > Magnoliopsida > Santalales > Viscaceae > Viscum > Viscum album. Next base: position 2,014,058,059 of record OY728136.1, on the reverse strand, counting down.
CAAAATTATTATGTACATATTGTTTCATAATACAACAACATGTTTCTTGAGGATTTACATTGGCACCCTCTAGAGTGGTAAATTGAGTTCACTATTGTTTTAATTCCTTGTTCAAGAACTATTTTAATGACTCCATATATAATGTCCACATTGGATATGGTATAACTCCAAAAAAATATATTAATTAATTGATAAAGGATTTATCAACCCTAGTGTTTCTCTATGGGGATCCCTTATTATCTTTGTGAAGAAGAAATATGGATCTACGAGACTATGCATTTACAATAAAGAGATCAATACTATTTTGATAATGAAAAATTATTGTATTCCATGCATTGATGATTTATTTTATCAAATTCTCGAATCCCAATGTTTTTAGAGTATTTTACATCGATCTGGATATCATCGGTATCATATGAGGAAGGAATATTTTCCATAAAATCATATTGAACAATGTATGGGAATTACAAGTTTACAGTAATTCCTTTTGTACTAACTATTTCACCCTCTATTTTCATGAATCCAATGAGTTTTTTTTTCATTGAATATCATGATGATTTTTTTTATATTTATCGATGATATCTGGGTATACTCTAAAAGATACAAAGACCCTGAGAATCACTTACGCATAATTCTGAAAACTCATAGAAGAAATTAATTATATGGAATGTTTAGAATGTGTATATTTTGGTTTCAATCAGTTTTTCTCTTTGAAAAATTGTCTCTAAGGATGAAAGTATAGTTGATAATATGAAGAAAAAGAAAATCCAATAATGCACCACCCCAATGAACATAAGGGAGGAATATATATTTATTGGATTAGTAGGTTACTATTGTTGTTTAACTCAAATTTTTTTTTGGATTGGATAACCTGCTAACCAATATCACATGTAAATAGATTATTTTTTTATAGAAAAAAAGATGTACAAAATTATTATTTGAATTTAAATGAATATTTGTCAATGCTCCAATTTTGACACTTCTATCTGGAAATGATGGATTTTTGATATACAGTGATGCCTCAAATTATTGACTAGATCATATCTTTAAAAAAATTGATAAAGTTTTTGATTATGCATCAAGTTAATGAAGATTCGTGACCAAAAATTTCCAACTCATTATCTTGAGTTAGTTACAGTAGTATTTTCCATAAAAAAATTGGAGACATTATCTCTATGGTATAGATGTGAGTTATATTCAAATAAAAAGAGTTTGAAAACAATTTTACATAAGAAATATGTCGAATGAGGAAAAGGAGATGGCTATAATTAACCAAAGATTATGATTTTTCCATACACTACCACCCATGAAAGGAAAATAAGGAGGAAGATACATTAATAATAAAACAACACATACTTCTAACCTAATTGAGTATCGAAAGAAATCCTATATTTATGGATTTAGTAATGATGGATATGGGAATTGTTATGAATTAATAAAAATTATTTTTTTGAGTTATTGGAAACCCAACATTAATAAAGAAGAGAAACATCCCTCAATATAATGATGAGGAACTTCAAAATGGATATATTGTTGTTAAGGTTGGAATATTGAATTACATCATGTTTGATAATGGTGTTATAAAATTTGGAAAGAGGTTATTTGTTCCATCAGTACCTATAATAACAAGTTAACTATTACATGATACTCATTTCTCAAATATCCATATACACCATGTTATCATAAAGATGTATAGAGATCAGAAAAAACATTTTTGGTTGGATAACATGATGTGAGAAATTTATAATTATGTTTCAAGGTGTCTAGTTCGTCAACAAGTGATGTTCAAGAGGCTACATCATAGAGGGGTCATTAAATCTCTAACAATTCATATATGGATGTGGGATGAAAATACGATGGAATTTGTCACAAGACAACTAAGGTCACCAAAAAGGGGTGATGCAATATGTTTAATTATAGATCGTCTTACAAAATCAACTCATTTCCTTTCTATAAGAGAGGACTTACTGCATTAGCACCTATAAAGACTTTGTCTTAATGAAGTTGTAAGACTTCATGGTGAACCTTTATTGATTTTTCTTAATTAAGATCCCTGATTAACATTAGAATTATAGAATGCTATTTTGTAGGATTTTGGTACTGAGCATCATATGAGTACTGCTTATCACCACTAAACCAATGGATTGCCTTAATGGATTATTCAAACAATGGAAGACATGTTGAGATCATGCTCTCCAGATATTCAAGGTATGTGGGATCAATACATACTCTTGGTGGAGTTTTCCTATAATAATAGTTTCTATATTAGTTTTCAAATGGAACCATATGAAGCATTATATTACAAGATAAGTAGATATCCATCATATTGGGATGAAGTATGTGAGAGTAAAATTATAGGACAAGAGCTTATTAAAAAGGTAACATCAAAGGTAAAGACAATTTGTGCCTTTATTAATGAATACCAATGTCGGTAGAACAGCTATGATCATAATCAGAGAAAGGATTTTTATTTTCAATTGGAAGATCATGTCTTTCTAATAGTTTCCCCATAGATGGGTGTCCTAAGGTGTGGCCGGAAAGGGAAAATGAGCCTACGGTACGTTGGACCATTTAAGGATTTGGATAGAATTGGAGATGTATCTTACTGTTTAATGATGTGTCAATGTCACTCAAATGTTCATAATTTGTTCATTGTGACAACTTTAATAAAGTACATGCCAAACCTAACACATGTACTCCACTATGAGGAATTATAATTAGAACATAAAATTTCATACTGTGAAGATCTTATTGTGATTCTTGATACTAGAGATTATGTATTGAGAAATTGGATTACTCGATTGGTAGAGGTTATTTGGGGAAACCATGAAATTGAGGATGAAACATGGGAACCTGAGGTTGATATGATGAAGAACCACCCACATCTTTTCAGTGGGCTTTATACATAAAAAATTTCAATGATAAATTTTCTAATGGAGGGAAGAATATAACACTCCAATTTTTTATGGTATGTTGCTTCTTAAATAATTTCAATTAATTAGATAGATTATATGAACACAACACTTATTCTATATGACAAAACAGTTTTGTATTTACAACCTAGCAGTTAAAAACCAATTTTCCACATCAATGATTTGAATTTTGAAAAATGGATATACACTGTTGCGATAAGGGTGTTATTTAGTGTCTGATAGATTCAACTAAATTTTTTGTGAATACTAACATACCCATATGAATAGTAACATACCCATATAAATAGTATTATACCATTATGAATAGTAATTTGTCCCTTATTAATTGTAATCTTACCCATGATAGATTTTATAAAATTTAATCACCTTATAAATGAAGGTGAATATTCTAATTAAGTTTTTCTATTTATATAGGTAATAAATATTAAACTATAAAATTTTAATTAATAAAATTATTTAAAAATTGAACATTTTCAAGAAATTTATTAGTAAATAAATATTTTATTTCCCAATCATTTTAGGGTAATTTTATGTGACTATAGTTAATTTTTCAAATGGTCAAAAAATGAGTTATAATTATAAAATTTGTCTTTTTCGATTAAATGATGATTTTAGTTAAAAAATATTTTTCCCATATTTAGAAAATTATTTTCATAGAATGAAGTTAATTTTTGGAATCTATATGTTAAAAAGTTATTTGGGTGATTTTTAGGCTTTTTATGAAATACTTGGAATTTTTTTGTGAAGAGTGAAATTAGATAATTTATGAAATATGCTAATTAAATGATTTTTTCCATCATGCTTGGGCCAGGGATGATAAAAATGGAAATTTTCTATAAATAGCATGCACGTAGTACTATTTTTTTACATGAATCAATAATATTCATATTCTTGAACCAAAATTATAAAATAATGATAATATTAATGCAGAAACACTTAACTCCTCCACTTTATAAACCACCCCTCACCCAATCTTCCTCTCACACCACTAGAAATATTACCCACTATTTTGTTTTCCAAATACACATTCCAAGCCCCCAACCCATGTCCAAGATTATATGGTATCACAAAAAGGAAATAAAGGACCAAAAAGGCCTTTAGTGGATTCTCAAGGAGGAGTAATCCACTTGTAAACCTCCCATCCATTTCCATTCAGCTAATTTTACAAGTTCCAATCTTCTATTTGTATCTCATCACATCCCCTCATAAAAATTATTTGATAATTACATTACCATACATTTATAGAAATTTTATTATTCTATTGTTATATTTCATCATCATCTCTCTTTCCCCCTCCTCTTACACAAAAAATTACAACATCATTTGAGATTTGTTAATTTATCACATTTTGGGATGATAGGTTTAAAATTTAAATTCAAATATTCATTTATGGTCTTGAAACAATGTATATAGTTAAAATAATAATAATATATGTAATATATCATATTTAATACCCATGAATCATTTTTAGCACATGGTACTTAATTATAAAACAAAATGAGTTCATGGTGATAAAAACCCATCAAAATAATCCAAGAATTTATCATTAAAATATTATATAATTATTCATCCTTCAACCATATAAACAAATGATAGGTGTAGTAATTTACACTTTTGGTTGTTCATTAATATCATTTAATTCCATTTATGGATAATTATATCAGTTCCACAAGAACTCCATTATTCATAGTTAAGGAAATCGATCATGAAAATCAAGTAAATGAACACTCCAAAACTAGTAATTCAAGATTATGACTTAGCAAAAAGACCATAAAAAACACAATAAAAATATAATGAATAAAATAATTGTATATAATGTTTTAATTAATTAATTAATATATTCAATTTTATATTCTATGATGTTTAGATCAAAGGAAGAACATATTCAGGCATAAGGTATGTTGTTTCTCATCTCACATTTTTTTCCTTGAGATTTTTATTATTCTCCACTTATTTATTGTATGGGGTGTATGTTTACTAATAATTGATATATAATATAATTATTCAAAATATATTCATGGTACACAATGATTTATTTTATGATTACAAATTTTTGGTCATGCGATTTGATTTATTAAAATGTGGTACGGGACATTGTCTCGGTTTCCATTTCATTGAGAATTTATTTTTACTATGTACATAATCATTATAATATGTGTATCTAATTCCCTGTTGAGATAATTTTTCACTTTAAATTGTAATTAAATAAAATATCCATGTTGTTTCAGATGGAAATGACTTTTGTCAATTTTGTATTCATTTTACATAAGGTTGTACTGTTAAATGCTACTATGAATTTGTATCCTTTACTCCATATATATATTTAAAAAGAATTTTATTATGGTATTGAATCATTTTGTAAAAAATGATTCATAGTTGTATTGATGGTAGGGGGCCACTATCCACCCTTGATGCATCGACGTGTCTCATGAGACAAAATAGTTGGTGGAAAACAAATTGATTTTCTATCCAAAATGGAATCATATGGGTATCTACAAACAAAAATAAACTCTCTTGACTATTTTATGGTTCACATTTTATATACATGATGTCTAAATAATTAGAATTCTTCTTTTTCATTATACACTTATTACCATCCATGTCGTTTTCATAATGAAAAAATATATGGATGCATTGTCATTCTCAATTTATTGATGGTGTGTTTTTCACATTTATTCACGATGAAATATTGATTATGTAAAATTTATTTTGATTCATGTATTATTGATTCATGCTAACACAATATATAATCCATAATGAGCATTTGATCTCACAACATTATTTTTTCCTTCTGTAGGTTATGAATAATGGATCATTTATTGAGTTTTCATGGTTGTAGTTTATTAGATTTTGTAATTTATTAGGTTTTTTCCTTTCCCATTGTAAAATGGTATCTATGTTGGTATCTAGTTTCTATAATAAAACTAAATTGATCGACCCTTCTGGATTTGACTCCCTTTAGTCATGCAAATGTAATGTAATAATGCACCGGATCCAGACTAAAGGGGGCCAGGCATTTCATATATTATGATTATCATATACATATATATATGTATAATTTATAGTCATCATCATACCAAACTGCAATATGTGTGGAAGGAAAATGTTTCACATCAGTTCGCAAGGTGGTAGACCTCCATACAGATGAGATACATTATCATTTACAATTTGAGGTAAGAGAAGATGAATATATGTTATGAACATAACATAAATAAGTCTCAGTATATGAAGGATACTTTTTTTAATAATATTATTATAAATTAATAATATTTTCAAGAGGTGATATAAAAAAATGAAAAGTTATAATTTTTAAGTCTTCTTGTCCCACCTTTTTATGATTATACATAAATTATTTTTAAATTTTATTGATGATAATAATATATTATATAATGAGGGTATTTAAAATGGGATTTTATTTGGGAAGTTATTGGCAGAAATTATTTTCTGTAAATAATATAGGATAGGTGTGACCTTTTATATGTAAGGTGACTGTCACACTTGTAATATTGGAAATGAAAAATATTTACCCAAGTTTTCAAATTCGTAAATAGTAAAAAATATATTAAAATCAAAACATATACATGATAAGGATTGAATATGGACATATTATTTATTTTATACCTGTTTTTCTATCCTTATAACCCATATCGTTTTAAATTAACCCCCTGATAAATCTTGTTTTCCATTACTACAATAATTATTTTTTACAATTTTCAATATTCATTATGATAAAAAATTTAGTATGACTTATTATTTAACATAAATTATTCTGATTCTAAATGTGGAATTCATGGTGACAAATTAAATTCACAAAAATGTGAAGTTTACATTTATAACGAAACCCACAAGCACAAAAAAACAAACTAGTTTTCAAGATGTGTGGTTTTCAAGAGAAATATGATTTTATATTGACTCTATGATTAAGAATTTTAATTATATGAATATAAATTAATATTTAGTAGAATATAATTTATACATTTCGTTTAAATAATTCCCCATTAATTATTATTTTATGTAAATAAAATGGAGAATCATTATGCATATTAAAATAGTTTTTGGAAAAATATCATTTTTAAACACAAAAACAATCTTCCACTAAAAACCAATATAATGTTAATTAAAAAATAATTAATTAGTTTAAATAATAATAAATACTAAATATTTGACTTTACAAATTATTTAAAATATATTATGTTTTTTAATTTCACTGATTTATTAAAAAATAATTACTTTTTATACAAAAATTAGTACTTTTCATTATTCGCTGAAAAATCTAAAAAAACCCCAAAGTATATTTTTAAATTATGATTTAAAAACTGAAATTTATTATTTATAATTATATTTATAGAATTTATAAATTTAAATTTTAAATAAAACCTTATATGAAATGAGTTCTTTTAAATCTATTTTTTTAGATTTAAAATTACATAATATTTTTATAATGAATAAAATAATAAAATAGATTTATTCTATCATTAACAATGTTGTGATAAGAATTTATATGGGTTAATATTACCATTTATTTCATCATTTTATGGCCTGAATCATGTAAATTGCATGGTGTTATTTTTTTTATGGTTGTATGCCTTATTAGATCAACATGTTTTTCACTATTATAGATTATAAATCTCGTAATCAGATTATATGGGCTTACATTATAAATGTTGTGATATATAATTCAAAAAAAATCTTAATAATATCTAATTAGGGTCTTTTTATTACCTAGATGTTATGGAGAATCCTTTAGCATGATCTTCACACATTTTGGAGTTTCAATACATCTTATAATCCTCAAAGGGATGGTTTTTCTGAGTGGATAATTCCAACATAAGAATAAAAGTAAAGAGCATAGTGTATATATGTAAAATTTGGTTGGGATAAAAACATTCCACTATTATAATTTTATTAAAAAATATCATTCGATTGATAAATTGGATTTATCTTTATGAATCCCACTATGGAAGAAATTGCATAACTCTAGTGTATGTGGACTATATTGGAGAATGAAAGCTATTAGGACGTAATCATGCTGAGGAAATGATCATAAATATTAGATCTATTCAATGACACGTAAGGGAATCATAGAGTATAATAAATTATGCCTATACTATTAAACGAGATCTCAACTAGAAAGATGTTGACAATGTAACACCATCAGATTTTATGATACATTTCTCTTTAAATAAGTTTTCATTCATAGCTTGTGATATATCCAATACCAAGTATAAATAAACCGTAATATAGTATACCATTATTAAAAACTGTTAAATTGGTTGGAATGAATATAATTAAATAAATTATGAAAAAATAATATTTTATAATAAATTCAATGGTTATAAATTTTTTTTAAATTACAATACCATTTCGAATTAAGAGAGTTGTTTTTCTAGATAACTTTTTCTAATTGTGTAATTAGTTTTTATTATAATATATAAAATTAAAATCTATTTACGAAGCATTTTATTAAAATTAATATATTATTTATTTAATAAAATTTTTAACATTCATCAAATGTATTTCATGTCAGGTATAATAATATATATCCTTTTTTATGTTAAAAAGGTATTTTTCTTATAGAAACATTTAACGTCACATTTTTCACTCTTATTTTAAAATGAAATTGTAAAACATATATAAACATAATCTACACTAATGGATACTTTTTTTTGAATTATTAGGATCAAATTCAGAAAATATTTCACTTTTTTACAATGTGAATTCTCACCATAGTAAATGTATTTCACACCAACAAAAGATAAAATGGGTAATTATTATTAAATACTTAATATAAGGATTTTAATTTTTTAAAAAACAATGAATTATCCTATTATATGAGTATATTATGTCCATTTCAATCCATGACATAAATATATCGTCACATGGTTCCATATATAATTGATTATGACCTTGAAATTAATAAAAAAATAATAAAAAAAAACCAAATGTCACTCTCTTGACATTAATATCAGTAAATTTTTAAAAAAAGGATAAAATAGGATATTTTTTAATAAATATTTATTTTAATGTAAAATTAAATTATTTATAATAATATTTTATTTTAAATATTTTCTAACAGAATATTTAACTTAAATTCTTACGTAATTTCGACACAATATTTATTAAATTAATTGAATAATAATATAAATGATTTAAAAAATATTATAATTAATAAAATATTTATTGGATATTGTGGTCCATTAAATTGAAAGATTAATATAACATATTACAGTTTTGTGAGACATTTATATCAAAAATAAATTTTTGTGTTGTTCTCTTTAATGTCTAATTAATTGAAGGGTGTCCAAAATGTAATTAATGTTATTTTATAAAAATAATTTTTTATAAAATTATTTAAAAATAATTAAAATTAGGAAAGGGAAATATTTTGAAAATATATTTCCAAAATTTTATCCATACTATTTTTATGATCGAATTTTTACATTAGAAGAAAAATTAAAACACTTTTATATTCAAATTTTTTTTACTGTAATTGAGGATGAAATTTTTTAACTAAGGGGTAAATATAAAAGTTAAGGTTTTAAATGACTAAAAACTCTATATTAATTTTATTGGATGATTATATTTCCAGCTTATCCTATTTTTTTATCCTTTATCAATTTGAAATTATTTTTATTGATCATGTATGAACTATAGATTTATTTTTTTTAATTTGAAGAATGTCTCTCCACTCAATTATAAAAGGGAACCAATTATCCTTTACTACTAAACAATTCTAATCATTGCATATCATCCATGATTTTCCATAATAACATACAATATTCATTAACTACATCATAGGGCATTCTTTTCATTCATAAATATCATCCCTTCAAGGCTTAATGTGTAATCTAAAAGAAGGTTCAGAATGAAGAGGTATAGCTCTTAACCGACCTTTTTTTATTTTATTTCTTCTTCATCCACATAGAAATAAATGTTATCAATTATACCATATTGTATTCAATATATTCAATATAACATTTTTTTATGATGATTATTTTATAACCATTATACACTTTCTTTCCATCCTATACAAAGTAAAAATATCACTTGTGCATAAATACAGATTTCCATGTCCATATTGTGGTATAATTGGTTTTTCATCGCCAAAATACTTGGATGGTTATAATGATGGATTTAATTCATATATATATATATATAATTAAATTATTATTTACTACCAACGTGGATTATTATTTCCCAATATTTTCTTTCACACCTTAAAAAATTGAAATAGCATTCATGCATACATATGTTATATCATCATTATAAATGTTGTACATAATTTTTCTATCTCTAAATTTTTCTGATTAATATTTATATTTATTTTTTGTTTATATGAAATTAATATCATAGTTAATATTTTTGAGATTGTGAAACTATGATCAAATTATAAACTTTAATATTTCTAAGTTGAAACATACATCAAAAAACAAAGTAGTTATCAAAAATAATAGTGATTTTAAGACGGATTTATTAATAAATGGTTGATAATATTTCAAAAGAAAGAAGTATATGGTATAACATATATATATATATTACTCTTATAGAATATATATATAATAAATCTAAAATTATGATATAGTGTGTATAAAGAATGATGAGACTTAAGGTGAAGTTTTATTGTTACAATCTAGGTATTTACTAGGATTATTTATGATTATGTTTCGGATGATTATATTTAATAATATACCTCTCAATAATTATAATTAATTTTATTATAATCTATTTATATGTGGATGTGACATAATTCTATTTCATTTTACTATTTTTATATGATCAATATAATACATGAATGCTTTTAACAAAAACTGACTTTATTTTCCCCTAATATTATGAATCTATTTTCTCCCATATCCTTGATTAATAAAATAAATTCTAAAATGTTTTAATATTCCCCAATGAGGGATTAAATTCGTTTCTACCTACATTTTAATTTTTTAAAAATTGTTTTAAAAGAATCTTCTTGTAATTTTATGAATAATGGGCTTTTAAATTTTTTCCTAAATGTAAATGTAATATTTGTTGTCACATATAATGAATAAATAGAATTCTTGCTATCATAACCACTCAAAAATTCTAATCCTACTATACAATTTTCCAGTTCTATTTTCAAATAAAATGTTTTCCACAATATTTTTTATGTATTTATATTTTCAATAAGTGATTTCATAGTGAAAATTGTATCTTTCTCATGAAAGATGTCAAGTGATCATGTAAAGGATTTTTCATCGTAGAGGTCATCATTTGATGTTAAAAATTCTTTACTAGGGATATTATCTAATAATACACTCATTAATTCATTATATGTTTAATGATTATAATGAAAATATTTTTCTGAAACACATTTTTTAATTGGTAACCGATCATTAAAATTCTAAACTGTTCATAAAATCAATTAAATTTTCATGAATTTTTTTATATAGGGAATTATTTAAGATAACATGTCACATATATTAATGGATATTTATTAATATACTGGTGGGACAAATATTACATTCCGCTAAAATAAATTGGGTAAATATGGTTATCATATTATGTATATAAAATTGAAAGATTGAGTGAATAAATTATACTAATTGAGTCTATCCACTATGATAGTTTTGGGAGTGAACTGTGACTAATACAATTGAATGTGGAGTGAACCCAATCAAATATGATAGTCATGTATGTGATCCCTGAGTAAGGAAAATGATTTAAATAATTATGTGTGTGGCAGAAATATATGTATTATGCCAATGTCATTATACCATGGCCAATTTTCTTTGATTCCTTTATGATTCATTTCTTATGAACTAAAATTATTTCTCCCATGGATCATGATTATTATCTATGATATACAGGTCATGGTATTCAAGTTTTAATATCTTGTTTTATACCCTTATGTCCATTTTTAGAATAAGTGATCATTAATATATAACATTTTTACCCATAATCAGCATATTTTCTCACCCTTTATGATGATTCCCTTCCTCGGGGTATGAAAAACATTTTAAACTATGAAATGTATAAGAAAGGTGAAATTTTTGAAAAATTAATTGGCGGATGATGTAGATCATATTTGAAAAAAATTACCAATAAATTTTATCAAATACACCAATCCATTGTGATAATGTAGTGTATCATTATGTTATATAAAAAATATTCATATAATAAGATATAATATTTATTTATCAAAAGAATGTGTCGTTATAGTTGTTATTATGGTAAGGTTTAGTTGTATTTGGAAAATTGGATGAGAAAACATTATTAAGAACCCTTAAGATAATTCTATGCATAAGATGATATCCTATGTTATAATGAAGATATAAATTTATTTCTCTGAGAAAAACATCCCTATAAAGATACTACAATTTTATGTGGTTATGGAATAGAGGCATCAATGGGTAATAACCCTATAAATAATTTTTTAGTATATCTCTTCCATTGTTATGGTGTATGATGAGTGTTCCTCTACTATGCACCTTGTTTGAAACTCGTGGGAAATATTTTTATGTTAGATAACATTATATTTAAAATTTATCATGAATAATTGGAATATATAATTTCCATCAATGATCTAGGAAAAATCTAATGTGTCATATATAGAAAAATGGGGTTATTATTTATACATTTTATAATTAATTTATCATATTTAGGTGGTCTCCAACTATGATTATTGTGGGTGTCTATATTCTTTATTGTTTTAGTTAACAACTGGAACATGGAAGAACTCTGAAAACACATAATGCGATACATAATGTAATGATTCTCTCTTAAAACAACCAAATTTTTTATGATCATGAATGAATATCAAGTTTTTATGCTTACAAAACTATCAAAAGGTAAGAATAATTTTGTTATTTCCAAAGTTCGATGGAGGGAAAAACATTTTTTGAGTGATTTTTTTTGAATCATCCACATTATTTCAGTGTTATACTAATCCAATATATTTTTAGTAATGGAATAGTACCACAAAAAATTCTTTTCCCAATATCCATTGTTCGAAACCAAAATGTTTTTTTTCTACCAGTAATTATGATGCTAAACAAGAATAATGGTGGACTCATATCAACAAAACAAGGAAATGGGTTGAAATTTAATCAGTGGAGTGGGATTTGCTTAAGAAATTTTTTTCAATAAATAATTTCCTCATATTCATTGTATGAAAATAGAGAATGAATTACATGAGATATTTGACAAGGATAATAAATATGTTATTAACTATGAGGCAAACATTACAAGACTTGGGTGGTACACTTATTGTATTGACATCCACGAAAAACATTTTGTTGATTGATTTTTATGTAGCACCAAAATAAATTCTATGAAGGGAGTTATCCTCATGAAACAATAATATATATAAATATATTGTTATTTGTGCTCTCAAGGTTGAAATAGAGATTTGGGTTACCAAAAAATATCACGGTTTTGATAATAATATAATGATTGAATTAAAAGGAAATTCTTAATATCATTGATAATATAAGATGATATTTTCTTTCGGAATTATGTATGGAAGGAAACATTGAGGAAATTTACTCAAGGGAATTGGTAAATGTTTTATGTTTTTATATTAAGGTAATTAGAATGTAAAATTTACATGTGATGGGAAGAATAAGTCATGTAATGGAAAAGAAAATTGCCTATAATTAACCACTGACACACTAGTACTAAAAATACAAGGACAACCTGAATTATACTAACTAAATCATAAATATAAAGGATATTGAATATGATAGACATCAATAACCTATTTATTCAATGGATAAAGGGAAATAGTATGCATTCACTATTTATAATATGGTGTGCGATAATGATATGGTCATAGGTGCACATACCATGGATTCTGGAGTTTTTACTGTCAATTTTGATTTGGGATCTACACACCATTTTTTATCTGAATAATTTGTGAGGGGTATCAATATACAACACCAATTACCCTATTATTAATTATTATATAATTTTCATAATGAAATAATGATTGAATCTAATGTCTATCATTATTATCTGATTTATGTTTTACGGATTATTCATCCAAAAAATCAGTTTATTATCCCACTAGTGGAAATTGAAGTTATCATAGACATTTATTGGATTTAATTAAAAAAATCTCACATAAATTACTGAGTAAGGGAATACATGTATGGCATTATAAAAATACCTATTATCCTCTATTAGTGGTATGATAAATATGAAAATTCACTGGAAATTAAATCCATTAAATGGGTTTTGATTCCTTTTCAAAAGGGATGTTTATCACATATGGTTGGGTAGATAATTAAAATCATAGATATTCATATTTTTATGGTGGTAGTAAATGTATTTATGGAAGTGATTTCTAGTATTCCACATTAACATGAAGTTAATATTTGAATATAACTTATATTTGTTTCTACACATATTTCAGATAATCCATATAGAAATGATTATGTTGAATTAATGGAATTTATGAAGCAACTTACAGAGAATATTTACAACGGATTCATTAGGAAAAGTGTTTCACCATAGGTTTCAGCTATTCTTTTTAATAAAAAAATATGGGTCTATGCAAATCAACATTGATTATTTCGTACTGATAAAAATTATAATCATGGATAATTATTATTTCCCCATATTTATTTCGTTTTTAATCAAATGTGTAGATCAAAATACTTTTATAACATTTATGTTAATTTAGGATATCGTCATTTGGGGGTCATGAAGAAGTATCTACCAAATAAAACATTTCTTGCAAGTTATAGACACACTGAAATTATATTAATTCAATTTGGTCCTACTAATTCCACCACTATGTTCATGGAATTAATTTTTCGAGTCTTTAGAGATTACTTGATCACTTTTAAGTATTATATATAGACAATGTTCTTATATATTCTTAGACTAAGGAAGAGAATTATGATCAGTTTTGGATTTATCTGAAGACCCCAATAAATTAGAATATATATGAATTATTTACTAATATAGAATTCTGTATATATAATGTTTCATTTTTTTGTCATATAATCTCCTGGCAGAGTATGTCTATGGATCCATAAAATATGGAGGTTATTGAACCTGATCTTATACCAACCATAGTGATTGAGATTTGTAGTTCTTGTTGATTGGCTGGATATTATAAATGAATTTTGGATATTTGTTCAAAAGTATCTAATACACACACCAAGATAACATATAAGGGAGACATGTTCCACTGGAATATGGAATGTGAGGAAAATTTCAAGGAACTTGAGAGATGGTTTGTCAATTCACAGGTTCTTTCATTACACATTAGTGTATAATGTTTTAGAATCTCTAGTGACACTTCAAATAAATTAATGGGATGTGTTTTCATGCAGAATTAGGTATTGATAACTGATGCCTCTCTACAATTTAAGGTTCATGAGAAAAATTACCCAACATATGATTTTTAGTTACCTGTGGTAATTTTTTTATTTCAAATTAAATGGAATGAATTTATGGAGGGATGGATTATATATAAACGATTCCAGATTTTTTAATGTATAAATTCACTTAGATAGAGTAGAATATATTTTAGATAAGATGGTTATAGTTGATTAAATATTATGACTACTCAATACGTTACCACCCTAAGAAACAGGACATGGTGGTAGATACTTTGAGTCAAAATGATCATGCCATATTATCTATGATGAGTATGAAAATAATATAATATTTAAAAGGATATAATTTGAAATTTTAGAGTAATGGGAAAAATAATATCTTTCTAAAATGAATGTTCAATAATATATCAATGTGGGGATTAAAAGGTTGTGTAAGGAAAATGTGGAACTACATAAGCTCAAATTGATAGAGTGTTAAACAAAAATTGTGATCGAATAATATATTTCATGAACCACAAATGTGGTCCATATATTCCATTCTTGATGAAGTATTTGTTGGTTGTGTCTCATAGTTCATCATTTTCTATTCTTTAAGAATATATGCATATGTATAGACATATTAATGTGTATTTTAGGTGTTACATTATGAAAATATTTATTACATAGTATATATCATAGTTCTTGGTAAGTTTTAATATTATTTATCAATAATATAACTATAAGTATATGGTAAAATCATTATAAATATATGAATGGAAATAAGAAAACATTACCAGGGATTTTTTCATTTGAATCCAAAAAATGTATATAGGACATAATGTTTTTTGGGTTTTATATGATTACCTTGCATTGTTATTGCCCTTAATTACTATAAATAATATTATATCTTGAACTAATTCTAAAATAAATATTATATATGTTGTATAGTTTCCTGGATATAAATGTTATATTGAATCTAATCGGGAATTGGGGTTTACCACTTTTTTGGAAAAGAATTCCCAATCTATTGAATATGGATTTTGGTTCAAGTACTACTTATCATCATCATATAGGTATTCTGTTTGAGGTAACCATTTATACTCTATAAGATATTTTGAGATATTAATCTAGGAATTTCAATGGTTTCTGGAATCATTACCTTCCTCTAGTCATTTTTTATACAAATAATTTCATTCACATTAGAATTAAAATGGCTCCATATAAATCCCTCTAAACAGATAAGTTTATAACATCAATATGTTGGGATAATTATAAGAAAATATATGTATTAGGACATGATCTATTTTATTAAGTTATAGATAATGATATATTGATCTAGTAGAACATGAAGTTAACTAAATTTTAATAGAAAATTTTTAAAAACAACTGAGAATTATGGAATTCAATGTTACTGAAAATGGTATTAGTGTGATTTTATCAGCAGAATAAGGTAATGGGATTCAGTAGGAATGGAAATCGTTGCCTTTGGTATATTGTCCTCTTTGATATTATTTATATTGTTTTTATGACATCTTATCTCTTTATCTATATACCAAACCACTCCCATGTTCAGGATGTGTTCCATTTATCAATCCAATTGAAGTACATACCTAATCCTTGAAATGTACTAAAATCCTAGGTTGTACCACCAGATGTTTCTATTTACAATTGATAATAATCAATTGATAACTATGATCATATAGATAATGTGTTATATAACTGTAGGGTCCCATAAATATGCAAACGGCTAGACAATTCTCCTCCATGTTGGTTGAATCAATGAAATACATGTTTGATTGGAAATTTGAGAAGAAAAATATAGAAATAAAATTATGAAAAGGGATATGGACTAACAGTGTGCCGATTACCAGGAAAGGATCGTACAGGACATAAACCACAAACCACCAGTATAGTGATAGCCTAGGACATGCTAGCATGCGAGGTTTTGGCTAGTGAAGATAGTTGTTCACAATGAATTTCCACACAAGAATAGTTTTCTGTGGAGAAAATAGGAAATAACTATGACATGTTTACCATCCAGGTGAACCTAGTCAATTGTGGATAAGGAGTATTCAATGACACCATACAAATTCATTATTCAAAAATCACATTAGAATGAGTCATCCAAATGCCATATTCAGTTTATAGGCTTCTGGATATGTGCCTCATTCCCATAGATATGATTTCCCCAGTGCTCTATAAAATGATAACAATAAGATCTTGAAAATGTTCATTAGAAGAGAGCATGATGGAGTCCCTAGAAGATGGAAGAGGGAATTAGGATATGTGGATGATTTAAACATTGGTTTGGAATCATCAATGATGTGAAAACCACAATACACATTTCTATAGGTATAACCCACTGCCGCGAACTATAAAAAGAAAGAACCTAAGAATAATTCGTCAACCATGATCTTAATTGGTGAAATTGAAAAACAAAAATCCCTTGCATGTTAATTACCCATGAACCATAGGCCACATGACCTTTATTAAAATAATCATTTTACATTTCTCATCACTATGGGGATCAAACCATGTCCCACATACTGCATCATTATGCGAATAGAACCTGGGACAGTGTAGATGAACACATACTTATCCGCATTTAATTCTAGTGGGAGGACCACAACAAAGACTCTGTTACACATTGGTACGCAGTGGTCCATACCCTGGTCCTCATATCACTTTGGAATGCAGACGACCCCTCTACCCATATGACGTTACATTATTTGTGGTTTCTCCAACCCCGCATAAGAATACAGAATGTGGAATTGATTTTATTTGTCTGTCTGTCCCCCTAAATCACATCATGTCCCTCCATTACCATCTGGTCCACCATAGATCCTCTGTTAACCAATCCCTTGGCCTCAAGAGAAATACTATTCCAATTTCATCAGTCCCTCATGATCAAATCATCGGGTGCACCGACACGTCTTTTTTAATTTTCATACCTAAGATAAGCAGAGCCATGAATGATAACAATAAAATGGTTTAGGACTCTATACTTAATTAAAAATATACATTAGAAAGGTATCTTGTGGGAAACATTAGAATTCCAAAGTTATCCTCCCTATTCAATGGATTATGGGTAACCAATGTTATTTCCCTTCGATGGGTTCTAGTGACAAACAAGAATTTACTCTTTCCTTTCCCTTTAAACAGTGATGATGCTCCACCACTTTCCTAGAACCTGTGTTAGGGTACTCTTTCTGTGGAAAGAACCTATAAAATTATGAGAGGTGTTACTCTTCAACCTCTTCACCCTAACATGGGATGTGTTTGAATTGATCATCAGGATATGATTTTCCTAGTTATCAATAAATGTGTGGGGTCGAAACATTCAATGTCCCCTTTCCCAAACCTAATAAGATCATATCTATATCCTATTACAATGTTGTTTCCCACCATTAACATCAACAAATAGGATAATGTGTTCTCTTGTTGAATTATTCACATCCTCTAGTTTTTCACAACGAGCATGACTGGTGTGGGATTACAGGTATATGATGATATGATATTGGAAAACTAAGAGACAAACATTGAGATCTCTGATTCCTATTCAAACTAGGATATGTAGGATTCATGCATAAAGGCCCGAGCTCAAATGGGTGATCTTCCAAAATGATAACCCATTCATATCCCACCCCAAATGGGCTGGACCTCTGCGTGAGTCCCATGAAACCATGCTCTCATGTTATACACCCATAAAGTATATGTCTAGATAAATTAACTATGTGAGCTCTGATTCCTCCCAAGTGGATTTGTAGGAACCAATATAATGTGTATGACACCAACATGAAACCACCTTTTATCCATCCTAGATGTTGTTAAACATCAGAGTGCCTCATTACACGACATAATTCAGCATTTCCTCAATAGCATCTTATCAATGCATATCGATGATTTATTTTGTAAACCATGGATAACCTATGGATACACTCTTTGGTAATTAACCATGGATTTATGAACATATGAACCTAGCATAAATTTATAAGAGTGTATAGAAGTAGACAATAATTCCCCTGAAAAGGGTGTGATGATCCCGAACTCGCATCCTCTCATACAATTGATTCCTCAAGTGTTATTGGAATAACCGTACAACAAGGTCCATACATTGGAAATCTGTTCCATGGATAATGGATAAAATTGTCTTTGGGTGTTTCTGGATCCATGAATAAACTAGTTGGAGACCATCTAATGAAATAATATCCTAAAAGGACCAATTTCCAGAAATACATCTCCCTCTACAATCGTCTGTTGGGACCATTCACCACCTTTATAATGAAAAAGGGATAAACTACCCAGTCTTCTGGGGTCAATCCAATTCCCCCTAAATAATAATAATAGAAATAAGGATTGAATAAAAATGGTGATGTGAAATTCCCTTTGATAATAGAAAATTCTCTGCCATCGATCAGACCATTTTGTCTTCCCCCAATAATCCCCCATGGGTCAAATAAAAAATAGTGAACCCAAAGTGAATCTCTCTATAATATTATATTAATGATGATTCATATTGGGAAATTTTTTTTCCTGAATTGCGAACCTTTGGTCAAAAAAAATGGAGAACTTGATGAGAAAATAACTATAATAAAAGATGAGTGATGATTCCCATCAGACCAATTTTTACCAAAATGCACAACTCACGTCGATACAGAAATGGTGAACCCAACATGAATCCTCATATAATATGGATGTTTTACCCCACATAAGCCCCTTCACCTCATAAAAATAAGGGGGTTAGCCAAATCTCCAATTATGAATATGGTAAAGGGATGATACTTTGATTGGGTTTTGTAGTCTGTATATGCCATATATATATATATATATACTGTAGGTTTCTAGGGAATCCTTCGATTCAAAAGGCATCCCAAACACCAACGCAGTCATGCACTTCAGTGATCCAATAGGAAGTATGGGCCTAGATAAAGAGAAAACACTCCTCATCAACCCAACATCTTCAAAACTGGGTTTAAAACACATTTATTGGAGAGTACCATCAAAACGGTACACTGCTCATAGTGGAGGTCACAAGTCATTCCATCCAATCTAAAAAAAATTTCCAGCCACCTCCTCAGCTACAACCGTCTCCCCATCATATGGTGGCTCCACTGGCCATCTCCAACTGCATCAGGTGCCTGTCCCCGTAGTGTAAATAATTTTACCTCCATTATATCTGGGAGACAAATGATGTTGAGTTTGATGACTTCATCCATGCTGCAAAGGGGTCTTACTCATGAGACCCTACCAGAGAACCTCTCCACCAATGTTGGGTGACCATGTATCCTCACTCTAGAGTGGATCTCATGTTAAGGGCACCTGATGAAGCCCCAATGACACAATATGCTTAGACAACCCACTAAGGTTGGAAAACATATAATTAAGTGTTGGAAATCACGAAGATTCCTTCAAATACAAGATATCATAAAAATTTGGATGCATTTAATGAGAAAACACAAAACTCGGCCCCCTCCACTGAATCCCACCCTGGAAATATGGTGGCACAAAATGAGCATGTACACACTCCTACTAGTGCCCAAAGTCCCTTTTATAAAGATCAAGTGATGAATTTTATGATAATGCATATATCTATCAATGCATGAAAATCATGCCATCCAAATAGGATGGAATCCAGCTATAGGCTAGCACAAACACATATTGATTCATATAAAGAATTTGATATATATAGGTTGGATAAAATAAGAAAATTAAAATTCCTACAGATGCATAAAAATATTATGAGATGAATAAAGTAGGCAGTGATCATATAAATATTCATTCTCGTAAATATAAATCCCAGAATTCCAATACTATGGGAACCAGGGAAGGAAACTGATGGAAAACTCGATCCCTTTTCCCAACATAAGATAACTTTTGGTATCCACTAGAGACATATAGGGGAATAGAGTTAGCCTAATCTCTTACTTCAACATCAGAATAGTCCTTCATAACAATTTTAGCCAAATATGAATCTCATTAAACATGATAAATGATGAGATATCATATTTATATCCCGTACTATATCTTTTAGACATTTCATGATGTCATTGCATCGGCGAAAAAAGAGAGGAGTCAGACCGACAACCCAGTCTCCTCGGGTGGGATGATTCAACCACAAAATCAAGTAGTCACGCCAGAGATAATCTGCATCCCTGATCCATTCCATGAGGTTCAATGACTATATCCCATGACACAAAGATAATCGGATCAGGACGAAATACTTGTTCCATCTGGGGTACACTGGTCCAACATGGCGACTGCTCCAGGATAGGCATATATCAATTCAGAAACTCATGATATCCATCAGTATATCCCGATAGCATCATGGGAACCATAAAAACTATAACCCATATATGATGGTCATTACCAATAGTATAAGACCACAATTTCTCGTAATAGAGTGTCGAATGTTTAAAGTAAGAAAATACAACTGGAAAATGAAGATCATTTTCATGATTATGCTCTGCTCGAAGATGTTGTTTTTTAAGAAATCATTAATATATCAATAATGCCTTAAAATCCACTCTTTCCAAAACCAAATTATGTTAGTGGAAGTATCATTTGCGATGGATATCTTCCCAATGTTGCTATATGATGATACGAAGGTCCTCCCAAGACCACCCTTGGGGCATACTCCATGGTCCAGGAATGATCATTGATGACAGCCTATCACTTGATGTGTTTCATGGTATCCATTCCCTTAAATAGAAGATAAAATAGCAAGAAGGTCCTCCCCATTCTTTTATCCATCCTAATGGTCACCCCCAAGGTATACGCTACATATATGCTTCACCTTGTAGTCATATGTTAAGTCTTGATGGTATTTCTCACCATTATAGTAGCCATTGTGATGGCCCTCCCTACAATAGAAGTTGATGTGAAGGCCCTCCCCAGAGCAACGTCAAGCAATGAGAAGGTACTCCCCTCATTACAGTACATCCTGATGGCCCTTCACAAGATACACTACAGATATTCTCCATGCATCCCAATATCATTATTTGATAGTATTCCTCACTATAATAACTGTCATCAAGGACATACTCCCCTCAAGAAAAATGAGCAATAAGAAGGTCATCATCTTTCCTCAGTCTATCGTGATGGTCCTACCTAGGGTATATTCCATATGGAAAATCCCCTGGCCGAGCATCGTGTTTCAATGGTAGCCCTCACCATTGTGGCACTGATTTTGAAGGTCCTCACAGCAGTAAAAATTCACACAACCAAGACAGTCCTCCCCTTTTATGGGAAAATGTAAGGAATCCATCCTACACTAAGGTTCTAGGAAATGTGGATTAAAACATTTAATAATCTCTTTTTGTTTCAATTGATATCATTTCTCAACTCAAATATAGTAAGGGTCCAGGCTCATCTTCCGAACCACCACCGCACTACTCAAATATCAATGATGCTCTTACAAGCCCTACTTCATAGAATGAAATCATTATGATTATGTCAAGTTGGGAATCTCAAGTATAGGAGTCCATGGTATAACAACAACAGGATATGTTGTTCATGAGAAGAAATCTATCTTGGGATTACATACATGAGAGGTTTTTTCCCATAAACCCTTATCACTTTTACATACCAAGGTTGTTTTTTGAGAAATGTATGAATAACATTCACCAAAATATGTAGAAAAATCTATGTTAGTTAAAAAAAATGTTATATCCTAATGATGGGTATGCAGTCCATGTTAACATATTAGGAGATAATCCCCATCTAATTGTCTTGGAAGAACATTGGTATACTTGGTGCCCAAAATCCGAAAGGAAAAATAATTTCCTTGAACTAGTCTGCCTCTATCGGATGTACAATTTTCATTGCATTATAAATAATTCACCATCCAATGTTCACATTTATGTGCAAGGGAGATCAAGGAGATCTACAATTTACCCTAGGTCCCATCCACCAAAACTCATTGGAAGTTTTATTATGTAATATAATTACCCATATTTAAAAATCAAATGGAATACACGCACAAGAATGGTATAATGATCATAAAAAACTAGACTTGACTATGTCTCAAAACCAACATTCCCAAGGAGATAAATCCATCAAAAATCATTTGATCTATGCAATTGATAACATCCATTAGGATTCCAACCCAAGGAAATCCATCCAATAATAAATTCATATGAACTCATTAGAAAATAAATCCCATGAAAATACAACACAATAATCATATCACACCTACATGGGTGGACTTGAAATCAAGAAAATTGACATAGAAATAGCTACCACCAAAATATGGGAATTTCACCATCCTGTAGGTCTGGGGTAATTTTTAACTCAAACCCCTGTACAAGAATGAATCTAGGCCATATCAGATCTATGGAATTACAAGAAAAACCCCATCCAACAGTGTTGGGGTCATTTTTTTAAAAAATTATTGCATAGTGGTCATATATATTTTCCCATCTTGGAAAATAAATAGGATTTTAGGTCACCCATTCAGTCTTATCATGTTGTTTTTACTTCCCGAGACAATGGTATATTGTGTTGTTAGATCAGGGCTCCTTCTGGGTCATTGTTCTCCAAGAAACCCAATGAATACCAATGAATGGAATGTGAAATTCCATCAACGTACATGAAAAGATCACCAACCATTCAGTACTAGGTACACCACCCCTAGTGTACTATGAATTTGTGAACATATGGAAATTAGTCCCAAGGACATCATAAGAAATGATACAAATGGAGAGGATATATTTGAGGAAGGTTCCAACCTAAAGGAGGACCGCACTAAGCCTGAGGGTGCGTATACCCAGATCAAGTGAAACTCAGGTTCTACATGAGATCTCTATAGGTGTCAACCTTCATGTAGTATATTATTTTTCCATAAAATTCAATCATATTCTGGGAGGACCTTTGGTGATAGTTTAACATCATGTACATTTCGACATTTCCTAAGAAAACAATCATTGATATCATAAACTCTATGTTTCAAGAGAACAATAGAGATTTAGACTTCATCTCAAGAAGGAAATTCCTGATTTACTCCCTGAATTGGCCATACCCCACGTATGAAATAATCACAATGTGTGATGATAATATCCATGATTAAATGAAGGCGCCACTCATCCTAGTGAATTATAGAAGTGGGTTCCAAGATTTTTTCGCCATTTCCCATAGGATATAGTACTCCTTATAGTGGACCAATATCAGGTCACGAGTGGCATCATTGGCCACAGTAAAATGAGAAGTAATAGATGAAGCATCTTCTATCATGATTAGGCCACCCTGTAACAATCTCTATTTTAGAGGCCTCCACAAAACCAAATAGGACCCCATAAGAATAAAAACAACCACCCCTACCATGGGAATAGGAGTTAAGGGGTTCCAAAATAAATCAGTTTGAGGAATAAAGTAATAAATTCCACTCATACCGAGATGACCATGTCCATGGCTACTTTCTAGATACTGTGAATTTAAATTTTCTCCGTATACCAGAGCCAAAGTGAACCAATGAAGTGTGTCTCGATGACCATCTATAATATTTTCCCTACCATCGGATACTAGAACACACCATCTAGGAGTTCATTGTATTTATAGATATAAAACAACAGATGGTGTATTCAAAAAGGTAAACTTAGTAACATTACTAGAACTAGTGTAATATGTATCCACCATAGTCTTAATTGAGGAAGGGGAGGGGAAACAATCACTCATAAAAAAGTGAAATTTTTTGAATGTTGGATTACACAAAAAAAAAGTCAACCGAACACATGGAATCCTATAAGAACAGGAGAAGTAACCAATTATTCCACAAATATCCCATGATGCAACACAACCATAATCCTCAATCATATAATCCTTTGAGGGATTAAAAGGCAGAATGTCAGAGAAATAAGATGAGGCTGCACGAAATCCAATACTGTTCTTGACACATTTATATTTCATTTCAGCATACTTGAAAGCATGGGCACTTACCTGACATATGGATCAACATGAATCACCACACAAAATGATACAGTGGGAACCAAACCTTAAAACAACACCAATAGTTTAATACAGTCATAGATAATCATTTTCAGGTCAATAACTGATCTCAGGGTCGATTAATGTCATTTAATTGATTGAACCCTTATTTTATAGAGGCTATGGCATCAAACAGAAATTTCCCACATCCTACCACAGAGATACAAAAACATATTGAATAGTTTGATGGTTTATAGGATGTTGTGGTCATCAATGGAGTCAAATTAATGGCTACACCTTAAATCAAATCATTAATGTGGAATGAACTCATGGAAGGACCCTACAACATACACCAAAGGAACCGTAGTGTTTCCATACCCCTCCCAAAATATATCTTATCCCAATCATCATGTAGTATTTATTGGAGGATTAGAAGATTTCTAATCACCCAAATCTTGCAGACTGACTAGTTCAGCCGAATCCAAATCGCACAGGAGCACAATGTGTTCAACTCTTAGAGGTCGGCCCATCCACCTCTAGGGATCATGTACCTAAATAACATATGAAAGCGCGTCCCCAATCTAAGATGCAGAATACTTTAGGTTATAAATATGAAATTATTAATAATCTATCAGCAGTATAGGAAATGATATTTATCATTGATTCATTGAATCTGTCATTAGAACTTAGATAGATTCTTATCAATTCTCTACTAAGTCCCCATGAATTTGTGGTCATAGTAGTAGCTGTCGATGTCTATCAGGTAGAGAACAATCCTATAGAATGTTATGATATAATCTCTTTCACAAATAATGATGAATACTATATCAGGATGGTATTCAAAAGAACCTTATTTGTGTTTAGAGAGTTAAATGGCATTGATTCTTGGGAAATTTCCATTGACTGTGGCTCTGGAGTTAACCTCCTCCCAATGTGAACACTATGTTAGTCGGCCTATAATGAGGTTAATCAGACACCCAACACCAAATCACTGATGGGATACAAAAAATCATGTTGATTCCATTGGGTCGAATTAATCTTGAAACATTTCATGTTGGCCTCGAGTTTGATTTTGAGTTTTTAGTAGTTTAGAAACATACCGCCTTCATAGTCTAGTTCGGGTGTCCCTGGATGCACCAGCACACTAAAATCCCCTCATCATACCATTAAGAATAAAATATTTCACTAATGTAACAAACATGAAATTTCACACAGATAAATACCCATTTGAATCCTATGAGCTATGTTATATCAATGTAGGCTTCTATGAAGAAAATGAGAAACATTCTTTGGCCAACAATGAGGTTTGGATCACCTCCCGAAATGGATTGGAAATGGCTCTGGTTGATCCCTTAAAACCCCTTTGGGAAGAGTACGTATCATCCATCAATCAAGTTGAGTGCATTTTCTCACACTCATACATAGTCTAATATATCTTCATGATCTTCATTCTGGTTGTCAAGTCCAAGGACACAAAATAAACTGTTAACCCCACATGGTGACGATGAATGTTCCAATAAAAATACCCTCAGCACGTCCTTATGGATCCAAAAACATCCTTCTACATGAACTATGGTAGATGATGATTTACTATAACTAAATGAAATTAAGGATACCCCTCCACTTACCGATACATCCTCTTTAGAAAATTCCCAACAGTCTGCTAGGAATAAAGAAGCTATTTCAGTTTCTAGAAATCAGAGTTGTGATTCCTCTTTCAATGCTGTAGAGGTCATCTCTATAATAATATTCCAATCAAGAAGAGGATATGATGATGTAGAGGATCAGGGAATGGAAGAAGAAGAAGAAGAGTAATAATATCAAAAATATTCTTTTTCTTGCATTCAAATAATTCATCTCTACCATAATTGATGAACATTGGGAGATAAACCCTTACACCGAAGATGACTCATGCCCTATCTAATTATTGTGGCTAATACTTCTATGGAGAAGGAGGCATATACCACCAGCCTATATAAGAATTGATATTTTTTCCTAGAACTGCACAAAAAGTCTAGGCCTTGATCCTAATGTTTCCACCTAATCACCATGGTCAACCAGAAGACCATTATGGTTACTTAAAGGCTACCATAAAGACCCACCAGACACATGCTGCCAAAATGGAGGCTAAAGATGACAATATTATCAATGATAACTTCTATTGAGAAGTCCAATATCTAATCTTTATAGAAAATAGAGTCCCTGTCAAAAATAATAATGGACATACCATTATCGGTATTGACTTCAGGTACCTCATGAGTCACTAACCGAAATATTATCTCCGAGTCCTGATCACGGAATTGATGGTCGATGTGACCACTAGATGTGAGGACCCCTCTTTCATATATGTCTACTATAGATACCACTAGATCTGAATGGACCTAGAATATGAATAATCCAATTCCTTTTGGGACTACTTGGAAGTATTATTTTAAATGGTGATTCACATCGGTCTGAAAAACACTTATGCCACATATTAGTGCAC